>JAQPZY010001665.1:5117500-6317500 GCA_029931535.1 Margaritifera margaritifera | reverse complement strand
ATACTTGGTGAGTCCAAGTCAATACTATCAGCTCATCGACGATCAAGGAAAATTCATCAAACACGTCCACATCTTACGCGAGGATTTAATTTGGGTAAATTATGAAAAGGTTACGGAGTTTGCTCTACCTGACGAGATTGGCAATGTCGTTTTTGCTGCTTACGAGACAGGCAATGCCCGTTTAAAATTGCACTCGGATTTGGATCACAACACGGTAACATACGGGTAACTCCCTTCGGTATAAAAAGGAGAGAGTTCCAAAGACGAAAGATCATTCTGACCAGAGACATCGACCGAAAAGGATGAATTTGACATAGAAACAATGTGATATACCCATCCAAAGATTGAATGAAGACGAATGTTAGGATGTGCCCTGCGTCGGGGGTGATGCTGTGTCCTGCGACTGAATGATGCTACACAGTCTTACTCCACTATCAAAAGGTATGCAGTCTGCTTGCACATCTATGGATGTCATCCATCCACTGACAAATAAGGAAGTTACTCTGGATACCACTAGCTCGTAGAGAATCACGAATAAAAGAAGAATTCGCATTTCATGTGTCTTTGCCTGGTTATTGTGATTTTGCCGGTCGGTTCCACGCGTTAAAAGGGAAATGGCACAAATGTTTGGACTGACACGCTCTCAAATATTTAGCGATAACTGGATTTATGTACTTGGTTCAAAGAGATCAAGTACAGTGTTTCGGATTTGTTGTGAAAATCCACTAACGGTCGTATAAAGTTATAGCTTACCTTAAACTATCCAGATTGTCTCCGGTTTGTCACTACCTTCCTCTGGTCTCTCAACATGGATATTTTAGAAGAAGAGAGGATTCATAGGTCACCTTCTGAGATGCGACAACGCATTTACAGAGACTTTGTACAGACTCAAGTGAAACGCAAGAAAAACTGCATCCTCGATGACATAGACGTGTTGACTATTGGAATCTGGATGCAATACAGAGGTTGATTACCTTGAATGGGTTTCAACGACCAGACACTGATCAGTAACCATCACGTTTTAAGACTTTAAATGCAGTGATAGACCCAATTCCGTGGGAGGAAGTCAATGAAAAGGTCCAATATTTATAGAATTACCAACTGCTTTTAAAAGAACTAATTTCACAAGACAATACGACTCGTTTGAGTTTATGACGACGCGTTGTGTGGGCGTTAGCGACTGAAGTTCTTGGATTTTCGTTTACCGGCAGATTCCCCTTGGCAAATGTATCATCAGTTCATGCAAACACATGACTACCGAAACTTTATTTGTTCACGAGAAACTCATTCTGTGAAAAGTGCTGCGCTTAGTGATGAATACTACTTCTCTACCACTATGTGAATAAGATATTAGTTGCACTTCCTATATCCTTCCTAATTACCAAGACGTGTGTGTGGCTAGTTGGCTACAACAACAGATTTACCACTGGAAGGATGTGCGTGACTGGAAAGTCTTTAGACGCTTGGAAACAAGAGATGGCTACCTATACCAAAGATGTGTGTGACTGACTCCCACACGAAAGAAAGATAAATGACCTTTTTGAAATTTTGTTGTACCATGAAAAAAGAAATTAAACGGTTTTATTTTTTCATAGGTAAAATATCTTGTGTTCTTTGTGATAGTCACATAATTTTTAAAACAACTCTAGAGTCAGGCTGCATCCTCCGTTCTCAAAGTGACTGACGAAAAGTCAGGCCGTCACAGTTGGGAGGCAATGTACCTTCGCCATTCCTTTAGCATGTTGATAACTGGACCGAGCGGTTCAGGAAACACCGAATTTGACAAATATGCGATCGATGACAAATTACTTTTTTGGTGTTACAAAGAGTGGCAATCGGCCTACACATTACTGAAAGAACGTCATGGAGAATCGATTCACATTCCTCATCAGGCACAACGTTTTTTGAAAAGCATAAAGTAGCTTTGACACAGTTGGCCGATCCAAGAATAGATACACTAACACATTATCTTGAAATCAGCTGGAGGTGGACTTTTAGGAGGAATCATAATTCGTTCGCTTATATGATAGGATCATAATGCCGTACCATCAGATAAAAAAGCATTACCTTAACAACAACAAATGCGATAAAAAGAAGAAGAAGAAGCTGAGAGTAGCATTGAGTTCACACTACAAATCTTCCTTTCCCAAGATGAAATCTCCCCAAAATGACCAATACACCTTCGGCGAAGAGAGGTACTGCGGTTAGTACGCGCACGTACTCATGGAACCCTCGACCTGTGGACACTATACCAACATCTGATACCGTCTTCTCCTCTTCTCCTCCGTTAATGATGATGCCAGCTAAACCTAATTTAAGCTAAGTGTTTCTCCATCTGATAAAGAAATAGAAACTCATCTCTAAAGGATTTTCTGCTCCATCTGCGTTATCTTCGTCTTCTGCTCTGGCTCATGCTTTTGCGGCCAACAATGTTGCACCCCCTGAAACAAAAGTACCTGAGAGAACAGGAATCTTACAAAGTTTACTGCATCTATATAAAACAAGCACTGGCACGATTTAGTCCGTATACAACATCTCGTCGTCCAATGGTACCCAAATTCAAGTTGGTACGTCGTTTGGACAACCAAAAGAGACGAATATCAGCATAAAAGAAGTGTTGGACAAGAAGCAAGTCAGTTCCTCTGAACGAGATGTCTCCCTCTACGAATGCAGGGTCATATTACCATTTTCGAAGTCCAAAGATATATACAACGACTCGACAAAAACAGACATTTAATTTACCGAAAGTGCAGTTAGCTTTAAAGCGCTATTGATAACTTCAATGTATGAACTGCTTCAAATAAATTCTACGTTAGTAAAATCAAATTTAGTATATATATGAAATGACGTTTTAGACTGAAGAGATGAAAGAGTAAATGCAAACCATGAAATGTTAAAGTTTCAGTTTTAAACGTTATACCGTTAATCTGTTGTTATCACGTCAAGATGTTCCGTCAAATGTAAAATATTCATTTCAGGTATTTATTGGGTTTAAATGAATCTAACTTGTACCCATCGATTTTATAATTCTGGCCGTTGTTATGATCTTGGAGCTTCTCACAAATTTGGAACATACTGTCTGGTCTATATGGTCTGTTCGTTCCAGGGGCAGTCATCTCTTAGGATTTTGTTTACCTGGGCCTTCCATGGGGACAGGATTCGTTAATTTGTACGGAGAACTGTTAGAAAATGATAGGCTAGTAATTCCGGATATAATGCAAGCTTTAGTCAGAGCGACACTACCCATCGGATGATTGTAATGCACCGGTAGTTTTGCATGAATTACAATCTCCACTCAAGACTTCCGATATGATGTCATAATAGCCAGCAACAAAATTTGACCAAGTAACATAATTCCACAGTAATACTGAAACAGAATCGACAAAACAGAACATGTGTTTAATTGCTAACGATTCTAATTTACATATATACCGTGCTTACAGACAGTTAATTGTTTGATGGTGTGTAATTCATTTTTGTATGTCTTTTATTTTGTTAAATATTGTAAAAAGCACGCAAATACTTTTTTGAAATATTAGTCTAATATATACTCATTTTTTCTCCACTAATTTTGCATTGTCAGAATCGTGCAGTATTTCTTCATACTTCACTGCTTCATACTGCACGACATGTGTGTCTAAAAATAGTATCGCGCATTAGGAATTACTTTTTTTTGTAAACAAACACTCAACTCTCATGTAGCAGACACTGGAGCTATTGATTTATGAGATTTGTTTGTGGATGAACTAAGCAAGATGTTTGAGCCAATTTAAAGTAGAGATGATAAAGCTGACGATTTGTGTGAGTCCACTGAGTCACAAAAGAAACGTTCAAAATAGCAGGAGACTGAACGGGATATCCGCAATGTCCAAAGCTGGCTTTATGACAACAAACGTGAGACATGTAGTATTAAAATATCATTCTGTTTATTTAAATACTTATTTAGGTTATAGTTCAGACTATGCACCGTCTCTCTTGAGTCTATACAAATAGCATTTTATAAAAAGCATCTTAAGGCCAAAGAATATCCCCTCTCTCTCTCAAAGACCGCCCAAATTACAAGTTAGTCGAAGCGCTAAATTCGAAAAGAATGCAACTAAAGAAGGCGGGTTTTGGTAGAAAAGCAAGTGCCTCGGAGCCAATAAGCCAAGATAACGAAGAAGCCTAATATTTTCCGCTGGCGAAATGGGCTCTTACACCCCAGCTGCTTTGCAATTTTCCCTATATTACTTTTTTGAGAAAATGTTTAGATTTATAGAACAAACCATACAGGCCATGTAACTGGGGTCCCTCTTACAAAGATCATGCAAGTGGCATGGCAAAAAAGAATGTCATATATAGCTTGTAATAATAATGGAAATAAATGTACTTACCTTTCTGCATCTAGAATATCCTCAAAATGTAATTTCTGTTCCACAGCGCGAAATAGTACTGCAATCCAGACTACATGTCCTACAGAAATCACATTCCAAATTATCAATGGCAGAACAGAAACACATGTGCAACTTGCTGTCAAGGCCAGTCACTCCATCTATATGTACTTCGTACGGAATCGACCCAGCTATAATAACTCCAATCCACTACAACTATACAAGAGCAGAATTTAGTTGGATCGACAGAAAAACAAAATCCTTCCAATCCAGACCAAGTAGGAAAGTTGTTCCAAGGTGCAGTCATTCGCAATATGACTCTAATTTTCAATTTTAAGTAGACCAAAATGAGATTTCTTTTTTAAAAGAATGGCTGAGCGTGCAGTACACTACCAAGTTCAAAGGTCGCTGGGCGGTGCTATGTGTGCATGGATACAGTTATTGTGTATTTGTTTCGCTACGGTTGTGTATTTATTTTGGAATGTACAGAAGTTCAATTACTTTGTTACTTGTATTGTGTTCTCTTTATTATCCATCCTTAGGTAGAAAAGCAAAATGAGTATAAAATTCGTTTTTCATGAGCTATACTGCACTCCTGATGTCGTACAGTTTAGCTCATAAAAACTCGTTCATATTCTAACATACAAATGCAGTAACCTATAAATTAAAAGCAGACACTTGTAAATACTTTATTGTAGTTTTCATACTTTCTAAATCTTGTTCATTTTTTGAGGGGTAGAGGCATTTTCACAAAGAAGAACTAAGGATTAATAAGATTTTGTTCTTCAAATATGAACACTATTTATGTTTAAACGCCAAAACTACCCATTGTATATATCACTAATTTCCGTGTATGTTAAAAACTAATAAACCATTTAAGAGTATTCACATTTCATAAATTGTCAAAATGTTATTAGCTTTCACTGTACGTGTCATACAAACAAATATAATATAATTGTTTCAAGTTGTTATACCTTTAACATATACATAAAACATAAATTATGACTAGATATAGCCTTTCTCGGAATTCCAAATACATTTCTTGAAATACCTGCATTCTTCGTCTTATAATATCGTAAGCTCTGTCCTGAAATACACTATCAAACATATATCAACAACATATTAACAATTCACACGAAAAAGTTGCAGTTCTATGAATTCAGTTCCTATCATGCAGAAAGCGAAGAGGGAGTATATTGATCAAACTATTGACTCCTCCCAATTAATTGTCTCCCCTTGCATTATATGTGTATGCTATTCTACGATGCCGTGTCCATATAAACGTGTGTGGAAAAGATTTTCATATTTTAACTAAATCATAAACAACGGCACATTTGCCATCTTTTTCTTCGTTCGGCTGCTTGTTTGCAAGAAGTATATTTATCAATCTATTGATCCCTTCCAATTAAGTTTCTCCCTTTGCCTAATATATGTATTTTATTCTATCATACCGTATCTATATCAACGTGTCTGCAAAATATTTTCCAGATTTTCACACTTTACTAAATCATAACTATAGCACATTTGACCCCTTATGTTTCTTTCGGCTGCTTGTTTGCAAGCAACAGAACCAATTATTCGGTTGATGTATGTTTGTTTATTTCTCTTCTAATCGTTTGCGTAATTCTTCCTTAGCATCTTTAACTTTGTGTTGCATATATTTATTCTTGTGATTCACAGTTTCATTTTCGACGTACTCCGATTTACCTTTTTGATATCATTGGTGGACTTTTATTTCCAGGCGTGAATAAATTATTCTAAATTTCCATATCTTTCCACATCTGCATTTAACTATATCCTTCTGGATTATATAGGCGCAATGGGGGTGGGGGGTAAATTGATTTTAAAAAATTCAAGTTTTGATATTCCGCTACTAAATTTCAATTTCAATAAGATTTAACTGATATAGGTTCAGTTATTCTGCATCTATGTGTCATTCAAAAATATAAATGACAAATAATAAAAAATGAATGAAACAATGAATCAATTCGATCATACAATCCAAATACTGCCTAACTAATTTTACTTTTAATTAACGAGAAAGTGCGCCAGAATGGTTTCCGTTCTCCCCCACGAGTATATATCTAAAAATTACAAAAGTGCGCAAGATAAATGTGCTAGGGTGGATTATCAATGTCCTGTTAACCTTTATATAATAGTACAGTATACAAAAGGATGTGAATGACCCTTGGTTCAGGTTTGTTCATTAAATTGAACAGCTATGAATCGCAAAATCCCAACAATCTAATGCAATGACTTCTAAAATTATGTATGGCGAAAGACAAATGATCAATAAGCGAACAGTATTACTTTATCGGAGAGTGACATGTTGGCTTCTAAGTATCCTTGTGTGTTTTTCTATTTTGCAATCGAATCTATTTTAGTCGTTTTTTTTTTTTTTTTTGCTTGTTTATTGCATTAAACGATTGATTTGCTTTTTGAACAAAGAGTGATTGATGGATTTTTTTTCCGTTCAAAGTGTTGCTTCGCTACATCCGATTCGTCTTCAAGAAATTCAACATCCTCTATTGAATTTACAATGATTCGCCTAGTACTTCACGCCTGTGTTTTTGAAGCAAAGCTTGGTACGCCAATAAAGGATTCATTATAAGTTTTGTTCCTGGTTTGCACGATATGAATTCAACGGACTCCACTCTTTCAAAGGAAAATATTTTACGATATCACTCATACTATTTATCTTCCCAAACATTAATTAATATTTGTTACGTTTGTTTCCTATTGAATTGAATGGAAAAAAATTAAAATCTTGTTTCTCAAACATTTGATCTAAGGCCACAGCTATCCTGTTACCAATGTTTTCAACATTTGTTTCTGCAACTTCATCACTTTTTTAATTTGTTTACAATATTTTTATGTCTACTTCTCCATCACCTACTGTATCTATGTCTTGTTATGTGTGCCTTTTCTTTCGGTTTTCACAGTAGTAGTTTTTTCACTTTTGTTAATACTGATTTCCTGCAGGGGCGTGACATTGCTGCCTAACTTAATTTCAGATATTATATTTGGAACTTTTTTCCAATCAATAGGGTGACTGAATATCAAATTCTTTCATAATTTTATAATAAGTTGTTCTAGGAACATGGACAGACCAACAAACTCGCCTTATATTACGGTTCTTTTCAAGTTCTAAACTTTTAAATTTTTCTTCAGGTCGTCAACGTTGTGTCCTCATACAGATTTCTTTCATAAGTGAACTATCTTCCGGGATAGTTAAGCTGAATTGAAAATCTCGCGCTATTTTAAGTAACATATATTTTTAAAATAACCGTAGGATAATGTATGGACAATGTCGATTAGAAATATATTGTCATTTGATGCTATCTTCTTGACCGAATAAACAATCACTGTACATCTAAAATCATATATTTTCTTTCATCGCGCATTTCTTGACTTGTTTGCAAAGTTTCTTTTCCTCGTGATCAGTCCTAAACAGAGTTTTTAGCTTAGTCAACTAACTATCTAATTGCAATACCGTTCAACTCATCTTTAAAGACTCCGACTACATTCTTGTTGATTTGTGGTAACCCAAATACATTGTCCTTTTTGAAGTCACTATTATGAAATATTTTGATATTCTCTTTCATGTCATGATAAAATTGTTCAATTCAACCGAGACGCACAATTGAACAGAAACGGTTACAAGTAGCTTCATCAGAACATGTTATTTGCTTTTTAACTTGTCATAGTATAAATCGTATATTAGCCGCTCAGCTAATTCCAACATCGTGATGAGTTTAATCCTGCTTATTTTATTTTATTTGGTTATTTTGTTTAACTGACTAGCACTAAATCGTTTTCAATTGGTTTCCTTCGAGAGAATGAGAGATCCGTTTGAAGTTCTGCGGTCTTTTTTTCATTGGTACAGACTTTTATTGATGTCTTTTCCTTCAGATTTTCCATCTGCTTGCCAAACACGGAGGTGTCTCATCAATTTGAAGCAGTTCTTTTCAAAATCTGTGTTAGCTTTATGTCTTTGTATTGTACCGAGCCCTCTGTAGGATTAAAACCACGGTCCTTGATCGAATATAACTGATGTGTGTGTTTTTTGTTAGTTTTAGGCCTAACTACAGGTATAACTTCAATTTTCCTCTTCAATGTACAAATCAATCTAAGTACTGTGGCTTTAGTTGCCTTGCATACTTTGATGAATTGTTTTTGATGGTGAGACATCTCCTCAATGTTACGTACAAGTTTCTTAAGTGCTAAAGGACAGTCCTTGAATTAATCATGGAACTCTATAGAAACCCCCAAATCTACTTCAAGCATGCACCATATATCGTTAACATCAGAAATGTTCATTAAGTTTATCTCTATCCATTCACTTTCTTCATTGCTGACCCATCTTAAGCTTTGGAGCGGTATATATTGACGCATCGCCCAGCCAAGTAAATTGTATCGGCATAAATAGGGGTTGGTGCTTAAATGCAAGGTGATGGGTGCTGTAACCCGCGGATCTGGGTTCAAATCTCCGTAGAGTACGAATTAAAAATTCTCTAACTTGTATGATAATATTATTTATTCGTATCTAAAAAGCATGTTAATGTTATCAAGCATTCTCCTGTAGAATCCAGGGATAGCACTTTCCGCTCTGTTTGGTGTATATTTGTAATTCTCTATAATAACTTCTATATACTTAGATTTATGTAATAGGAATCCAGATGAACTGTGTACCTAGATGAGAATTGATGACTGGTTCAGCATGCGGGTATGTCTGCTACGCACGAATGATTTTACCACCGTCTTTGTAGCATCATTTGTTGGTGATATGTGTATGGTCGAGATGGTATAGGGGTTGGTGCTTACAGGCAAGACGATGGGTGGTAGAGTACGAATTAAGATTCGAATCTACATAGAGTATGAATTAAACATTCTCTAACCTGTATGATAACTCTGGTCAACAACTGTTTAGAAGTCGTCTGCTTCAGAGATAAAATGTGCTATTTATTAGGGATTTTGATGTGCTGAATTCAAATATGACAATTAAAACAACTGATTGGATACTGTTTCCAAGATATTTAAGTTTTTACATTTTACGTCTATGTATATTGTTTACATAGTAGACCTTTAATCATAAGTTGTAAACCTAGATCTTTGCATGTGTTTATGGTTGCTTTACATGATAATATTTCACCTGTCCTGTTTATGTAACACTTTAAAAAACAGCAAAGTGGTTATATAAATAAAATATATATTGAAACAAAAATCAAAAAACTATTATGTATATATAAGTAGATAGATTAGTCCTTATTCAGTGTCTGCTTGGCGCTTCCTGGCTTGTCTGTTGTATTCATTAAATGGAGCATCTCGTGTCAATGTCCAGCAATAGTCTGCAAGCATTGATGGGCTCCATTTGCCCTGAAAGCGTTTTTGCATTGTTGCAATGTCCTTGTGAATTCGCTTGCCGTGCTCGTCGCTCACTGCTCCGCAGTTCGGTGGCAAAAGATTTAGATGAGGGTGCAAAAAATGTATCTTTAGTGACATGTTGCAACCAAGGCTTTTGGATGACTTGAGGAGGTTTTCCACCAACTCCCTGTAGTTGTCTGCCTTGTTTTTTTTTCGGAGAAAATATGTTGCCACTAACTGGAAGGCATTCCATGCCGTCTTTTCCATGCCACGCAGTGTACGGTGAAATGCGTCACCTCGAAGAAGTTCACGAATCGGAAAACCAACAAAGACACCTTCCTTTATCTTAGCTTCACTGAACCTTGGAAAATTTCCACGGAGGTACTTGAAATCTGCTTGTATTTTGTCCATGGCTTTGACACAGTTCTTCATCAGACCCAGCTTGATGTGCAAGGGTGGTAACAAAATCTTCCCTGATTCAACAAGTGGTTGATGCTGAACACTTTTCATCCCAGGCTCCGATGACTGTGGGAGTGGCCAATCTCTCTTGATGTAATGGGAATCTCTCGCACGACTATCCCATTCGCAGAGAAAACAGCAGTACTTTGTGTATCCAGTCTGCAGACCAAGCAAGATAACAAGAACCTTGAAATCGCCACAAAGCTGCCACTGATGTTGGTCAAAGTTTATGCACTTCAAAAGTTGTTTCATGTTTTCATAGGTTTCCTTCATATGGACTGCATGACCAACTGGAATTGATGGCTAAAATCTTCCAGTATGCAGCAAAACAGCTTTAATACTCGTCTTTGATGAATCAATGAACAGTCTCCACTCATCTGGATCATGAACGATGTTGAGGGCTCCCATCACACCATCGATGTTGTTGCAGGCTACAAGATCATGTTCCATGAAGAAGAATGGGACAAGATCCTTTTGACGGTCACGAAATATGGAAACCCTAACATCACCTGACAGGAGATTCCACTGCTGTAGTTGGGACCCAACCGCTCTGTCTTACTCTTGGGTAGTTCCAAATCCCTGACAATGTCATTCAGTTCACCTTGTGTTATGAGGTGTTGTTCAGAGGAGGAGGATGGGAGAAAATATTGGTCATGAGACATTGATGGTTCAGGAGTAGAAGTTTTATCCTCTTCCTCTTCCTCGTCTGACTCAAGTGAGAATGATTCAGGTGCATCAGGAACCGGCAGTCCTTCTCCGTGGGGTACTGGGCGTATAGCTGATGGAATGTTTGGATAATGCACAGTCCACTTTTTCTTCTGTGACACACCTTTCCCAACTGGAGGCACCATGCAGAAGTAACAATTGCTGATATGATCTGTTGGCTCTCTCCAAATCAATGGCACTGCAAAAGGCATAGATTTCCTTTTCCTGTTCAACCACTGGCGAAGATATGTTGCACAAGAGTTGCAGCATATATGTGGGGCCAACCTCTTGTCCTGATCTCCAATTTTGCAGCCAAAATAAAGGTGATAGGCTTTCTGAACCATAGTGGTTATACTGCGCTTTTGTGATGCAAAAGTCACTTCACCACAAAAATAGCAGAGGTTATCTGCATTGTTCACACAAGTACGATGCATCTCTGCTCACATTGGCTAAACAGAAATGTTTCCCTTTGCAAAATCAAACACTGACAAATAAGGGAGCACGACAGTGTATGATTTGTAGAGCTGATATAGGGCAATTTCTTCAGCAGAGTGATGTAAGCTTAGTTATGATTGCATCATCCATGACTTATAGGAATAACATCATGCAATTCATATCATGTATGACGCAATACCAGCTTCAGATTGCATCATTCATTGTTTTGCCTAAAAAGCAGGTACTGTCCAAACCCAGTCATAGATTTATTCATAGATCCAGTAAAGATGTATTTTATTCATTTCTGGTTTAAATTGACATCCCTTCAGTTTATAACTCATATATCGTCCGCCATTCCCAAGTCAAGGGTCATATATACTGACCCAGTATCATATCTTTGAAACTAGAGCCAATCAACAATTTTAAGCATCATTTCCGTTCTCAGTGGCCCAGAATTAGTAAAGTTTGACAACTTTTATTGCGGCAGCATTTTGGCTGTAGATCAGTGTAATAGTATTTATTCATATATATATATATATATATATATATATATATATATATATATATATATATATATATATATATATATATATATATATATATATATATATCGCATATCATCAATATGTCATAACATCCTGCAAATATTTGTAGTCATTATCTGCGTGTCAAAATTGAAAAGACATGAGTGAAACATTACATTGGGTCGCAGTGTTGTCTCTTCAAATCTTTCAAAACTGTCGATGTATTCTAAGGGA
Organism: Margaritifera margaritifera; assembly: GCA_029931535.1. Lineage (NCBI taxonomy): Eukaryota > Metazoa > Mollusca > Bivalvia > Unionida > Margaritiferidae > Margaritifera > Margaritifera margaritifera. Next base: position 6,305,409 of record JAQPZY010001665.1, on the reverse strand, counting down.
TAAAAATGTATTTCCTCAGATAATTAGGTTGCAGCTTTTCAAAGTGTCTCGTCGTATCAACAGACTTTTCAATATATATATATATATATATATATATATATATATATATATATATATATATATATGTATGTATTGCTAGCTGTTAAAGGACTTGACTAATGAAACTATAATTATCTACAAATCTAATCATTATTTTCACAGGTACTTATTTTCATTCGTTTATGAACCTATCTCCGTTGAAGTCCTTGCTAAAGAAAATATATTTCTCGTTGTTATTGTGCATGATTCTAATTTCGTAATCAAGGTCTCACCTCCCTGAATCATCGATTAGCAGATTGCTGTCTTAACCGGACAAATTATGAATGATCAAGGGAATGCATCTTCAATATTTCAAATATCTGTTTGTTAACTTTAAATGCCTTTATTCATTCTCAGTGAAGATGATTTGTCAGGGACTTTTTACTCTTTTTTCATCGGACACAAGTCTCGTGAAAATTCAACATCAGCTCAAAGTGTTGTACAGAAATGTGACAATATGTCAAAACATACCTTGATTCTGTCAACGATACAGCCACAGTACACTTCGGCTCAGTCTACAACAATGTCAACAGCATCACAATAGTAAATATTGCGAATTACCTTGAAGTAAGTCAGCAAACCTCTAATGGTATGTGCTTAGCAATCTTCTTAGTCAAAGATGAAATTATATGCTTTGTATATTTGTGGACAAAGTCATAGTATGTCTTTGACATATCGTCACATTTCTGTACAATACTTTGTGTTGGTGGTAATTTTTCTTTTTTTAATGGCAGTTGCCTTTTATCAAAGCATGATGTAAATTGTGCTACCTGCATTGTAACAGAACCATTTGTGCTCTTAAGTATTAAAATGGTTAGAGCACTTCATGAAAATGTAATTTTGATTCTTGTGTTTGATAGGATTTTATAGAGATCCTTAACACCTACATATTTTTTTGTTTTTTGTTTTTTTATGTTTTCTCGTCTGTTAAAGCGTCATGGGATTCGTCACGCTCAACGAAGATGAGCATACTTTCTCTGGTTTTCACATCTTGTAAGGTGTAATCAATCGTTCGTAATTTTAATCCCAAACTAAGTATTACACCTTCAAAAGAAAAAGTCGAATTCGTTTTCAAATTAATCAGTGTCATACAATTTCATTGGATATCTATTGAACCATCGCCAACATTTGTTTATGTTGCGCTTTCGTGGTCTTTGATGAACTCTTACAGGAGTTGTGTGGGGTTATTTTATTATTTTTTTAAATTCAACCGGGTAGAAAATAAAACAACATGTATTATCGTTATGATATAAGCTGATACAAAATGTTTATTTTTGTACCATTCTAGTAAATCGTTTAACGATTTGTATGTTTCGATGTTCGTGCGCAAACTCTCAATCTTTTCAAAAACATATTCCATTGATTCAGAGATATTTTGCTCGAATAAAGTAACGACCTCAATAAACAAAGCGGTATCCGTTTCTATTGCATTGAGAATTGATCTAAACCTCTTTGGGTAAAAAAGCTTCATCTTCCTCTTTTCTGTTCCAGTTTCATCTATAATAAACTATTCTAACTGAACCATTAACACAAATTAAACCATGACTCGGTTCTCATTGTTTGAGTTTATTTTTGACAGTTTTTAACATCTTTTCTTCTTTATTATCTTGCTGTTGCTCTTTCAAATTTTCTTCCTTTCAAGCTTTCTTTCAGACTTCTCATTTATTCAATCTCTATCCTACTTTGAAACCCCTGATGTGCTCTCTCACACTCTCTGCTGCGCTCTTCTTAACACTGTCACTTTCGCCACGCATAATTTCAGCATCACTCATGATTGACGATGGTGAATTATATGATATTTGTTTTGCGCTTGAAATGACCGAACTTTCAATAGTTTTATCCATAGGTGAAATATTCTCTAATTTAAATACAATTGTTTCAATTTATTTGCATTTGAAATCATAGAACTTTCAACCAATTTTTTAATCGGTGAAATATTCTCTGATCTATATCATGGAAATTGTTAGGTTTTCATCGAGACGTTCTAGAACAAATGCAATATTTTCCCAACAAAGCAATCCAACGTCAATAATATAGGACGTGACTTTTTCAGTTTGATGACGTCAGGAGCTTAGTGACATCATCTTTTTATACGTCATATATATAGACGCGGAGGCAGAATGGTAGATGATTCCGTTTTCGAACAGAGAGTGATTATACAATTTTTATACAAAATTAGGAAAATCCTTTATACAGATAAAAGCTGACTTGGATGCAACTCATGGGTATAAAGCACTTGCCCAATCTTGAACCAGTAGATCGATTAACCTGTTCAGTGATGGTGGCGAAACTGATAGAGATGATATAAAAAAAGGTAGGTTAATGACATCTCTTTCAAAAGAAATAGTCGCTTCTGTGGAAGTATATGTGAAGGAAGACAAATTTGTTACTGTCCTAGATGTAGCAGGCAATTTTTATATTTCATATGAAAGTGCAGAGGACATTCTGACCAAGGAATTAAGAATGCACTGGTTTTTTGCCCGTTGGGTACCCAGATTGCTTGATAAAGAACAAATGGGTTTATGGCTGACGATCTGTAAGGAATTATTATACAGGTACTACGTAGAAGCCTATAATTATTTAATAAGATCATTACACGTGACGAAACTTGGATACACTACTTTGAACCCAAGAGAGACAACCAGTGTATGGAAGCACACAAGTTCGCCATCGCCTTTAAAAGCATGTTTTTCCAAATCTACTGAAACGGTTATATGCATTATGTTCTTCAATACATACGGAATAATTATGAACCACCTGTTACCAGAGAATACAATTGTGAATGGACAATACTGTTCCAAAGTAATTAGATATAATTTACGTGAGGTTATTCGCCACAAATGTCCAGACCTACCAAAAGGTGGCTTCATTTTGCACCAGGAAAATGTCCCCGCACACACATGCAAATGTGTAATGCAGACCTTACAAATACTTGGCGTTGAAACCCTAAATAACCCATCATACAGCCCAGATTGAAAGGTTTGCGGGGAAACCATTACAAAAGCAGAGAAACATTAAGGGATGCAATCACCGGGTAGCTACGAATGCTGTCACATGACGAGCTGCCACACATGTTCATGGCATGGGTCACAAGATGGTAGAAGTGCACTAAGCTAAAGGAAAGTTACTTTGATAAGGTCTACTAACATTATTTTTAACAGTTAAGTATTAATTTTTTTTACATTGTTTGTTATATAACTTTTTGAACAATCCTCGTATTTGCGTTTGAAATCTTTCAGACATTCTTTTATATTGTACTTTACTTTTCAAAGTGTGACGATCGGAATGAAGTTTTATTGATTTGCCACATTTACATTGTACAATTCGTTTAACCTTTTCCCATATTATTTTACCTGTGCCCTTTAACCTTTTGTTTATTTGCAGACCGTGTACATCTCATCCATCCATCTTATCTTTACTGGAACTTGTATTTACTGGCCATATTATTTCAAGCGTACTTTTGTCATTTTTATATGTACTCGCAGGGGAGTACGGAAACCTTTTCAGTTCACTTTGTCATTAAACAATTGTAGTAGTCTGAGTTAGGCACATTCTGGATTGGTAGGCTCGATTTGATTATATTGCTTTCAGCAATATTTTTTCTTATTTTTGGATGATACACAGAGGCAGCGTATCTGCTCTTATATCAGTTAAATTTATGACAATTGACCATTTAGAAACGTCTTGTTAAAATTTCTTACTTTGTACACAAATTTGACTCAAACATTTCAGAACTTGACTAACTCAACCTACTAACGTATACATGGATAGCAATGAACAAACAAAACGAAAAAAGAAACCTTTCCTAAATTTAAAACTGGAGTTATTTTTTGTTTCTTGCTAGAAATAGATGACTGATACAAAACTGCGGCGCCTTTACAATTTTTTCTATGGCTATTTGTACTTTTCATTCCTGTGTGCACTTTCCTTAATTTACGAGATAATATCGAATATTTACAGGAAGGTTTGGTGCAACTATACCGATCCATATTTCTCGCCTGTTTTTGCTGGTAAATTCATTGGAAACGTTCTTGAATTATTAGGCACATATGTGGATATCATATACATCTGGCTTGACGAATCATACGGAACGAGGAAATATATGTGTATTTGTTGTCCGCCTGTATGCCGCTCTGTAACGTCTAAAATCCAAGAGTATGCAACCTCTGCTGTTTTCATTTTATTGCAAGTTCAAGGTATTGAACGTAGTATAGAGCCTTACATATACACAGTCAATGTTTCACAGGAATCGTTTAACCTAGAGAGTATTAAACTATACATTTCCACTTTTTTATAGCAAAAGCGTTTGGCAAGTTACGGTTGTAGCTGTAATAGTTAACAGACAAATGATTTATTAAGTTAATTCCCCTGAGAAGCTAATTAATATAATTCATTATAGTGAATATATCATGTCACAGAAACTACCATAAAGATAAATACGTACTTGTGAGTGTATGTATGTATGTATGTATGTATGTATGTATGTATGTATGTATGTATGTATGTATGTATGTATGTATGTATGTATGTATGTATGTATGTATGTATGTATATTTCCTTGGCCTCCTGTCGTTTTCTCTGATGACCAACGCAATTCGAAAGGACGTGCTAGTACCTTTTTGCACCTACCTCATTATTTTCTTCTTCTTCTTTTTCTTTCTTTCTTTCTTTGAAACCGAGAAGATATCTATCAGAGTTTAGGAAACTGACGGTAGAAATCTAAAACTCTGCATAGCGTGTTGTTTATGGTACTATTTATATTACTTATTCTTTACAATGTATATAAAAATATATCTGAAGAATATTTTAAAGCTTTCATTTTCCTTTCTTTGGTTTTAACTGATAAGTTTTGGGTTAATATATTCATAGACTATACTCACTGTTTGCCATTTATAGTTTATGTGGTCTTCAGGAATATGAGTTATAAAACATGCTAAGCAGATACTACAAAGTATCTTTATCTTTGGTTTATATCACAGTTTTGATGTAATAATAATATTAATAATAATAATGATAACAATAACCAAACTTTAGCGCTACTAGCATTTGTGCGATCTAAAGATAGCTGTATCCTCTGGTTTCGCACGGAAATAATGCTATACGTTTCCTCCATACCTGTTCGCTGATGTTACCGGTAAAATCAACTACGCAAATGTTGTCTAAAGTTTAAATGACTTCTTTCAGCAGCTCATTGTCCCATATGCATTACACCTAACATTAATTTCATTTATCAATAATCTATAATTACGCAGTTGATATAATAATCTTTCTTACTTGTTGAGTTAATCTCAGTCTATTTAGATCGAGCACTCCATGTACATCAGATCTATATGATGCCTTTGATAATATACAGTCAATCCTGTATTAAGCAGCCAAATCAGGAAAATGATAACAATGGCTTCTGACAACAGATTTATTCTGTATAGGGGTTCTTTTTGTCAATAATTTGGTATAAGAGTCTTTTGAAGGTAGGTAATTACGTAATTGATGTGAACTTCTAGACAGGTTTCACCGTAATTTCTTTAACAAAAGTAAAACTCAAGTAACTCCATTATGTCACATAGCACATAGCGGCCAAAAGCCCGTTTCAATATACATACATACACTTTATGACCTCAAACAGCTGAATTACGTCATATAGTACATAGCGGCTAAAAGCCCGTTTCAACATCATGCACTTTATATGCAATATGAAGAACTTTATTTCCAACTGTGGCAGCGAACTTAAAGCAAACATGTACCAAGAAAATCCAAGATTTATGTATATAGCAGCATACAAATCATAAAAAATGCAAGCTAAACAACAACAAAAAGCCAGAGTATAACATTTTTGCAAGGAGAAATGTATCACCACGTAAAACATATTTGCCATACGTTTAAGTATGCATCATAAGTAACCATTCACATCAATAAAATAATAGCAGACAGAAGAGAGCCCTCAAGATGTAACAAAGACGTTAAATGTGTGCAGGAAGAATTACTCTGGGCAGTAAGCAAAAGAAAGTTTGTGATATGAAAATGTTATTCGGAGCAGAGTACAACAGAACAGAATATTATTAAGCCAATCACAGTCCTTGTAATCGATCAGAATAAACACCATGCAAAACAAGCAACCAAATGATTCATGTTCAGCTTTATTGAGGAGGCCCCTTTCCGAATATCAGCGAAACATTCCATGCATGGTGCAAAAATAAAAAAATGTGTTGCAAGGGGGACAAAAATAATATGTAATTCATACTCTTTTTTTCCAGTCAGCTACTCAATTATGTGTTTCAGCAAACGGTACAAAGTGCATAACAAAGACCAATACATACGTTTTGTTTTGAATAAACTAACACAAATTAAGCATAATTAGCATTTGCACACGTCAGCATGGCTAGGTTATTTAGGCATTATTCATACATCTATGGAAGCTCATTCACTTTAACTGTCCTTTTTGTTTAGCATGGTAACTCATTTTAGTCTGCGATGTACGACTGAATTCTGTTTTGTAAAATTAATTAAATGCACAACTTAAAATTTGTAAAACTTACAACGAGAAGAAGAGTTGCTAGTCCTTTATAATATTTGTCGAATATAAACAAGGTGAAAGTTCAATGCAGCTTTCCAAAGTCAACCCATTAGTTGGACTAAATGCAACGTTCATTTCCAAATCATTTTAAAAATAGTTAGAAGATATGATTATTAAACATCTACTCTAATAATTCAGATTATGTTCCTTTACGTACATTTTGCGTTGCAATTAGTTCAATTTCGGTTAGTTTATTTTTGCTCATTAATATTATCATTTTAGGTAATTAGGCATGTACTACTGCTGCCATACCCCTGATGGCTCCCCAAAAATAGAACCCATATATCTTTGCTGAAAAATCGAAATACTATTAAAGGAGCAAATATTTATATACAGGTGACCCAAATTGTGTTTTAAATATACTTATTAGTCAGATTTATTTTCAGGTGTCTCAAAAGTATAAAAAGCGTTTGAACTATTCCGATGTAACTATGCCAATGACTAGGCAATATTTCAGAGGCGATTTCAAAATAATTTCTGTAATAAGGCATGTCTGCCGTCAGCTACATTCTGGTGGAGCCATCGAGTATAACCTATGTGAATTAAAAAACATCAAATAACATTAAAAGAGCAAAAGAGTTACAGCAAGATGACATTTTGTTTTCAAATACAGTTGCTGGTCTGCATTTTTGAAGGTTTCTACAAAAATGGAAAACAACATTCAAACTGCCCCGTACCAACTATGCCAACAGCTTCGCTGTAAATAATCAGAGACGATTTAGAAATCAAAGACTAATAGTAGAGCGGGGTCAAGGACCCAGCAATTACGGTGATTATGACAGAACTATGATCTGATCCCAAAGTTTCGTCATTATTATTTAAGGGAGAGTACGGCGAGACATCGTAGAAGTTTAGGATGTACAGTATTACCTCCCGTAGATCATCTGCTTGGTCGTGTTGTCTTTTCGGTTTTGTACCCTGTTGGTAAGACCTTATTTCATGATTGACTGACTCACATAAATCATAATGCAATTTATCGGTACATTACTTATTACTTATTAGTTTAAAGCGGATATCAACTATAGAAGGGCATCACAGCCACAATTCTATGTATATAGTTTCTATTAATATATGATGTATATAAAGGGAGCCGCGGTGGCTCAGTTGGTAGAGCGTCGGAATCGTAATATAAGGGTCACTTAGCCAATAATGTGTTTTTACAAGTGCCGTTAAAACCAGCAAAACTAAAAAATCTAATTTGTATTATTATATGCTTGCATTTCTATGTATGTCAGATGTACATCCTGAGTTGCATCTTTACTTCTGCTAATATTTATTTCTAAGCTTTATATGTTTGGTACTGGAAAACTACAATTTCATATTTTCAGATTTCATGCGAGTGAATCTATTATATAAGTCAACATTTCCAATTGTATCATTCCAACACGTGGTTTCTTGTCTGTATTTTATTCATTTGATGACATTTATTAATTACTGTAACAGGTAAAAAAAAAAAAAAAAAATAACAAATTGGAAGTTAGAATGTAGCACAGTGAAAGTTTAAGTAAGATGGAAGTATAATGGAAATGGAAGTAATATAATCTGTGCCATCGATAAAAAAGAAAAAAAAATTATTTCTTGCTCTGACAATATAAGTCCACCTACATTGGCAAATAGGCTTACACTCACTTTAAAATAATTACTCCCAATCATTATATCTTTCTTTCCTTCTTACTGTCTGTTCATCCATCCATTCCTCATTGGCACTTTTGTTTATTGAGCAAAACTCCAAAATAGTTCAAGGTATCACTATATAACTTTATACTATATTACACGAGTCTATGCACACCATTTGCTATAAGGTATTCTTCAGTTTCAATCATTTTTTTACGCTTTTGTCCATCGGTCTGTCCATGCATATATTACTCACGCATTCAAACTGTCGTTTCTGGAGCAAACTTCCAAATTGTTCAATAAGTCCATATGAAACATTATATATATATATATATATATATATATATATATATATATATATATATATATATATATATATATATATATATATATATCAGACTAGTAATAGAGATGTGCCTTTTCTATTGAGAAATTACCAACTTCAATATATTTAAGGTTTTTCATCTGTCTGTCAATCCATCCATCCATCATACACATTTTCTTTTCTACAAAAAATGATCCAAAACTGTTGAAGATATCCCTATCAAAACTTGATAAACATATCAGATGTGTGGTCAATATGTTCGGAATTATTTCGTTTCTATATTTTAATGATTGTTTCCATTTGTCTATCCACCCATCTATATTATTCACACTTTCTGTTGTGTTTACCTCCCAGTCCTTCTCTCTCCTAATGTACATTTTGGCGGCGGAGGAATTTAGACGACTCAGTCTTTTTGTTCTTTTTATTTGTATTTATTGACTTTTTCGGGGGGGGTGGGGTGGGAGTCACAGCTAAAAACAAAGAATGAAATATATTTAATGCTAGGTGTTTATATTTTATTCTTCCAAGCTAACTAAATAGCCATATGTTATAAATCTTTCCCTCTTTTTTCACTCTGTCTCGTGATACTCTCTTGCCAAATTGTCAACGTATTTAGCGAAATTGGCATGCTAACCATTTATTTCATCAGGGCCTTTTTTAATATAGGTCCCAGATTGCATATAAATGTATATCGAAATGCCAACATTTGTAAACATGAAAGACAGAGAGGCATGAGAGAGAGAGGGGGACGTTTATCACTGGTGAGAAGGGTAGTAATGTTCTTTTTGTTGTTGAACTTTATTATTAAAGTGTGTAATATTTAAAATATGTGCACAGAATCACTCACATGGAATTGGAAGATATGATGTTACATCATCCTGGTATTACTTCAGAAATAATTATTTACAGGCGTAACTCAAAATACACATCCTATAAAATAGAAAGTACAAACACAGAATGATGCAAATTAGAATAAGCATCCTATGTTATTGTACATGTACATACATAGTATTATTCCCCTCCATAATCAACCGGCCTACTCCGAAGTATATTGTATAGTCAATTATTCCTTACAGTCCTACGGTTCTGTATTATTCGCTTCAAATTGTATTTCCAAATGTATATTAGTAACCCAAGAGTGTGTGGGAGGGCTCAGCAGTATTTTCGGAAGGGAAATGGAAGTAATAAACACGAGATGGCAAATTATGGACCTATACATGTTATTGAGAATCAACCATAATAACCGAATAGTGTGTCTGGAATTTATTGAAAAGATACCCGCTGATGTAACGCCATAGAGAATTCAAAAATGCACCCAATTAAGCGTCACGTCCACACACACACACACACAGATATAACTATATATATATATATATATATATATATATATATATATATATATATATATATGCATATTAAAAGGTGATTGCATGTATTGGAATTTCCATGTTTACGTTCACTCTCTTTGTTCATTCATTTACAGTAATACCTCTTGTGACTGTCATTTTACGCTATTGCTTTAGCTTAAAGAAAACCCGCACACAGTTGTACCTCAATACACCACACACCCAGCCGTAGAGTGTCAGAAGAAAGCGATACATGTGTCGCGATTGCTATGACGACCGACATATCGCCCGAAAGGACACAACCATGTTTATTACCTTACAAGAAAATGTACGATCATTTTAAACAAACCCACACTTTCACACTTTTCTCCAACAAACATAATTCATATATATATATATATATATATATATATATATATATATATATATATATATATATATATATATATATATATTAGAGATCATTTTAGGAAGTATGCTTAGGGTATTCTGACTACGTGTGTTCTGGCACAAGGTTCGACGGTGACTATACAGATGTGAAGGTCATTACATATTTCTCTTTTAAAGAGAAAGAACAACACAAATATGTACAAATAAGAACCACAATGGATTACGAGTGAAAATTTACAAATTAAAATACCGTCACGAAAAGTTAACTAACTTACGCTTAGAATTACCGAAGCATATGTTTCATAATGTCATGAATCAAATAGGAAATTTAAAGTTCTATCCTGACTCTATGTTCTTGACTGAGGAGAGCTAGACTTCCTGCTTTGTAACCGGAAGTGGAGGTGGCTTATTATCTTGCATCTTGAAGTGAGTATAGGCTATAACACCTGGTAAAAGTTTGAAAGAAATATTGAATATGAACAATAAGTACATGCAGTTTTATGTAGGAGTTCGATTTACAGTAAGTATGTTGTGTTAGCCCCATGCTTTAGCGCGGGAATATTGCGATACCCTACGAATGTATATCCGTCCTTCCGACCGTCTTTCTATCCGTCTGTCGGATTGCCTGACTGTAACCACTGGTCCTCCCAACCCGTTGTGTGGTGAGTCACCAAACTTGGTACATAGATTATCTATGTGGTGACCACCTGCGACAGTGTTGAATGTTTGGGCCTCTCCTCTGTGGTCTCTTGAACGGGTCTAAAAGTCAAATATGCCAAAAATACAATTACACTGACATTTTTTAATATTTATTGATCAAACCTTTAAAATGCATTCGTAGAAGGACATATAATATATGTAAAGGATTTTTATGTTACGACCCCTGAGTCACAATCCGTATAATGGGGTTGGGTGGTGGTGGTAGCTAACATATGATAAAAAGTGAGAGGATTTGCCGGGGTGAGCCATGAAAGTACCTCTAGTTTATTTTTTATACTAACAATCAACTACACCCCACAATGTTATCATTTCTCTTAATCAAAATTGTATATAAGAAAAGATTTTCCTGCAAATCTGCAATCTTTGTAGTCTTGTTCCCTCTGTTCCTTTCTACATTATACTTACTCTATCATTCTGCGAATATGTCTATGTATGTATGTATGTATGTATGTATGTATGTATGTATGTATCTATGTATGTATGTATGTATGTATGTATGTCTTCCTCTCACTCTCTCATATATAGGATTCATTATAGGATTAAATGATCATGGCTGAGAATGTATCGAATTATTAATTTTACTTAATCAGGCATTGAAGACGGTGGGAAGACAATTAGTGTGTGACACCGTGGTGCTATATTGGCTTCGCAGGACTTCCCAACAGAAACGTTAATATGGGCTATATTTATTAACTGTAGTGTTTTAGGGGCGTGGGTTGGTAAAGAGTATGGACATTAAACATGTTTTGATCAAATACTGGGTGACATTTAATGGACTGAAACAATGTATGAAACCTAAAGAAAGGTTTGCTGGGGAGGCAACTTTTATGAATAAAACTATGGTAGACTGTGAGTAGTATGGTCTGATGGCTCTGTATCAGCATACAAAGATTGTGGTACCAGCAGTCGCAAACACAGTATTCAAAACGATGTACCTATTGTAAAGGGTAAATGGAAACTCACAACTTTTTTTCCATATGCGGGGTCGATGAGTTTAGGACGGGGTCGATGAGTTTAGGACGCCTAAATAGCTATTTATAAATTTCTGTAGATACTTGTAAACATATTCATTTATTTATTGTTTTTTATCTTCAGAACATGGGTCCTCGTTTATAGCCATAAGTGGTAGATGTGCTTATCGTCCCACTTTAGATGAACCTGTACATGCTGCATCTTAGCTCCAATTATGGTATTTTCCTATAGTATCAGAGGTAATATGTTGTCATTTTTTCTTTTGTTTCTTAAAGTTTACTTTGCTGACTGTAGTCATTTTAAAGAACAGTTGTCTTGTCCTCTATTTGCAATCTATTCAATGAAAGTAGATCAACGGCAGACAAAAATGCTCTATTTGCAATCCATTCAATGAAAGTAAATCAACGGCAGATAAAAATGCTCTATTTGCAATCCATTCAATGAAAGTAAATCAACGGCAGACAAAAATGCTCTGTTTGCAATCCATTCAATGAAAGTAAATCAACGGCAGACAAAAATGCTCGTTGGAACCAGATAGATCATCTCTCACAAACTGTCCAGTTGTATCGATTGCCGTCGTTATCTCCATCGCAGCGGTAACATTTATTTGGAGAGTAGTCAATGACCATAACCACATAATTTGTACTGCGCTAAAGATGGTATACTTCTACAACGATCTATACAAAATGTAACAACTAAAAGAATATTTTTATTCTGACTATATCTATATCTTTCTTGAAAAGATGTTACAGAACAAAAGGCTGTATTCCAGATATATGTAGCATTTTGCAGAAATATAATATTTACGAATTTATTGAAATTTTTGTTAGAGACAAAATATTTCCAGGAAAGATACAGTGGAAACAAATTATAAAACATGCTACTCATAAATATGAAAACGAGCGCTTTACAAACTTGTGCCATACTGACATTTCCTACAAAAGATTCAAAAATGTTCATACTTCTATAAAACCCTCAATTTTATAGCAAACTCCAAAAACAACAAGAGAGTTACAGTTAATTACATCCCTTGCAAATGTTCTGATAACTGTTCCAAATAATACTATGCAAGTTTGTAAACACTGCAGTTATTCTTACACAGATGTAATAATCCATGCATTTATTTTCTGTCAGAGCACTGTGCGACAACGAGACATATTTTGGACACATATTATAAATAACTTTGACATTCGTCTTGGCGTGTACCTTCATAATATATCAGATGAAGAATTTATTCAACATCTCCTGGGTAGGGAATTTCCCAACGGTATCGGTTTAGATGAGCCTGAAATACTGAGACATTTTATAATGTCTGCCTCAGTGTTCTCTGCAACTGTAATTCATGGATTCTTTTCATGGTAATAAGACCGATTTTCAAATTAACAAGATTTGGAATTATGTGATCGTAGAAATCTTGATAATCATGTCTTCATGCACGCTATTTTTTGTATTTTTTTTATATTACATATAAAATATTATTTTCTGTAAAATAATGATGATGTGTACAATAATTAAGTATTGGAGGATTGCGCAAGAGTGCACCATACTTTTAATAAGTATAGTGTCCTCATATATGAAACTTCATAGGGAAGGCTCATAGATTCCTCTCATGAACACCTCTGTTAATTGTATATAACTAATTCAATTCATTTCAATATTGTTTTCTTTTTCCTTTGTTTGCATCCTTATCTCTGAAAATAGGAAATAAAGATTGATGATGATGATGATGATGATGTGCAAAAATCTCGTGAGACAAATGCCTGTGGGCATTAATCTGTGTGCAACCCCAATTTTATTTTATTTATTTTTGTATTTATTTATTTATTTATTTATTTTATCTTTTTTATTTTATTTTCTGCATTTTTATAATTTTTTTGTGGTGGAAGAGACTTTATAAAAATGTCAAATCTTTGTCAATTCGATTTACATAAGATACCTGCCATCCGATTATTTTAGATTAGACGGTCCTTACAAATAAATATGCTTATAAAAACCGATATAAAGATCACTGGAGAGCTATTCGTCACCTACATCAGTTATTAATAGTTCGGAATCATGCTTTTATTTACTTTCGTTTATTTTATGTCATTTTTATTTTATTTATTTGCATGCATGCAGCCATAGGAAGAATATAGGCAATACAACTTTTACAAAAATGTGCTGTTTTTTAAGGTTTGAAAATAGTTATACTTCCTATTAATTCCGATTACAATATTTTATTGCATGAATTATAGTGCAAAGAGATCAGACTAACTATGTTACGATCCTCCTCCAGTCTATTTTGTAATTTTTCTACCTCTGATATAGATAAAGATAGAGTGTGTGTCATTCTGCCAATCTTTCACATCACAATTAATCATTGTCTAGAAAAAATAGTAGAGGGACATTTTCAAAACCATATGATTTTTGCACAGATTCTTTTGTTTCTTACAATCCCCTTTGTCTTTTTCCTTTCTCATCTTTGTTAATCATTTTCCACTTTTATTATTTTTTTTATCCTTTTCTCTTCTTTTTTTGTAGCAGATTCATCTGTAGCATAGATATAGTCTCGTTTTGTTTTGTTTTGTTTGTTTGTTTATAGGGGGAGGAGATATTTTTTTTTTCTTTGTAATATTCTAATATTGGACGGAAGATGTCACATTGTTTCAAACACTATGGCAAATGTTTATTTGCATAAATTTTCATTAGCATGTTCCATCTGGGATTCTGTCACCACTTGAATCCATGGTTCCTAGAGTGAGCTCAAAAATTTAGATCCAATGGCAACACGAGATCTAAGGCATGTTCCAGGAGGCAATGGAAACTTGCATCGGCATAAACCACAGCGATAAATGAATTGAAATCACAGAGGACAAGAGTCTTTTTGTACCTATTATGTCCACTTCTGATTCGAAGATATCTCAGATACATTTTAAAAATAACTCCCGTCCATGCACCCATTTTCTAATCGCTCAAACTTCTTGAACTTTTCAGGGCAAAAAGAGCCAACCATAGCTTCTATCCGAGATGTTCACAGCCAGATATGTATTATATGCGCAAATATAATAAATATGCTTTTGCTTTGTACAGTATTTATGGCAAAGTAATACAATTGACGGAGATTTCCTTCGTGCACTTGTTTGCATGTACATCAAAGCGAGAGTATCTTTGATGACTGAATAATCACGGCTTTCTAAACATGGCAAATAATCTGCAGCTGTACTTGCATAAATTCATCGTCGGTAAATAAGAAAAAAAAAAGGTCATTTGGGTAAATGAAAAGTAAGCTCATTTGGGTCTTTGTCTTCCTGAAATGAGTCGGGTTCCAAGGATTCGCAACAAATACATTTCAAGAGAGGAGTTGTATTACTAGAGCACTGCAAAATGAAAATCAGAATATCGCACAAGTTATATAAACTTTATCAAAACTTTTACTATTACGTCATCACTGGCTTACAAACAGTTAGAAATCACTATAGGGATTCTATTACTGTTCGAAGAGTTACTTTACTCAGTGTTTATCCCTACTCATCCTTTGACTTTGATGATAGATAAATTCCTTTTAAACTGCGTTTTTGTTCAAGGACTAGATATAAATGGCTACAAAAAATAAAGTAAAATTAAATTAAAAAATAGTATTTATTTCCAAGATTTAAAGATAAAGTATTCTACGATTATATTATTTACAAATTTAAAGAAGAATGCACAGTAACAGCCAGTAAACCGACTAGTTTCAGCTACCGGAAACAAGGAACTAGTGCGTATGTTTTGTTTCAACAGTTGTATAGCCTTTAAATATAAACAGAAGAGCAATAGGACTGGAACACAAGTTTTCACAATGTATCAATGGTTTTCTCCCTTACAAGCATACATAACAAAGATCAAGAGGCTGCGCCACCCATGCAATTGTAGAAATATCACACCAAAGGCAAATATAATATTAAAAAATGAAACATTAGTTTTAGACACGAAACAAAGAAGAAAAAGGAACAGAAAGTTAAAAATAAAAAGATACAAACTAAAACTTAAATGAATTTCAAGAATATAAATTTTAGCTTGTTTTAGTGTTAATTCATTATTAGTGGTACAACAGTCGGTGTTAGTATCTAAAAGTTCCAACCAGTGAGAGGAGTCTTTTTGTTGTTGTTGTTGTCTTTCTTTTTAAAATTCTTTTTATAGAATATATTAATGAAAACTCGAAATTTGTTTATATCTTTAAGGCCCGACCACCAAACACAAACAGAAAAGGTAATATAGACAACATTTAGGCACCCATAGAAAGAACTCAATACGCTAAAGGGGACAGAAGAGTATTATATAGAATAAACCTTAAGGCCAAAGGTTACTGATAATGTCAAACTCAGTCTCTACCGCATAAGCAGAAAGAATTGATGACAGGAGACTGTGCCGTCCAGTAGGGAGGAGAGGGCTGCTATTGGAACAACCAAAACTCGAGATAGAGACGTAAAGCGATGAATTCCATGGAAACTCACCACAAAACTCGAGATAGAGACGTAAAGCGATGAATTCCATGGAAACTCACCACAAAACTCGAGATAGAGACGTAAAGCGATGAATTCCATGGAAACTCACCACAAAACTCGAGATAGAGACGTAAAGCGATGAATTCCATGGAAACTCACCACAAAACTCGAGATAGAGACGTAAAGCGATGAATTCCATGGAAACTCACCAACGGGATGTTATGCCCGAAGGGGATGGAAGTGTGGTGGGAGTATGAGCATAGACACCTAAATTGGAAGTGTGGTGGGAGTATGAGCATAGACACCTAAATTGGACAAATCTTTAGAACACTCAGATAGAAAAGAAAGGGATAAATTACAAATAAGAATATGATCAAAATTAAAATAAATACAAACCTCCTTCAAAATTCTTTTGCAAGATTCCTTCTTGTAGCTTACTTTTTGTTATTGTTATTGTAAAAATACCCAATATATCAATCAAATTTTGCAGGGACAGGATATAACAGACATGAAAGTCTTTGGTATCCGGGCATTGAGAGGAGCATATCTAAACCTTTAGCCAGTTCTATGTGTTGGGACGGGGTTGAAAGGTGTCAGCAAATAAAAAACAGTCTAAAGATCTGAACAATTTAATTCTCTCTTGTTGTTAATTTAGGCATTCAAAGAAAAAAAACAACTGTTTAAAGTTTCAGCTGGAATCCACATGAACAAGAGGGGTTTTGTATTAGGTTCACTCGATATAGATCAGCTTTCAAACTATTAGAGTTGTATCTAGTAATTTAGTTAAGGCAATATTGCAGTTGCCATGGAGACAATATTGGTGTGCCTTTTCATTAGGTATAACAAGTTTTTGAATACGCCCAAGGACGGTCACTCGCGGCATTCAAAAATGAAGGTATTACAGCGACTAATGTTTTCTTCTAATATCTAATTTTACTCTTAGAGAAAGAAAAGTAACAGGTTTCGAGCCTGTATGTTAAAAAAAATACCATGTATAAAGCCATTCGATGTGTGACATTTCTAATGATATAAAGAGCATCGTGGTCCGTTTAAAGACTTGTACAGTTATTGCTACTTGTATCTATCCTGACATCACTGATTTAAGATTAAGTATATCATAGCCTGACAAATTAGATACCTTCATTATTCACACAGGGTTTTCTGCCATCTAAGTAGAACTGTAACTTTCGAAAAGTAACTCGAATAGCCATTATGAAAAGTCGTGGAAAGAGATATATATGAAATGTTAACATTCCTAACATGGGATGTATGTATGAAATGTTAACATTCCTAACATGGGATGTATGTATGAAATGTTAACATTCCTAGCATGGGATGTATGTATGAAATGTTAACATTCCTAACATGGGATGTATGTATGAAATGTTAACATTCCTAACATGGGATGTATGAATGAAATGAAGAGTTAGAAAACTAACTTATTGGTTCGTTGTAAGAAAACAAAACTTTCAACACTTGTTTACTACCCAGTATTTGAAAGATATTATTAGGATGATCAAGTAGCCCCTTAAATCACATAATGTCCAATTTAAAAAAACATAATATGCGTAAAATCGTGATTAAATTAATTCCTAATATTTGCGATATAATGAGAGAACAGGTAAGACAAGGTTCGAGTATATTATCCGGGTATGAGTCAGATTAATAGCGAGGTTGCTTTGGATTTCAACTTTCATGATTGTAAAAACACTGGTATTTTTGCAATAAAATCTTTTGAAATAATAATAATAATAATCATCATCATCATCATCATCATCATTATCTACGATATCAATAATATGATGTTTTTCTCATCACAGGTCATCTCATGTCAAAGTAGCATATTGTCAATGTTCTGTCCACCTCATCAGAGGCCTCGTCCTTATTTACCGGTGCACGTGTTGTTAACGACGATGACTCGTCACTTTTATCACCGAAACGATGATGATAACTATGACAATGATAGCAAAAATGACAATGAGTAAAATGTGGTGCCCTGTTCTTAAAGGTTGCCTGGTAACACTCTTTTGAGCTTGAACCTGTGGCTTGTAAATTGTTGTGAGGAATGTTTTAGGAGCACGGCCAACTTCGCCTCTGTGTTTCTTCAGCTTCCACCGGTTGCTCGTGGGTACCTGCAATTTTGAAATGGCATAATAATTTTTATATCATTTCACGAAGGAAACTGTAATGTTTTTATTTCCTTCCAGTATAATATTGGTAACATACAATGTAAAATGCAAATTGTAGCTGACCTGGCCTCTGATCTTAAAAGATTTGTGTGAGTATGTACGTAAAGGTGATTTTTCATCTGCAATCTTCTAGTTTACATTGACTTACTGATCATTCTGTAGTTTCTATCCTTGAATAGTAATTTCGTCAGATATAGTCGAGTCTTGCAAAACATTAAATATTCTACTTGGTTTTTGATCAAGCTTTATAGTAGAATAACTAATATCTGACAAGATGTAAAGAATATATTTACAGTTTCACTGGCAAATGGAGTATCTTACATGACTGCTCATTATAAACGAAATTTATGAAACGAGTCGAAATACAATTTGTGTCTTTTGCGAATCTTGGTGTGAGATAAACAAACGTTTCATTTGGAATGAGCACAAAATGTAGATTTACCTTATCACATGACGAAAAAATACAGATTTTATATCACGAAGCTGCATAATAGTGCAGTGGAATAACTTTGAAGTACACTCGGATGCCTCAGTCATTACTCATTACATGAAGTCATGGCACTATTTGTGACGTCACGAGGTATTATTACACGTGTTGCATATAGAAAATTATGATATGGATATATTAACCCTAGTAACATATTAGTCGTGTGATAAATATTTTATACCCTGCCAGTTTTCACTAACTGGAACACATTTTTGTCGAGTACGTCAACTTACACCTTTCGGGAAATTTTTGTTGTTGTTGTTGTTGTTCTTGTTCTTGTTTTGGTGAATTCAGTTAAGGAACTTTATGATGATGTACCACCAGAAAAAATCTTGAACCTTTTGAGCGAATATTGGTGATATATATATTGGGTCTATATTTTAAGGATTTATATTTTTACAATATTTTTTTATCTTTAATATTTTATCTTGTAGTACTCCATGTTTACATTTATTTGGAAGGGTTTATCTTCCTAACGTTGATTGTGCACATGTTTCTATTAGCATTTTGATAGCTCTACTGTTAATTGGTACCACGTAACCAATATTTTGCTGACTTGCAGGTAAAAACTATTATATCTATACATACATAATTATTCTTGCAAAATTAGATAAGCTTGCCTTTTAAATGGTCAGTTGCTGCAGTAATATACGTTGGGTGAGCGATATCAAATCCACTTGGGGATCTAATTAATTATGCGTGTTTGTGTCTTTTACATGCTGTAGTTCTAATGTGCATCTAATAACTGAAGAAGATAATATACAGTGCCTCCTTGATAATATATACAACTTACCTTTAACAGATCCATCTTTATAGAAGTCTGGTTCTTGTTTAATCGCAGTGTTCTTCCATCATTATCGGAGTCCTCTTGGGGTTTAACTTTTATAGATAGAAAACAAAATTCTTTCAGCATGAATTACGCCCCCAAATTCAAAGCATTTGATATATTGCATTTAAATCTGCCGTAAAGACCGCAGCAAAGCATGCACATAAAAGAAAACCAAAGAACATTTATTAAAAGGTTGTTGTCTTGACGCTTTTTGTCTGTTCATATACATGTATGTATGTATATATGTAAGCATGTATGTATATATGATTGTATGCATGTAATTGCAATCAAAAAGAATATTATCATACTGACTAAAGAATTGTAATTCGTCCTCTGCTGAGAATTGAATCCGCGTTCATGAGTTACGGTACCCATCATCCTATAAGATCTAGAGATAGTACCTTCCGCTATGTTTGCTGTATATTTGTAACTTACAATAACTTCTATATGCCTTCATATCTATCAGAAGAATCCGGACTGACTGTGTATTTAGAGAAGAGCTAACCAAAGGGTCACCAAGCTAGTGTAGGTGCTTTGCACGAATGCCAATATTTACTTCTCGCTTGTTTGGGGGTATGTGAGCTGCTTAGTCGAGAGGGTATGGGGGTTGATGCGTGCCACTGGGTTGATTGTAGTGTATTAATAATACTTGTGACCAAAATTTTGTTTCAGTCATTAGTGTTCGATTAACTGAGGTAATTGTAATGAAAACTATTTTGGAAATATTCAGATGCATAAAAGATATCGGTTTCATTGTAATGTATATTTGGCGAGGTTTCTGTCTTAAAAGGTCTCACTTCAGTTTGCAACTAAAAAATCACATTAGGCTAGAACTTTAATGATACTATCATATGAAGATATTTAAATGACAAAATACTCCACCTTGACCATGATACTTTCATATGAAGATATTTCAATGACAAAATACTTCACATTGACCATGATACTTTCATATGAAGATATTTCAATGACAAAATACTCCACCTTGCCTATGCTTGTCAGAGTGTTTATTTCTAGAGCGACCAATACGTATGTAACTGTGCAACTTCGTTGGAGCGGAGAAAGTTCGTCTTAAACCTTCTCTTAGGGAGTGTCTCAATAGTGATGTTTTCTCCAATTCACCGTTGTTTTCTGAAGACAAATAAAAATGATAACTATATATATATATATATATATATATATATATATATATATATATATATATATAGTTAGTTAGTTAGTTAGTTAGTTAGTTAGAGAGAGAGAGAGAGAGAGAGAGAAAGAGAGAGAGTATGTTATGCCTTAGCCATTGAGAATTCCAGAAAGAGGACTGCAAAGAAATACCTCTTTGTCATCAGTAGTGGCTTTGCGTTAGAGAAATGGGTTTTTCAAGTTAAGGAGGAAGTTTAGCTTCCTTCAAATTTGTACTGGATCCACTGCTTCCAGCTGATGTGTATCGTGGTCATTTATTGTGTTTGTAATACTTAATAAAACGAGTACAAACCACTGAGCTGCTGTTGGCCTAGAGTTTTTTTTTTCTTTTTCAAACAGTCCGCGTAACGTAGTGTATACGTATTAAGTATCCTACAAATAATAATAATAATAATAATAATAATAATAATAATAATAATATTATTATTATTATTATTATTATTATTATTATTATTATTATTATTATTATTATTATTATTATTATAATCAATAATTATCATCATCACAACCAAGAACAGCAATAACAATAACAACATCAGCAGCAGCAAAAAACGCAATAAATATATCAGCTTGCTTCTTCCTTGAATATCAGATTTTGTCTCACTTGTTTTCAGTATGTAGTTTCAGTATGTTAAATAGACAGTGTCCCCTAATAGTTTCATAATTGAGTGGCACAATGAGTAGTTGATACATAGAGAGAACTGGATCAGGGCTGAATTAAAAATGTAACAATTTATTTCTCTCAGAAATATAAATGCCAGTTGTGTGAATATATCACCTACTCTACTTTGAATATTTCATACAAATTCAACAATTGCTTGACCAGTCTGAATATGAAAACAGTGAGAGAAACGAACACAAAGGCAATGTCAACTGTTTTTACACATCATAAATAATGACACCAAACTAGATCGTATTGAATGTAGTAGTTTCCAGACAGAAGCGCAGCGAACGCTAAATATAGTCTGGTAGTATATAGGCAAAGCTGATCTCATTTAATTTTAGAGTCTAAAAAACTGAGACGTCATGGTATAGGCTTATCACGCGGATTAATGACCAAAAGTTTCCGATTAGAATTTCAGTGAACCAAGAGTAATATATAAGTTATAACCAAAACATGATTTCAACATACTTACAACGTCACAGTACACAGAAACAGTGACATAGTGCACAAAATACACAAGTTTAATCATAACATGACTGTAGCTTCAGTGCTACTTGACACTACAAAGAAACAAGTATGTAATGCGTAAGAAAAAATATGATATAATTATGGAATGAGATCTGCGGCTCAGTACACAGAAACAGTGACGTAATACAGAAAGCTTGTACAATTGTGACGCAATTTGCCCATAAAATAGTGACGTAGTTATATACCAAAAAAAGTGACCTAAAATGCATGAAGAAGTCTGTTTTCAATATACATATATATATATATATATATATATATATATATATATATATGTATATATATTAAAACATTTTTAGTTAAATAAATTTAAATGAAGACATCAATACGGTGTTGCACTAATACCCCCCCCCCCCCAAAGCAACTAACAAAACATTTACAACGTCCTGTAAAGCGACTTCCACCTAGAAAAAGGTACAGGGAGAGAAATATGCATAATTTAATCAGAATCATCACGAAAATACTCAGAAAATCAATTAAAAGAAATGTAAACTAACACAAAGTATACGTTGGATACAATTAAGATTTGGATAGTTTTGTTAATTATATTCGGCCATATTTGAAGAAGATCATGATTGGAAAAATTCGGCAATTTAGTTTTTTGAAAGCTCAGTTATATTAAAAAGGTGAACATGGTGAGTAATAGCTATATGAAATCCCGTGGAAGACTACGGGATAAAGTCGACAATAATCAGTTAGAATCTGAAAGTCTAATGGTATTCTAAAATAGCATTCCAAACACCCCAAACTGTATAGCTTCTGTACCAGTGAATTTTTAATTACCTGTCTGATCTCTACTTTCTCTATTTATATGTTACAGTGCCTTGTTCAATCCGTTTTGTTCTAAGTGAATGGGGTAATCTTAGATCTTTGTATATCTTAAAAGTATTGTAGACATTCAACTTGAAAATATCACCAGTTATGTAAGAATTGGTGATGTCTTTCACAAGCAATCTGCCTCTTTTTGTCCACTGCACTATTAGCATATCTTTTTTTTCCTTCATATCAAACGACACAAATAAAGTTTTGCATAAAAGCAATGTATTTGGACTCAGCTTTTGGAATTGCTATCTCTAAAGTTTGTTTAGATTTAATAAATCACGAGTAAATGACTCCATCTTCCTGTTTCTATCCAATTATTAAAGCATTGTTCTCTTCTAGACGGTTTACGTCATTCTTCAAGACGGTATTACGTAATTCTTCTAGACGGTATTACGTCATTCTCCTAGACGGTATTACGTCATTCTTCTAGACGGTATTACGTCATTCTCCTAGACGGTATTACGTCTATCTTCTAGACGGTTTACGTCATTCTTCAAGACGGTATTACGCCATTCTTCTAGACGGTATTACGTCATTCTTCTAGACGGTGTTACGTCATTCTCCTAGACGGTATTACGTCATTCTCCTAGACTGTATTACGTCATTCTTCAACACTAAAATTTTGCTTCAGATTCTTTATTAGCGTCTAATGGGTAAGCAACACGTTGGATGATTATCTTTAATCCAGTTTAAAAATTAATAGGAAAATAAATAAACAAACCGTATGAACTTTGCTAGATTTTGAAAACAGTGTGTCAAATGGAAGATTTGCACTGTGTTTCCTTCTTTGAATAAATTTGGCGGTGTTTTACCTCATTGGCTAATACAAATCCAGTAGTCGGCTGCATATACAAAATGATAACATTTGCTTGGCAAGTCAAATTCTATTCATTTTGTAACAATATGAAATATAAAGAAGCATATAGGCTAAGTTTGTATAATTCCTGAAACGTATATACGTGAAGACTTGTCCAATAATGTAGAGCCTGGTTACCTAAATGCTCCAAAGCTAATTATTTAAATGCACTTCTTTCGTGTAAGTAGGTTGTGGAAGTAATGTGTGCAAATCGAAATACAGACATCCAAAATATATACCACTCTTTTTCCATAATTTGCCGGGTTATGGTCCTCCTTTGGTTATCAAGACACTGCTGAACAACGACCCGGATAAAAAAAAAATTACAATACTAAATAATGGTGAAAAATACATTTCGTTTAGTAACGATTTGATATTTGAAAAGGATGATAAAAAAGTTGTTTATGGGACAAATCGTTCCAACAGCTTGCAAAGAATCTTAATGATAACAAAACGTCACGGAAAGCAGGAAACATTTTGAAAACATGGAATTAAATGATTAAGGAAAGACATCTACGCGTACGAGTAAATGGATGATTTTCAAAGTTTTGAAATGACTAAATTAGCATCAGTAGTTACTCAATAAATGAGTGACCGGACTTTGTTTTCTCAATGTTTCATTCGGGTAATCATACGTCCCTGGTTTGTTCCCGTTGAACTCAGCACATGCCCTCTGCAATTTTTCTATGTTTTCAATGTGTCTAATTATCTCATCATTAGCACCCCTGCGATCAAACAAATGAAACAGATAACTACTGTGAATGCTAGACAGTTAGCTATTGCACCACCGATGATAATTGTTGTTGTTGCGATTGTTGTATTTAAGGGTAATATATGTTTGTACTGCTACTAAACTTTCATCACACGTGAGCACGCCCCCAGGTATCATTCAGAACTTTGTTTTCAAATTAGGTCTTCCAGATAACATATATTTCATTCAAATTGTAAAGATAAGACTGCTATAAAGTCTCAAGTGCAAGCAACACATTGTTTGTTTATCTCTAATCAGATATAAAATTCAACATTTAATATATTTTCAATTCACGAGTTGGTAACAATGTATATAAATCTGAGTTCTTTATGTTAATTGCATACTGCAACTGTTACCGACCTACTTGGTTTAATGTGTTTCCAACAAATGTTGATGGAGCATAATTAAATCAATCAGTTTCAAATAATATTTAGCGTGTAATTTTAGACGTGAAAATATCAAACAACACAAATTGCTACAAAAGACATATTGATTCACAACACATATTGCTACACAACACATATTGCTTCACAAATATTGCTACACAACACATATTGTTTCACAACACATATTGCTACACAACACATATTGCTTCACAACACAAATTGCTACACAACACATATTGCTTCACAACACATATTGATTCATAACATCCACTTAGACAAAGAATGTGTCTGTAGCCACTAATACAGTAATAACATCCTGGTATTTAAGATGAATGTCTACTTTAAATTGAAAAATTTATATACGTCCAGACATAAGTTATAAGTTTTTTCGTTTAGCTCTTTTTATATTTATCAATCTCCTGTTTTAAGTCATCCATTCTAGCACTTTCATTGTTTTTTTTCAGTTTTGAAATTCTCTCTGTTTTCGTCTTTTCTTGTTGTAATTGTATCAATACTACCATTTAATACAAGATTCCTTTTGTTTATTTCCTCTAGAATACATAGTATCTGTTGTAAATATTTTTTAAAGATAATTTAAATCTTTTCTCAAATGTTTGAAGTTCTTATTTGACTCCCAATAGGAATCTTGCAGTACACTAAAGTTATGTAAAGCCTCCTCGGAAATTTTGTTAGCATTTTTATTTCAATGTATGCCTGTCTTTTCTGTATCAGCATGTAACCAGCATTTGTATTTCAATCTATGTCAGTCTTTTCTGTATCAGCATGTAACCAGTATTTGTATTTCAATCTATGCCTGTTTTTTATGTATCAGCATGTAACCAGTATTTGTATTTCAATCTATGCCTGTCTTTTCTGTATCAGCATGTAACTAGTATGGGTATTTCAATGTATGCCTGTCTTTTCTGTATCAGTATGTAACCAGTATTTGTATTTCAATCTTTGCCTGTCTTTTCTTTATCAGTATGTAACCAGCATTTTTATTTCAATCTATGTCAGTCTTTTCTGTATCAGCATGTAACCAGTATTTGTATTTCAATCTATGCCTGTTTTTTATGTATCAGCATGTAACCAGTATTTGTATTTCAATCTATGCCTGTCTTTTCTGTATCAGCATGTAACTAGTATGGGTATTTCAATGTATGCCTGTCTTTTCTGTATCAGTATGTAACCAGTATTTGTATTTCAATCTATGCCTGTCTTTTCTGTATCAGCATGTAACCAGTATTTGTATTTCAATCTTTGCCTGTCTTTTCTTTATCAGTATGTAACCAGCATTTTTATTTCAATCTATGCCTGTCTTTTCTATATCAGCATATAACCAGTTATAAAAAGCTTTGAAAGGTAACCTTATTAATCCTACTGATCTTATCACGTAAGTCAGTGACAGACAAGTTGTAAGTCGGTGACAGACAAGTTGTAAGTCAGTGACAGACAAGTTGTGAGTCAGTGACAGACAAGTTGTAAGTCAGTGACAGACAAGTTGTGAGTCAGTGACAGACAAGTTGTAAGTCAGTGACAGACAAGTTGTGAGTCAGTGACAGACGAGTCAGTGAAAGACAAGTTGTAATTCGGTGACAGACGAGTTGCAAGATGTATTTATGTTGCTTCTCTAACGTTCGTTCACATTTATTTTATTGTTATTGTCCTTTTTGCTATCTCAGATAAATAATTCTTCTTCTGTTTCTCTAGAGGAAATTTTGTTTTAGTAATTCATTCGACTTCATGTATTTTCGTGGGTATCAAATTTTGTTTTTCTTGCAAAGTATTACATGCTCCTCAACCTCAAGTTCGTGGATTCTTCAGGGGTCACATTGTTTCCATCAATCATTGTTTGTTGGGTCTTTAAATTTGGTATTTTCAGCAACAAAGAAATACACGAAACTGATACTTCACGAAATACACGAAATTGATACTCCATGAAAAACACGAAATTGATACTCCACGAACAAACATGAATATACAGTGTCTTCTTATTCAAGTTACTGACACTGTTGATAAAATCATTAGCTCTTTAATCTCTAGACAATTTTAATATCCAGCTGTTGTCATCTGTACTATCCAACTTTAACGATTTGACCAAAATCTCATATCACCGTGTGTTCTGTATCTATTGACAGTGTAATAATCACTGTCAAATTTCAAAGTGTAGTCACGAAACATGTTTAAAAGTCGGAATGTAAAACAGTTGTTTATTTCTTTAAACATTTGTGCAATGCATCGGTTTACTGGAGCGTTAAAATGAGTTGCAGAACAAGGGGAACAAGTAATTTTTTTTTAAAACTGAAGTCCATTTTTTAATTTAGAAATTTCATACATGAACTATATAAATAAATCACGAACTATGACACATTTACTCTCTTGCTTTTAGTTTTCTGGTTTCTTTTCCTCTTCTGATCATTTTGCGTGATTCCTTTTTAGCTTCTTGGTATCTCCGTTTCATCTATTCCTTTTCGTGATTTACATTTCTTTTGCGATGTCTTCTGTGTATTCTTCCACATGCCTTTTGGTGTACTTTTGCTTTGCACTCTCATATAAAATGAGAAAAACTATATATTCCTACCACACATATTTAAAACATTCTTAATGGAGGATTTTTCCACACATATTTAAACCATTCTAAATGGAGGATTTTTTCCACACATATTTAAACCATTCTTAATAGAGGATTTTTTCCTCTGTGACAGGGGGATCAGCGATAGCTCAGTTGGTAGAGCACTGGACTCGTAATCCAAAGGTGGCGTGTTCTATACCCGGCCAGGTCAGTCCGGGTAGGCTGTCTAACTATGTTCTTGGGAAAGGCATTTAGCCCCTATATCCTATTTATGGCTAATAATGTGCTAAAAGTGCCGTTAGAAATCAATAAATAACAAATATGCTAGGCAATCAAATATATACGATCACTCTTAGATTTATGTTGCACGCGTTCTTCAAATCTGCGCTATTTGGAAATCACCCTCTTCGATCTTACGGTGACAACCTTGCGCGACCTATGAATATTGGCTCATTGCGCCGGTGAGAGAGAGAGAAAGAGAGCATTTTTATATTATTATTTATTCACTGACCTTTGGGATACATTTGATACAGTGCTGCATTCACCAATATATTGGGTCCATTAGATACTGTGCTACATTTAACAACCTTAGGGGGCCATTTGATACTGTGCTACATTCACCGACCTTATGTCCACTTGGTACAGTGCTATATTCACCAAACCTAGGGGTCCATTTGATACAGTGCTACATTCGCCAACTTTAGGGGTCCATTTGATACAGTTCTATATTCATCGACCTTAGGTGTCCATTTGATACAGTGCTACATTCACAAATGCAATGGCCAAAAATTAAAATGACAACTTATTGTCTTGTGTGAAATTTATTTTTTCCACAAAATTCGAAACCAGAGTCAGTTTAGACTCGGAAAGCATAGCCGGATGTGCTAAAAGGCAATGGCAACGCAATGTTCTTTAATGGCGCCCCTGCCGAGGCGACCGGGGGCAATGTTCTTTACAGAGAACAGTTTTTATGTCAGTTGCCAACCTCCAAACCCCTCCCCCCATTTAAGCACTGAAACAAGAGGTCTTAGATGCGGGGGGTGGAGTGGGGTGCAAATATTAAAAGGCCCCCACAGGCGCTTCCTCCCCTCGCCTGGCGCCCGGGGGCAATTGCCCGCCTCCTCGCCGCCACTGCTAAAAGGGGAAGATGAGATATCTCTCACACAGACTGCATCATTTCCATTTAGGCCCTTTTTAATATAGATCATTTACCAGTAGCAATATTTTCATAATTGTTGAGAGTGTGCATGTATTTATATATATATATATATATATATATATATATATATATATATATATATATATATATATATATATATATATACGCCACTGATAATTACCAGTTGATGCAACAGCAAGAAATATTTAATTTTCTCGACAGACGTGCGTAATGGCATTAAACAACCGTTACCTTTGTTGTCGTCTTCAGGACCATTAGAGACCTGTACAGATGAAAGTATTCCATCTTGAGCACTAGAGCGATCTTTATCTCCCTAAATAAAACAAATAATAATAATAATAATAATAATAATAATAATAATAATAATAATAATAACTGAACCTGTGTTTGCAAACTCATATCCCTACGCTTACCTGTGTTTTTACTCCCCCTCCCCCCCCCCAAAAAAAAAAAGTGAGTTTCTTATCCAAGAGACTAAAGTTAGCTTCATATGTTCGTGGGCCCAATATCAATTGCACATCTGAATTCGTCTTTTCAGGCACAGTAAAACGCACTTTACATGGTAAAAGAGTGGGAATTTCGTTTTTTTTTCAAGTCATGACACATGCACTAAGTCCTTAGGTAAATGAGCAGACAAACTTACATCATTGAGGAACTATTTCACCAGATTTCGTGAATGTTCAACTAAAACTGCTGGAGGAGATAACGTGACGTACAGACAAACAGACAAACATAAAGAGGCAATCACAATATTTAAACTGTTTTTTGACAGGTGTGTGAATAATAAAAATAAGAAGAAGAAGAAGAAAAAGGAGAACAGTAATAATAATAATACTAATAACAACGACAACAACAACAATAATTATAATAATAACAAAAACAATGATAATAAAGGTTTAGGATTCTGTCTTCGGTACACAGGTAGGGGAGCTAACAAAGGTAGTTCTAAGAATGTACAAATCTTTGAATAATCTTTGAATCTTTGAATATATATATATATATATATATATATATATATATATATATATATATATATATATATATATATATACATACACATGTATATCGGTTCAGATGTTTCTCATTATGTAAAATAGAAAATACTTACCAAAGTAAAATAAGTTACATTTAAAATATGATTTATTATTATAATAATACAACCTACTTCAGCTCTTTTCTTTACCTTATGATCAATTGCGTTAATAATACGTTAATGCGTATTACAAACTCTGTCATTAACTGGTTTTAGACTCGTGTAAAAGGAAACTCACCTGTAAAATGACGTCTTTCTCAGTTGTCAATTCCATATAGATTCTTAAATCTTATCGACTACAGCCACATATATTCTGAAAAGAAAAAGGTTTTATCAAAGTTTGTGAAAGAGATACTTAATAAAGAGTAGAAGATTATAATCTTGGATTTAATTATCTAAGTTAATCGTATATTAATATTTGGAAACGGGTAATTTCAAATTATGAATGGTCGTCAGTTTTTCGCTGAGACCTTGACCTCTGACCGCTTTACCCTCAAATTAATCGGTCTCTTTCTTGCGTTAAATACGTTATGGCTTAACTAAATCTTTCAGAAAGTTACCAAAAATGCAAGCTACTCATGAATTTTGTTCTAGGTATATGGCACAGAAGTGACATGTCCTGAAATATTTGTGACCTTGACCTTCGATTTTTACGATCAGAAGTCAGTATGTGTCTTCCTTGTCTCAAATTCAATCCATTCACAACATTTGGTTACGGTAAATGACAAAAAACTCTTGGGGAGGTAGAGTGTTTTTTAATTTCTTTTTTCAGTGTAGTTGACCTTGACCTTTGACCTATTGACCCCAAAATTGCTAAGTGCCTTTCTTGTTTCGTGTGCAACCGATCCACAAAGTTTGATTATGATTTATTTGATAGGACTTGTTTGTTTTTTTCTTTCATTCTGTAAGCAATCATTCCTTTTGGAGTCCCTCTGATCTTAATCTTAGATATCCTTTAAGCACCCAAATCAATAGGTGTCTTCCTTGTTTCAAGTCAAGTCATCCACAAGATTTAATTAAGGCGTACGGTACCTAAATCTAGTAGTTGTGTGGAAATGGGTTTAATTTTCTTTTAGTCGCAGTGACATTAACCTTTGACCTCTTAAAACCTAAATGCACAGGTGTCTTCCTTGTTTTTAATGCAAACCACAAAGTTTTGTGAAGGTATTTGATAAAGTACTTATGATATTGTGCAGGAGCCATTTTTCTTCTTAGAGCCTCACTGACCTTGACCTTTGGTCATTTGAACCCATAATGGAGAAGATTTCTTCCTTGCCCCAAAGGCAAACTACTTTGCAAAGTTTGGTAATGCTAAATTGTGGGTAACTTTAACCGTTGTGTGGAAATTAAATAAGGAGCAGACGGACGGATATATGAACGAACAGAGGGACGAACGGTCACCATAACATGATACGCTCCGCCTAATGACTGGCGTATAAAAACTGGATTTTAAATTATTTAAGAGAATAATAATTTTGGAAACGAAGGCAAATATTTGTATTGTTTAACGAACGTATGGGACTATTCCCTGCGAACTGGAGAGAGGAGCAACATAGCCATAGTTTTATCCGCTAAAAGGTCTTGCAAACATTATGCTAACAGTAAAAATGGAACCTAAATAAGGATACTTAAACACGTTAATTGTGCTTCACTGACCCTTTCTGGGGAATGGACGCATCCTTATATGTTTGGTAGGTGAATCCTTTAATAGCAAAGACAAAAACTATTTCCCTTAAGTAGTATGCTTGATTAACCCTTTTACATCATTGTGATATAGCATAATATCACGGAGATTGTTGATAGTGTACTTCAAATAGATGATCAAACAAATGGAAAAATAATAGAAGAATGATGGAAGCTCTGCATTTGCCAATTGCGCGTTGCCTTGAGGAACAACAATCAAGTGGAAGTAATTTACACAATATGAAAGGAGGAAATATTAGAAACAAATTTCCGTCACTTGCAGAATTTCAACTTGCAACTGCCTGATAAGCGAATTAAAACTGTAACCACTGCATGAATGTACCTAAGTATTTAATTGAGACTACAGCACAATGTTTGAACTCTACGTATTATTTAGACGATATACTTGAGTGGGATACCAGATATATCGTAGGAATGGGCGGCAAAAAGAGTATTGGCAGAGAAATTAAGGTCGCTTTAGCGCCTGAGTGTTTACTATCAATGCATTTTAGTCCCACTTCGTTTCGCACGAGAGAATATATGTCTAGCTGATTTTTTTTATGACCACGCTTGTTTTCGATTTTTACATGATGAGCTGTCTTTCTTCTTTGCAGTACATGTGTTTCCCTTTTGTGGCTCTTACCCACCCACACCCCCTTTTCTTTAATGATGTATCATCAAGATGACGTGCATGCGGCCTTTCGTTTGAGACTGTTCATTTGATCATCAACATCATCCTTTGCACATGTACGTTTGACAGTGCTGTAATGTTATTTGAACAAGACTTGTTTACATTATTTTGTCACACGTGAATATCCAGTTATTTGGAAGGGGATGACAAAACTTAAGCATGGTTGGCATGTGCTCTTATAATTTACTTATTTTATCAAAATCCGTAAAGCTCAACCGTGAATCGGAGAATGAAAGTCCCTGTAATAATGATTTTCATGTAGAACCCCACTAAAAATTTCACTCTGACTAGCAACAATCTGCCAAAACTGGCATGTATTCTGGAGTTTGTATGTAAGGATATTGCTAGAGCTCTTGCTTCAGACGGGATTATGGTCAATTTGCACAAAGATTTGGGTATCCCGTCAAGAATCCAATCTGCCATTTTTTTATTTCTATAAAAATTATAAACCACATCAGCAAATGAAGAAGTAAGTATGAATTAAAAATATGAAAGCTTCTAAGAAAATGAGACGTGTTATGAAAGAGGCGATGACTTGCAGAGAATATATAGAAGTTATATATATAAGTATATAAGTATATATAGAGTATATATAGAAGTTGTATATATAAGTATATAAGTATATATAGAGTATATATAGAAGTTGTATATATAAGTATATAAGTATATATAGAGTATATATAGAAGTTGTATATATAAGTATATAAGTATATATAGAGTATATATAGAAGTTATATATATAAGTATATAAGTATATATAGAGTATATATAGAAGTTGTATATATAAGTATATAAGTATATATAGAGTATATATAGAAGTTGTAGAAGCGTTTTAAACTTGAAAATTATTGGAATGACTTTCTGGATTTATAAACACAGCAAGCGTCAAACCTAGATTAAGTTGTAAGAGTCAAATGCTCAAATTGCTTTGTCTATTCTCCTACGTTTATTGTAATTAGAAACGTCAGCACAACAAAGATGTTTATCGTTCTTTTTTCTTTCTCTCTACAATACAACTTGGGTCAATTGAATTTTGATTTGGTTCCTAAAATGTTTTTGTTTTTATGTATTTATTTATTTCATTCCTAAGTCGATTGTTTAATTACTTGTTTTTAATCGAGGTTTTCATTTTGTTTTCTCTGCAATATGCATACAAGTGTAAAGAGCAATATAAGAACATGATTAATAGCATGATGGGTTCCTATGACCAGTTTGTTTAAACATATTTTATTGTCATTAATGTTCACAAATGGGGTCTGGGTACAGGTTGTCACAATTTAGAATAAGCCCTTTACCTACAATTGATAAGAAATTTACGTGTATAGCAGCACAGAATTAATATGTTTTCGTACAATTATATGCAATATATATGATTCAGGGAAAAAATACCTATGAGAGAGAGAGAGAGAGAGAGAGAGAGAGAGAGAGAGAGAGAGAGAGAGAGAGAGAGAGAGAGAGAGAGGGAGAGAGAGAGAACTGATTACATCAATGAAATTATAAATTAGTGATCGTGGCAGATATTAGACTAGAGTACATACACCACACTGAATACACATGACAATCAATAGCTGAAAAAGGAAGAACATCATATCAATTTAAAAGTAATTAACTGAGCTGACAAATACAATTTGGAATACTTCTTAATTATATAAAGCGTTTAGTGTCTTTAATATGTGTTTGGATTAAGTCAAATAAGCGATAATTAACATTTGCAGTAAAATACATGATTCATATAGCAAAATATCTATAGTCGCTGGTATATAGAATATAAATCATTATGTAAATCAATACAGTCATTTCTAATTCAAGTCAGCAGAATAGATTATATCCTGTTACAACTAAGAAACGGGCAGGCACTTGTGAAAATAGATTAGTTACTTTCAGTTTGTATTGAATCTGGGAGTAAATCCCATACACGAAAAGAAGAGTGTAGGAATGAGTTTCTACTTTTTTCGAGTCTAGTATTAATTCGAATAAACTATTTTTATTTCTAATATTATACCTGTTTGGCTCACCAACCAGTGGTGGTGGAAGGTCACCAAGATAAGAAAGAGAGACACCGTATAATTTTATAAAAGTGACACAGTTTATGAAACTTTCGTCTATCTGCCGAGGTAGGTCAACCAGTTTCTTCATAAATCTTACAACACGATACATCTCTAATAAGACCAGTCACAATTCTTCATGCCCCTAATTGTAGTATTTCTAATTTAAAAGAGTGTTTAGCCGAACAGCCATCACATACAGCATCTGCATATTCTAGTAAAGGATGGATGTAAAATATATCCTTTCTAAGGTTTTCCGGCTAAATTTATATTTAAGTATTTTCAAGGCAGTTATCATTTTTGAGGTCGACTGAAATATGTTATCAGTATGTTTGGTCCAAATGCCAAGAATATTAAAATTTACGCCAAGATGTTTATGGCTGTCAACAAAAGGGAGAATTTCGGTTTTGAATTTTAGCTCAGGAAAAAACGGGCTCTAGGCTACACGAGGCTCTTAACTCAGATTTAGTTGGATTAAAGTCAACCAAACACTGCCTTGACCAATCGTCAATCGTGTGTAAATCTGTATTCAGTATATATTCAGTTTCGTAATTACCATTTGATGAATACGCCAGTGAGCTATCATCAGCACAAACCTACTACCTGATACAATAGTTTATCTGTGATTACTTCTCAATCCATCAATAAAAATTTCTCTTTACGTGGGTTCAAATAAAGAAACAGAGGTAAATACTTCACACAAATGTCTGTAAATCTTGGACGACAGCAAATAAAATGATATTCTGTTTCAATAATATTAAGATCGCAGTATGGACAGAGTCTATCTTCATATTTCAGTTGCTCAATGCGTCCTGAATTAACCTTAACCTCAACTAACCCGCCTCTCAATTTACAGTATATACTCCTAAAAATAGGCTTGTCTAAGCAGCGCAAATAATCTTCAACACATAAGTCTGTCTTTAATATCCTGTACACTCTCAGTCTGTCCATGCTAATTACCTCTGCATGCCAATTTGTGTGTCTATATCTTTACATCTAATCTTTAATAAATTCAAAAAAGTCTCCTTGTTCCCTACTCATTGGTTATACCATGCCTCATCAAAACAGGACGACGACATTACAACATATGAACAAGGAGAAGCCAAATAAACATTATTGTAGCAGTCCCTTTACCCACTGCAATAAGGAGATTAATAAATACAACACCATTACAGTTCAACCTTTTCTTACTAGGTACAGTTCTAGCTCTACTGAGAAAAAGTCTGATGCGTGGATATACATAGATTTAATAAAGGTTGAACCAAATACAGTATATTATAGTGTGTAATGTCAACACCATGAGCCAAGTGATGAATAGGGGACAGATGGATGAATGCATTAAGATTTTCCTCCTATAATGTTTCCACACAGGTGTGACCTATCAATGTCCTCCGAGCTACAGTCAGATTTAGGAATCTTCTGGAAAATGTCACGCACAGGCTCATATGTGTGGATTTTCCCACTGATATAATCAATTTGCAATGGACGATTTGAAATCGGATGTTGTGCGTTCTGTAGTCCTGTTCCAAAGTGTCACATTTCGGCTACAACACGTTCACATATTTCTAGAGATTTGAAATATGTTTATTTCCCCGAGCTAGTTTCTCATGCAAATGTAATGGAGCCACATACTGTGGTAAGTTTATGGCCAGGGCAATGTCCATGAAATGGGCTAGTGACTCTTCAATAGCTTTCTTCTATCACTGGTTTAAGGGACTTAATAAAAGCTGGCAAGATTTTTTTCAATGAGCTGCTGACTTTGTAAGCACACTTTCACGGTACTACTCAGATCGATGTTGAAGGGAATATTTTCCTGTTCTGGATTCATATTTGTACATTTGGCTACATGTGCCCTTTCAGGCGATCCAACCTTACTGATGTCGCTGAGTACACGTTTACTATCTGCCATGTACAACCACTTCATATACAGCAGAATAATTACAAAATAGCATTTAAAATATCAGATTCTAATTCAATGTCTGACTCAAATCACGCATCCAAATCGCATACACGAGAATCTTACCCTAGAATTGATGAGAAAAATACGTTGGAGCATGTGAAATTCGCTGAGACGGCTGTTTGCAAAGCCAGATTCCCAAAAGAATTAGGAGTCAGTTTCATTGTTTTTCGTTTTTTTACATCCGTGTTTTTATTTGGTTTCTCTAACAAATGCGTCAAAGTCAAAAGTGCAATATCAAAAGATAATTAAGAAGATGATAGATTCGTATGACCAGTACTTGCTTGCTTGTGTTACTTAGTTTTAATCCATATATGTTGAAATCAAAATATCGTTATCAAAGGCTAAGCGAAAAGAAATGTAGGTGCGCTAGTGAAATCCGTCTCTAATGGAGACTTAAGATCATCACATTTTTTAAATTTGCCAGATGAGTTTTAATGTGTACTGAAAACTATACGCTTAACGTTTTTATTCTATCGATGTTTGTGGGCTATTCTGACAAGGTTTGTCTTATTTGGATACCTAAAGTAAACATATTTAGCTGAATTTCGAAAAGAGATAGCATCCATACACGTTGATGGTCATAACTGTGCTTCTCGAGCTCAGAGTTTTCACTACCGTCGTTCATTCGTTGATAAGTTTAGTCTAACTGCATTTATTTCTGTCTCACTGTGTATAAATGACATTTTATTATATAACATACCGTATATACTCTGTCCATTCTCACTGTGTATAAATGACATTTTATTATATAACATACCGTATATACTCTGTCCATTCTCACTGTGTATAAATGACATTTTATTATATAACATACCGTATATACTCTGTCCATTCTCACTGTGTATGAATGACATTTTATTATATAACATACCGTATATACTCTGTCCATTCTCACTGTGTATAAATGACATTTTATTATATAACATACCGTATATACTCTGTCCATTCTCACTGTGTATAAATGACATTTTATTATATAACATACCGTATATACTCTGTCCATTCTCACTGTGTATAAATGACATTTTATTATATAACATACCGTATATACTCTGTCCATTCTCACTGTGTATAAATGACATTTTATTATATAACATACCGTATATACTCGCTTATAAGTAGAG
Source organism: Margaritifera margaritifera (assembly GCA_029931535.1). Classification (NCBI taxonomy): domain Eukaryota; kingdom Metazoa; phylum Mollusca; class Bivalvia; order Unionida; family Margaritiferidae; genus Margaritifera; species Margaritifera margaritifera. The sequence continues at coordinate 6,267,942 of JAQPZY010001665.1, read as the reverse complement.
TCCAACTGCAAACAACATAGACCCTGATCTGCCGGCGCATTATGCATTAGATCTAATGCAATAATTTTATTTTAGTTTAAAAATAATTAGTATGCAAACTTCGAACTGATATTTTACATAAAGTTGTGGCGTTTTATCAAAGCGGAACCTATTTTCTTCCAGCCTGTGGGTCGGGTTTGCTTTGGTCTATGGTTCTGTACTGAACAAACAAAAAAAAATATATATATATATATATATATATATATATATATATATATATATATATATATATATATATATATATATATATATAAAAGAGTGAATTTATAGCTAAAGACTACTTTTAATTATTAAAATTTAGGGAATACTAATTTATTGCAACACCGTACCATAATCTCGAAGCAAAGTCAATGTGACCATAATAAAAAAAATCGTAAGCAATGCCATATATATTTTGAAAGCGTAGTGCAGGCTCGATCTGTTGTCTGCAGAACTGGGAAAAATGGTTACAGGTTGCTGACCAAAAAGGGTTATATAGAGGAAATCTAACACTGTGACTGTACTACAATAAAAGTTTTCATGTAATTAAGATTGATGTTTAGGATAAGCGCGTGTATACTATATTATTTCTGACAGCAGGTAAACTCTTGAAAATGTTTGCCGTTAAAAACGTTGACTTTCCCGAACACCTATTGTGTGGACGACGCTCTGTTTCAAAATTGGACAGATTTTGCGCATTGATTCTTCTAAATGTTTTTGTTATGAAAATATTGTTCCATTAAAGACTGGAAGCAGGTACTTCCGAGGACTTTACTTGACATAAATCAATTGTATTCTTCATTTTTATTTTAAATATGCCAATAGTCATTCAACTATAACGAGGTAATGGGTACAATAAAGTCAACACAAATATTACATGTACATTGATTTTCTGCATGAGATTTATGAATACGTGTTTGTTATTTTTTTTAATAATATATTTCTATTATTTTTATAATTGTTTTGGGGGGAAGGGGGCATAGGAATCCCTGTTTTTAAGTCTATGCTGTGCATTATTCTTTCAAAATGAAAGATGCTCATTTCTATCGGAAGTATCGAGAAAAAAAAATGTAATAATCACTATTTAGGGTCCTGTTAATGCCGAAAAGAATTGTTAACGCTAGTCAGTAGAAACAAAATATAAGACCGATGAATTTTCGTAATTTCCAATAGGTTTTTTTCGTGAGTGTGAAAAGCCAATTAGATAATCTCCAACTAAGGATGATTTGTTTGTTTTTTATTGGTTTTAACGGCACTTTTAATACATTAGTGGCTCTATCATTCCGAGGAAATAAGAGCTAAGTGCCCTTCCCAAGGAAACACTGAGTCAGCCGACCCAGATTGACCTGGGCGGGTATCGAACCCGCGACCCTTGGATTACGAGTCTGAAGCTCGGCCTCTCCAACTAAGGATGAATAAGCCAGTCAACTAGTGAATCTATGTCAAGTGCTTCTCAGTTAATCTTACCGACTGGGTGGGAAAATGTCAAAGCATACGTCAAGCAACCCAATATTAACTCATCTACATACCATGCTAGGTAATGTTACAAAATATACAGTCTATATAATTGCTTTTGAATCTAGGTGCGGATGATTAATAGGCAGTGCAGGACGGTCATCTGATTCAACTCGAGATGTACTTATAACAACTAGATTTTATAGGCACAGGTAAAGGTTCAAATTCTACCAACCACAATTCACGGTCCATTTATATTTAGTAACCTATCAGATAAAGCGTTATATTTCGTATTAGTCAGGTTATCGTGATGTATTATATGTTCTGAATGAATCCTTTGCACTTTTCTAAATGTGAAAGTTGTAATTTGATTGGCGAATCAAAAGGACAGCAGAACATGACCTTGTATTGGTGTCCGTCAGATCTCCGTTAGTGGTGTTTTACATATAAATCATATTACAGGGAACTTCATTCTCCAATTTAAAAGGGGTGGGGTGGGGTGGGGTGGTGGTGGTACGGATCGTAAAAAATAATAAATTATTAGTGTACATACCCATTGAACTGAAGTTTGTTTTTTCTTCTTCATTTCCTTCCTCATTATCGATGTTCTCCTTACATATTTTATCTCGTGGGGAGATTACCAACCATGTTGAAGGTAAGCCCAAAACTGAAGACATTATCTATAGTTACGGATATTGTTCAATGAAAATACACGCTGTATCTAAAGCAGAATTTTTGACAGTTTGACGTGTTGGTTGGTTGTAACGGTACTTTTAACACATTATTGGCTTCTTCATGATGGGAAAATTAGAGCAAAGTGCCTTTCCTAAGAACAAACTTATACACGAACAGGTATCAAACCTGTGACCCTTGGATTACGAGTCCGACGCTCTACCAACTGAGCTAGGTTTGACGTGTAAATCTGACGGCTTCTTGATAACTTGTCGCTGCTGACCGCAAACTTCTATTATTTCATCTGATGAAGGAAAACTGCCTTGAAAGTACACAACCTTCTAACAGGCCAGCCTAAATTTACCGGAAAATATTACATTGCTTTATTTTGTGAAACATTTTCACATTGTCTTAATATAGATTAGTTTACCTGCAAAGTATTGCCAAAATATGTCAAACTGAATACGGACGACTTTACCAGTAATTTCTGGATTTCATTGGTGAAGCAATAGTTTAGGATGTGAGTGGGGATTTTAAACACAAGAATTCATCATGTATATGATGTTTTCTTTCTTTGTTACTGTTTAGAATGCAAAGTAATTTTAGCTGTCTACCATTTCATTTTACTCGCTGAATCGAGTTTGAAAACGCATTCTCTCTCTTTCTGTCTGTCTGTATGTCTGTCTATCTTTGTCTTTCTATCTCTCTTATCTTAATTTGCCGCTTTTGGAAAAGATCGTTATGCAGTAACGTATTCATGTCCTCGTAACTTTGATCCATAACGTATTCACGTCCGCGTACCTTGGTCCATAACGTATTCACTTTCGCGTACCTTTGATCCACAACAGCAGAAAACAGGTCGTATTCACGTCAGCGTACCTTTGATCCATAATAGCAGACAACATGGTCTACATCTCCGACTAACTTGCGAGTAAAACTAAATTTCCTTAAGATATAGTCTTTTCGGAATCATCAAAAGAATGGTAAGCTAAAATATTTAACTGTTCAGCTCATAAGATGTTGCTGATTAATAAGGGGGACGAGATAACCATGTGTAGGTCAAAGTTATCTCATTTGATTTATAATGTACACATATGAATTAAAGTACAACCTAATGAAAAGACATTTTTATTTTGGAAAGAATCTATCATTTATTTTGTGTTGTTTGTTTTTGTTCTCTCCGGAAAGACAGGTGATTGCATATATTAGTAGTGTAGTTACTATTGTGGCAGAATGACTTGTATCTCTGGGAGTATCCAGATGGTAGTTAATGACTTGTATCTCTGGGAGTATCCAGATGGAAGTTAATGACGTCACGACATCTTTTCTTAATGTGGCTGTATCATAAGGCGCGAGACTCAGAGGGTATTGATAGAGAAAGGAAGTCAAGAGAGAAAACTCAGGCGCTAAAGCGTCCGTGATCCTTAACCAATACCATGATTTTGCGTGGACCAACTCTGCTATATATCTGTCATCCCACTAGTGTATATTTTGTAACTAATATAAAATGTTGCAAACACACAGATTATTCCTGAGTTTAACTTCAATATCGATTGTAAATAATGCAATTATAAAGACAAATCAGTATATACTATTTAATATATTTGCATTTGCTTAACTAAGAAAATGTGCTTTCCTAACTTTGCAGTCGATAAAACAAATTTTAGCAAAAATTAAAATATTGAAACTTGTGAAGGCTACAAAAAAAACAAAAAAACCCAAAACAAAAAAAAACAACAACAAGCAGTCTGTATCCTATCTTTCCCTTTAAGAAGCTCTAAACTCTATTACAAAAATACTCCCCATGGCATCTATAAAAAGGTACATATCTAGTTACATCTGATATCAACGTACAACCTTCAGCGCTGTAACTAACCTAGACATCTGTTATCATCAATATATATGTTTTCAGTCAAAATTTTAGAGTGATATTTTATATCTCCAAGACACAAACGTATTTATCAATTAAAGAAGTATATATCAAAATAAATTATCAAGCATACCTTTCTCGAGCTAATTCCAAGCTGCATTGCCTTCAAGAAACGATGATTTTACGAATGGCTGTCTCACACAACATCTGACATCTACATGGTCGAGTGCTTCTAAATTCCTTTAGGATATAATTTCTTGAGGCGGTGCGGGCCGTACCATTTTCAAGGGTAGATTCGTATACCAATTACAGATGGGACTGTTAGTGCAGAATTCGTGTGGAGATTAGACACAAGCGTTTTTTCACGAAAATGTATCTTCATGTTAATAGTGAGATCAGATTCGAGAAACGAACTCTTATGGCACCCATATCATTTTCACCTTGGTCCAGTTTATAAACCTTGTTTCCGGTTTTCAATTTCAGGCTTCTCACATGATCTAATCCGTACTGGGAGAATCTAAACATAGATTAGTCTCTTCTATATACCTGTACCAAATAACAATGACTAGTTTTGACCCTTATTTACTGACCAGAATTTACATAAAGGTTAGGTCATATATGGTCAAACTTTAGTATTACTTGAATTGGATCAGATTGAAGACGGCATTAATTCCGATTTTATTTCATTGTGTCATTTATATTTCCAACTAATGCTATGGAAAAAAAAAAGAACTATTTTCAGGAAAAATAAGTACCTTAAATTTTCTTGATTTTTTTTCTATTTTCTTGGCACAGTGGTAATTTATAACCTGGGTAATAAACATGAAATCATTATATTAGAAAACAAAACACATATTTGCATGAAGCAAGTCTTCAAGATTCCAAATTTTTCTATCTATGGTTTTATATGGTTTATAAAAGAAAAATCTGGTTTAAAAAAGGTAGGAGCGAGGAGACGATGCTTCGTTTTACAACAGTGGGGATGAATGACTCTTCCACTTATTAGGGTTCCAACGAGTAGTCACGCACGAGTCGGTAGATCATAAACTTGTGTACAAATCTGGGACTAAAAGACTCAGCAAAAATAGTGTAGAAATCTGGGACTAAAATACTCAGCAAAAATAGTGTACAAATCTGCGACGAAAATACTCATCAAAAATAGGCAACCGCTCCTACTGACAACGTGGAAGAGGTGTTGCTTACAATATTCTACTCATTTAAGTTAAATTTGCCTTAAAACAAAAAGTGTGGCTCTTATTCTTTATTGCACCTGCTGTAGATGATTAATAAAGCATGTGCATTTCACTTGTACCTGCTGTAGATGATTAATAAAGCATGTGCATTTCACTTGTACCTGTTGTAGATGATTAATAAAGCATGTGCATTTCACTTGTACCTGCTGTAGATGATTAATAAAGCATGTGCATTTCACTTGTACCTGCTGTAGATGATTAATAAAGCATGTGCATTTCACTTGTACCTGTTGTAGATGATTAATAAAGCATGTGCATTTCACTTGTACCTGCTGTAGATGATTAATGAAGCATGTGCATTTCACTTGTACCTGCTGTAGATGATTAATAAAGCATGTGCATTTCACTTGTACCTGCTGTAAATGATTAATGAAGCATGTGCATTTCACTTGTACCTGTTGTAGATGATTAATGAAGCATGTGCATTTCACTTGTACCTGCTGTAGATGATTAATGAAGCATGTGCATTTCACTTGTACCAGCTTGAGATGATTAATAAAGCGTGTGCATTTCACTTGTACCTGTTGTAGATGATTAATGAAGCATGTGCATTTCACTTGTACCTGCTGTAGGTGCATTTCACTTGTATCTGCTGTAGATGATTAATGAAGCATGTGCATTGCACTTGTACCTGTTGTAGATGATTAATGAAGCATGTGCATTTCACTTGTACCTGCTGTAGATGATTAATGAAGCATGTGCATTTCACTTGTACCTGCTGTAGATGATTAATATTTAGCATGTGCATTTCACTTGTACCTGTTGTAGATGATTAATGAAGCATGTGCATTTCACTTGTACCTGCTATAGATGATTAATAAAGCATGTGCATTTCACTTGTACCTGCTGTAGATGATTAATGAAGCATGTGCATTTCACTTGTACCTGCTGTAGATGATTAATGAAGCATGTGCATTTCACTTGTACCTGCTGTAGATGATTAATAAAGCATGTGCATTTCACTTGTACCTGTTGTAGATGATTAATGAAGCATGTACATTTCACTTGTACCTGCTGTAGATAATTAATGAAGCATGCGCATTTCACTTGTACCTGTTGTAGATGATTAATAAAGCATGTGCATTTCACTTGTACCTGCTGTAGATGATTAATAAAGCATGCGCATTTCACTTGTACCTGTTGTAGATGATTAATAAAGCATGTGCATTTCACTTGTACCTGCTGTAGATGATTAATGAAGCATGTGCATTTCACTTGTACCTGCTGTAGATGATTAATGAAGCATGTGCATTTCACTTGTACCTGCTGTAGATGATTAATAAAGCATGTGCATTTCACTTGTACCTGTTGTAGATGATTAATAAAGCATGTGCATTTCACTTGTACCTGTTGTAGATGATTAATAAAGCTGTGCATTTCACTTGTACCTGTTGTAAATGATTAATGAAGCTGTGCATTTCATTGAGATTGAAAACAACTGTATTTTGTATTCACGAATGCCTTTGGGCATCATGAAATATACTAGCCATCTCTTTGGCACTATTGCATGTATATTGAATATGTATGAATAAGTGCTCATGTGGGGACAGAAAGGAAAGAAAGTGAATATATTGTTTTATATGCATGCTGCTATATATATGTATGCACGTGTGTATAAATGTGTGTGCCTGTTTGTATATTTATATAAATGTGTTCCTCTGTATGCGGGCCGCAAGGTAGATTAGTTCTTCAATTAATTGTGTAAATTGTGTTACCCTCTTTAAATAAACTCATTATTATTATTATTATTATTATTATTATTATTATTATTTCAAGTATATGTCAAGTCTGTATGCAATACTAATTTAGAAACACTAGGGACGACTCATCCACACGACCCTCATCTACTAGACTGATTTCGCACGTTATCCTTCGTATGACCTAATAAAATCTATACAGATTTTTAGCTCAAATATTCGACTGTATAGCAGTCTGCTTACTTTCCTTCCATTGAAAAATGGCAACCCATTTTCCTACATTAAAACAGTCATGGTCCCATTGGATAACCAATATGATGTAATTCTCTGCATGAAATACTGCATTCTGATTGATCAACAGAGATTGACGGACAATCGGAATCTTTTTATTGCGAGTTGTTTAATTCATGTGCAATATATGAGCAAACTTTGGTTTTCTCATCGATGGAGGATATACTAATATTATGTATTTGAAGTTTCAAAATTGTCTGGGAAGGAGACGGTTAGTGGGTGGGTAGGCATGTCTTCTGACCTGGTTAAAGACAGTGCCGTCGGTGACCACAATGCCCAGTACTCGAGGCCAAGTTAAGTCTGACACATGCAGAGTCTTAAATTTGGTACCCGTTACAGCCCTATGGCTCAAACTATACACCCAGTTCCGAGTGTGTACTTCAGCAATGGTACATTCCATGACAGAAGAGGTGAACAGAGTTAAAGTATCACGTGCCCACCATTATAGGGTAAAAAAACAAGTTCAACCGTGACGTTGAGGGCATCCTCCATGTGGAAGATGTCATTAGATAATATGCGGGAAACGGGCATCCTATATTCATCTTTTCTCTCATTCATATCGACTTTTCCAGTGGAAAGTTCTTACATAGTTATTACCACCCTTACACAAGGCCACTACGCGTCACTGCACGCCTTTAATGTATTAGGTACTGATTACGTGTACTGATTATATATGTATCGGACACGACAAGAAAGACTGAATAAATTGTTTTTGTTGGTTTTAACAGCAGATTTAACACATGACTGACTATATCATGCCGAGAAAATGAGAGATAATTGCCTTTCCCAAGGACACACCAAGGCAGCCGACCCAGACTGATCTGGGCTGGTACTGAACCCGCCACCCTTGGATCACAAGTCTAAAGCTCTACCAACTGAGCTACAGCTATTCTTTTATTATTGTGAATAAACTTTATTTCAGCAGTAAGCTTCGAATTCGTACTCGCAACCACTAGAGTCAACATTTTCATCAGAATATAAATCTTTGAATAAGATTTTTTAATTATGACACGTCCACTCAACTTCGATGTCGATGTTTCTGAAAAGAGTCCGTGTGCAGGAAAATGTAGCATAAAGCCATCTGTCAATTTAATTTAAATGAAACTTGGAAATACACATTTGAAGAAACTTTCAAACTGAACTTACAGTGAAATTCGGAAATTTGACAAATTATATTTTGTGTTACCTCTTTGATTTGTCTTCACAAATATGTTTATAAATGTTATTATTATGTTGATCCTTCACTTAACATTGGAAAAATGCACTTATAAAAATTAGTATTTTCCAAAATAATTTCTGAAATATTGGCTTTTTTTGGTGATTTTGTCATCCAAGTAACTTTGGGGAAGAAATATAATTTTTTGATGACAAGAGAATGATTATCTTTACGGTTATAAATTTGAGTAAAAATATATATGAGTGAAAGGATCGTCTAGAGTTTATGGTCACGTGTATTTTACTGATTTATACGTCCCCCCCCCCCCCCCCGCATTTGTAATTTCGTTGTAATAAACCCTTTTTTACGTTGTAAATGACATCATTTATATGGTACATATCGATAAATACTAAAATATATTCTCCAGGTAGTGCTAATTATTTCCCACTACTGATGATTAATTTAGCTGCATCCAAGTTAAATTTTTAATTAAAAAAATTCTCTCTGAACAGGTATTCAACTCGAATTTTTATATTCTCTTTTTCTGTTTAGTTCTGTGTCTCAGTGTTAAACCAGGTTTAATGCTAATATATACTATTAAAGTTTACAAACAAACAACATGTAAAACGTCAGCAGTTTTTATTCAAAGTTGCCACGTTTTGTGAGAACGGTACCCGATTAAATCACAAACAGCAGATAACTGATTTTTGAGCTAACGATTGCATCAGGTAACGCAATATTTCACGCAAAAGGATACATACAAATACATAATCTATTAATAACGCAATATTTCACGCAAAAAGATAAATACAAATACATAATCTATTGATAACGCTGTGTCAATCTAACTGTGTGCAGTAGCGGCGTGAGCAATCGAGGCTCCCGGGGGCAATGTTTTTTAGTTGCTACCCTATCGAGGCGCGCGGGTACAATATTCTTTGGTGTCACCTCTACTTTGCTATAGAGAACAGTTTTTATTTAAGTTGCCAACTTCCCTCCTCCCCAACTTAATATAAGTTTTGTGAATAATTGCCCCCATTACACTAATGTGAAGGTGAAACACTATTAAAATTTCAGCTCATAAAAAAATATAAAAAAATTAAAAAAACGCTTCCGACGGCACTGGGGCCTCTTTCGCCTGGCGCCCAGGGTCAATTTCCACTTCGCAACCCCCTCTCACCGCCACTGTGTGTGTATGTGTGTCTGTGTCTGTGTGTTAGGTAAACGATGCTCATATGAAGCAACTCTGAGTTACCTGAATATGTTTTAAAGTTTCGCTTGCGTCTGTATTAACATTGTCTACCTGTGAAACCTAATTTATCTATGGTTTGTTTTGTATAAACATATTTTGTTGCCGTAAATGTTGACTAATGGGGTTGGGCTACAAGTCCTCACAACTTAGAATAATCCCTTCCCCTGCAATAGATTAGAAATGTACATGGATAGCGACACAAAAGTAATATGGTTTGATTCAATTATATGTAAATGAAGTAGACGAGAGAGAGAGAGAGAGAGAGAGAGAGACAGAGAGACAGAGAGAGAGAGAGAGAGAGAGAGAGAGAGAGAGAGAGAGAGAGAGAGAGAGAGAGTTTGATTACATAAATGAAATCATAAATGAATAAGTTATTGCTCACGGCAGATATTGGACGAGAGAATGTACATTTAAAAGAATACACAAAACAATCACAGGTATTTAAGTTGAAGGAAACTGGTAAATGTCTGCACGTATTTCACGCAAAGCCCACACACATTTAGGATATAGAATTATCTGGATATAATGTTAATTAATTCCCGGTAACACATGGATACCTGTCACATAAACTTATGAACTGACGGTGTAATGCAATATTATCATCTATTATACAACAGTTATTATTTTTGTTATATGCTTTTGTTAGGCAAACACAATTTAAATTATGTATTGAAATTGTTTGAATTGTAAATTCACTTCCTGTTAGTTCTACAGAAAGTTAAATGCAAAATCTACATTTTTCAAGAGAATAAAAAATATCCTGTAACATTATTTCATGTATATATTCTCTATCTTTTGAACAAACTTTACTAGTACTACTGAACATTTCTTAAATTGGATTTTGTGGACATGACTGCAGACCCGTGGCTATCGTTAATGGTACTCTTTCTTCTACAAGATAACAGACATCTGTCGCCTTGATTGTAAAATCCTGTAGTGAATTAACTTCTTATGGACAGATTAAATGGTATTAGATTATCATGCATGCATACGGTGGAAATTTTTCATTACGTAGTTACAGGGTTTGTTTTACCAGCTGCCTAATTTAGTGTTTTCACCTAGGGAACACTTGGCACTGATGCAACTAGTTAGAAATAATATTACTTTTACTAGCATAAGTTTAAGCCCGCAATAAGTACACAAAGCTGTGTATGTATTGTTTATACTCGCTTACAAGTCCAGACCAAGTGCAAACTAACGTTTGATCCTGATGTGTTGTTAAAAATAGGTCTTTGTTGCTTGTTCCACTGATTGCTCCTAACAAACCGCATAGACCCAGATCTGCGGGCGCAGTTTGCAGTTGGACTTGTAAGCGAGCATAAACAGTATATAGCTAAGGTATTTACCTAAGGATAATTTATACACATTTGAAAGAGGATGAATTAGTACTTATTGGGTCATTGACTCAAGCGACATATCATGTACTATAGCTTAACAAGATCGTTTGACGTTGAATCAGATCATGTTATAGAAGTGTGAGCAACCGACCACAGAGTATAAGATGTGAAACAGAAATCCGATCTTGGATACCCTTCCTATTTAGGAGCTTGGTCAGATTACCTGCACGCTATGTTATCATGATCGGATGTAAAGGTCCCATTACATCTGAAAATAGCCGTCTTACACAGCGCTTTCAAATAAAAGCGATACCTGATATTCTTGTTGTCAAATAATAGATTCTTGTGAATGATAAACGATTGTTCAGAATGTCATACAATCCTATACGTGTAATCGAAATTTGACCAGTTCCATTAATTTTCAAGCTGTCACTGAATTGATAATTTGAAGAAAAAAACATTCAACTATTTTTGTTGTTAAACCTCAAAAAAATGCAACTATCCTGTTTGTATAGGTCAGATTCTTCCCGAAGACGTGAATGCATACTGTAAACTTGCTTTTTGAAATGTATGCGTTTGACCTATTTAGAGACTCAAGGCAAAAATGGCAAACAATATTGCAGACTCTTAATTTTTTTCCTACCTAAAACCTGAAAAATTCAATAGTTGTATTCATTTATGTTTTTAGTTGGTGTATAATCAACCGAAATGATCATCATCATCATATCAACTTTTGTATTACATTATGTTCTATTTCTTAATTGATTACGCATGCGTACGCAACATCTATTGTTGGAACATATGAGATTTTATCGACACACCACTGAGTCTAATATTTCAATGCATGTATACCCTCATCACGTGACGTCATGACAGTGATCTTGATAGTGTGCTGACATGGGAAATGTTACTGACGCGGCATGGAGTCTAGTATTTCAATACTTGTTGACCCTTCACACGTGATGTAATGGCAGCCGTATTGATAGCATTTTGACATAGGAGATTTTACGGACACACCATGGAGTCTAGTATTTCAATACTTGTTGACCCTTCACACGTGATGTAATGGCAGCCGTATTGATAGCATTTTGACATAGGAGATTTTACGGACACACCATGGAGTCTAGTATTTCAATACTTGTTGACCCTTCACACGTGATGTAATGGCAGCCGTATTGATAGCATTTTGACATAGGAGATTTTACGGACACACCATGGAGTCTAGTATTTCAATACTTGTTGACCCTTCACACGTGATGTAATGGCAGCCGTATTGATAGCATTTTGACATAGGAGATTTTACGGACACACCATGGAGTCTAGTATTTCAATACTTGTTGACCCTTCACACGTGATGTAATGGCAGCCGTATTGATAGCATTTTGACATAGGAGATTTTACGGACACACCATGGAGTCTAGTATTTCAAAAGATGTAGACCCTTCCAACATGACGTCATTGGCAGCCATATTGACAGCATGCTGACAGATTTACTATTAAACTCGGTTCCGCCCCAGGGTTTGGGTGTGTGGCTGAAAAAGTAAAGGTACAGGGCAAACAACAGCTACGTTATTTGCCCTGCGACTATTACATTGTAAAGAAAGTTAACACACACGTGAAGGTTTTTCACCTACGTGGATTTGAGATTTATATTTGATTACAATTTAAAACATCTTATGCTGTTTGAAGTATACTGCAGATGAAAATTACTGTTCCGATGTAAAGAAAATGAACCTGAAATAGAACAAAATTCTTTAACTTTGCTTGCTCTTTAAATAAAAAAAAATTAAATTAAATTTGAAAGCATTACTATTATCTAAAAGTGCATTTGTAAATCTACAAATATCAAAAATCGAAAAAAAGCTCTGAAGTTCGGAATGTGAGAATATTCATGCAGTGGAAGCAATGTTTTGAGACAAACACAACAGAGGTAAATCCCTAATGTATACTCTCCAACCCAAGTCACCCCCATCATTCAGATGCCAAATTAAAGAAATTGCATGTCCTTTAAATCTGCCTTAAGATATACACATTCCTGTTTTTATAACAAGAATTACCAGCAGGGAAAAACCGTTGAGTACATTTTGTTTCAATTACCCACGATGTGCAAAAGTTCGAAAATCTGGAGGGGAACCTTTATACATTTGTAACAGGGGTCGGACCATCAATAATGTTCCTAAATATTAGTAGTATTGATGCAATTCGTGCTGCATCAGGTCACATACGACCTTATTGTAATTTTCAAAAGTTAAGACACTATTTCCACCCCTGCGAGACAAAAATAAGTTTTCAAAAACCAACACCCTACCACCCACGATAATGTTTCATTTTTCCTAAGCAGTGTGACTCCTGGTCCAGCCACACATCACCTTATGTGTAAAAACCAACACCCTATCCCCACTGAAACCAAAAGGAAAATAAAATAAAAACAAAGAAGAAAAAGAATAATAAAAGCAATGAACCTAGCATGTACTTTATAATCTCTACTACATTATTTCTTAGCCCTACCGATATTCTTGCGTCACGTGCGAAGCGACTGAGGCAGATTCACATACTTGTATCATTTATTTAGATACTTTTTAGGTTAAAAACCAATCAGCATAAATCCAGAATCCTACAGTAGGCAATTAACACTAAATTATTAGACGTCAGCAATCAAAATTAAGTCCTACCACCAATCACTGTCATTCAATCTTTATCATTCAATCATGGTCCACCCAAGTGATAACTGACAATTATCAACATTGGAAACTGGACATTCTATTGCCCAATATCCTGGATAAAGAAAAAACAAAACAAACAAACTAATAGCAATTTTGCCCTCATACACTAACTTCCTTTTCACGATGTATAATCTGTTTTCAACAGAGGATTTTAAATGCAGTTTTTAACATTAAAAATGGACTCATTCATGTTTACACATTCGCATGTTGGAATACTGAAATGTTGAGGTAAATATACTTCACTAAATTAAGTTTTAAATGGTATAACGTTAATAACAAAGCATTGAATTAGAGCATTGATTCTTGAGGTAAATGACCGAAATGTGTCTCAACATAAATAGATGATATTAGTTATAGCCATAAAGTATGCAATTTACCTTAACAGTACAATAATATTAACATTGGACATTTTAAATTTTCTAGAGTGTAGTTAAAACATAGTAAATACTTGTGTTATTTTTTTTTTTTTTTTTTTTTTTTTAAATTGTGAACTTTAATTAAAAACTAGACTTACGACTTGTAAAGACTTTGTAATGAAATCACGCAAATATACAAACAAAATATACAAACAAGCTTGCTCTGTGCCACACAGGTGTAAATGATATCTCTTTATAATGTATTGTAATATTAAACTTATAGTTCTCTCTGTCTGTTTCTTGTTTAGGTATGGCCACAGGTTAGGTTCGCACAACTCAGGAGTTACCCCAGACACCGTGTATCCGAATAATTCGGTGTAATTAGACCTTCTCCGATTATAAGGGCAGTTCTGTATTTCAATAGTGGATGTCCTTTACACTAGGTGTGACGCGAGAATGGCAGACATATATATTTTACTAAAATTATTGTCATCTGTGCAATAATTACGGATTTTATGTCATGTTTTGATATATTGTTACCGCTAAAAGTGTATATATCTCTGTTAAGTAGATCGTTAGCCGTGTCAAATAAAGCAATGACAATTAGATATTATGCAATGCAATCCATTGTGTGTTCGAATGACAGCCCAACTGAAGTATTTTTTTTTTATTTCAACAGGGCTCATTATCCTCACTTGTCAAATTCATTCCTGAGCATGACAGCCTGTTTGAGATGCTGATCTTGACTAAATGGGGAAAACTACACTAATAGTAGCGTCAAGGTAATAAGTCGAAATTGATAACATGCTCACGATTGGTCATCTGCATACCTATAGGATGGTCCCGATGGATTCTGAATCGTACCCAGTACTAAATCTCAGAAACAAACAGCATGCCACATCTCAAATGCAGATAAGAATATTATGTTCCTTCCATACCTTAAAAAATTCTTTCATTCTTGCCAATGTTTGATGTTACTGCTTTGTTTTTTTTTTTCAAAAAATGTAGCTCTCAACTGTGAAGACAACAATAAAGTTTCGGTTGTTTTCTGGAAGCAGGAAAAGTCTGTGCAAGAGGAAGGATGACGGTTTGTTCCAGACGCACACGCGGTATGTAAACAAACATCGTCTGCTTGTTACATAGTCAACATACAGCTTTTAAAAAATTTCATAACGTTATACCTTAATTTCTTTAATAATGATACGGTTTTTGTCTCTTCTGAAACCGCATCCCGGCTGTACACTAGGATAATATGCATCGACGTTATATATTTATTCGTCAATTTTTCCATACAAGGAAATGAACTAAGGGGAATGACTCATAAAGGCTTTAAAGGGACACAACTCATATCAAACACTCACGGAATTTGCCGAATAGTCGGAATACGCGCACTCCAAAGTCTTAAACATAGACTAGTCAAACCATGGCGCTGCAACATTACGGACGGCGTTCAATTTCTTGTTTTTTGAAAAAATCAAGGTAGTAGCATCTAACATTGGAAAGAATGAAAGAAACTTGTAAGGTATGGAATGAGCTTAATATTCTTATCTGCATTTGAGATGTGGCATGATGTTACCGGTAGTTTCTGAGATTTAGAACTGGGTACGATTCAGAACCCGAAAATAAGTATTAGAAAAAAATTAATAAACGTTTCTTTCCGTTGTTTTACTACAAAAGTAGCAGCAAGTAATCCAAGCTGAGTAAAAGCCGTGGCGAAACAACACTTCCAGCAATGGTTCCTTTTCGGCCACCACCAACCCACCCCCATCCGAATAAATAGAAAAAAGGGCGAAAATCCCCACAAAAAACATCGAAAATCCCCCCCCCCTTAAATGATATAAAGCTTAAGAGGTTCACAGGAGGTTTGCCAGAACGGATAAAAAATAATGGTAATGATGATGACAACACATTTTCTTTTTATGCCATAAAATTTAATATAAGCCCATCAAAAGACAATCTAAATAGGGTACACATATAAACACTGGTTTATTATATGTACAATAAAACATAATTAAAATTGAGAAAGACTTTAATGCATCTGGTAATGCCTAGGAAACAGCAGACAAACTTACAAAGCCAGTTAGAATGACGGAAAAGGAACGAGATAGTTATGTAGATATGCTAACTGTATTTGATCAGAACAATTATAATTATTGTCATCTCAGGTAAGCAAAAGGCACAATAAAAATAATTTCGTGAGAAAGTGTCTAAATGATTAATTTTCTGAATTATCATTACAAGAACATAAAGACTTTACAGTAAAATAAATAATGCAATAAATATAATGCCTGAGTAGGGTTCTGTAGTTAAATTTTAAAAAATACCATAATCAATAAATATAATGCCGGAATAGTGTTGTGTAGTTAAATTTAAAAAAGACCACCATAAATGAATTTAATGCCTGAGTAAGGTTCGGTAGTTAAATTTTAAAAAATACCATCATCAATAAATATAATGCCTGAATTTGGTTCCGTAGTTAAATTTAAAACTGCCCTCATCATTAAATATAATGCCATAATAGGGTTATATAATTAAATAAAAAAAAAATACCTTCATCAATAAACATAAAGATTGAGTAGGGTTCGGTAGTTAAATTTACAAACTACCCTCGTCAATAAATATTATGCCAGAATAGGTTTCTGAAGTCAAATTTACAAACTACCCTTATCAAGAAACATAATGCCTGACTAGTGTTTTGTAGTTAAATTTACTCACTAACCTCATCAATAAATATAATGGCAGAATAGTGTTGTGTAGTCAAATTTAGAAACTACACTCATCAATAAATAGAATGGCTAAATAGCGACCTGTAATTAAATTTAAAAGCTATCCTAATCAATAAATATAATCCCTAAATTGTGTTCCGTAAATAGATTTAAAAACTACCATCATCAAAAACGAAATGCCTGAAAATGGTTCTGTATTTAAATTTAAAACCTACCCTCATCAATACACATAATGTCTGAGTAGGGTTCTGTAGTTAAATTTAAAACCTACCCTCATCAATACACATAATGTCTGAGTAGGGTTCTGTAGATTTTAAAACCTACCCTCATCAATACACATAATGTCTGAGTATGGTTCTGTAGTTAAATTTAAAACCTACCCTCATCAATACACATAATGTCTGAGTATGGTTCTGTAGTTAAATTTAAAAGCCATCCTTATCAATAAACATATTTTCTGAAAAGAATTCTGTAGTTAAAAATCTTTTTTAAAAAGTTCCTTTTGTTGTGTTGTGCCTGTGAAAGTATTATGGAGCCCATAATTTGTTGCAAACGAAAATAGAATACTTCATGGATCACAAAAATAGCGAATCACAATCCGTAAGGATTTTTGATTTCGCCTCTACAACAAAACACATTCACAACAAGAACAACAACTTACAAGCATATAGTTTATAGAGGAGCAGCCTGCTTAAAAAACAAATTAATCGCAGAAGCTGTTTATAAAGAAATTAGACCAAGAAATGCTTCTGAAATGATATTATGACATTATAGAAGAAAGTGTGAAGCTGACACAATTACAGAAAAAGTTAAAATCACCAACTTCGAGGTAAGAGATAATGATCACTTAACTAGTAAATACACAGCCGCTCCCGATCTTAACTTTCTAAGTTTTTGATTACTTATTCCCTACTCTATTTTGCTTCTTCTCTCAGATGCTGGTAGCCATAAATCTTAAAACGCCATGAAAATATTGTAATTATTAAGCTTAAAAATGGTTGTATCTCTCATAAGCATTCTTCCCAAATGTCTTCCAGTAAAAATGGCGTTAGTGGTCAGTTGCAATAAATAGATAGCTTAGACTTAGGGATACTGTTTGTAAAATCAGAAAGAAAGATAGACAGGAGTTGCATAAAATTTATCGGTCATTTTTGCTTTCATTGGTTTATATCTTAAAATCGAAATATATTATTCTCCTTGGGTCTACCGGCACTCATTTTGTTGTTACTCTATTTCTTTCTCACCTCTGTCCATGTGGTTTCGAGTCTGAGCTTGGCCAACTTGTGTATGTGTGAAAGCTTGCCAATAGCTTCCCTAGGGTAGGTGCTTCTTCCGAGTCTTCCCGCGTTTTTCATCATAAAATATACTGGCCGCCATGTATTGCCTATCATGTGCTGAAAAATGGCGTTAAACTCCACAAAAAACAACAACAACAGAAAAAGAAAAGAAAAGAAACAACAAGTATATTGACTTATTTAATTATTTGGTCTTGTAGTATTTCTTGTGCTAAATAAATAATCATTTGTAAACTGAGATAATGAAACATGAATACTTAGTTTTATGACTTCTTCAATATTTGATGCGAAATTTATGAACATTTTAAACATCTTCTTCAAAACGATGCTTAAACCAACTTTAGGAGTTGAATTTAATGTTGTGAGGTAATTAGTGCTAATTATGTTTTCTTCCCAATCATCATTTATTACTACGAATTTCTCTGGGGATTTTATTATGCTTATTTTAACTGGATATTTGGAACTGCTCTCAGGGGTTTATCAGATACAACTGTTTGTGAAACAGATCTGTTTGGATGGATAAATGCTAAACATCAGACAACAAATACACCATCTATGAAGTAATACACTATGTTTGAGTCACTTGATTCATATTAACTTTTTCAGTTTTAAGTTGTATTTGCTCTTGGATTAATTTATCTGCTTTGTTACAAGTTGTCTTCCAAGTTCAACTCAGCGTGGATGTTTCTTTTTTTATGCAGTTACCTTTCTGGTTGCTCTATAACCTTAGAAATATATTCAATTTTATTCGCACTACCTTCCATTTATTTTGCAAGAAAAATTCTAGTTAACGTAAACTCGATTTTAAAGCTTGCTGAAAATTGTTCAACATCATATTTTAACTAGTCTTTGCTTTGATCTTTGTATGCATTACTCTCCAATTCGCCTTATTTTGGGAACATACTGAATGATGAAAGTAGTACAATTTTAATAGTACCAAAAATTGAAACAATATTCTAAAGTAAATGGAGATAAAGATATGTCCAACATACAACACAGAAAAGGCATTAGAGAGTTCACCAAACAGCTATTGCAAGCCTTGCTATAGGTAATGTAAAACATTGGAGACAAGAGAATTAACTGTGTTTTTTTTTTTTAAATTGGAGGTAAAGGTATAAACAAACATGTAAATATATGACCCAGAACAACAGACAAAATACTTTCACTGGTCAAACACAAGATACACGAGAGCTAGTGTAAGCAGATGTAAAACAAACATGAGATAATGACATCACACAAAGAAATAAATAGCTAAATGCAAATATAAGTTTTTCAAGTTGCTAACTTGATTAATTAGTATGTTACTAACTTTCTAGCGCTGGTCTGCTTGCTTCTATTATTTATTCTCTTAAACTTATTTTATAACCTTTTCCGAAAATGTTTAACAATGTGATAAACATTTATAATAGTCATAGCGAGAGCTGCTACATTATATGTTAAAGGAACAAAAGCATAGAGATTGCGTGACATGCAGTATACATTTATTTATCATTGTTTTCTCTGTTTTTGTTTTGAGTGTTCCGGGGGTTTTTGTTGTTGTGTTCTTTTTTTAAATATTTTGTCACGAACTTACTGTAAGTGATCTGCTTTGATACTGTCACTTTCATCTGTTTTTATGTTTGTTTAAATGCATGTATTTAAATTTATTAAACTTGGAGACAACCTAAAAATGGATAGTCATAACCTAAATGAGTTAATCCAATAATATATCTTATTTGATTTTGTGTAATTTAATTTTCTTTTAATTCTGCTTGTAATTTGTTTAAATTGGAATAAAATCTGCTCATTAAATATTTCACTCTCTGCAATGTTACATTTAACAATGACTTAGATATTTTTAGCTGATCCCGCATTTGCAAAAATTAAATGCTTTTAATTTATTTTCTTTTTCCCAACTCATTGTCAGTTAAAGTTCATTTTTTGGTTCCAGTTAATTCGTTTCAGGTTTCGTTTGCTATATTATTTTTTTTATTCCTTCTTGTATTCTTCTTCTTTATAGATCTGTATTGTGTTATGTATGATGTTTATATAATATTATAAATATTTTAGGAAATTTTAAATGTTTCTTCACTTTAATATTTGCTTAAATCTTAATGTTATCAGGAAAAACATGTTTAACTAGTGTCCTTGAATTAGGTTGTTTTGATCAATATGTTTTCTCAATTTGAAGGTCAAGTTTGAATTTTGTTTACAGTTAGAATTCCATTAAGATGACTCATATTCTAGAACATTCTGTCATGTGACCAATCTTTATATATACCATGTTTGGTGGACATTTTTTCAGTTTTGACATTACCATCAGTCTTGTAAAGAGCTATTACAGTTGTGAAAATTCATTCCAAATTCTAAGAGAGGAATTATTTTAAATATTCATTGGATTATAACAGTGCTCACAAACTTTTGGATTTTGGATTTTTAATTGATGATTTGGGAATTTAACTGAACTTATTCAGAGATTTTGGAATACTTCATTTTGACATCAGCACATCAAGATTACTAGTACATCAGGACTTTGGAGACCATTAGCACATCATAACATTCAAGGACACAGCCGTGAATTCGGAACATTCTATATTTAGGACTTGTGATTAGAACAATCATTCTTATTGGATTATTAGGATTTCAAAACACATTACTGTAAGTGACTTTTTGATTTTTCATTTTAATTATCTAGTAATAAATTGCTTGTTGATTTTAACTTGATTTGTTGGTTTCACTTTCTTTCTGTTACATTTTTCTTAGACCATAGAGTCGTAACAGAAATTGGGGGCTCGTCCAAGATTGAATTTCTTTAAAGCATATTAGAGATATTAAATTTATCCTTGAAATTCATATTGATTTTGTCTCTGAATTTTTTTTTTGTCTTTGGCAAAGATTTTATATAGAGAAAATTTTTTGTGTGAAACCTACAAGCATTTACTATGGCATCTAATGTTCAGAATTTCATTTCAAAACCTACCCAGGAGGGGTTAGAGTGCATGAGAAAGGATGAGTTGCTCGAGCTTGCCAGAAAATACAGTCTATCTGAGGCAAAATTATCATTGACAAAACATGAGATAAATATTATTTTGATTCAGTATTTAGTAGGAAAGGGAATTTTTGATAGCAGTGCTTTAAGTTTGAAGAGAAAGCCTGTATCTGGTTCTGACAGGAAATTAAGGGAATTAGAGTTAAAGAACCAGATTGATTTAGAATTGGCAAAGCTTCAGATTCAGAGAGAGAGAGAGAGAAAGAAGAGAGGCAGATACAGATGGAGAGAGAGAAAGAAGAGAGGTAGATACACATGGAGAGAGAGAAAGAAGAGAGGCAGATACAGATGGAGAGAGAGAAAGAAGAGAGGCAGATACAAATGCAGAAAGAAGAGAGGCAAATGCAGAGGGAGAGAGAGAAAGAGGAGAGACAGATGCAGATGCAAAGAGAAGAAAGGGAAATGCAATTTAAATTAAGAGAATTAGAACTGGCAAACAGAGCACACTCCACTCCTTTAAACACAAGTTCAGGTTTTGATGTTACTAGATATATTAGGTTAGTACCCCCTTTTCAGAAAAAAGAAGTAGATAAATACTTTCTTCATTTCGAGAAAATAGCTGAAAACTTGAAATGGCCCAGAGAGCATTGGACTTTGTTATTACAAAGTGTACTTATTGGCAAAGCTCGTGAAGTCTACATTTCACTGTCAGTACAACAAAGCACTGATTATGATGTGGTTAAGGAGTACATCTTGAAAGCTTATGAGTTGGTACCAGAGGCATATCGACAAAGGTTTAGGAATTGTAGAAGAGAAACTGGACAAACTCATGTCGAATTTGCAAGGGATAAAGAACAACTATTTGATAGGTGGTGCTCAGCCAAGAAAGTTGATCAAGCTTATGATAACCTCAGACAGCTCGTATTAACTGAAGAGTTCAAGAGGTGCATCCATAGTGATGTTAAAACCTATCTTGACGAGCAGAATGTGGAAACTTTGGAAAATGCTGCTCGTATGGCTGATGATTATTCCTTGACTCACAAAATTTCATTTGGTAATAAATCGTCCTCTCAGCAGTTTTCTGGTAAAAAACCATTTCAATCTCATTCGAGTACTTCCAAATTTCACAACAGCACAACTGTTAGGAATCAAACATCTGATAAGACTGATCAGAAATCCTTATCTCTTCCTACGTGCACTTATTGTAAAACGAAAGGGCACGTTATTTCTGATTGCTTCAAGTTGAAAAATAAGCAACAGAGAAAAGACAGAGCTTTTCCAAATGCTCTTATTTCTACGAGGTCAAGGTCACGGTCTTGTATTGAAAGCAATACATTTGTTGGGTCAAACAAAGCCCAGTCTGATTCTATTTTGGAGGTTTATGAACCATTCATGTCAGAAGGTTCTATATCACTTATTGGTGATTCTGCCAAACCTATCCCAATTAAAATATTAAGGGACACTGGAGCTTCTCAGAGTCTTTTATTATCAGGTACTTTGCCTTTGTCTGAGGAGTCTTCTTCAAGTGAAAGTGTTCTTGTTCAGGGAGTAGAGTGCGGCTTTGTAAATGTTCCTCTTCATTGTGTAAATTTGGCATCAGACTTAGTTTCTGGACCTGTGACTGTTGGGGCAGTGACTTCTTTGCCCATAGAGGGTGTTCATTTATTACTAGGCAATGACCTAGCTGGAGATAAGGTTATGGTTAATCCACTTGTAACTGACAAGCCTTGTTTGGATCAGAAAGTTGATCCTGTCGAAACTGAAATCCCTGATTTGTACCCTGCTTGTGCAGTTACTAGAGCTATGGCAAAAAGAGCTCTTGAGATTGATGTTGATCAGGATATTATTCCTTTAGCTGACACATGTATTGGTCAGTTTTTTGATGAGGTCACTTTTTCCTCAGGTATTGATCAATCAAATGGTATTGATCACAGTGATCCTCTTTTGGCAACTCATTCTCTTTGTTCTACTCAGGGTGACAAACGACAATCCCTTGTCGTTGAACAGGAGCAAGATCCCGAGATATCTTGTTTGTTTCAGAGGGCTATTAGTAAAACTGAAGCCACACAAGTTCCAGTGTGTTACTTTGCGAAAAATGGGGTCCTTATGAGGAAATGGAGACCACCTGATGTACCCGCTGGTGACGAGTGGTCAGTGAGCTATCAAATTGTTGTTCCTAAGTCATATCGACAGGAAATTCTTAATTTAGCCCATGAAACTCCTTTGGCTGGTCATTTAGGAGTCCGTAAGACGTATCACAAGATCTTGAATCATTTGTATTGGCTGAAACTCAAAAGTGATGTTTCTAAATACTGCAGATCTTGTCACACTTGTCAAATGGTAGGAAAACCCAATCAGAAGATACCTAAGGCTCATCTGCAACCTATTCCTGCATTTGATGAACCATTTAGTAGAATAATAGTAGACTGTGTTGGTCCTTTACCTAAAACCAAGTCAGGCAACCAATACTTGTTGACCATCATGTGTGCATCTACAAGATTTCAAGAGGCAATTCCTCTGAGAAATATAAAAACTAAAACTATTGTGAAAGCTTTGGTGAAGTTTTTTACACTTGTTGGCCTTCCCAAATCTGTCCAGTCAGATCAAGGGTCAAATTTTATGTCTGGAATTTTCCAGCAAGTTATGCATGAATTAGGCATCCAACAGTTTAAATCTTCTGCCTATCACTCTGAAAGTCAAGGTGCTTTGGAAAGATTTCATCAAACTTTGAAGAATATGATTCGATCATATTGCTTTGATACAGAAAAGGATTGGGATGAGGGTGTTCATTTGTTGTTGTTTGCTGTTAGGGAATCAGTTCAAGAGTCGTTGGGTTTTAGTCCCTTTGAACTAGTTTTTGGTCATACTGTCCGTGGACCATTGAAATTATTGAAAGAGAAACTTCTTTCAAATGAAGATTCAAAGATTAATCTTCTTGATTATGTTTCTGATTTCAAATACAAGTTGTCAAAGGCCTGTGAAGTAGCAAGAACTAATCTTCACACTACCCAGTCAAAAATGAAATTAAGGTATGACAGAAATTCACAGGAAAGGAGTTTTAAACCTGGTGACAAAGTTCTGGCTCTCTTTCCCATACCTCAGAATCCTCTTCAGGCTAAATTTTATGATCCTTATACCGTTGAAAAGAAAGTAAATGACTTAAATTATATCATTAATACTCCTGGGAGACGGAAACAGAAACAACTTTGTCATATAAATATGTTAAAGGAATATTTTGACAGAGATAGCCCAGCTAATTATTCTGTTAATTTAGTTGTACCAGTCCCACACAGTGAAGATATCAACGATGGAATACAATCAGACTATAGTGACTCTGGTATAACCAATCTTCGGAATTCAGAGATATTGAACAACCTAGACCAGAAACTTTCACATCTACAACAACAGGAAAGAAATGAACTAAAACAGCTATTACATGACTATGAGCACTTGTTTCCTGATGTTCCAACACGAACAAGTAAAATTTATCATGACGTTGACATTGTAGATTCTGCGCCTGTGAAACAGCATCCTTATAGGATGAATCCTCTCAAACAGAACTATCTGAAGAAAGAAATTCAGTATCTACTGGAGAATGATTTCATAGAACCAAGTAAAAGTAACTGGAGTTCACCATGTATTCTTGTTCCCAAGCCAGATAATACATTCCGTATGTGTACTGACTATAGAAAAGTCAACAGTGTCACCAAAACTGATTCATTTCCAATCCCAAGAATGGACGATTGCATTGATAAAATTGGAAATGCGGAATATGTCACCAAGTTTGACCTTTTAAAAGGATTCTGGCAAATTCCACTGACGGAAAGGGCAAAAGAAATTTCAGCATTTGTAACTCCAGATGGACTTTATCAATATAAAGTCATGCCGTTTGGAATGAAAAATTCGCCTGCAACGTTTCAACGTCTGATGAACATAATAACATTTGGTCTTGATAATTGTGACGCTTATATCGATGACGTCATTATCTACAACAACACCTGGGAAGATCATTTGGAAACCATTCGAAAATTCTTTGATCGACTCAGCGATGCGAATCTGACAATTAATTTGAGCAAAAGTGAGTTTTGCCATGCTTCTATCACATTTTTAGGACATATTGTGGGACAAGGTCAAGTTAAACCTATAGAAGCTAAGGTCAAAGCTATCTCTGAATTTCAAGTTCCAATTTGTAAAAAGCAACTGATGCGATTTCTAGGTATGGCTGGATATTATCGGAAATTTTGTTCCAATTTTTCCAAAATTGCTGAACCTTTGACAAGTTTATTGAGTAAGAAAACCAAATTTTTTTGGTCTGACAAGTGTCAGGAATCTTTTGACAAGTTAAAGGCCATGCTTAAGAATGCACCAGTTCTTTCTGCACCAAATTTTAGCCAATCATTTAAATTATCTGTTGATGCAAGTGATGTAGGGGGGTTGGTGGAGTATTGATTCAGGAAGACAAAAGTGGTGTGGATCACCCTGTGTGTTATTTTTCTAAAAAACTAAACAAGCACCAGAAAAATTATTCCACAATTGAGAAGGAATGTTTGGCTTTGATATTGGCTTTACAGCATTTTGAAGTGTATGTCACCTCAGCTCTTTCTCCAATTATTGTGTACAGTGATCACAATCCCCTTACTTTCATCAACAAAATGAAAGATAAAAATCGGAGATTGTTGAGATGGAGTTTGATATTGCAGGAATATAACATTGACATCAAACACATCAGGGGAAAGACAATGTGATTGCAGATGCACTCTCACGTGCCTAGAAATGTAATATTGCTTGATGTAATTAAGTCCAGTATCATAAAACATGTTCTTATGTAATTTGGGTTATTGTAGTATTAGATGTATATTCAAAAGAAAGCTTTATTATATAAATCTTTCTTTTTCTTTATGAGGGGAGGTGTTATGTATGATGTTTATATAATATTATAAATATTTTAGGAAATTGTAAATGTTTCTTCACTTTAATATTTGCTTAAATCTTAATGTTATCAGGAAAAACATGTTTAACTAGTGTCCTTGAATTAGGTTGTTTTGATCAATATGTTTTCTCAATTTGAAGGTCAAGGTTGAATTTTGTTTACAGTTAGAATTCCATTAAGATGACTCATATTCTAGAACATTCTGTCATGTGACCAATCTTTATATATACCATGTTTGGTGGACATTTTTTCAGTTTTGACATTACCATCAGTCTTGTAAAGAGCTATTACAGTTGCGAAAATTCATTCCAAATTCTAAGAGAGGAATTATTTTAAATATTTATTGGATTATAACAGTGCTCACAAACTTTTGGATTTTGGATTTTTAATTGATGATTTTGGAATTTAAATGAACTTATTCAGAGATTTTGGAATACTTCATTTTGACATCAGCACATCAAGATTACTAGTACATCAGGACTTTGGAGACCATTAGCACATCATAACATTCAAGAACACAGCCGTGAATTCGGAACATTCTATATTTAGGACTTGTGATTAGAACAATCATTCTTATTGGATTATTAGGATTTCAAAACACATTACTGTAAGTGACTTTTTGATTTTTCATTTTAATTATCTAGTAATAAATTGCTTGTTGATTTTTACTTGATTTGTTGGTTTCACTTTCTTTCTGTTACATTTTTCTTAGACCATAGAGTCGTAACAATTGCATAGCTACTGTTATTGATAGCTTCTCTTTTCACTGGATCATCTGTATCTTCTATAAAGCCCATTTCGTTTTCAAGTTGTGTTTGATCTAAATACTGTAATGACAGTAGTTTGCAAAGTGGCATTTGATAATCCTTTTTTTAATCCAAATGACTTTGATTACCTTTACAATCATAACAGAATGGATTAAAAACCATGTTAGAGAAAATTTATCTAATGAGCGATTTGAAAGTCCTGTACAAATTATTTCTTCTGTATGAGTTGTTGACGAAGAAAAAGAATCTATATAACACGATTTGAGCATAGATTAAACACAGCATAAATTAATTAGTCGTCAATTATAGACTAAAAACGGAACATCGTAATATCAAAATGTAGATAAAGATCATATGCAAACTTATAAAGTGTATACTCCAAAGAAGATGCTATCGGCTAGCTCTATAGCTTCGCAGAAAGGGGAAAGTGACTTTTTCAGAAGTTCGGGTTGGACAAGAAAAGAAAATAAACGGAACTAACAACTGATACACCTACAGGTATTGCTTTACAACAATCTTTACAGCCTACTGTCCAACAAAGGCAGAAAAGAAACGTTCCAGAGGAAATATAAATGAATAATTTAAACAGCAAGTTAGAGAAGTAGAGACTGTAAGAGATGAATTTAACAAAAGAATTGGTAGTGCACCAAATTCTAAATTACATGCGCTGGAAAATGAAAACGAATTTAGCTGGTAAGCAGATGCATTACTAGTAGCTGATTCAAATGGATATCAAAGTAACCAGACCTTGATTTGTATGACCAATGGATATAAGAGATACAACGGGATATCAGCAATGAAACAGATAAAGAAAAATAATTGCAGGAATTTTAGTGTAATTTGGAAAGCAAAAGAACACAAATAGTTGGACATTTAACAGATTTAGAAATTACTTTAAAGAAACAAAATGTCTGCAAAATAAATCTCCAAGAAAAGTTACCATTAGCTGAAAGGTTAAAAGAATTGTTTCAAGCAAAAGGTGTAACAATTGCAACTACTTTTTTTTGTGGTATTTTTATACAGCTATAGGCATGATAGCAGCAACCCTTGGTATAATCATATCAGATTTTGTAAAAAGTTTGAGAGAAGTAGACGGAGAAACAAGTTGTGGTGGTGGTGGTTGCTACAGATGTAGTATAAATACATTCGTTGTTAAAGCTAAACAAGGAATGAAAACTATTCCCAACTATTGTTTTTAGTTAGATAAAAAGAAAAGCAGCAGCATCATTTCTGATATAATTGACGGCGTAATACGCTGGCGTTTTAGATCACCGTGCTCCTTATCTGTCCTTCGAATCAATATTGTCAAACTTTACAGTGTAATTGTCTAAATCTTCAATGGCTTGTAATAAAATAATTGTTTTCTGTGTAGTATAGTTTTATCTCTTTATATATGTTTGCTATTTCTTTATTTAATTTAACCGAAGCGTTAAACTGAGTTGCTGGACAAGAGTGAGGTGCACTACTTGCTAGTTTCTTTAATCTAAAGTGCATTCTTTATTTATCTAAAACTTTCAATTGTTATAAATTTGGAAATAGAAAAAAAATGGCTGGTAGACATTTGTATGATGTTCTGGCATTATGTCTTGATCTAATGAGTTTTCGAATTAATAAGCTACAGGCGTTACATAGTCTGATTGCTCCTATCGAATGGCAAGGCTATGGCTAATGACTTATGTGGTATTGGTTAGAACCTTAGAGTTGAGTTCATTGTTGATATTAATTTATTTTTGTCTCGTGGGACGTAATTTTTTTTTTTTTTTTTTTTTTTTTTTTAACAGAAAGGTGTTTAGTGGGTGAGCCAGGAATCATATTATTTAGAAATGAAGATATCGTTGGTACTAGGGTATTTATTTTTGGAATTTTATTTTGTCTCGTGAGGATGGAGATTTGAAAAATAAAATTAAAATAAAATAAAAAATAAAATTAAGGTTGTCTGTGGCCTGATGCAACACAAATTACATTAATACTACTTATATTACAATCATACATTTCTCCAATACGAACTCATACCAACATTCCAATCACACTAGTATTCCTAGGAGTGACAGTGCCACTATAGACCATTGCACACACCAAGACTTAATAGTACTTGCCCAGCATATTTACATTTAACAGCTGATCAAATGCTACCAAAGGCACGGTTAAGTCAAAACATAGACTGTGACCATATCACACCAGTTCGCATGTGCACTGCCGCCACACTGTTGTCATTAAATGAAGGAGAAAAAATGATAAAGAATGATTCTTTCCCAATTATTCCATGGCAAAAATCAGTTCCTTTAGTGCACATTTATCAATGAAAGGTACATCCAAACAAAACCTCTAAATTTAGACATGAACTACTTAGCTGGGGACTGCCCCGAAAGCATTTGTATCCTGGTCCGATCCCAGTTGTTGACTACACCATCGCTGGGTAATTTTTTTTAGGGTTAAACCATTTTCATTGGCTCTTTCAACAGGACTTGACAAGTAGTCGCGCGTTTACATACCGGCAATACTGTTATTGTTACGATCTGTTTATGACTACCATCACCACAACCGCAAAAAACCCAAACGAAGACGTAAAAAGTTTAATTATAATACAACTATTGATAGCAGCGGGAGACGGATATAAGATAAGCCGTGTCAAAGGAATGCAGACTTACGCAGCCCTTTTTCTTCTGACAAAGTTTTAACAACGAGCCATCAAATCATTTAATTTCGTTCTTTGAGCATTTATTTAATAACAATACAAATTTCATCAAAAACAGATGGCAAATGATGAAACATTACTAAGTACGCGCTATTTGCATTTTATTGTTCCTTATTTGAAGAGACAAGAAATATAAAATTTGCTATATGAAACAAACCAACCAGTCTCATGATTTTGCTTGATGAGTTTGATTGGGTCTTCAGTATATAATACTTACAAATCTGATATTTTTTATATAAAAGAAATCAAATATGAAAAGTCACAAGTTTGGTACCTTACCTATGCTTGCAATCGTTCCCGTTTATTTATTTATTAGATTGTTTGTTTAATTATTTGTTTGATATATCATTTTGGCATGTTGTAAACAATTTTGGGTAAATATTCATAGTGTATTTGTAATCATTTAAAACCCCTTGTAGACAGAGAGTATCTGAGATAAAATTTACGTTATCATTTTATTTTGCAATACATTCCATTTAAGGCCATCAGGGTAATTCGGTCAGAGTGATCACATTACACTTTACTGCAAAAAACAATAAACAGCTAAAGCCACATGCACAGATAAATGATTTATGTGTAAACACTTCAGCGTGTCATATGTCAGGGAATGATATAGTTCCCTGCATGCACGTATATTCCTTAAAGCATAATCAATTCTTCTTAAAATACAGTTGAGCCGTGTTGGAATGAATAAATGAATAACTAAATAATAGTATGCATGCATTCATTAAATATATGTATATGTATGCATGTAAAGTGAGAAACAATGTTAAATGAGAAACAATGTAATTAAAAAACAATGTAAAAAGGAAAATAATGAAAAATTACAAACAATGTAAAATGAGAAAAGATTTTGAATGTAAAATGAGAAACAATGTAAAATGGGAAACAATGTAGAATGGGAAACAATGTAAACTGCGAAAAATAGAAATATTGGTTTATTACATATATATTTTTTTATAGTTCGTGTTGCGATTATCGAGATTTCATGTCCAATTTATCATACTTTTTGGTGCATATACAGTCAATTTTCGTTAAAATGGCATTCGTTATAATGACATATTCACTGTCCGAAGAAACATTATGGGGAATGAACGTACACACGAATGAATTAGACCGTTAAATCAGGACATTAGAGTTCCCACACCGACATTGATTGTTTGACCGTTACAACGAAACATTCGAGTTCAGACACCGATGTTAATTCTTTGACCGTTGCAACAGAAAGTTTGCGTTCCGACACCAAAAAGGAACCTTTGACAGTTACAATGAAATATTCAAGTTCCGAACATCGAAATTGATTCGTTGACCGTTACAATGGTACATTCGAATTCAGACAATGATATTGATTTTTTGTAACCAAAGTGCAGATTACCACAGACACATATTAACTTTGCACCTGAAACGAGTCCTTATCATGAGTATAACGAAACAAATACATTAAAAATAATAAGATTTCAAAGACTTCTTTCGACAACTAGCACAAAACATTGTACATGTATTCAAGCATATGGTGCACATGTTTTATCTCATTTTAGCAAGAATCATGTGTTGTCCCATGCTTCATTGTTGTATGGTATTTGCAGTGATTTGTGTCTTATTCAATATAGGATGAACATATATTACATAAACCGATTCACTTCAATTCTTTAACAGTAGCTTAGACTAAATTAGCTGCGAATCTGCAAAAAGAAGTGATTTTAAAATAAAGAAAAGCATTTACCAAGCCAGACCAGTTTGATATATTAAATAGGAAAGGGGTGTACAAATATGAATATATTACTGGTGTTTAAAGTTTTGACGAGGATAAATTAATGCCAAAAGAAACGTTTGTTCGACGTTAGCCAAATTAGGCATAACAGATGTGTATGCTCATGCCGAGAAAGTATGGAAAAAATGCAATATTAAAAATGTAGGTGATATCTGCTGGTAGATGATTTTGAAAATGTTGAGAAGTATCAATCAAACATTATGGCTTAGATCCTGCCCCATATAACAAGCCCGATAATGGGGTGGGGAATGCCCTTTTAAAAATGACAGGCGTTGAAATGGAGCTTCTAATTGATATTGATATGAATTTATTCATCGAAAAAGGAATAAGAGATGGAATCTCTATGGCATCAACAAGATTTAGTAAAGCTAACAATCCAGTGTGTATGATCCTTCCGCACCAAATAACTGGAAAATATATCTTGATAGCAACAATTTATTTGGAAGGTCAATGATTCAACCACTTCCAACGTCTGGGTTTAAATCATGGAATAATCCTAATAAAATATCGACTAATATTGACGATGATTTGCAGATATGATATATTTTAGAAGTCGATCTAGAGTATCCCGATAAATTACATGATAGCCACAGCGATTATCCGATGGCCCCTGAAAGGATGCAGGTCTAGAAAAAATTTTTTTTTTGTAAAATGGCTAAGTAGCATAGACAATAACTTAGATAGCAAGTTTTGCTAATTGTGATAAACTCATTCCGAAATCTAACGAATAAGAACAAATATGTGGTTCACTACCGCAATCTAAAAGTGTATTTGGATTTGAGCATGAAAATAAAAAAGTTCATAAGGTTTTGCAGCGTAACGAGTCACAATGGATGATACCATACGTCTAATTTAACATTGTCTTAAGGACCAGATCCAAAAACGAATTTGAAAAAAGATTTATTTAAAATGCTGAATAACTCTGAATACGGCAAAACCATTGAGAACCTGAGAAATAGGGTTAATGTTGAATCTTTCAGGGCTTCAGAAAGAAAGAAAATCAGAAGACTGGTTGCAGACCCAGGTTTTATAGCAATTCACTCTGCAAAGTCTAAATTAATCTTAAATCAACCTATTTATACCGGGCAGTCTGTGCAGGATCTATTTAATTTCTTAATGTATTACTTTTATTATAATCATCTTACAAAGGAATATGGCGAGAACATGAATTTGTTATACACAGACATAGAATGGAATCAATACATATTCTTATGGGCATTATAAACTAAAATGCTAACCATTTTTTTTTTCTTTTTTTGTGTGTGCTGAAACCGTTAATGAAGAACATTCATTCTAGAAGTAATACGTAACTTATTGTTGCAAACGCATGTCCTAGAAGTATATTCACTGCGAACCTCTAAGACGCCAAAATACCATCAAACGCATATCCTAAATATATAGTCATCGGCGAATTTTTAAAATGCATAAACACCACCAAACGCATGTCCTAAAAGCATAATAAATGAGGAGTATCTTAATGTCATGTTTTAAAGACAGCACAACTTCACAAACTATGTGTTATAGCTTAAAAAACGTAAACATCATGATATAGCCCCCAAATCACGACCCCCCCCAAAAACAAATACCCTCCCCTCCAAAAAACAAAAAAAAAAAAAAAAAAAAAAAAAAAAAAAAACACACATCAACAACAACAACAAAACTGTCCTGGAAATTCCATTTTGCATCAGGTTATGAATCACTCAAAACTTGTGTCGGATACTGGAGTAATACTCTGTGATCTAGCTTTAATTTGTTACTTGCATCTGGTACTTCTTTCCACTCATAATTGCCGATAATTGTTTTAACCAATTGCTTCTCACTACCATTTTGATTTATATCGCTAATTGTCACACAATACGTATTAATGGAGTAATTGACGAACATAGATGGGAAAGTTTAATTCTAATACACTGAACGATGTACCCAGAAAGAGAAAATCTCAAAACTTCTGTCAATCCATCATCAGAGAATTTGTTCAGAAAAACACTTTTTTTTGTCATGTGCGATTTCATCAACTAGGCATTACCTGAATGTTCACATATCATCCAAGCAATTTTGAACCATGAAAATTAGCCACTTATAACTGCCCAGATCTAGAGCGCCACCTCCCACCTCACTAGCTTCCACCAAAAGTGGCCATTACTATCCCCGCGTAGTTTTGGACTTTGAATTTCTCCAAAAGTATTTACTGGATTTCGCTACAATTTCAAGGGAGAAACCAAAAATAAAATAAAAGAAATAAGTCTGTAAAATGTCATAATTTTTGTGCGATTATTAAAGAATTTCCAATCCAAATTCGGATGGGCGGAGGGCGGAGAGTAGGGCAAATAGTTATTAAAATCAACCCCCAATGTTTTTAAAATATTTCATCACGAAACGAGTGGAGTGGAAAAAAATGTATTCTAAACGATTGGAGAAGCCACGAGCAATGCAAAATTCAACTTCAACCTAATTTTTCTTTTTATTATTTATTTGAAGGTGAACAATGTCGACTTGCATCAACGTTTCCCATTGTGTCCCAATGCGGTTCACACTTGAGACGAGTGAGCCATATTACTTACATTGATAAAAGCCCCGAATTTTTATAACACTTCAGGACAATAACTCTCTACAAATGTCTCTTTTGTATCTAATGATCCGAATAGTCTCGTTTGTCTAAATAATGACTATGTTTGCCACAAATGAAGAGATTTAGTTTCTCCATTTGGTTACCTCATTCAAGGGTGCTATGATACCGGGAAATTTATTGGATAGGAATAGCATCACAGCTGGTTCGAATATGACAGCTTAGCCTACAATAAGTAACATCATTAAACCAAATACTTCAATGATTGTAAACTTACCCCTTGGACTATCACGTATTTATTTCTTTATTTCTGCTTTGAAACGTAAATTCTGAATCTTAAAAAATGACTGTTTAGTTTGGTAAGAGCGCTCCATCCAAATTCCTATATTCAAATATGGAATATATTGTCCCTGAGGCACGTGTTTGTCCCAAATGGGAAAATAAAGTGCCACTTTTATCGCGACTGTGTCAATATCAATTTTTCCTCATACTGATATATTTTAGTATCGTACTCGAGGTTTTCCATGTATCTATCTATCTATCAACATTAAATTGTTGTTTATAAAAGTAAGTAATGGGTTATCTCCCTGATGGTATAAACACTTTTCTGCTGTTTGTGTGGACATTGGCAGCAACATATTAGTACATATAGTTTGAAACACATGTACCCTGAATCATGATATCCATATTATGACGTTACCCTATCATTTTATCATATGCTTATATTAAGAATCTGGTAATAGTCCAGTAAATCAAGAACAATTGGCAGTTTCATATATGTATGTATGTATGTATGTATGTATGTATGTATGTATGTATGTATGTATGTATGTATGTATGTATGTATGTATGTATACTTACAGATCAGTACACTTAATTTGGAGACTCTTTTTAAATTTAGAAATTTTAGCTGCATGGAAAGTTCTCAAGATACTGGTATAACACGTGTGTGACCCCACAAGAATAACCATGTATTTAAAGATCAGGAGCGATGCATAATTTGTGGCGAATATGTATGTAAACATTTATTAACTGCAGTATCCTTGTCTTGTTTGTATTTACTTTTAGTACTGACCATTCTTTGACTAAAGTTCTAAAAATTTCTGTTCATATCACAGTATTTGCAAAAAACATCCAAACCATTTTGTAAACGCTCTTTTGTTTCCGACAAAAAAACAAACAAAAAAAAAACAAAAAAACAAAACAAAACAAAACAAAAAAAACAACAAACAAGCAACAATTTCAGTGGATTTAAATCTATCCATGGAACCTCATCTTGTGAAAATGTTACTTCTAAATTGTTCATGAACACAACACATATCAAAGATGCTAAACATTCTTTTGTCGCACACTAGTTACACACATTAATTCCCCAGAAAGAGTATTATTGTGTCTAACTCTAATTTTAACTTTACATACATATAATGTATAATATAAAACAATATATTATGCTAATCACTAATTTCAGTAGTTTGTACCATAATATATCTCTTTAATCATAAGCAAAGGCTTTCTGAAATCAATAACACCGCAATATAGTTTCTTACCTGACAATGAGTAATTAAAACACGTAATATAAAATTGTTAGCCACAGTAAATATATTCCCTCTGAATCCAGATTGAGCTTAAGTACAAGTCCCATAATCCTCTGCCCACTCTACAAGTCTTCTGTTCAGAATACGTGTGATAAGTGTACATAATAGAGCGATGCCTCACTAATTGACCCATTTTATGAATAGCAATAATTCCGTCAGATTAACGTTCAGGTAACATCCTGTATTAAACATAAACAAATGTGTACAAATATAGCTTCCATAGTACCCAGCGCTGGACCATGTCACCAACGCACTAAAGGAATGTCATGTGATACGAAATATAGCCGTACATTTAAATCAAATCCGTAATGCAAAGGTCTATAGCTAGGGTGATTTGTGGTGCTAGTCCTTTGAGCATTGCTATGGGAGAGCCCATATAGCTATTTTTATAGGTTATGGTCACGTAGTGGAACAGCCCAATTAGTAGGAAGTTAAGTAAATCAGAGATGCGTGTTGGAGAAACGATAGCTATTTATTACACTTCCTTTAATTACATGAGACTGTTGATTTCAACTTTGTTAAATACATTATCAAGTTCGTCACCAGCGGCAAATTATGTTTCAAGTCGGATTTTACTCCATACAAGTAATCAGGAAAAAGCATAGGGTGATTATTTTGTTAGTTGCAATGATAAAGTTAGGAGCAGTAAGGAAGTGTGATTCCTTTTTTAAGGCAAAATGTCGAAATGCATCTATCATCTACCATCACCAATGCCAAGATTAGACATGATAATTGCTGTGACCATTCCATGTTTGACAATCTCTCGCGGAAATGCAGATGCAGCAAGATCATTTTCAATGCTCAGAAAAGTCAACGACATATTCGCGCAAGTGTAAGAAACAGTATAATCTAATCTATAACGAGCGCAAAGATTAACACTAATGAAATTTGCTTCACCTTCAAACCCTCCAATGATCTATTGAGAGCAGCAAAGTCTGCATCTACAAGTTAATGCTATACTTCAGTCTCCAACAAAAGGTAACAATGAGGAGTAATTCATGACTAAATCATAAATGATTGAAAGTGGATGCTAACTGAATTCTAATTTTGTTTGATACTTGATTTTAAAGATAGAAAATTGTTCGTATTTGTATGCCTCGACGAGACAGCGTAGGAGCATATTGTGTTACCCTTGTCTGTCCATGGTAGTTTTGTTTAAGTTTTGTGCTTAGGTCATTTCAAGCACTGTGGTGGAGCATTCGTCTTCCCTGAACACATTTGTTTTGTTGTATTTAAAGTCTGTGTAATTGAGATTCTGTGTACACGTGTGTGTGCATGTGTTTGTGTGCATGTGTGAGTGGTGATGATATTTAAAAAATGCTAATCTACCAGTTTGTTTTGTTTGGAAGTATATGAAATTCCTTAAAGAAACCATGTATTTTATTTGCTTTATTTAAATTTACATTTCCAGTCATTTTCTATAGGCATGTATGACTAGATAACTTTTGCTCAACTGTACAGCATCACGTTCTTGGATCAAGGCCTCACCCCCCCCCCCTCCCCTTTGGACCACAAAACCCACCTTTTGAATCTCAAAGAAAAAGCCATCTCTATGTATGGATGTTTGGGAGGTATATGATATTAATATTTCATATTTCTCTGACTTGTTTAATGTAGGACAGTCTAACTATTCCGAGCTAAAATGTTATGCTGTAGATGCCATTCAATCTCACGGCAAGACACTAAATACGCGACAGGAGATCAGGTTTCTCCGTATCCTTCCAGTGAGGTGGGTAGGTGGATACAAAACTGGGATGGTTTTTCAAACGCTCATAGTATGCCTTGATGTTTGGATATTTGGAAAGATCCATGCGAAACCGATCCATCTGTGCCACGTAAGGGTAAAAATAGACGTCCGCCATGGAAAATGACGTCGTATTGGCGATGAATCCGGTCTTGCACTGAAAAAGAGAGGAACGGAAGCCCTTGAGCCTTATATCAGGATGTTTGGACACCCCGAGATGTTTAAAACCCTTGAGCCTTTTATCAGGATGTGCGAAATCTTGATAAAAGAATGTATGTCTATTCATTGCGTTTATCCGTAAACAATTTCTTACAAGTAGCATAAGTGAGCCAGTATTTTAAACATGTCTATGAGTTATCACCCTTAGACCGGATTCAATATGTTTTGACAGCTAACTCTCGCATGCGCTCTGGATTATCATGTATTCTTCCGATTTACCTACAGCCCACTAAGCCTTTCTTGAAAATAAATTGATCGAAATATTGATAGACTTTGCTTCATTTCGCCTATTTCAGAGCCGTTAACACACTCAGAGAATCGAACATGTTGCGTCAACCTTACGGCACGTACAGGTAAAAGGGTGTTGGCCTGCATTTCACTAATAGAACTTTGGTCTGGACTTAAGTTTATAATTCAGCAATCCATTTGGACAGAATTTAAGTGTGACTTAACTTTGACCAATAAGGACATGTTGATGAAAATGGGCCTGGCACAGAATTCATCAAGCGTTTAAAATATTGACTTAGACTTTTTCTCAATGCTCATTCTGTAGATATAAAAGATTCACTCAAGTGAAATCGTTAAAAATGTTCATGCGTATGTTAGCTGAGTCCGAGAAACATGGAAACGTATTATAATTTCATACAAGTGTTCCCAATAGTTTAAGGTATGTTATTTCCAAATTACAGGTAAATTTCAGTTTCAACCTTGAATGTTTCATAACCTTCAAGGTATCATTATTTTTGTTTAAATCGATGGTGGCAAATTAGTGTTATTTGCATCACAATTGATATATAAATATAGAAATGAAAATAAATAAAGAATGTCAGGACCTGCTCTTGGAGCTTAAATACAAAAAAAACAAAACATTGCAGACCACGCCTGCTCCAAACCAGCTGTTTGCAAAGTTACCATTTGTTTTTATTTCGCACAAACGTGGACTTGACAATATAGGAAGGAACAACTATTGAAGATGCCATACCTGTTCTAAGTGTTTCTCCCAATGAACCAATTCTTCACGTGCTTTCTGAAGTCTCTCTTCAAACACTTTCTGAAATTCAAATTGAATTATTGGTTTAAGTATCGTTACCTCACGTGTGTTAATGAAGATTACGGTGTAACAAACAATGAGTACGTTAAAGAATCTTACCGACTTTTGAAAGTGAAGACACTGAGTTTCATGTCCAAGAAGAAAAAGAATCAAAGGAAGAAGACTCGTAGGTTGCCATGGATCTGTGTGGATGCGGGTAAAATGACGTGGGCCTAATACTTTAATTTATGGCAGTATTCTATAGTGGGAATTTCAATCCATATCGTGTATTTTCGTTTCTGTTCATAGCCTCACCGAATAATTTGTTAATCTATTTTTTCTCCATGCTGTAACCCAGTACAAGATTGTTCTGATATCTGACACATTAATTAGTCGTAATTTGTGTTGAACAGAAGACGAACATGACTCATTTTGCTTTAGATCACTTGAAATAATATGATCAATATTTTTGCAAAATAGAGACAATTCATATTCTATCTTTTGCATTGGGCAAGACAGTTTATAATAAAGATTCTACGCTATTGGATGTCAAGGTCACCACGCATGGAAATATGAAGATGTGATTCACTTCCTGTATGTGATCCATGTCAGTAATTGCTTTCATGCTCATAGTAATACGGGGACAAACTGAGCACTACTAACTGCCCATGGCTATAAAACTTTTACTCTGCCGTCATATGGCTGGTCAAGGGGGGATCCCAACTGACAAGTGGCGACGGATGGAGAAGCCTTCACTATAATCAACGTCTTCATATATATACAGCACTCCCTCGTTATAACGCGATTCCTATATAACGCAGTACCACCATGGACCACATGACCAAAATTATACCAATCTATAACATCATGCGTTGAAAAAACAATATGAAGCTGTGTTATGTTTTTATTTCCTTTTCAAAATGCCATTATTTAAATGTTTTAATCATTTCTGCTATATCGCGGGTTGGTGTATAACGCTGTTCTTAATATATCGATATTCGGTACATACCGCGGTTCTCATTAGAACGCGTTTTTTTATAACGCGCGTTATAATGAGGAATATATATATATATATATATATATATATATATATATATATATATATATATATATATATATGGGCGAGATGGTATACGGGTTGGTGGTTACAGATGTTACGGAATTGTGTATGCTTTATATCAATGTAGATATGTGAACGAAAATGTACTCGGGTTTCGTTGCCGCGTACAGCGTTACTCGAGGGTGGTTTATTTTTTTCGGCTCTAGTTATTTTTAAATACTGAGCGCGACTCAACCCATGCTGCATGTGCAAATTGCCTGCAGTGAAAACTCAAGTACCTAGCTGCGAATATTCATCACAGCTAGGGTACTTATAGAAAAAAAATTCTATGTACAAATTACATTACGACGATTCTTGTCAGGAAACTTACCACTATACGGGAGCAATCTTCAGCTGTAGAGGTATGTAAATTTAAGATTGCATTCTTTATCACTATTCGTTTTATATGACAGAATTGCTTCATATATTAGATGTTTTAGAATTTATTCTATATTCTACAGAGAGTCAATACCTAGGTCATACAACTCCATGCTATTAGAAATACTAAGTCTGGTTCAAGTGGGCCATTTGTTATAACGGAACAGACAGATTGAATTTAATTATACGCTGCATGCATTGAATGATAATGTAATGTGCAACGAAACGAATTCATGTGCGCGCATGCGCAACATATATTAATGCAAAAGTGCTTAACCGTGCTGTATGTACTACACGGTTCAGTTGTTATACTTTTAGCTGCTTTTGTGTATGGTTTGGTGATGTGGAGTCGCAGAACTCTGTGGAGTTCCTGGTGACGTGTACGCTGTGTCTGGTGACGTTGGCTCTGAAGAGGGTACTGGTGTTCTCGATGTGAGTGACCAAGGCTTCGCGTCCAGCGGGTCTGTGTTGAATGAGAAGGCTCTCGAGGGATCCTTAAACGGACTGGGAGTGGCGGACCATGCGTGGTGGCTCCTTGACCATTGACTAGAGCGGTGGAACCGGAAATACATCTTTGTCGTCCACTGGACGCCACGATATATACTTGTTCCATGTTGTAATTAGTTATGTCAATATCGCTATATGAGTGATACATTAGTAAATGCATAATTCAAATATCGCTAAATGAGTGATAAATTCATAGATTCATAAATTCATGCATTCATATTTCAATATCTCTAATTGAGTGATAACTTAAAGAATTCATATTTCAAATATCGCTAAATGAGTGATATATTGATAAGTTCATAATACATGCGTCCTACTTGTGGATAAATGATATTAATGATACATTATTCATAGTTGTATGTAAATCGCATGCTTTGGTCACCCTTGGTGCTAAATTAGACCTTGTTTGTATTAGGGTGTCAATCATACACTTTCATTCGTTGATTGGTGATAGAACAGTGTTCATATTTGTTTACAAGTTCTATTTGTTGATCTTTATTTGAATTTCTCGTTAAAGTTACTTGTTGTTGATTGGTTCCATGTTGGGAACTATATCATTTTTCCCTATATCTTTTTGTTATAATGGTGTCAGAATCATTCATCGTTAAGTTGC
Organism: Margaritifera margaritifera; assembly: GCA_029931535.1. Classification (NCBI taxonomy): domain Eukaryota; kingdom Metazoa; phylum Mollusca; class Bivalvia; order Unionida; family Margaritiferidae; genus Margaritifera; species Margaritifera margaritifera. Next base: position 6,226,959 of record JAQPZY010001665.1, on the reverse strand, counting down.
ATTTATAAATAAACATCTCATTAGCGCAATTTGCTTTTGGTGTCTTCGCTTATCCAATCCCAACCCGGCTTCATCCCGTTACAGCGGATGCCGTAACCCTCAAACCCGGGTTCGAATCTCCGCAGAGCACGAAGTAAAATTCTCTAACCCGTATGATACTATTATTTATTCGTATATAAAAAAGTATGCTAATGTTATCAAGCATTCTCCTATAGGATACAGAGATAGCACTTCTGCTCTATTTGGTGTATATTTGTAATTCTCTCTCTCTCTCTCTCTCTCTCTCTCTCTCTCTCTCTCTTTTCCTTGAAATATGGAAATAATGATAATTGAACCAAACGTTGCATGTAACTTTAAAAAACTCATTGAGGGATAGGAAGATGTTAAAACAGAGAAAGCAGCCCTACCTCATTCTTTTCCTCTGGCTTGGTTCGCCATTGGTAGTACACGACACCCGATACAATATTCTCCTGTATATTACTGGACTGTAATAATAATAATAATAATAATAGTAATAATAATGACAGAGGTCTTTAAATATGAATTAACATTTCCTGTTTGTCAAAACTGGCTATGCAACCGAAACTTGATACTATATTGCAAACTAACTTTCTATTAAAGAAAAAATGTGAAAAAGAAACCGTTTGACATTTTCAAAATGAAATGTTGTACATGGCACTGGCAAAAATATGTGAGACTGGACAGGGACTCGAACCCAGTCCACCCGATCAGGATTAAACCAAGTCGACGCCCCTAGACGGTACTAAGAACATGCTTTCTAGAATATTCAATTAACCACAACTATCCTCTATCAAACTGACGGTTCTCTAAGTGGCTGTTCCTGCCGTGCCACCGAATGTCACGATGGAAAATACAAACACCACATTTCGAATCCAGATCTCCTACACGCCAGCTTTGTGTTCTACGACCAGGGATATCTAAGTCGAAATTTCTAATATGGTCCAACTTAAATGCTGTATTGCAAGTTAATTTCGCGACTCCAGTATTTAGCCACTTTCGATCTTTGAATCGTGTTCGCGATGTGTATTTGTGTGTGTGTGTGTGTGGGGGGGGGGGGGGGTCAGTCAGACACTGTTCTTTATCCATACTTTAATAATAATTAAATTTTTGTGAAATTTTCACCTTTCTTTTCGGAAGATTGATCCGAAATGTAGCACACAAAAAAAAAATATCCGAGAAAACAACCCTCTGTACGGTAAATAAGTCCTCAACTAAGGCTTTTGTATTACCTCATACATTTTCTGAAATACTGCCGCCCTTTCTTTTGGATCACCTGGTATCAACCTGGTCCCGTGGTCCTTGTATGTCGTCTAAAAAAGATTTTGGTTGGAAAATTATTTAACACAAGAGTCGGATAAACCGATGATTTATAAATCAGACATTTGTATAACAATGAACAAACTCACTAGAATACATGATTTAGGAAACACGTAGAGCTTCGAAGACGTGGCGCTTGGTGGAGGGGAAGGTTCGCTGGCTACTGATGGCGTGCCTTGTTACATTATGAATCAATGACCGAATGAAAACATTCGGTCTGAATCTGATTCTATACGCAATAACGACATTATTATACGCAGGTTATGCAAACATACAGAGAGAGAGAGAGAGAGAGAGAGAGAGAGAGAGAGAGAGAGAGAGAGAGAGTTAATTCCCATGATGATGTCATTTATTTACTGTTTAAAATTAGAAACGGACGAAAATTCCTTAGCTCTCGGCATTTGCGAGATATTTCTTAAACTATTAATAAGGAAAAAAATTCAAACGAAATGAAAGAAATAATGACTGAGATTAGAACACAATGAAATTAATATTCATTCAATACAGTAAAACTGGATTACAACTTACCTTACATTGGACCAATTATCGGTGAACGCATATCTACGCACAAGTTTTCTATTGGTTTGTAAACTCATGCATATATCTGTATTTTTATCAAATCAAGCAGTCTATCAATCAATCAACATGTAACTACAAACAGAAAAAAAAAAAAAAAAAAAAAAAAAAGCTTTGTCCACGACATTCGTCAAAGACTTATTTTATAGCGGTATATCGATAGAGTCATGTTACTTGGCATGGGATAACACCAATTTACCAAATGCTCAGGAGCGCGCTAGACATACGCAGGCCGTAGTAGGTTTCTTGTTTTAAAATTGTAATATTGTTTTTAAAAAAAATTCCAATTGTATCCATCAAATGGAGATAAAATATACATCATTTTCGATAAACATGCAAGAATTAAGAATTCACTGAACAGCTCTCTACGAGCGGCTGACCGACATTTATTATTATTAGATTTATTATTATTAGTAGTAGTAGTAGCAGTAGTAGTCGTAGTAGTAGTAGTAGTAGTGGTAGCAGTAGTTGTAGTACTATCACTGTTCCTGTAGATACCATCAAAGGAAGGGAAGCAATTCACCGATCCCAATACAAAAGACCACGGAAGGCCGTAAAGCATGGATTACGTACCTCAAGATACTGACAAATTGCATTGGATTCGCTGACAACAATGTCCCCATCTCTGAAGGTAGGAACCTGAAAAAAGTTCAATAATAATTTAAGTTTTATTTTATAAGGTTGTCATAGGAACACTAAAGCATTGGTAAAGAAAATTTCGAAATTCCCATGCACGCACAGTCCGTTTTAAACAACCACAATCGCAATAGAAAGATTTTGTTTTTAAAGAGGCGCTACTTCATACATTTCAAAAATCTCGCACATGACCAGATTGGTCGCACGCGAGTATAATCTAATTTCATCATCATACATTTCAAAAATTTAATTTTGCTTTCTTTTTCTCTATTTGGTTCGAAAAGTTTTGAAGTTAAGCCTTTGCTTTCAATCTAATAAGGATGAAAATCGCGTTTAAAGACGGTCAATCTTCGACTCACGTAGGGCTTTCCTCGTCTAAAAATAGAGCTTGACTACGCGTAATATGATCACGTGACAAATCAAAATAGTAATCTAAGGCGCAAACGGCGTGAGAGTGGATGTTGATGCTTTCACATTAATAATGTGATAATAAAAGACTATGTATTGCTTTTGCTGATGGAATGAAATAGTTTTAATACATAATAATGTACTTTCCTTGAAGTAAAGCACTTTGTATATGCAGTTTTAGAGCAGTGGAAAAAGCAAGCAATTTGTTGTGTAATGGGATCATTTGGGGTCATCTCAAAGTTGTACAGACTGAAAGTTTACGTTATAACATTCTCTCTCTCTCTCTCTCTCTCTCTCTCTCTCTCTCTCTCTCTCTCTCTCTCTCTCTCTCTCTCTCTCTCTCTCGTACAATAAAAGAATAAAAGGATGAGCCCTCTATCTGTTTATTTATATGGTAAACACATACTCGTCCCCAATTTACCCATAGTGCAAGTTTAATGTTAATAAGTGAAGCTGTATATGAGTTTTAGCATGGACATGGAAGACAGATGGACCCACAAACATAGATGGACAAAGTAAATCCCATATAGCGCCAACTTAATGGCAAGAAAGTATAAACGGAAATAATTTGAACAGGTCGCAACTTTTGACTCCTTTCCAAAAAATGAAGTAAGTTATCAAGGGGTAAATGAAACATACTTTAAAAGAACCCAGTATAGCTCACTATGCTTAGATTGAAATAACAGTATAAACAATAGTAATCTGCAGGTTAAACTTGGTCCAGAGATTTTTCTCCTGGTTGCATTAAACTCAAGGACTGCCCATTTAATTTTCAGAGGGGAGGAGGCTAGAATATTTTACCCCCAAAACTACAAATTTACAGCCTTCAGATAGCTTGAAAAAAGTCTCAATCTAATTTGTGGGCAAAAAACTTATTATATCCAATTATATTAGTTGAAAAGAATTAACTATCTTGAGGTAATAGAGAAAAGATATTCTGGTTTTAAAGAAAATTCAAGATGCCCACCTTCCCCTCTGAGAAAATAAAAAATGGTTAGTTCCTTTGCATACAGTTTCTAGCTCTAAATACATACAGCACTTGCAGAAAATGTAAAAGATTTTTCTTTTATTTGCAACGTTTGACTTAAATTGCCATAAAAGTTTTTAAAATATTAAAAGAGGTTTCCACCTTGTTGATGTTAAAGATGATTGGTTGCTATGGAGGCTATACGAAACAACATTAACTGAAACATGTTACATTGAACATTTCTTGAAAGTTTGATAACATTAAATTAAGTGGTTTTGAAGGTGTGAAAATTATGTTTCTCACCTGGCTGGCATGGGGACCAAGATACACACATTTGTTTGTAGACTGTGACACAATAAATACTCTTCCAATTCTTTGATTAAAATTTTACCAGCGTATTTTTGGGTATATGTGAACAAAATTATTTTCTACCTGGTTGTGATGGAGTTTTAATGGTTGCTATGGAAGCTGTCAAAATGGAACTTGCCTAAAATACTCCTTGAGTGTTTAACCAAATATATCTATTTCTCAAGATGTCAAAGTATACTTTTATCTTACTGTTATGGAAACTAAAATTCTGTCACTTCATAAGTTCATGCAGGACAGATGATAAATGAATAATGTATGATACTGTATGTGTCATGTCTCACTCTCTATGAAGCTCCAGCAGTTGGAACACTCCTCATATTCTAAGCCTATTTCACAAATATGTAAAGGTGAATAGTTCTTGGGTAACAACATTTGGGTCATATTGAAATTATTGGAAACTTATTTTAAAAAAGAAATCTTCAGAAAAGCAGCATGTCTGCATGATGTTCCCTTTATGCATTTTTAACCCTATATCGCTATAGGCGCATGCACAGAAAATTTATGAAAATTCCATGACAAAAGTGGCGAAGTTGCACATATTCAAAGCACCCACTATTTCACATTAGTGTCACATGGGTTGATGGTAAAAGCATGTAGAAAACCCCTCTCAAAGTCTACAACTTTGATCTTGAAATGGCATCAAAACATTAAGATGTGACACAACCTCGAGGCTTTAAGTAACAAGAGTACCACACATTATATGCCCATCTCATGACCTTTTCCCTACCAATGACTTTGATCTTAGAGCTACAAACCTGCCAGCTGCATAATAAAGTGTGGAGCTGGATAGAATTTCATCAAAATATATGAAGTAGTTAAAAAGTGACAGCCTAGATAAGGAAGCAGGCCACTGACTTTCCTTGTTTTTGACCTTCACCTTGGGGGCAGAGGGTACGACTATGAATACATGAGACACTATCAAGTCCCGATATACAGCAGGCTAAAGTTGCATGAAAATACCTTCATTGGTTTAAATGTGATACCTGTTAATGGACAGAGGTTGACGATTTATATTTTACCTGGCAGTGACCTTCACCTTGAGACTGAAGTCATGGCTATGTATTCTGTATTTTTGATATATAACTGGTTCGAGTTTCATTAAAATATCTTCAGTGGTTTAAAGTTATCCTCCAAAAAATGTACAAAATCACTTAATTACATTTTCTCTTGCCTTGCTATGAACTTAACCTTGTGGCAGGGGGCCTGTATATGATATGTGACACACTGTCTAGTCATGATATATACATGGACAGAGTTTCATGAAATCTCTCCAGCTGTCACAAAGTTATTGGGCTGGACAAGCACATGTTAATAGAAGGATGGACAGACAATGTGCTAACATAATATGTCTAATTTAAAACGGTTGCAAAAAAAATGCATCTATAGTCATATCATAAATTAACATGACACCACAAGTGTTCTTGGCTTGACCTTGACCTTATAGATATGACATAAATCAGTATACATGCAGTCTTCCTAATATCTTAATCAGCTTCAGAACTACGGCCTGGACACAAATATTGAATATCTTAGCATTTAAGAGAGAATCATGAAAGTGGTAAATGAAACACTGTCAGATTATCATGGATATACACATATTCAGTTTCATCTCTCTAAATATGGGCTTTTAGTTGAAGACTTGTCAATAAATATATGCATATTGACATGTGACCATAACTTTGTGACTAAGATTATGAAAGTCACAAAAAGTCAAGCTGTAAAATTGTACAGTGCTAGATAATACTACTTTTAATGGCTTTAAGTTGCAGCCATGATATCACAAGTAAGTAATCTTGAGATGACTGTGTCCTTAACTTTTCAGATAGGATCTTGATAATAGTACAAGACACACCATCCAAATATTTTATTTTCATTACTTAAACAGGCCAACCGTGAAAAATAACATTGATCTTTCAAACTGGATTATAAAAGTGTGTTATGTGACATGACCTTAGGTCATGATGCAAGAATATAATTTTTTTTATCTCACTATTCTTAAGAATTTGTGAGCTAGAGGCTAGACACAAAAGTCGATAATGTTGATCTATCATCTAAACCTTTATGAAAATACTATGCAAAATAAATTATACATTCAGAAGTTATGGTTTAAACATAAGTTTAATTAAACTACCTTCATTGACTTCATTGTTACAGTCCTAATATAAAAAGTTTCAACAGTTTCCAAGTGATGACCCAAGACCAAGTCTCCTTCCTCAGGGTCTGTACTGGAATTGTGTCTGATTTCTTCTCATGTCCTTTAACCAATGTATGGTTAGAAGGTGTGGATCTCAACTGTTTCCAAGCTATGACCCAGGGGCAATTCCACAACGTAAGGGCCATGACCCATGGTCTGTACTGGATATACCGGTATATCTTGTTCCATCTCATGTCACTTAGATCCATATATGGTTATTGAATGGGGATCTCAACAGCTTCCAAGTTGTGATCCAGGGGAAGCATACCCACAGAGACCATCACTGGGCAAGAACAGAGAGTGTAACCCCAAAAAACCCAATGCATATGTTTATTGCCCTGGCCTTGAAGATGACACACATACCAACTTTTAGATTTCCACCTAAAATACTTCAAATATTTAGATTTTTAAAAAAGAAAAAGCTATCCGAGATATTGGTCCCATCCCAAGAGTCATAATTAAAATGTTGAAACCATTGTGTACATCTAAAGACTACCCCCAATCATATTCCAAGTTTTAAGTCTGTGTCTTTAATGGTGTATGAGATACACCACATTATTAATGGAGGAACAAGCAGGAAGACATAATCCCCACCTTTTTAAAAAGGTGCATGGGGATAAAAGTCATTTTTATTTTTATTTTTTAACCTAAACAGTTATGACTCTCAATGATAATTATACAAAAATTTCAAACACTATCAAAACTTTAAAACAAATCTTTGATTGGTTCACAAATTACGCTTTTTATGAAACAGCTTTCATGAAGTGAGAAACACAAAACACATTTACTTTCATGTATATTTGAACATAATAATAAAACTAAAAACTACACACATTACTGCAAGACTTTTATTTTAATTTTGATTACTAAGTATACTTTTATAACAACTACAAGCACCAGAAACTCTAGCTAAAACATTATTTTCCATCTACCCTATTAATATGATTTTCCAATTGTCTTCACATTTTTCATAAATGTAAATTTTCCATTCAATTTTCATGACTGTAGAAGGAATGGTTGTGAGGTACATTCAGGTAGTGAATGGGAAAAGGAAAAACAAAAATAACAACCTATGCACATTACAGTTGCATATTATTATTATTATTATTATTATTATTATTATTATTATTATTATTACTGCCTCAAGTTTTATAACTAGATAAAGAAAAAAGCTTTTGAAGTTTGTGGTTTTTTGTGTGAAACTGTCTGTAGGTGATCTCATCGTATTTGTCATATCCGAGTTCCTCAGATTACTAGGTATTCAAGGTCTACTAATGTTGGCAAACAAGAAAATCTGATTTCTTCCCTTCCGATGATAACTTTTAGATACTTAAAATTATTATCTATATTATGGTACAGGAAAGCAGCACTGTTTTACATGCAAATATTCATACAAAACATCACTTTCCTCTTTCCATGAACACAAATTTAAACGTATTTTGTAAACAGAAATTAAACCCATTCTTTGGATGCACTGTAGGTAAAGTATAGATCTGATCAAGGTCAAAGTATACAAAGAATCCTTCATCATTGCCGTTTCTCTTCTGTCAGAGTTCACAATGAGTCTAAACAGACAAAATGGTTTTTGATTCTAATATATGAGAATCACTGCCAGGCCTCTGCTAAGCTGACAGGTAGGCTCGTAAATCATTATTTGGGTAGAAGCAGCTCGGTGAATAAAAAGGTAAATAACTTAAATTATAGACTGGCTGGCAGGTAAAATACATATAGGTAATCAGATAGGTAGGTATGGTACCTATTTAAGGATGCACAGATAGATAGCTGATAGATAGATAGCCAACCTTATAGCTATGCAGATATGTAGGTAGGCAGGTAGGTTGATTAGGCTGTAGTTAGGTATATATATATATATATATATATATATATATATATATATATATATATATATATATATATATATATATATATATATATATATATCCTGCCGGAATAAGCTGGCAAGGCGTGTGTGAAAATTGTTCAGTGTGCAATTTGCCTGCGCGCTGCGACAAGATATTTTGCTCTTCAAACTGTGTAGGAGAATCCAGCGAATTATCTAACAGAAAGAAAGAACGATGCAGAGGCGTAGCTATGATATTTTGCGCCCGGGGACGAACTATAAAATTGGCGCCCCAGCCCCCTCCCCGTTTAATCACATTTTTCTATTACATTGAATAAGGAAAACAATTTAAATTTTAATAAAACATTGTATTTAAAGAAGCAAATTTATAGAAATTATAGTACATGACCCACTCAGTCACTGTCGTAGACTGGTTTACATAATCTACAAAAGATTTATTTTTCTTGATTTCACTGTCGCAAACTAGTCAATTACGCAATCAAAATCTGTTTTTTCCAATGTTTACTTATTATAATGTAACGTTGTAAGCCTCATTTTGGCGCCCCTGTACCTTGGCGCCCGGGGACATATGTACCCCCCTGCCCCCCCCCTCTCCCCTAGCTACGCCTCTGGAACGATGTGAACTTTATATAAGTAGAAAAGCTAACTTGTAACACAAGCAGACATACATGATAGAGTATGTCTTGATTTAAAAAAAACTCTTATTCCTGATTTGCACAGGAAGCATTCGCGTGCGGCGTATCAGAACTAGGTCAGTGTACTGAATAATAAACCCAAGTTCAAGGACTGATGGATAGATACGAGTATTGTTTACACATATATACAAGATCAAGCTTGTTGGGAAGATAGGAAAAAACTAAATATGCACCATTAGTAAAGAAAGTCTGGAGAGAGAGAGAGAGGCGGTTGCATAATAAAAAACTCAAAATATTGTAAATCCTGTAGATATGTGTGTATTCTAATGTCGTAAGAGTTCATTACTTACGCCCCGTGAATGTGCAAGGGTGTTTGCGTGTGTGTATGTGCGTGTTTCAAGAGCATGAAAGCAAGCGAGAGAGAGAGAGGTGGTTGCATAATACAAAAACTCAAAATAATGTAAATTCTGTGAATGTGTGAGAGTGCATTCTTGTGTTGTAAGAGTTCATTATTTATGTACCGTGAATGTGCACGGTTGTGTGTGTGTGTGCGCGCGCGCTCGTGCTTGTGTTTCAAGAGTATGTAAGCAAGAGAGAGAGAGAGAGAGAGAGAGAGAGAGAGAGAGAGAGAGAGAGAGAGAGAGAGAGAGAGAGAGAGTTACCTGTCCTCTAGGGTTAAGTTTCATGATCTCTGCTGTCTTGTGTTCCTGCTTGGAAAACTCAATTAACTTGTTGGGGTAGCCACTAAAACCCTTTTCCTCCAGAGCAATCATAACCCTCCAGCATGGAAGGCTACCAGACCCCCAGTACAAAAACATTTTTTCTTCCATTGTCACTGCCTCACACACCGGTGTTCCACTGTACGTCGCACGAACAGATGTTAAATAGACAGAATGGAGAGCACACACGAACTTGTGTCGGTATGAACAGAAAATATGTCTAAACATTCAGGTTACACCACTAAACACGGTGTGCAGGTGTTGAGACTACTCTACGGCACCGAATAGTATAATCTGTTTCTAGCCAGATGGGCAGCTAGACATAAAGTAGATATTATTGGACTAATACTTACCTATAGAAACTGCGTACGTTGTAGTATAGTACCGTCGTACCTAATAATGTACTACCTACCGGTCTAGATACATACAAACATATTGTAGATACAGTTAATTAAATGTGTTGAAAAAAACTATAAAAAAACCGAGGTGTTAATGAGTACGAGCTTACAAGAGACCCTTACTTATGTGGTACAAGTCAGTATCTTTACACGTTTTATTGACAGTAGAAAGTAGGTCACATCAATGAAGTTTTTGCGAAAGACGGCTTAATCCACAGGCAGCTACAATGCACGGTTAGGTGCTAAGAGTTTAAAAGGGTCTTGAAATGAAAGCAAACACCATCAATGAATGTTCAAAATCCTGGAAAAGATGGCAGTGACCCAGTTATGGTGTGTGAGATGCTTTCATGTTAATATGCAATTAAGTGTAAGTTTGGTAGCAATAAACGATAAAATATTATAATTGTGACCATTTATAGTAACTCCAGAAAAGTAGGTCACAATGATTCAGTTTTCATGAACGACTCCTGCTTATTCCAAGATGCACACAAAGTGTAAGTTTGGAAAGTAGGAGTTCTTGACCCACTTTTAGTGTATAGCACACGTCCATCCTATTATGCACCATCAGTGTAAGTATGATGTCAATAGGTGACAAGATACTGGCGTAATAGAATGGACGCAAATTTTAACCAATTATTACTAAATCCTGGAAAATATGTCACAACAGCAGTAAAACAGACGATGATTTCCTTCAATTATTTCAAAAATATTTATTTATGTTATTCAATCAAAATGAATCTAAAGTACTAACTTAGATGTGTATCTCCTTCACTCATTTATACTACTACTTACTATGCTATCTGACAAATAAATGGAAAATGTCAAAATGGACGGAAACAAAAATCAGGTGACTTAAATTTTCCGTTATTGTAAATTTACTAATATGTAAACGGGTAGAGCAAAATTATGTTATGGTCCGGAAAATTTTGTTGTACACTTGGATTATATGTACGTTATTATAAGAAAGAATATAGATATTAGATATAACGAGACACATTTCTTTTTACGTTCGAAATTTTTATTATTGTGTTATTGTATGTTTGTAAGTGCTTTTGTTCGTGTAAGGTTAATTATCTATAATATTGTGATGATGAAGAATGTAATAATTTTCCAGAAATTTATTTGGCATTACGAGAAAGCAATATAATGTTTGACGTAAGCGCGCGTGTTAAGCAATATCCAAACTTAACATAATAATTGATTTTTTCGCCTGTAATACGCAGTAAATAGTAATTAGATTTTAATCATTTATGAAAGGTGTCCTCTATTCTAGAGTTGAATATTTTTCAAAATATCAGTCAATCAGTAACGAGAATAATGACTGATTTTGTCATCCACGCATTTCATATGCATGAATACGTTAAATAAATCAATAATGAAAATATAAAATGTTAAGAGGTCAGACCATAAAATATATTCCCCCATTCAAATGCTAGGGAAATTGTCTTTCTTTAAAATCAGAAAGAAATACTACTACATCTTGATGATACAAAAAAAATGTGAACACCTATATCAATCTTTTTGTTGTAGACAATCAGGCTTCCAGAAATCTTTGATTGTCATGAAACGTGGGTGGTCATTCAATCTGAATTTACGTTAAGAAATGGACGGGTCTTAGCAAGTATTCTTTCCAATTATTTACATCTGAGTTGTTAGCATTTCCTTTGACGTTTACATGAAACTAGATGAAAAACGATACAGGTATAATCAATAACATTAGTCCATAGCTTAGGTATTGCCACTGATGTGTTCAGCCTTTATATTACTGGGAGTATGTTTGATATGATGACGTGTCGGGTTAAGATGTTTATCAACATGTGCTGTTTTTTCTTGTTTGTGAGGAGTTATCTATATACCATACCTGCCATTCTTGATATTTAAGGGACAAAAAACTACTGAAGGTTTAAAGAGACTTGTAACCAATATGAACACTAATACCTTTTACAAGGAAAATAAATACATACTCATGCTTCACCTGCTCATCAGAAAGTTAGTAAAAATCGCTAAATTTCGATTGTCTACGATTATCTAAAGCAGTAGCAGGGAGATTAGCAAAACGCAAAACAAAACCATAATCCAATTTATTCAATAACCAACTAGCAAAACCTTGTTCTGTCAATGTTTTTGTTTTTTTCAGGCAGGCAAGTGTCTTTGTTCTGCTCTCGTTGAACTCTGCAGTGATCCTCTGTAGTTCTTATATGACACTTAATGCCTAATTAGTTGTTCATCAGCCCCATTAGAATCATATAATTTGAACAGATTATTGCTTCCTGATAATTCTAGTTAGCTTTTGAACCCCCAATAAATACTGCTGATGTTGCCATTTAAAAGAAGAAATTTTGCGTAGCATATTTTAATACTGCTATCCAGTGTATAATTCATGACTTCTTACATTAATATCTAAAATATTTTAATACTTCTATCCAGTGTATAGTTCATAACTTTTTACATTAATATCTAAAATATCTATATTTTAATACTGTTATCCAGCGTATAATTCATGACCTCTTACATTAATATCTAAAATATTTTAATACTGCTATCTAGTGTATAATTCATGACTTCTTACATTATTATCCAAAATATTTTAATACTGCTATCCAGTATATAATTCATGACCTCTTACATTAATATCTAAAATATCTATAGTTTAATACTGGTATCCAGTGTAAAATTCATGCCTTATTACATTAATATGTAAAATATCTATATTTTAATATCTAACATATCATCTAGATAATATGTATGTGATTCATTGATAAGTGCATATTCGATTTTATTTTCCATTGTGTAAACAGCAAGTTGGGCTTCTTTTTGACCTGTAGCCCAACATAAAATGCAATGTTTTCTTTATCTTCAATCTACCAGTTGATACAAATTCTTTAGAAAATGGTTATCTGATTTATTTATTTTAATATCATACTGTGACAGAATGACCTACCGGGTATAATATGTATTCAGCATATGTCGACGGAGCATGGTTAAAATTCATAATTTTCAACTAATTTTTGAGATGTAAATTTTGACTTTAAAACTTCCAACAACCCACGTTTAAGTAAATTAACAGCCCCTCTGACAATGTGTGTCTACCTGCAGGTATAATGATTCCATCTGGATAATCTTGACTTGTTACATTACATTAAAAAGACACTATAGGTCCAGTCATTATTTGAATGTCTCATCAAAATCCTTCTTTGTATTTATCAATTTCCTTTTTCAAAGTATCCATTCTAACACTCACTGCAAGATTACGTATGACCATTTCCGTATTTAATTCGTTATAAAATGCCTCTACTTATATATATATATATGTATATATATATATATATATATATATATATATATATATATATATATATATATATATATATATTATATGTATCAATGTTACCACTTAATGCATTTGATATTTTATTTTTATCTATTACAGTTTTAAATGTATCCGTTCCCGTTGTAAATTTTTGTTCCAGGGAATTTAATTCTTTATTCTTACGTTTTAGTTTTTTTGTCTAATTCGTCAATCCTACCATGTAGCACACCATTATTATTAATTAGTTCCCAATTAACATCTTCTTTGCATCTGCTTTTAATTGTTCTATCTCAGCATGTAACCTGTATAAAACTTGTGAAAAGTAGCACCATATAATTTTGTTCTTGTGATGCAGATCAGTAATACATGAATCATTAGTCGTTCTAATAGCTCTAATCATAGTGTCGCTCACATTTCTTTTCTTTTATTTTTTGCCCGTTTTTTTTTTGTTTCTTTTTTTTTTTGTTATATCAGTTAAATCCTTATTTATGTGCAAACCTGACAAAGCAATGTTGTCAATCATTTTGTTGTTCAAGTTGGTAATACCGGTACTAAAATCATTCATTAACTTTTCGATCGCTTCTTTTTTTTTTTTCTTTTTTTGTTTTTTCTTTTTTAATTTCTACTCAAGTTTTGCTGAAATTGTTCAATCGGGGATTGTAAAGTGTCGGTATTCAGAGATTTCTAATTTTGTTTTCATGTCACTCTGTAATGCATCTATCGCGGAGTTTATTTCTTTGCAATAGGTTGCAAATACTGCTGTATATTGCGTATTTCTCCTGATTTTTCTGTTGTTTGTACATCATTAGATAGTGTATTAAACTTCTGTTAAACAAGTCATCTGCATCTAAAACCTGTTTCCTGTTGTCTGTAATTTACTGTTGCAACTCTGGAAATCTGCTTTTTGCTCTTTCTGTTCCACTCTGTTCAATAAAAGATATTTTGTTGATCTTGCGATGTTTGTTTCTTTTATCTTTCGAATTATTATCCCCCGAAGATTTGAGCATCAATACGTATTTGAACAAATTGTCTTGTAGCTCCATCAGTTGATTTTACTATATCACCTAAATTTGTGACATGTTTGTTATTTACGTTTAAGTCATTGATTATTGATTGGACTATCATTATCCCGCAGCTTTTTCGAAAGATTTAAAGCTAAGAACACTGAGACTTTTTAAAGATATCTCCTCCTTTTATGTAACCTGAAAAACATATATTGCAGGCAAAGTCAGTGAAAATCTAATACTTGTAAGCCTTTATCTATTTGCAATTGCACGTAATGACCATTAACACGGCATGATACAAAGTCACCAAATAAATAAATAAATAAATAAATAAATAAATAAATAAATAAATAAAAATAAAATTAAAATTAAAAAAAACCCAACCAACAACCAAACAACAAAAACATGTGTAACATGTACAGACTCTATCAATCCATCTTTATTTTTTCCTTTAGGAGATTAATAACAACATAGAGAAATGGTACATATACGAGATCGACAAGGACATGACGCACAATTTCATATATAAATCACAGACTCATGCATACATAAACAAAAATACAAATTTGTATGTCTAATTGCCATGATCCCCCGTACCATACCAGCTTCACCCGATGAGGAATAGTTCTGGCCATTCGGCGACCGCTACAGTCCCCCTTGTAGGGGGAAAGTGGACATGACCATATCCTGCCGGGTAAGTGGTCTTACTGATTACATTCCAATGGATCGAATAACGCAATAAATATGAAAGGCATTAAGCTCAAATTTTAAATTTAAAATTGTCCATTCTATGTGCGACACGCTGACACGTGGTATATCATCCTAATCTTGATGGCGTTATCTATAGATAAATCAGTCATTCATTTAATCTCGAACTCATCATACATATGAGGTACAAAATACAATTTTCAAGGTTGAGAACTAGGATAAATATAACATCAAAAGTATGAACAGTTAAATAACGACATAATCAATACTGTGAAGTCAGATTATATGTGAAGCAACCCAGCGGGATAATTTTGAGTTAATTCATTCATTTATCAAAGTTTCTTTAGTTAGCTTTTACTAAAATTAAAAAAAATAAAACAAAAAAGCTGGCATCATAAAATGTCAGTTGACTTCGGGGTCATTCAGTCCACATGTGTAGGGGAATTTTCTACCTGGTAAGTGTTGAATAAATTCTTCGTCAAATATATTATGAAGATATGTACCAAGTAGAATATCAAAATTTTTGATAATATGCGACCAAAAATAGATCCCTTATTCTTTATGTTTTTGAACACGAGATTAGCATATAACATCAGTGTACGAAGTATTGCAATGTTGACAATTATGAAGTATCATACTGTATGGAGTGATCAGAAACCTGGCTACAATTTTTTACCAGTTTAAGCTCTTTTTTTGAACTTGGTATTTGCTACAAAATGGCGGCTTTAAAACATTGATGTATATTTTTAAATCTTTGAAAGGATGAATCGCTAAAACATATGTGCTTGAAGTTATTATTCTCATATTCATCTATGGTGTTCCATATATTGTGCTTCCATTCCTTCTTAGACGGAAGTCTTATCTTGCATAAAAATATAGATAAAGTCTTTCAAGTCATATTTGTGAAGAATTCAATATATATCTGAAATAAATTCCTTTTGATTAATACGGTCATTCCTGCAAAGAAAGGTATACAATCTCATTAAAAATATTCTTTTAGACAACGTATTCTCAGACATATGACATGATTCGGAAAGGAAATTGAGCTTTCCTTTTTCAATTTCAGCGACAATTCTGTTTAGTCCAAGCATGCTGTCGCTCATTGTAGATCTGGTCTTACGTAAGGATTCTTGAATGTGCTTCACACATTGATGCTGAAATAATCCAATGTTTTAACGTCTTTCGATCCAATCTTTTACCACATTTCACAACCATAAATCGCTTTTGGAATAACATTCTTTTCATGTAGACCTGGTCTACATATTCCTGGTGTTATCGATCTGATCGAGGAAAATGTGTGTATTGTTATGTTTCAAAAGCCAATAAGCCGTATCCGATCCAGTAGATATCTGTCTGGTTATTGAATCACAATAAGTTTGAGTTGTAGTTTGTTATGTACATTGTGTTATAATTGTTCAGTTTAAAATTATGTTTCAAGCACTAGATATCAATTGTTTCTTCGTTTTCGTTATTTGCTGTCATTCCATCGCCGACTTTGTTCATCTATGCTTCAAAATTAAAAAACTAGTAGGGATTAAAAGAGTCGTTTCATTCCTGCCGTTAATGTAATAGAATATGGTTTTTTGCAGCTCATTAGAAATATTGCAATAACCAATAAACAAAATCTTTTCTCTTCAATGCAATGGGGAGTTTTTCATTTGGCTACCAATAAGAAATGTCTTATTAGGGACATCCTTCCATGGTAATATAACTGTCCATTTGCATAAGAGACATTTATACAACCGAGACTTACAGCTTTTGTCTTCCATCTTTTCTTGCAATTAGGATAGATTTCCTGCTTGCTGTAAGATTTACAAAATATCTTTCTCTTTCAGTTTGTTTCCTCCTCCAAAAGGTATATTTTGGCACTCTAATACCTTGATTCTATGTCTTATTTATTTTCTTCCTGATTTCATTCTTCCTTTCTTGTGTCTTTTGTAACTGGTAACCATAAAATAAAAATCCTCATTATTTTTTTAAATTCCCTTTTTGACTTACCACCCTGTCATTTGTTCTGTTTAGCCTACCTATGGCAAATGTCACAATCTAATCATATTGTAAACATTACTGTATATCAACGTTTCCTTAAAAGTTTTAGCCAAAGACTACAGTAAAGTTACTCCAAGCAGCCAAAAGCCATGGGAAGGATAAATCCTGCAGACATTAATACTTTCCTAAGCCAGCAGCAGTTCCATCCCTTCCACCTGAAACCGTAGCCCTGGTAACTTCTGCCAAGGAAGAAGTGTTATAACATACTTTGTATTTGTTTCCAATACTTCGGTAACGATTGATCTATTGAATCAAAACATTCTTAATTTCACTGATTGTTTGAAACCTGCAATTAATGAAATTTTCTGTTCATAGTAGGCTACAAAGGTGGCGCATTTGGTATTTTCTTCCTCATGTGTATGTAGGAAATATACAGCTTAGATTTAGGATTTGTCAAGCTTTGTTGTGTGGACCAGCGGTGTGTTTACTTGTAGCAGTTTCTTTGGTTTGACTTTCCACATTGAACTGTAATTATCCTTAGGTCCAATAGTACTTATTTTGTGGCTTGCGCTTTAATTACTTCATTATTTTGACCCTGGACTATCAAGTAGTCCATTATAAAAGGGTTAAATGTAATTTGAATAATGAACTTTATTACTTCATCAAATTCCGTTGTTGTTGGTAAACCTACTGACTGCTCAAATATGTGTTCATCAGCATCTTGTAACCGACTGTAAGAGCTGAGTTGATCGTTGCATGGTAAATAGTGCTAACCATGTTATTTGTCTCACTTGACATTTATTATTCCTGTGAAATTTCACAACATTACTGAAATTTGGTTATTGTTTCTTACAGTATCTGATTTCAACGGTTGTACTTGGCGTGTTTTATCAGTTCTAACTAACAGGGTTGAAAACGTTTCTTCATTTTGTTTTCTTCGCCTTCCGTTTCTTTTACAACAACATTATAAGGTAAATGCAGATATCATTTAAGAGTACTTGCAAATCTATATGTATAATATCTGAACTAAACTTTACATCTACCTTGCCTCGTCTTTTAGCTATGTTGAAAGTAACAGTAAATACAGTAGAGGAACATTTATTTAAGGAAAAAATAAAAACTATAATGAGAAATAGTGAGACATGTTCGAAATGTGAAGAAGAGAAAGACACAACTGAGTTTAACGGTATTTGTGGTTATTGGAAATCTTGTATGAAAGAGTACACAAAGAATATTTATATAAAAAAAACAAGCTTGAATACTACCATTGTAAAGGAGAGAAAGATACCACATATAGTGTCAAGAATATGTACTGATATGCAAGATTGTGTTGTGTTACATATTTCCTCAAATTTATCAAATAATATTCCAGAAATAGTCCTCATATTTTATATATCTCTTCGGAGAGATCACCATTTTATGACGATCCTAACGAAGATGGAATCGATTTGTTTACTGAGAAATTAGAAAGAATTAAATCTATATATCAAGAAGGCACTTGGATCCTTGCTGGAGATTTTAATGCTCGGATCAAGGATTTTCTTGACTTTATACCTGATGATACTTTGGAAAATATTTTAAATACAGGTGACATGTACGATAGCGACAATTTCTCACTGCCACTTAATACAAAAGACAGGGAAACTTGTAACAATTTTGGCTTATCTTTTGTAGAAATGTGTAAAATGTTCAATATACATGTACTTAATGGTAGACTTTTCAATGACAAGGATGGGAATGTAATATGCATTGCAAACAATAGCTTCAGCATAGTTGATTATGTTGTAGCATCTACAGAGTTGTTTCCCTTTATAACAAACTTTGGTATCGATGACAGAGACGAAATAGAGAAGCTTTTCTGCAACGTTTTGAGCAGAAATTTAATGAACATGTACAAGATATAACTGATTTATTACATTTAAATATCAACGAATGTGTAAAAATGTTTGGGTATTTATATAAGGAAATTTGTGTTGAAATGCAGACAACTAAGATCCAAGCTTCACGGCAGAGATTACAACCAAATGGTGGGATCAAGAATGCGATAAGGCAAAAACGGAAAAATTTAAACTCTTAAGAAAATACAGATTCACAAACCAAATTACTCATCTAGACGCATACGTTCACAGCAGAAAAGTTTTCAAAAGCTTGTGCCAAGTGAAAAAACCATTATATGAAAAATCAAATAGAGATAAACTTGTACAATCAAGAAATGACCGTAAAAAATTCTGGCAAGTATTAAAAGGAAAATACAATAATAAGGTAAATGTAAGCGAATCTAAAGTAACAAGTAATGACTGGTTTGTTTATTTTCGTTCTTTACTAACGTCGAACAGAGATGAAAATATTAATGACGAGGAAGGAACCCCAATAAATGAGCTTAACAGTTTGGAATTGATAGCGTTCGCTCTTTAAAAAATAAAACTCCTGGTCCCGACAAGATTCCGGTCATTTGTTACAGTTAACTTTACCATGCATTGTTACATTTCTTAATGTGCTCTTCAATAAGATCATTGAAACAGGGGAATTCTCAAAGGAGTGGTCAAAAAGTATAATTTGTCCGATTTTTAAGAACGGGTGCATGAATGACCCGAGCAATTACAGGGGAATCTCCCTAATAAATGTACCATGCAAAATATTCACATCTATATTGAATAAACGGTTGTATAGGTGGGCAGAAAGCAATAATCTAATAGACGAATCTCAGGCTGGTTTTAGAAAACACTACAGTACCTGTGATAATATATTCAGTTTGCAAGCAATTGTTCGGAAGTATATATGTAAATCTGGCGGTAGATTTTACTGTTTATTCATTGATTTTTCAAAAGCTTTTGATCGTGTACAACATAATAAACTATGGTTTCCTCTTGTACAAAAAGGTATTGATGGAAATATCTTACAAGTTTTAAAAAATATGTACTGTTGCTTAAAAAGCTGTGCACGAACACCAAATGGACTAACTAGATATTTTAATTGCAATGTGGGAACAAGACAGGGATGTGTCTAAGCCCAATTCTTTTTAGTCTTTTTATTGATGATCTAGTTAAAATGTTGCGATCAAAGTGTAATAAGGGTATTTTTTATCACAGAGAATATACCAGAAATCTTTGCCTTGATGTATGCAGATGATGTGGCTAATTGTGCAGAAACTGTACGGTTATTGCAACAACAAATCAATATCACAGATGAATTCTGCATTAAAACAGGAATGGAAATTAATCTAGCAAAAACAAAAAATAATAGTCTTCCGAAATGGAGGCTATCTGAGAATCTATGAGCGTTGGCATTATAGGGGCAATCCTATTGAAACGGTGTCTGTCTATAAATACATGGGGTTGCTCTTCACATCGATGTTGAGCTGGACTAAGGCAAAAAATACGTTGGCATCACAAGCACTGAAAACTGTATCTAGAATTTTTAGATATCAACAAATATTTGGAAGATTACATGTACATGATATATTCAAAATATTTGATGCTATGGTGAAACCAGTATTATGTTATGGTTCTGAAATATGGAGGTATGAATATTCACCAGAAATCGAAGCAATTCAGCACAAATTTTGCAAAAGATATCTTAACATACCAATTACAGTGAATAATTATGTTAGTCTTGGTGAATGTGGGCGATACCCTCTAAGTACAACTTATATGTTCAGATGTGTAAAGTACTGGACTAAAAGTATACATATGCCGACAAACCGATATCCCTCCCAATGTTATAATATGTTAAAAAACCTGGATGATGCAGGCAAAAGCACATGGGCTAGTAAAGTTAAAAACCTCTTATTCTCTCATGGTTTTGGTTATGCATGGCTAGCACAAGAAATATGTGACAGAAACATTTCTCTATCTATGTTCAGACAACGCTTATTTTATTCCTCATATAAGATCTGGTCAAGTGCAATAAGCGAATCTACATACAAAAAATGTTTATTATAATCAGTACAAGTCATTATTGGATATTGAGAAATATTTAACATTAGATTTGCCTTTCATTTTCAGAAAAGCATTGGCATCTTTCCGATGCTCTAAACATGATTTAATGATCGAACGAGGAAGACACTCTAAAATTGGAAGAGACCTAAGAGTTTGCAATTTTTGTCTTAAAGATAATAACAAGGTTGTAGAAGATGAGTACCACTTCGTATGTATATGTAATTCTTATATAGAGTTAAGACGGAAATATTTCGACGAACCGTATTATATATGAACCCGTCTGTAGATAAATTTATATGTTTAATGTCCACTCAGAAAATAAGCGTTATTACGAATATATCAAAATTTCTGTATTTTGCTTTTCAACTAAGAGATGAATTGTTAAAAAGTATCAATCTCAACACCTAAATAAGTGTATTTTATAATATTGTTTATGGCGCACTGTGTATCTTACTCTGTTCACTTCGATATGTATTATGGGCAGGAGGCCTAAAGTACTGAATAAACATTCTGTTCTGTTCTGTTCTGTTCAGAAAGATACCACAACGATGAAAAGTTTATGATAATTAAAACTACAAGAATTTGAATATTTTCAGGCATTGAAACATGATATAAAAACAGGTACAACGTTGATACATAGTGGTGTTCCATCTGTTGACTTGTACATTAGATAGGCTAAATTTTATAAACCCAGTCTGTGTTAGTAATAATAATGTGGATATAGATCATGCTATTTCTTGTGCTTCTTTTGACTTATGTGATTCAGAGAAGCAGAGCAAATGTTTTGAGTGGACGAACACACGCTACACGAAAGCCATTGAAAACAAATAAAAAGACAACAACAACAACAACAACAACAACAACAACAAATCCTAAAATGCTAGCATAAAGTGCAATACGGTAACATAAGAGAAAAGTCGAGTCTTTTAAAACAACAGACGTTTAGATTGAGAAGATTTTGATAAACACGTTTTGGTCTGATTTTTTTATCATCTTTTATTTCCACGAAAGACTTAACTACGTAATAAACACATCGTCCAGTAATAATAACAATTGTTACAATTGTTGACAAAGGTACAAATGCATCGATTACAAAGTGTACAGTACACATTTCTTTACCATTATTTCTGTTACTATTGTTTTATTCTCAACTGACGTTTGTGACTGTTATTAAGATAGCACTTACTGCTGATAGAGGTAATCCCAACTCTGTCTGTAATTTATTTTGATCATCAGCGGGGAGAAATATTCCCACCAAAGATTGTTCTGCTTGGAAAACGTCTGACATTGACTTGATATTTAGCTGATCTTGATTTGACAACAAATTCAGAGGTTTTCTTGATTTGCTTTTCGTTTATTTTTGCAGTTTCCTTTCATTAAAGTGGTACCAGTTTCTAGGTCCCATTTCCGTCGTTAGTGATGTAAAGCTACTGCTATTTTTGTCATCTCCCATGAAACCCAATTCTTGATCAAGATGTTTTTGATCTATCCAAAAAGTCTAAAAATGGCAAAAGGTGGAGGTGAAGATTTTTGATCAAACATTTGAAAATCTGGCATACAAAGATTATTAGTATGTACAAGAGCAAGCACCGGTACAAGTTGGTACAAGTTGGTAAATTTGTCTAAAGAGGAATTTGAAACTCCTGTTTCTACTGCTCTAGCAGATGAATACAAATACATTTGTATACACTCGTGTGACGTAAATGCTACACAATGTCAGTTAATGAAGCCTCGCTTAATATTGCATGGAAAAACGTCGTTGTATCATCATGAGGTACGAGGAGAATCAATAAAATTCTTCCCCCCAACTCACCCACCCCCAAAAAGCCCACACAAAAAAGACAACAACAACAACAACAACAAAAATGAAAAAAAGAAAATTTGAATAAATAAAATGCCAATACCTTCCAAATAAGGTGGAAGTAACTTCCTTATGTCATTGGGCTGGACGAGAGAAGAAAGTAAATCGATACTACCAAATGGTAAACCTCTAGACCTACCTATTTAACGGTCTTTAGAACCTACTCTTGTGCAAAGACAGCCAATAAGGAAACACTAGATTCAAATGAGCCGTTTGATCACCATATAAGAAGAACAAAACGACTGTGTGCAACGAAAGAGTTCAAAGTTGAAAACTTACACCTGCAGAACGCAGATACTTTACTGTACAAGAAGAAAGAGAATATAAGGGTTACGTAAATGCTATACCGTATTGAGGTTCAGAATTTGACACGCTACCACACTACCTGGTCTTTAAGGTCTTAACAATGCTTAAACTTTAGATAGGTAAATTATGCCTGATAAATAAATTAAAGTTATATTTAGATTAATATATCATATCGTTATACATTTAAATAATTGTATTATCTATGTTACAGATTGTATACAGTTAGTCTATACTATTATAAGCCATTCACAATGACTGGCTTGTAGGTATTACCTTTACCTGTAGAAAAATCTGTGTACATAATGTCCTGATGTGGTTGCTATTCCTAATTCCTTCTTCCCCTGTATACGCAATACATTGATCAGAACGTCTAGCCATACCGTATTGAGCTATTATATACGCTCTTAAATATTATTTGATCAAAAGTTTTTATTTATTTTTTTTTTTAATAACGAGTGGTAAGTATTCATAATTGAATAAATGTATATTGTTCTGGCTTACTGGTTTTAACCTTAGGAGTATATGAACTAAAGAGAGATGGGTGTGAATCCGCCTCACTCACTTCGCTCGTGACGCCTCGATGACTGTAGGGCTTAGTAAGTTTATGCAGTAGGGGTTATAACATCAGAGCTGGTATTTTTAATGTTTATATTTTAAATTGTATTGTGGTGGTCTGAGCTAGGATGCATGCAGACAAAATTGATTTTTATTTGGTGTGGTTGTTAGTATTTTAAAACTTTGAAAAAGACCTGGCAGTAGCCTTTATTTCATTTTTGTGATGAATTTATTTTTTGTCTTGTGGGGGAGGGTAGGATGGTGTCATCTTTTGAAAAATGAAAATAAATAAGGTGTTTTGTGACTGAGCCAGGACTCGTCCTGTGTAAAAAAAAAAAAAAAAGTTGGCGGTATGGTGTTGAATTTTGAAAAAGAAAGATTTGGTACTAGCCTTGGGTTCGTGGCTATTATTCATTTTTTTTTTATTTGGGTTGGAGGAGGGGGGTAGGCTGTTGGTTTTTAAAAAATTAAATTAAGGTCATCTGTGAGTGAACCAGGATGAAATACCCGAATACTACTAACAATGATATAAATAAGTGAGAACAAGAAAAATCATCCTATTAATCACACTAAATTATACTGGAATGGACCTAAGTTATAAGAACAAGTAGACTTCAGGCAACCCAGTTCACCATATATTGTTTCACAGCGATACACTGTTAACTTTAACACCTGTGAAAATATATTACATTTACAAAAAATGTGTGCAAATGCAGTTTCCATAGTACCGAGCGCTGGGTCATATCCGTACCGCAGTGGTGGGATGTCACGTGATACTAATATGGCCGCAGCCTTTAAAATCGCAAAGGAAAGATCTGTAGATAGGGTGTTTTGTGTTGCTGGTCCTTTGATCATTGCTGTGCGAGAGCCCATTTGGCTTATTTGCATGGGCTAAGGACACGAGGTGGAACAATCCAATTTCTTGGAGGCTTGATAAATCAGAGATGGGTCTTGGAGAAACAATAACTATTATGCTCTGTTGTCTTGCATGAGACTGTTTCGTGATTTAGGGGGCGAAAGTTCTTTAAAGTAGGTTTTTATCCCATACATGTAATCATGAAAAGGCATAGCGTCATTATTTAGTCAGTTAGAATGGTATAGTAAGGAAGTGGCATTCCTCTTTGAAGACAAAATGCTGGAGCACATATGTTATCTGCCATCACAAATGCCAAGATCTGACATGATAACTGGTGTAACCATTCCATGTTTGACACTCTCTCACTGCAGAAATGTCGTTTTCAATGCTCTGAAAATTCAAAATGCTATTCGGGCAAGTTTAAGTAACAGTATTATCCCGTCTCTAACGAGTGCAAAGATAAACACTAATAAAACTTATATCACTTTCAAACCCTCCAATGATCTGCTGAAGGCAGCAAAGTCTGCATCTACAAGTTAATGCTGTACTCCACTCTCCAGCAAATAGTGACAATTAGGAGTAATTCATGACTAAATCATTAATGATGGAAAATCGATGTTAAGAAATTTTTTATTTTGTTTGATATTGGACTTTTAAGACGGAAACGTTTTGTGTGTGTATTTGCCTCATCGAGACAGTTGTAGGAGCATATGTTGTTACCCTTGTCCGACCGTAGCGCCTTAGTTAAGTTTATATTTAGGTCATTTCAAGGACTGTGGTGGTTCGCCTGTTTTCCTTGAGCACATTTTGTTCTTTTGTTTAATGCCTGTGTAATTGATAGTATGTGTATATGTTTGTGTGTCCATGCGTATGAGTGTTTGTGTGGGTTAGTGGTGATCATATATATAAAAAATGCTAGTCTACCAGTTTGTTTTCTTTGGAAGTGTATTAAAGACTTCAAAGAAAACATGTAATTTATTCTTTTGGTTCAAATTTGCATGACCAGCTAACTTATACTCAATTATACGACATCGCTTATTTGGGTCAGGAGCACTAACCACTCCTTCGAATCACAAAACCCACCTTTTCAGTCTCAAGAACTCCGTATCCTTGTCTGGAAGGCTGGCATGTATGCTATAATAATATTTCATTTTTCTGTAACTTGTTCAGTGTAGGGAAGCCTAACTAGTCCAAGTTAAATTGCGACGTAGTAGATGCCATTCATAGGCGACAGGAGCTCGTGTTTCTCTTTATCCTGACAGTGAGTTTAGTAGGCGAACACAAAATTGGGATGGTTCTTAAAACGATCATAGTACGCCTTGATGTTTGGATATTTGAAACGAGATATGCGAAACCGATCCATCCGTGCCACATAAAGGTAGAAATAGACGTCCGCCATGGAAAACGCTTTCGTATTGGCGACGAATTCGGTCTTGCTCTGAAATAGAGAAGCACGGAAATATAACGTTTGGAAACTTTTGAGATGAGTAAACACCCTTGAGGCTTATATCGGGATGTTGGCAACTTAGATAAAGAAAGAGTAAGTCTATTCATACATCCATCCGTCAAAAATTTCTTACAACTTGCATAAGTGAACCGGTATTTTATACATTTCTAGGAGTTATCACACTTAGTACCGGAGTCAGTATGTTTAGACAAATAACTCTTTCATGGGTTCTGGATTCTTCTTTATTTTTCCAATTAACCTACAAGCCACTAAGCCTTTTAAAAGAATGAATTGATAGAAATCTTGATGAACTTTGCTTCTTTACGCCTATTTGAGAGCCGTAAACTCCAATTGCCTTGGCAGTAAATATCAAACGCCAAACACCAGAGCTGTTAACACCCCCAGGATACAGAGTGTTGCGCCAACTTTACGGCAAGTACAGGTAAAGGCGACTTGGACAGAATTTCACCAATATAACTTTAATCTGGACTTAAATTTAAGTCTATAATTCACCAATCCAATTGGACAGAATTTAAGAGTAACTTAGCTTTGAGCAATCAAATATCATAAGTCTAGACATTAGATCTAAGACGTCTTAAAACAAATGGGCATGGCCTGGAATTCATAAAACGTTTGAAGTAAATGATTTAGTCATTTGCTCAAAGCTTATTCGTTATAAGTTAAAGATTTCAAAATTTCCCGTAGTATGTTATCAGAGTCAGAGAGACATATAAATATGTTACAATTTTATACAAGTATCCAGAATATTGTAAGGTACATGTTCTCTGTCAATTTCAGGAAAAGTTCACTCTCAACCATGAATGTTCATTATGTTCAATTTATCTTTATTTTGCTTGATATTGATGGTGGCAAATTAGTTATATACAAGAGAAATGTAGATATAAAAGAAAAATAAACAAATAATCTCAGAGCCTACACGTGGAGCTCAAACTTGTATGACCACCCCCCCCCCCAAAAAAAAAAAAAAAAAAAAAAAAAAAAATTAACGCAACCATTACAGACCACGCCTCTTCCAAAGCTGCTGTCGCAAAAGTGACCTTTCGACTTCTTTTTCCACGAACGTGGACTTGACAAAGGAAGAAGGGGGCACTACTAAAGATGCCAAACCTGTACTAAGTATATTTTTCAGTGAACCGATTCTTCACATGCTTTCCGAAGTCTCTCTTCAAACACTTTCTGGAAGTCAAATTCAATTATTGGCTTAAGTGTCGCCTTGTAATGCGTATTAATAAAAAAATTACGATGTAGTAAATAATATGTTCATTAAATAATGTTAATTCCTTTTCAAAGTGGAGAAATTGAGATTCATGCCCCCAAAAAAGTAAATAAAAAGAGGAAGATTCCTAGGTTTTCGTGGACCTGCGTGGATGTGGGTAAAAATGAATCGAGGATAATACTTTTAATTATAGCAATATTCTATTAATTTTAGTATCGTGGGAATTTCAATCCCTTTCGTGTTATCCACTATTTCTTTGCTGTTCATTGTCTTACCGGAGAATTTGAAAAATCTATATTTCTTCTCCATGTTGTAAACCAGTATATGATTGGACAACAGGGCTTGCTTGTTCTGATATCTAAAACATGAAATAGTCGTAATTCGTGTTTGAACAGTAGACAAACATGACTCACTTTCCTTTAGACCACTTGAAATAATATCATGAATCTATCTGCAACTTACAGACAATTCATATTATATCTGTTGCATTAACCAAGAACATTTAGACACGTGTTACGAGATCAATAGTTCATGAGAAAGATTCAACGCTATTGGATGTCAAGATCATTCACTTATTGAAATATGAAACTGTGATTCACTTTCTGTATGAGATCCATCCCAGTATAAATTATTTTCATGCTGAGAGTCAGAAATGCGCAAGAAAAAAAATATATAAAAAAAATAAAAAGAAAAATTAGCATTTAAAATGGCTGGCTAAGAGAGAATCCAGATTGACAAATGGCGAGGGATGGAGAGAACCTATCCATAATTAAAGTATATATATATATTATAAATTATGAAATTATGATGATTAAACCTTATGTCGCATGTAACTTTTACTTTACAAAACAGATAGATGTAGAGGAAAATCTTAAAATAGAGAAAGCAGCCCAAACACATCTTTTCCTTCTGGCTTTGTTCGCCGTGGGTAGTACACGACACTAGATAAAGTATTCTCCTGAATATTACTTGACTGCAGTAATAATAAAAACAATGATGATGATGATGATGATGATGATGATGATGATGATGATGATTAAGATGATTTTGATGATGACATAGGTCTATAAATAGGTCTTTGAATTAGCATCTCAAGCCTTTTTTATTTTAATTAGGAAAAAGAGTAAAAATATCTATTTTACATTATAAAAATGAAATGCTGTACATGTCATTGGGAAAAAATATATTTGACTGGAACTCTAAGCCGGTCCGCCCCATCATGAGCAAACCAAGCCAACGTTCCAAGACTGCACTAGCATCATGCTTATTAAAATATTCATTTAGCCACAACTATCTTCTGTCACAATGACCGGTCTCTAAGTGACTGATCCCAGCGTGCCACAGAATGTCACGAGGAAAAAAGAAAATTAACGGCACGGCTCGAACTCTGATCTCCTACAGATCAGGTTTGTGTTCTACGCTCTGAGATATCTAAGTAGAAGTTTATAACATGAACCATTTTAAATGCTGTATAACAAGTTAATTTCGTGGTGAGAATATTTAGCACTTCACTTTGAGACGTTTTCGCAGTGTGTGTTTGTGTGTACAAGTCTGTGTGTGTGTTTCTGTGCTGCTGCCAGTAAAATATTATTCTTTATAAATAATTTAATAATAGTTTTAAAAAGTGTTGAAATTTTCACAAGTGTTGTGTTTCGCAGAAGATTCATTAAAAATTTTGCAAAAAGAAAATTCCCGAGAAAACAACTGTATATAAATCCGTATTCTAAGGCTTCTGTATCACCTCATGCATTTTCTGAAGTACTGCCGCCCAGCCATTGGGATCACGTGATAACAACCTGGTCCCGTGGTCCTTGTATGTCGTCTATACAGATTGGAGGTGGGGTGGGGGGGGGGAGGGGGGTGGGATCGTTTGTCTATTGATGGCATGTCTTGCATTATTCTAGTTTCGGGATTTTCCCGGACAGATATTGACAATTGTAAAATTTTAATTCTGTTGATTTCCTTATTTACAAAATACGGTAGAATAAGGATTGGAGACAAACAACGCCAGACGAGTGCATTGTGATCAGAATCTGAGGCTATATGCAATGGCTACATCGATATATGCAGACTATGCAAACAGAGAGAGAGAGAGAAAGCATCCATAATAGCGAATTTCCCTGACAAAGTTATAATTTAAAGCTTGCGATAAATTGTTCAAGGAACGAATATCCCTGAGCTCTAGGTATTTGCAAGATATTTCTGGAAATATTAGCAAAGAAAAACAAAAAAGGGAAAGGAAATGAAAAGACAAACTCTGCGACTTTAAGCAGGGAAAAATTGTTCATTGAATGGATGCAAATAGGTTCATTGCTTTTACGTTAAATGTACACTAGATTTACCTTCAAACCAATTACCTACTTAAGCATATATACGAACACTATTTCTAATGGTTTGTAAAATCATACATAGATCTGTATTTTTATGAAATCAATCAATCAGTCAATCAAGTAATCAATTCATTTGTGATTATATGACCAAAGAATTGTGCACAAGATTAGTCAAACACTTTTTTTTTACAGCGGCATATCAATAGTTGATTATAATATTTTATCTGCTTTTTGTCCAGCACGACTTGGAGTTAGCTTAACATAGCGACCATATTGGTATCCGTGTGGGTGTTTGTCTGTCTCTACATCCGTTTGTCCGTCCGTCCGCACACCTATCCAAACCCTAAATTAACTTCAGTATTAAGAATTTCGTGCAGTCATTGTCTCCGAGTTCGCCGCTGAGTCATGTTACTTGATAGGGGATACATCTTGATATGCACAACACCATTTCACCAAAAGCTCTAGGGAGGGCTCAATATGCAGGAAGTAGCCAGCTTCTTGTTTTAAAATTGAAACTTTTTTTTTATAGTTTATGTTTATATTTCTTATTGTGTTGCTAATACCTCCAATGTCTATAATTATACATCATATACATTGAAGAAATACGAATTCAGGGAACCGCTCTCTACGAACGGCCAACCGACAGTTATTATTATTATTTTTATTATTACTGGTGTTTTTGTTGATTTTGTTGTTGTTGTTATTATTATTATTATTATTAGTAGTAGTAGTAGTAGTTGTAGTAGTAGTAGCACTTTTCCAGTGGAGACCAATAAAGGAAGCGAAGCAATTCACCGATACTAATGAAAAAGACCACAGCAGGCTGTCAAGCATGGATTACGTTCCTTAAGATGCTGACAAATTGCGTTGGATTCGCTGACGATAATGTCCCCATCTCTAAAGGTAGTCCTCTGAAAAATTATATATAATGATTAAAGTTTTGTATACAAGATTGTGTGTATCTATTTTAATGGATTAAATAGTTTTGACACTTTTCCAAAGAGGCGATTGAAAAACTATAACGAGAACATACAAGAATCAATGTATCAATGAGAGCTGGGACACACTATGCATATTATATTCCCAAAAGTGAGTAATTAGTTGGATCAGTAGACAGGTAGGAAGGTAAGTAATTGTTAAGGTAGAAGCAGGCAGGTGAATAAAATGGTAGATCAGTTGAAAGTTAGGCTCGTAGACAGGCAGACAGGTAAGTACATTTAGAAAGTGAATTAGATACATACGTACGTAAGTATGCAGTCAGGCCGGTAATAATGCAAGCAGGTATGTAGAAAGAAAGATACAGTAGATATGAAGATAGATAGATAGATAGATAGATAGATAGATAGATAGATAGATAGATAGATAGATAGATAGATAGATAGATAGATAGATAGATAGATAGGTAGGTAGGTAGATAGATAGATAGAGTCGGTAAGTAAGTAGTTAGAAAAAGAATATCATTGTTGGTTAGATACGTGTGAATCGTTCGGGGTGAACCACGCTTACTTCTATACAATTTGCCCGTTCGACAGGATATTAGGTCTTAAAACTGCGTAGGAGAACCCATAGAATTTTCTAACTGGGGGAAAAATAAAGAATGAAGAAAGAAACGTTATAAACTTTATATTACTAGAACAGTTAGCTTGTAACACAATTAAACAAACTTGATATAATATATATTAATTTTAGAAACAAATCCTGGTTTGCACAGTAAGCATTCGCAAGCGGTGTATCAGAACTATGTCAGAGTACTGAATTGTAAAACAAATTTCAATGACTGGTGTCTAGATAAGAGTATCAATTACACGCATATACAAAGTCAGGCTTGTTCGGAAGATAGGAACAAAAAAAAAATACACAATTAGTTCGAGGTATATACAATGAAAGGTCAGGAGAGAGAGTGAGAGAGAGAGAGAGAGAGAGAGAGAGAGAGAGAGAGAGAGAGAGAGAGAGAGAGAGAGAGGCGGTTGCATGCAAATCATAGTGTAATCAATGATTACACAGCTCACCTCTACTTTCACTAGTCTCCAGTAGCCAAATCATGTAGAAAATAAAGTCACAATAAAGTGGTCTTGGCCCATTTTATAACTAAATAATGTGGCCTTGGACCATTTTATTACTATATATATATATATATATATATATATATATATATATATATATATATATATATATATATATATATTGCTGCAATCTTTTATATTTACATTTGAACGTTTAATCATTGTACAATTTGAAATTTGAACTTTTGATTGGCACTACATAGACAGTATTGTGCTGACATATCGTGAAACCACCTTCCTATCTACCCACCCACCCACCTACCTACCTTTCTACCTACCTACTGTGACAGGGCATAAAAGACGTAAAAGAATAGAAAAGAAGATTATTTTCTATCATATCAAAGAAGAGGTAATACGTTGATAAAGAAACAGATTAATGCTGTTTTTATATTCTTTTTTTATATCACTGTTTTTAAAATCTGCCACATAAAAACTCAAATACGTACAATCGTGATTTAATTAGCCAATAATATATATCTATCTATCTATATATATATATATATATATATATATATATATATATATATATATATATATATATATATATATATATATAATGACATATAAATTGATAACGGAGTAAATACAAAACCGTTTCCCAACGTTTCGAGCTAAACAAGCTCTTCGTCAGGTGAAGAAACAATTTACATCCAGAAAACAAACACCAAACACAAAAGCCAAGAAAAGATTTTGACTTCTACATGCTTAAATGACGGAGAAATAAACAAACAAAGGATAAACAATAGAAAAAAGAAAGAAGACAAGATTAAAAAACGGTCTAACACGGGTAAACTACATATCTATGTTATGCTGCCATCAGCCCAACAAAGTTGAGTACAAATAATTCAAAGTGTTTATCGTGCGTATCATGCTGAGGACCAAAGTGTTTTGACCTAATTCCAGTCTTTGAATAAAGGACTGACACCATGCGCAGCGACAAATCAATTCCATCACCTAAATGTGCAAAGGAAATTATATCCCGGTAAAGTTATGCATGGAGGTACAAAGGAAGTATGTCAAGAGCACGGTATAGCGGGATACCCGACAAGAGTTCATATAATAATAATAATAATAATAATAATAATAATAATAAGAAGAAGAAGAAGAAGAAGAAGATTACCAATGATACATCTAAAGAGTTACGGAATATATACTTGGGTAAACATTATCGAAAAAATGCGTACGTGTGATAAACTGATGCCTGGCTGTAGTTATGATAATATTGCAATAGGAAGGTTAGACTTTTTTATTTAGGCCGAACTCCCCATGAGTTTTCAATTGAAGTATCTAGTACCGTTCCTTACATGTGCGTTCTATATCGGTCCACCCCGGGTTAGAATCAATTGGTAGCATCTCGAGGGACTCGACTGAGTACCCTGTCAAATTGTAGTATTTGGAGAGTTTCGCGTTGATTTTGTTGCGAATGTGGCTCTTGTGGTTATTCATTCGTTTTCTGAAATCAACGGTTTCGCCAACATATCGAGTGCCACAGATCTTGCATGTCAGAAGATAGATTATAATTTTGGTTCGGCATCCTAACTTCTGATTGATAGTGTAGCTAACTCCTGTCGTCGAACTTCTGAATGATTTGGTCTCGGGCAGCATGTTTGCAAAGTAGGCAACGCTTGTCTCTTCAGCGATATGTGGCTGAATCTGTGGTCTTGTTTGAAGTTACCTTGGCACGAACCAGATGGTCCTTCAGATTTTTAAGTCTTCGGTACGCAACCATAGGAACTTTTTGAAATATGCCCTCCAGATATTCGGAGGATTCAATCTGGTTCCAATGCTTCCGAATTATCTGTTGTAACATTGGGGCGTCGGGGTGGAAAGTAACCACGAATGGAACACAGTGGTTGGTTTTCTTGGTTTTATATTTCAGGAGACCTTCTCTATGAGGAGTCTATTTTTGTTAATAGCCTCCTCGATGAAGCTATTTCTGTATCCTCTCCTTTTAAGGTGCCCTTTGAGCTCTCCGAGTCTCTTTTCAAAGGTAGCCGGATTAGAGCATATGCGTTTGGTCCGAACTCACATACCGTAAGGAATGTTTGTTATTACGTGCCAGGGGTGGCAGCTGGTTGGGAGCAGATACTGGTGAGAGTTAGTTGGTTTAGAATACAGGTCAATTTCTATGTTCCCCTCCAGTAGGAAAGATTGAGTATCCAAAAAGATGTTAGACCTGTTCGATGACTCTGACGTAAATTTAATCGTTGGCTGGAAGTTATTAGCCAATTAAAAAAATAGTTTTCAATTGTCGCCCGTGTCGGTCCAGTTTGATTCTGTGTCGTCAATAAATCAGCACCCGCTTAGAGGTCTACACGGTGCCTCGTTGAGAAGCTTTTGCTCCAGTCTTCCCATACAAATATTGGCATACGAAGGTGCCATTTTAGTGCCAATTGAAGTTCCATTAACTTGTAGGAAGTGTTGTTTGTTGAATACAAAATTGTTAAACTTAAGAACATGTATTAAGAGTTTGACCAAATAGTATGTAGGTGGGGAAGGATCAGCTCGACCGTCCCGTGCTTCCTTGCAGGCTGTGATACCTTTCTCGTGTGGGATATTGATGTATAAGGAACATACGTCTATAGTTACAAGGAGAGTGTTATCTAGAAGGTTAGTGATTGGCGTTTTGTTGAGATAGTCAGTTGTATCTTGGACATACGAAGACAGTTTTTCCACGAAAGGCCGAAGGTGATAATCAATCAATTCAGAATTTTTTCAGTTGGATCGTTGCTTCCAGAAATGATTGATCTCCCCGAGTTCCCTTCTTTTTGTACTTTAGGGAGTAAATAAAATCTGGTTTTGAGTCAACTGGTAGGAGGTAAGTCAGTGTTTTGTCATCAATGTGACCTGCGGTATGCAGGTCCGTTAATGTCTGACACACGATTTCAGCGTGTTTAGTTGTTCAGTCATGATTGAGTTTGTTGTGAAATCTCTCGTCTGAAAGTTATCTGTTCGCCTCAGCGATTTACTCAGACGTATTCCTGACAACAACGCAGGGTTCCTTGTCCTCTGACTTGATAACAATATCTTCCCTCTCGCGCAGTTTTATCAGCGACTGTCTTTCCTGACGGGTTAAATTGTCCTTTTTGGTATGGCTCTGTTCGTGCGAGTTAATGTCTTTTTCCACCGCGGACAAAAATGACTCTAGAGCTGGAACTCTACTAGGGGGTGGAACATAATCGCTTTTTGGGCGGAATCTATGAGGCTCATCGTTACTGACATTGTATTGTCCAGTATCGTCACTAAGCTTTCCATTGAGTCTCATTCTTCGTGCAATATATATATATATATATATATATATATATATATATATATATATATATATATATATATATATATATATATATATATATATATATATATATATATAATTTATTATTCCGAACCTTTTCCGTGTTTAAAGTATATTCCGTTTCCTGAAGATCGGCATAGTAACAGTACATTGACATTAGGGTAACTGTTTCCAGGCTGCCTGTGGACGTCCGGGGCTGATGATGTTCGGCCTACTTGTGGATGCAAGCTGCTGTACCTAGCAACTTACATCCATCGTCAAGCCCCACATCCACTAGCAGACCCGTCAATCATCAGACCGGATTTGGGTCATGGTTAATGTCGAAACGCAGCGTGGTTCTCAGTAGTTAAAGGACAGATACAAATGATACTTCAGTATTTAGTATTTTAATTAAGATGAATATATAAAGTATACTTTTCTGAACTTAAGACATACATTTAAGGTTATTGGTGGAAATATTTAGTATTCTCATATATTTTCATAAAACTCTAAACAGTATAGATTTAGAGAAGTAGCGATGAATACATACATACATGTGTGTTTGTGTAGACGGTATTTCTTGAGCTAACTAGTAGTAGAAGAAAAACTGGTCGAATCGATTTAGTGTATTTCTTAATTAGCAATCATATACATTGATCGTGTTGCTAGACACTCACAAACACACACATACACACACACACACACAAACACACACACAAATATATAAAGACACACATATTAAAAACAGTGTCTGGTATATCAGTAGTATTATGTAGGTAAATAGGGCAGTATGGGGCTCTACGGGGCATATATGAGAAATTAACATGGAGAGGACTCTACGTGGCATATATGGGAAATTAACATGGAGAGGGCACTTGGGAGCAGTATGGGGCACTTGGGTACAGAAATCTTTAAAGGGCAGAAGTGTTTATAGGACAGAATATATACATAGACAAACAAACAAACACAAAATATAGAAACACATAAGGCAATTTGATTTCTTTTCTGAGAGATGTGGGTGGCCCTGGGCCGTTGGAGTTTGTTAACAAAACGTAGTGAACACATATCACACCTCTTCACAAGTCTTCTTCTCCGCAAACTTCTTCGCACTTCAGGTCCATACATCAAGACTCTCTTCAGACACCCTTGTCTCTCCACATAAATAAGTCTCTTCCAAATAGCCGTAGCCGTAATCTTGGTAATAGCCCATGATGCTTTGACATACATGGGGTAGTCCGCGTTGAAGAGCATGTCCGATACGATGCTTGATGCTTCTACAGAAGTATACATCTTGTCTTGAGAACAGGTGAAACTATGTAACAAAACGCTGGTATATATAGCCAAAGATTGGATCGAAAGGGATCGAAATGGTCCACCAATCCAAATGCGCGTTACAAGATGCAGGGCCTCTTTTCCAATCAGAAGAGAGCGGGTGTGTCACGTCATCTTCAGTAAATAGGCGCCACAGCATTTGTACGTGTACCATTGTGGCATAGTTTAAGTATGACTGATAAAATGAAGACAATGTATTGGAGTGTGCCTGCTACGGAGACCTCGTATACTCGGTGTGAGAGTACGACGTCGACGAATGCAGCGATCGCTAGCATTCTTCCAGAAGAGGATGACTTTAATTTGGATTTCGTGGATTTCTTCTCTTCGCAAGAATTTTTACCTGCGACGACGTTAGTACCATCTTCATTAACCTTGGCGGATGATTTTAGAAAGAGGTAGAAAGAAGAACTGGATAGTTTTTTTTGCAAAGGAAGAAAGAAGCAGAAGAAGTATTTCTTCAACAACAACAACAACAAGAACAACAAGAGGAAAGAAAAAAACAAGAAGAAGAAGAAGAGAAGCAGAAAACTTTGAAGTGTGAAGAACAGAACGAAGGGAGTAGTGAAAACAAAACGGTGAGTCTACTACAAGACATTTTGACGGAGTTAAAGTATCTGAGACAAATGTATCAGACCTCTTTAACACAACCCAAGAGAAAGAGACCTTCACGGGCTAAGCTTTCTAAGCCCATTGCATCATCCTCTCTCACTACCTCTGAAATTCCACCACATTTGACTACTACTACCAAACAGCATCAACAACAACAACAACAGGACCTGTCGTGGAAAAGGATTGAGACAAATCTGATCATGTAAAGTCCATGAGTTTGTTTAAAAAAAAAAAAAAAAAAAAAAAAAAAAAAAAAAAAAACAACGGTCTGTTTTAGGGCCACCCACATTTCTTGTCAAATTGCCAAATCAAGTAAAACTTAAATCCCATCATTTGATTGTGTATGAGTGCGTATGTGTTTCTTTATAAAACAACTCGAGACAAAGAGACACTTACGTTTTTTCTCTTGGTATATTCTCTTTTAAAATCACAATCAAAATTTAATAACACATCACAAAAATTAATTGTTTCTTTCACTGTCTGTCTCTTTTCTTTAATTTCTTCACAAGTATGGGGATGACGGGGATGGGTTCTTACTCTTCACTGTCTTCCAGTGGTCTTGACTTTTTACATTTCTTGATAGGAACGGGTTCTTCTTCTTCTGAAGAAGAACTCTTCTTCTCCTTCTGCTTTTCCCTCTGCTTGCTCTCCTTTTTCTTAGGACACTCTGAAGACAAGTGTCCTTTGTCCTGACAATGATAACAGATATCTATACCTTTGTCTCTCTTTTCTTTTCCTTGGCTTTCACGTTGTGGACATTCTGGAGCCCAAAGTCCTTTCTCCTGACAGATATAGGAAGTATCTTGAATTTTATCTCAAAAGGAGTAGTCCTTAGGCTTAGTGGAAAAAGTGGTATATTTTCTAATGACTCTCTAAATCTTTGATGACAGAAGCGGTCTGTTGTTGTAAATCTCTGACGCGAACATCGATCTGTTTTGACTCTTCCATCTGCACAGTTTGAAAGTTGAATAACTAATAGTTACTCTGAGGGTAAGAAGCTCTTTCTATATATAGTGAGAGAGCGTGTGTAAAACTCAGTCAGATCAAAGTTTGCAGTCAAGATGAAACGATCACGCAATTTCACCGAGAAACCAGAAGAAGAAGAAACTAAGAGGCCACGACGACGAAGACTTTCCGTACCACATCATACGCCACTAGCTGAAGTGTAATAGCTCAAGTGCATGCCAGTGATTTTGAAGAGGACATGAATGAGCCTGAAACAACACCCTCTACCTCCACAAGACCAAGGGAGTCCAGAACCACTAATAAAGAAAGTCGTTCCGTAGCCCCCGAAAATTATCACATTCGAGAGACCCAAAAAGTGACTTCCAGAAACTTTAGAACCATGGCTTACACCTACACGGTCAACTTTAAACAGTTCAAGTCTGAAGTACCCCCCGAGAAAGCCACAGGTTTCATTACCGATTTGTGGGCTTCTTTGTTAGAAACACTGAAACGATAATGCCAAGCGAAAGAGGACGATCGGTCGAGACTTTCCATTCATCACGACAGTTTGAAGTCTCCTGTCTGGACAAAATTGAACACGTTCAACAATCCAATGACAAAGTTACCATCACCGATGGAAAAGCTACACTTCACATGACCCACGTTTCACCTACTAGAGGTAGCGGACCACGCAAATTGTAATTGGTGGACAACATTCGCAGTACCAAGCACAGTATCGTCCAAATTAACAATGAAAAAGACCAGATGTAATTAGCCCGTACCATCGTCGTGGGGCGAACGTATGCCGACAAAAACGAGACCCCAGAATGGAAAAGAGCATGGGAGAGAATTCGAAAATCGAACAGAGTCCAACAACGATTAGAAGCACAACGTCCGAGTTTGCCCAAGACGGAATACTTGGCAGACCTAAGTCGCTACTTTCGACTGGTAGACGACAAAGGAAAACTCATGAAACACGTGGAAATCATCCGTGAAAATTTAATATTGGTCAATTATGAAGAAAAGCCAAAGTTTGTACTCCCCGACGACTTTAGCAATGTCGTCATAGCAGCCTAGGTGACAGCCAATGCTCGCTTAAAATTGTATGAGGCCTTGAAACTTTTGGGAGATTGAGTCCTGTACTTTGACACCGACAGTTGTATGTACATCCATCGCCCTGGTAGCCAACACCCCACCATCGAAGGGGATCATTTAGGGGCATGGACGGACGAGTACCCGCAACAGACGATTATCATTTTTGCCAGCGGTGGCCCTAACAATTACGGTTACCAATACAGAGACCGACAAGACCAACTTCATATCAAATGCAAAGTCAAAGGATTGACACTGAATGATCGTGCGAGTGAACCAGTCAACTTTGATGTCTTGAAAGAAGCTTTACAGTCCGGGCAAGATCAAGACTTTCGAGTGAAATCAGTTGAGCCCCACAGAATTGTACGTTTAGAAAACCACCAAATCGTCAGTCGCCCTTTAAAAAAGTCTATCAAATTGTATACCAGAGACGAGTGCGACTTCGAGACTACAACACTTTACCGTAAGGACACGCTGAGCTCCAGTATAAAAAGGGAAAACTTCCAAGACCAACAATTCATTGTGAATACAAACGTTGACCAAGCAAGATGATGAATAATAATTCCACACAACCACTGAAGTGAGGAACTTACTGTGAACTTCAAGTTCAATGTGGAGACCAGTACACTGACACCGATACTGACGAACTCGACACAGCTACTGAGTGAGGGACCCCTTGTGGACTCCAAGTTCGATTATGAACTCGAGTGCTATGCGCTGCCTTGCGACGAGTGTGATGCCGTACGCCTTGACATCAGCGATGCAGCATGATCTTGCCGCTCCTCTGGATCCATCGAAAGCGATGCCGTTCGTGTGCCTTACTGCCCCACTAGCGCAAGCGATGCAGCACGACGCCTTTTCTTCTTTACTGATCAATGTGATGCTAAGCTTGTACATATCTGCGGATGCCATCCATACACTGGAAAAGTATACACGTTGCCTGTGGCTAGCTATTGTGACTTTGAAAGTCGATTCCAGACGTTCATAGATAAATGGCCTAAATATCTGGAAGGACCTACTCCCAAAGCTTTAGCCAGAGCCGGATTTATCTACTTGTGAGAACGAGATAAAGTCCAGTGTTTCAGCTGTGGTGTGACACTTCACGAATGGAGTATAAAGACTCTGTCACTACCTTTCTTTGGTCAGTCCAAAGAAGTAATATTTCGAATACTTTAGAAGAGCACATTAGTCGTTTGCCTCCTGAGCTGCGAGAACGCAATTGCTGAGAGTTTCTCAAGATTCAAGTGAAACGCAAACTCAAAATCATTTCTCGATTTTTAAACTATTGTTATTTAAACAGTATAAGAAGACTGATGCCTTAGGGTATACTATCACAAAAGATACAAACCTTGTGAACCTGGATATAAAGCTGGCCAATCCACGACCATTGTCTTCAGTCTTAGAACAAATTCCGTGGAAGGAAGTCAATGATAGTGTTCGGACCTTACACGATTACAAACTACTGATAAACGAACTGTTTCCATTGAATTTTGGACGATATGTGGTGTGTGTGTGTTAATGACTACTTTTCTTGGATTTCGTTTCCCAGGAAATTCGTTCTGGACTATTTTTTATGAAAAGTACATGAAACAAAAACATGACCATCCACACTTTATCGGTGCACGAAAGACAAATTGTGCTCAAAATGTTGAGAATCGTGATGAAAACAAGTTGTGTACCTCCGTGTGAAAAAGGCATTTGTCAAACTTTATCCACACTTCATACTTACCAAGAAGTGCATATCGCTAGTTGGTTAGACCAAAAAATTAACGATTGAAAAGTTGTACGTGACTGGAAAAGTTTTGGTTTCGATGCTTGGCTACAAGAAGTGGCACACTATGCCAAAGACCTTGCGTGTCACTAATCACTCAAGAAAAGAAAACGTGAACTTAGAACCAAAGTCAAAAGTGACATTAGAAACCATTTTACAAACAGTGGTAGAAGAAGAACCTGACACAGAGGAAGACTCAGTACAAGTTCACGACAGTAGTACCGTCGTACAAGTCGAAATGCCTGAGGAACAAAGGAACTTCCGTCCGGAGAAATTAGAGGCACTCAGTTCCACAGCAGAGACGATGAATCGTGTGCGTCGATTTCATGAGACATCCATTCATCAAAACTATTGTTGTACACTCACTTGTTTATATGCAGCTTTGGTCATTTTAGGTTGTGCCACATTGATGTAGGGACTCATTTTTGCTTTATGTGTTTTCGTGTTTTAATTCTGGACATGTAAATATGTTTTGTTTCACACTTTAAAAACATTAAACGTGTATGAAATGTATAAAATGTCTTGTGTCTTTCATGATCCTCTCAAAATTCTGAACACCATAGTCATGGCAGCATCATCTTCATCCTCTTCCTTCTCCTCATCTGTTCTCAAAGTGATTGACGAAAAGGTAGATCGACAAAGTTGGGAAGCTATGCATCTTCGCCATCCTTTAAACATGTTGATTGCTGGACCAAGTGGTTCAAGCAAACCGAATTTGTTAAACGTCTGATGAAACACAAATCCCATTTGTTTGATCGTCCCCCTCAACGTATCGTGTGGAGTTGCAAAGAGTGGCAATCGTCTTACACTTTACTCCAAGAAAGTCATGGAGAATCCATTTCGTTTGTAGAAGGCATTCCTTGACTTGAGTCAAACACATCTGGTCATCTTCGATGACATGTTAGGAGAAGACGAAGAGGAAATGAAACTTTGGTTTACACGAAAAAGACATCATCGTAATGCCAGTATTATTTACATTACTCAAAA
Organism: Margaritifera margaritifera; assembly: GCA_029931535.1. Classification (NCBI taxonomy): domain Eukaryota; kingdom Metazoa; phylum Mollusca; class Bivalvia; order Unionida; family Margaritiferidae; genus Margaritifera; species Margaritifera margaritifera. The sequence goes on along the minus strand of JAQPZY010001665.1, from coordinate 6,185,247 downwards.
TTTATTTCAGCAAAGTAAAGCCCATTGTACCATCAGTCTCAATGCCCATTATGTGGTGTTGTTTAAAAGTTCCAGAGACAAATCTCAAGTACAAGTGTTAGCCAAACAGTTAGGAACTCCTTGGCTGAATTATGCGTACGACGATGCCACTCAAACACCTCATGCTCGTCGATTTGAAACCCACCACTCCCGATTATTTGATATTTGGTACCAATTTGTTTCATCTTTGGTGTCAAGGAGGAGGTCCTGTCATTTACATGTCCCCTTTGACAACTCTCTGAAATAAAACTATATAAACATCCACCATGTCATTTTTTTCCAACAGTCTTCAAGATGACTTCCTTTCAATCTCATCCTCCTGCTAAATTGATTCGTTCCCTGTATAGCATCCGTCTCGAAAAAAATGCACAAGTCCGTGCCCATTTGTTAGAAGCCAGTCTCAAAGAAGTCTTACGATGGTTTACTTTGACAGCACGTCAATTACACCAAGACATCATTCATATACCCCATCAAGCCCAAGGTTTTTATGAAAAACATAAACGTGCTTTGTCACAGCAGGCAGATCAAAGAATCTATCCACAAACCAAACAACAAATCATTTTAAAATCTGGTTGTATTGGTTCTTTGGGAGGTGTCATTATGCGTTCTCTTTTGACATGGGATCCTAATGCCCAAGCCAAAACCAAAAAGAAGAAAAAAACCAAATCCCATAAAAGACAGCAACAACAACACACCACACACTAGAAAAAGAAAAGCCCCAAGAAGAAAAGCTCCTCCAAGAAAAAAACAATATCTCCTCCTGCCAGAAAGAGAAGTACTTCTTCTAGGACGCGCACGTACTCCCGAAAGCCACGCAGTGCGGTGATCGTGTCTCCTCCTCCTGCCACTTCTTCATCTTCTTCTTTGCCCTTCGTGATGATGCATGCCAAACCTGATTTAAAACCCGTGTTTCCTAATTTGATGCAGAAATGGAAACCTATTTCGAAAGTCAATTCTTCTCCGGGGGGCATCTACATTGCTGTTCTTACCACAGCGTCTGCCGTTAAAAAAGTGGTCTCAGCTAAAACCAAAGTCCAAGACATAACAGGAGTGTTACAAAGTTTGCTGGATTTATCCAAACAAGAACTGACACGATTTAGTCCCTTGAAAACACATCATCGTCGAGTGATGCCTGTCTTGAAGTTGATACGCCGTGCTGACCATCAGTGGAGATGAGTTACAGTATAAAAAAGAAGTGTGGGATCAGATGGATCTCAGTATTTTCGTTTGCTCCTGATACAAAAGATGACCCAAAAAAGTGCACACCACCCTAGTCGTTCCAAGAAAGGCAAAACAAAAAAAGGACTTTCACCTCGTCTAGCAAAACATTGGGATGTGTTGTCAGTCCTGACTAAATCCAATCCGCCGATGCGAAAACAACTCATTCAAACAGCCCCCCACCACCAAGAAATCATTGATACCGTGTGTGAATGCTGTTTGAATGCGTTAAAAGGAACGGTACCTTTGTTCAAGATACAGAAACAGAAATTAGGAAAACATCGGAACGTTCTTTGCCAAATGGCCAAAAAGAAAATACCCTTCAGTCAAAAGAAAACAAGCTAGTGCAACGAGGAGGATTTCTACCCATGCTGATACGACCGTTGTCAAAAATAGCTGCTCCTTTGTTAGGATCGATTGCTGGACCCCTTTTAGGAGGAGTCATGAGATAAAGAGGGGAAGAAAAAGAAAATAAAAAGGACACACTCCTCTGGAAAGACAGCACACTTGTACCTTTGGATCTTATGGAAGGACGAAAACTGACTTCAGTTCCTTACAAACGATGGATGGAACTTCATCGTTGGTACGAACAACGGATACCTCATTTACCTCCCAATCCTAATCTCACTGAGATGTCCCAGTTACAACAAGAATTACAATCGTTAATGGATCGAAGTGATTTGTCAGAAGCAGAATAATCGCAACGGTACGGCCAAGTATTGCAACGTCTTCAACTCTTTCACCAGAAATCTTTAGACGAAACAGCTAAACCAGCTCTGAGAGATTTCAAGGCAATGATGAAAAGTGAACCTTAAACCACCAAGACAGACACCGCCACGGGGATGATAGAAGAAGACGACACACGAGAAGTGTTTCAAACTCCGTCTGCTCCCATACCTAGTAAGATTGCAGCTTCCTTGTTGACACCCTCCCCTACGCCTCAACGAGAAGAAATGAAAGCTTGGGTTAACAAGATGATGTCCGCACCTTCTTCGGCAGAAGAAAAAAAGTAAAAAAGGAAGACAAAAGTGAAAAAAGACATCAAGAAAAAAGTCACCCTTGCACAACCGACTCCTGTTTCTCGTCGGACACGTCAAGCTTTGTCGAAACTCCCCATACTCCACGAATCCAAAAGTAGTATCGACCATTGGGTGACTTATTGAGGAGCAGCATTGTATCATGGAGACACTTTTAGTGAGCATTTACAACAATCCTGTACATGCTGCTGGTTACGGAGGAGTTCAAAAATTGTATCGCGCAACTAAATCCAATCAGAAAAGTGTACGTGGCCAGAAGTACGACAATGGCTACAAGAACAATCGACCTACACGATACACAAACCCATTCGACGAAAATTTTCCAGAAGTCAAAGCAAAGTGGCTGGCATCGATCATCAATGGAAAGATTTAGTTGATGTCTCTCATTTGGCAGCGTACAATCGTGGTTACATATATTTGTTTTGTGTCATTAACGTGTTTTCAAAATCCCCTTGGGTGGTTCCTTTGACTTCTAGAAATAGTGCCGAGTTAGTACGCGCTTTAAAACTGGTGTTGAAACAAGGTGGTAGTCACCCTTTACGATGGCAAACAGACAAAGGCACGGAATTTGTAAACCAAGCTTTTCAAAACAAATTCAAACAACGCCACATTCATTTTTTTACCACTGAAAATCCTGAAACCAAATCCAGTGTCGTGGAACATTTTCAAAGAACGTTGACAGAACGCATGTGGAAATATTTTACACATCAACACACTCTCAAGTACATCGACGTGTTACCACGTCTGGTCAAAACTTACAATCAATCGTACCATTGTAGCATCGGATGTGCCCCCGAAGAAGTCAGCCCTGAAAACGAAGTGAGGTTGTTTGATTGAATGTTTGGAACGCCCAAGACTGGACACAATAAAGGAGTGGTGCTTAAGACGGGAGATTGGGTTCGCATTGGAAAAATAAAACGCACTTTGACAAAGGTTATTTACCTAACTGGACTACCGAATTGCTTCGTGTCACTGAACAAGTTCGTGGACGTGATCCTCCTGTCTATAAATTGGAAGACATGCATGAAGAAGTTTTTAAAGGAACCTGTTACTTGCCTGAGTTAAAACGAGTGACCTAAAAAAAAAAAGACGACGGTATCGAAAGCATTCTCGATTGAAGAACACGTAAGGTGGGCAAACGTCGACTGGAAGAAGTAAAAGTCCGTTGGAAAGAATATCTCCCTAGCTTTGATTCTTGGATTGCCGCTTCTCAAATCATAGACTATGAAAAGAAGAAGTAACCATCACGCCGTTCAACACAGCAGCTACCTCTCCTTCAAAGAATTCCTCCCTTCAAGAATTACAAAAACAACCTTTGTGGTGTGGTGCGGAGAAGGTGTGCCTAAAAATCAAATCGTCTTTTTCTGCCAAATCTTGTGGTGTATTGTTTCATCGGAGCAGCTATTGCCAACTTGAGTTTTTAACAAGGAGACAAACAATTGTGGACCATTTTACTTAGCAGTTGTATTGGTTATCTTCTGCCCAGCCCCTCCTTGAAATATACGACGGACAGTAACAACAACAACGGGGCGACCAACGCCAGTCATCACTCTTTCAGTCACAGCAAACAGCAGATCTCTTTTGGAACATTTAGAAAATCATTCTCCTTTGACCTCGAGTGACTCCTCAGACACCAGAACCCTCGAACTATGAATAGCCATTTTTTTTAACCTTTCCCAGTGACAGTTCTATGGATGTGTTTCCCAACAACACCTTGTGTTGTTTCACTGCCGAATTACCTCAGTCCATACAATTGGATCACGAAGCTCACTGGGAAGTGGCTTTGGTAGAAATCATTCATCCTTCGCAAGCCATGAATATCAACGAAGGTCAAAACACTTTCATCGTGGATATCCTGAACGACCAAGTGCAAGAACGCTGGGACAAAATGATCCTGGCTTTTACGAATCCAAAAAATCATCATACACCAATCCTTCTGCATTGCCTATAGCTTTTTCTCCTGGTTTGGTTTTTATTTTGGGTGGATACAAACCAAAAAAATAAAAAACAAAAATAAAAGAAAATAGCTCATATGAAAGACGTTTACAACGACGACCCATCTTAAAAGTATTTTTGTTACCCTGTCGGATTGAACGAAGGATTGAATTTATTGTTTGTGTACTCCGATCTGGTGGAGAACAACGTGGTGGGTAACACAGCCGCTCCGTTACTGAGAGTCATTCCTTTCAAATTGGATTCTACCATATCTGCTTACGAGGAATGTGGAAACACGTATCAGGTTCATCGTGAATTTGTACATCTTGTTTATCTTCCAGTCAGTAAATCGTATTTTGACAGTGTCAACATTAGTATAAAAGGATATCTGGGACATAATATTCTATTCTCCAAAAGAAAAGTCACGGTGAAACTACATTTTCAAAAACGGTTCTCCAGTGAATTGTAACACAAGATGCATCCTGTGTACCAAGGATTTGCTCGACAACGAGGACATAGTTTAAGAGATATGTTAAAATCCGCTTTTCGTACGGTGTCCCCTATCGTGAAACGCATGGTGACTCGAGGACTGCATGCCTTAAAAGATGCCGCTTTGACGCAAGGAAAAGAATTTCTTCAAAATGTCCTGATCGACAAACAAATTCCGAAAGAAGCCTTTATGAGAGCATGAAGAAAATGTGTTGCTGCACACTGGAAAAGAACTTTTTGGTCTCCGAGACACTTCTACCTATAAATTCGCTTCACATTTCTGGCCCTGGAATTACTTCTTCTTTAACGCCACAGCAAGGAAAAGGCAGAAAGAGACGTCGAAACCCCTTCATATCTCGTAAACACGGTGTACAGAAAAAGGATAAGAAAAGAAGAACTGCCAGAGAATTAGACGTGTTTGAATACTAGCTGAGAAATTGATGCACCGAGATTCTTGCGAATGTACCAAGTCAGAACTAGATTTGCTTGCCATGCCACCTACCATGATGACAATGCAAGAATCCTAATGGGTGGAATTTCAAACTAGTATCGACTTTGACTACCTGAGCCCCTATCGAATTTGAAATCAAAGGACAAACCGAAGATGACTTAGATCTGAATGACAGTCGCTTGTACCTGAAACTCAAAGTGCTCAAAACGGACAACATTTATACAGGGTATGATGCAAGAGTAGATCCCGTCAATAATTGCATGCATTCATTGTTCATCAAAGTGGATTTGTACTTGAATAACAAACTGGTCATCAGCAGCATGGATACTTACCGTTACCGAGCGTACCTGGAAAATCTCTTGACGTACGGAAAATAAGCCAAGAACATCCCAGCTGGATGCTTCCGTGGTATGGAAACCTGACACCTTCGATACCTTCAAGGACACAGCATTGACTGCAGATGACAATCCTCACAATAAAGCCCAACAAGGGCGCACTTTATAACTGACGTATCGTTTGCATACCGTCTTCCATCTGATGGCTAATGCGAACAAGTACAAAACCAGCATCGAAGAAGCCATACTTTACGTGCGCCGTGTAGAAGTGTTACCTAAACTAGCCAACAACATCAGTCAAACTTTGAACAGAACAACCGCCAAGTATCCCGTGCGACGAGTAAAAGTGAAAACGTTTACCATTGCCTCAGGACTACGATGCAAGGTCGAAGATCATGTGTACCAAGGACAGCTCCCCAAACGTTTGCTCACTGGCATCGTCAGTAATGCACCCCTCAACGGAGCCGTCGATCAAAATCCTTTCGACTTCCAATACTTCAATGTCTCCAAGATAGAAGTCACTCGAGATGGCCCGACGTTGTGTACCAGACCTTTCGAACCTAACTTTGCCCAGAAAAATTACTTGAGATCTTACTTGACTCTGTTTGAAGCCACAGAACAGTTAGGCACTAACAGCAGCCACGGTATTTCGATCGAGGATTATGCAGGAATATATACTTTGTGGGGATTTGATTTCACTCCCGACCAGGGCAGCGACGAAGGACATTTCCACCCTATAAAATCAGGCCAACTTCGTGTGGAACTTCAGTTTGCCATAGCTCTGGGTAACACCGTGAACGTTATCTTGTATGCAGAATTTGACAATACTCTGGAAATCAACAGTTTGAGAGTAGGTATTCTTGACTATTAGAAGAAAAGATGCAACATGAAGAACCTATGACGATGTTTTTGATATAGAAACAAAACGAAAAAAAGAAAAAGAGACAGTGAGGATGCCAAGATGGCCAGAACAAGAACAATATTTAGTCTCCTGTTTTGATACGGACTTGGCTGAAAGAATTACAGGCCTGGCCAGAGAACATTGTTATGGCTGTCAAATCGATCATCCTAGTCAGAAACAACAAGACAAATGTATGATGATGAGTTAAGAAGAAAATTCGACGAGTATCTGGATGAGGACTGGTCTTTGATCTCAGAAGAGAAGGTGTTTTGAAACAGTGGTATAAAGACTTGCGTGACCGTTCCTTACCTCCATTGACTTCTCTGGAGACCCAACGCATCGAAGCTCTCTTGCAACAGAATACAGAGACTACCGTGGTTCATCGACTTACTTGACAGACATATTCAAGGAAAAGTCAGGTGTGAATTGATGACTTATCATAACATGTAAAAAAAAAAGAATGGGTTTCCTGTGAACGTCAGTACTTATTGACTCGTAGTTCGTATACCGCTTTTTGAAATTATGTGGTGTGTGCTAAAGATGAACTTCCTCATCGCAAACCTAAAGACGTTCAAGCCTATGTCATCAATACAGACGACAGTCATCGCCCAGGAACCCATTGGGTCGCGGTGTACTTTCCCAAAGATTACAATGTGGAGCATTTTGATTCAATAATGCGAGAATACAAGGATCAGATTACATGGTGTGTGGACAATATTGTGTATATATTCTTCATCAACGCAGTCTTGGATTACCTTAGAACATCAAGTGACTTGCTATGATAGAGAGTACGCTAGAAACGATGATAAAGTAGAAAGATAGTTTTGTGAACATTATGGTTATCTTTTGTCTTGGATTGATGGCTAAATGACCGTGTCTTAGAACATTGGAAGTACAGTTTGACTTCACAACGTTGTCAGCCCTGTACATACGCTCATGTTTAATAATGTTTGCTTGTATTTGAGTTAAAGAAGCTTCTTCTCTGTATTGAAAATGTTGATGTTTGAAACAATGGTGTTGTCTTGTTTATTGATTGAAAAAAATGGGATGTATATGGTCTCTATCGATCTTAGGTACATGCTCGTACACATTTCTCTCTATCGATATGGGTCATGTTTTCTTTCTCGTCCGCGTCCCCAATGGAAGGGGATGTTTTCCATCACGTCCGCGCTTCCAGTATATAAAGCGGTGTGATTGCCAGTCGGGTCACACGATGCGGGCAGGACCTTAACTTCCTCCGAAACCTCAAGGGCTCCGATTGTGGGACGGATCAGTCCACACTCCTCACATTACATAGAACGCTGATTCGGTCCAAAATCGACTATGGGTGCCAAGCGTACTCTTCGGCTCTCCCCAATATTCTAAAGAAACTAGACCAAATTCAGCACCAGGCTCTTGTTATGTGCACCGGTGCTTTTCGGAGCATTACCAAGGAAGAACTCTCAATCCTAACAGGGGAACCCCCCTCAACCTGAGACGGGATGAGTTACTCCTAAGATATGGGGCCAGAATATCAGTTCATCCTATGTCGCATCTCACGCAAACAGCAATAGATAAATGCAAAAGGCCCTTCCGACACAAACTGCAAATGAATTTACCAGGGAGAAAAATACCTAAAGAGGAAGCTTGACCTCACAAATATCCAGGTGGAAATTAGAAAATATTCCGATACCGCTCCCTACACAAATAAGTCCCCCAAAATAAATTTAAATGCACTACAGTATGGGGATAAAAAACCCATGGAAATGGGGGCGAAAATCCTTGCATAAATTGAAAGCAGATATGAGGGATTTACCAAATTATATACTGACGGTTCAAAATCCCCGGACCCAGGGCGCACTGCGGCAGCACTGGTAATCCCCTGGGAAGGCATCACACTGGGGACGAGACTACCGGACCACTGCTAAATATACTCAGTTGAATTCTGGGCTATAAAACAAGCCATTGAATGGATACAAGAAATCCAAAAGCATAAAGTAGTGATAATTAGCGACTCCCTCAGTGTACTGCGTTCACTGGAATTAGGAAACTCCATCAGTACAGAAAACATACTGCCGGAGGTCTGCTTCAAACTGAAACCCCTGGAACAACACCATCATACTGTGGAATTTATGTAGGTGTCCTCTCATATCAACATCCCTGGGAATGAGAGGGCGGATAAAGAATCCAAAAATAAACTTAATGAACCAACAACCCAACACCTGGACTACAGCGTCCATGAAGTGTACAGTATGATTAGGAACACAATTAATAAAAAGTGGCAGATGGAATGGTGCAACTCGAGAAAAGGACGCAGATTGTACGATCTGCAGAAGAAAATCAGCAGAAATATCGACGTCCCATCCCTAGCATATCCATTCGACTACAAAATCATAAACCGAATTAAATCGGATAAAACTCTCCTAGCGAGCAGCTTTGGAAGGTATGTGCCAGGTTTAAATGTAGCAGGAATAAACTGCCCGAATTGTCCCACCTCGGAAACATTAGAACATGCTTTTACCATCTGCCCTAAATACGAGAGGAAAAAATTTCAGGAGAAACAAATCAAACTAAAATCCCCATCCATATACCCTGAATTCCTTAAAGTAGGAAGTAACAACATCAAATCGGTGTACGCCAATAGATTGGGGTACGTCTCAGACATTGGAAAAAGGGGAACAATTTACCACTCTGTTAGGAACCTTTCAACATTGGCGAGTAGGTATAATCAGGATAAGGAAATAGGAAGTAGGAATAAAGAAGTTTCGGGCGGGGGAGAAGAGGCTCTACGCAGAGGGGGAAGGGATTAGTTGCTGACCAACAACATTATAACACAGAACAGTACAATTTTAAGGACAAGCCTGTCTCATTCGGGCGAGGAGGGGCTACGTACGGGGCAAGAGGATAGGCATACCATTTGCATTCGGAGATATGGTTCTCATGGTGAGAGTCTATCTCAGCCCCAACGACGCGAGAAACTCCACTACCATAAAGGTGACAGGCATACCACAAGACAAGCGATACAGCTTAATTCACCATAAAATATATAGATAAAGTACATCTTCCTACGCACCAATTTAACATTAATTTCCCCAAATCCACAACACTCTAAATTTTTAACAACATTCCTAACAACAAAAGTATGGAAATTAGCATTACCATAGGAAATTAACATTACCTTCCTTACCTCACGCACTCCTTTGGTAGCCCCGGTGAACCAAGGAGTACCATTTAACTCTCCTCTGACCATCAATTGAAACTAATTCATCCATTTAACATATAACTCTCTCACAAGCAATAAAAGATAATTTCAACCTCATAAATCATTAGTATACTATAAGGTGGTCATAAGTCTAAAAGCCATTACACACTCGTGGTAAATACTCGTACATGGCCGAATGACCGCACACGAGTCTAATTTCAAATGTATCGTATCAGTCGGGTCACTCTCGTTGACTCGTCAACAACTAAACATAACTGCGAAGATTAGCAAACTGAATGAAGCTATGGTGAACATGCATCAGGTAACCTGCTTCAGAAGAACCCAGAGAAGAAGACGATGATCGTCCTGAAAATGGCACAGGACCTGGTGGAAGAAGTCCTGCGAAAGAACATCATCAGGGAAAGAGAGGAATGGGACGAGAGGCAAAGACTGCAGCAGTAGCAGCAACAACAACAGCTGCAACAACAGCAGCAGCAACAAGAAGGAGAAGCGTCATGTAAGATGGATTGTGAGGAGTTCGCCTTCTCCTTCACAAGGATGCGCCCTTTTGCTGCGATGAGACTCGTGGTGAAACGTGGCCGTCCCGCCAGAATTTAAACTTCTCACCCCCCCCCCCCAAACAAACAAACAACGGTTCTTTTCAGGGCCACCCACATCTCTAGAAAAGATTACTTCATGAAAGCCATATGTGTTTGTATGTTGAGTGTATGTTTGTGTCTGTCTTTTTAAAAACAAAAAATCACTTTCCCTTCAAAAATGTGTGTCTGGTGTGTGTTTGTATAGAGTGCGTCTATAAACATTCCCTTACCCTTCCCATGTTAAAAATTTAAAAAAGTGCTTCTTTTAGGTTCGCTCACTTGGTGTCTTTTTTCTGTGTCATAGAATTTTGTATGTTTGGGTATAAGGGATGTTTTCCTTCACGTCCGTGCAATAAGTATATAAACCGACGCGCTGAGATTGGATGGTGGGGGTGGAACCCCCGTTAGAAAAGATAGAGAGCTATTGAAGTTACCCACCCACCCTACGCTGTGAAAATAGGATGTAACATCCCTGAAAACAGCCAGGAGCATTTTCCATGAAGTGATGGAGGAGGAAGTATTAAAAATAAAGGCAACCTTGGTAGTTTCACCCTGTTGAGTGGGGATATTAAAGGAAGAGCTGGATAGGATGAAAGGAGTGGAGTACCTCCTGGAAAAGATAGAGACTTGCACAGATTGGTGTTACCCACCCCTCAGCAGCGTGAGAAGGGAAGCGGTTGCCCTGTACAGAGCCAAGGGACTTAAAAGAAAAGTAATAGCGGAGGAAGTAGTGAAGATTAAGGACACCTGGGCTAAGGAAAGAATGGTGAAGGAGAAGAAGAAGAGAGAAAGGGACTTCCAAAGCCTGAACGAGAACTTGATCAAGGTCCAGGAAAGGTTCAGGAGATTGGCCCATCCAGATTGGATCCCTGGTCCACCTAAGAACAAGTTCAACCTCCTAGTCTCCCTGAAGAGATGGTGGTCGGGGAGGAAGAAGGAAAAGAAAAACAAACACCCCAACGGTCCTTTTATGGGACACCCACATCTCAGAAAAGAATTCAAATTGCCATAGGTGTTTCTATATTTTGTGTTTGTTTGTTTGCCTATGTGTACATTCTGTCCTATAAACACTTCTGCTCTTTAAACACTTCTGCTCCCAAGTGCCTTATTCTATCACCAAGTGCCCCATCTGTCCCCAAGTGCCCCATACTACTCCCAAGTGCCCTCACAATGTTAATTTCCAATATATGCCACGTAGAGCCCTCTCCATGTTAATTACCCGTACATGCCCCGTAGAGCCGTATATTGCCCTCTTTACCCACATATTACTGCTTATATCCTAGCCCAAGCAAGAACGCGTGCTGGGTTATCCTGCTCTGAATCATTGCCTGAATATTAGCTAGGCCAAGTAGTCTACAAAGATCTCTCTCTCTCTCTCTCTCTCTCTCTCTCTCTCTCTCTCTCTCTCTCTCTCTCTCTCTCTCTCTCAAAAGACATTATATGCAATAAATGCAAGACAGCACTGCACACAATCAAACGTGGCTGGTCTGTCGGATTCATATAATGATAGATACACAGACAGTTAAACAAACATAGACCTACTGAGAGATAATATGTATAGTCTGTGAGAACTAGATATGTGTTTGTAAAGCACGAATGCCCCACTGCAGACTTTTGACCAAAAAAGGGTCAAAGCCAAACAAGTCAAAAAAGTGAAAGAAATTAACAACTGACATAATGGATTGAACATTGAAGCAAGTCATCTACATGTGTATACAAAATTTTATTAAATTTCATTTTACCAACTAATTTGACTGACTAATTTGTAATAAGAAAATGTTTAAGTCTAGAAACTTGGAAAATTCATTAAAAAGGTGAAATATCTCTAGAATGGACTACAAGTATAATCAGCTAAAATACATGTGCATACAAATATTAAAAAAACAAAAACTTAATGGGTTTATTTTGAATAGCAAAAGTTTCAATTGCGAAAGTTAGAAACCTAAAAAAGTGAAACATTCCTTTATTGTAATGAAAATCTAATCGGGTCATTTACGTATGCACACAAAAATGCCTTCCGGATTTCATTTGTCTCCAATCAGCTGTTTTTCGCAATCTCGCTAAGGAGCTTCACTGGACTGACATCACGACCTACAGACGAACAGACATGACTAAATCAAGATCCTCTCGCTGCACTAGCAATTTGGGCCTGACTACATTCAGAGAGAGAGAGAGAGAGAGAGAGAGAGAGAGAGAGAGAGAGAGAGAGAGAGAGAGAGAGAGAGAGAAAGAAAGAGAGAGTTAGGAGAATGGATTTTTATTAAACAGATTTTCCAATTCTGGTCGAGTTTGTTATGTAAAAATCTAGTTAATCTGGCTGATTCGATTTTTAAAAAAATAAAAAATGAAACCCACAGCGTTTATTTTGTTTCTGAATACATGAGATTGATTGATTGATTGATTGGTTGAATGATTGATTACTGGATGATGCAGTTGAAACCTCAGTTTGCAAACTCATTTATAGATTTGATATTTAAAATTTTGTGTTCAGATCGATGTCAAAAGATCAGATTAAAATCAGACCCTCAAAACGGACCGTCACTTGTCGCACAGAAAGTGAAAATGAAAACATATAAGATAAAAAAACAACAAAAAGCAAAAAATGAAACCGAGAAGGGTACACTAGCGCGTGGTCATTTTGCAAGGTACGTATAAGGCGTTCGGGTTACACCAACGCTCCCTATTTTTTGTTTCTATGGTGCGGAGAAAATTGGATGTATTACTTAACGTCTTAAAACTTGTGCAGTCCCAGATACATTTAGTATTATTGTCAAGCTGTATTTAAAATCTAAGGACATCTCTCTCTCTCTCTTGAACATTCCCCTGCATCGTGATGTAAATAGCAAACAGTTGATGTCTTCTTTGGCGGAGGGAGTTACTTATGAAAGGAGTACAGGAGCATGCGCAGTGACTGTTGTCCTTGATGAAAAGCTTTTGAATCAGTTTTGTGAAAAGATTGCTCAGTGACCTAAAGCTGGAAAAATCCGGTCTGTATTCATGCCTGATACAATTTCTCTTTTTCCTGGAATCTTTCATAACACGAATGTTACCGTTTGGTGTAACTTCGTTAATATTCTTTTATATGATTGAAAAGGTATGTAAAGTGAGCATTTTTACGAACTCTTAATTTGGTGTGAAGGGATGGTTTGGGATAGGGATTTACATGCTAGTGTGCGATACACATTTAAAGTTTCAAATGATCTGAATAGCAGCATGAAATGTGTCTACTGAAAGTAATATGATTTTATTATAATTCATCAAAGAAACAATGGAATCTGTTTTAAAAAATATTTTGCAGAAACGAAAGCAATGCGACGAAAAACTATGTAGGCGCAGAGTATGGCATGATATACAAATGACCAGAATCGGTACGAAAACAAAACAGTATGATGCTATAAAAGTTATGAAGGATACACAAAAGGTCTGATAATTTTTGGGCCTGAAATTTACAGCAAATATAGTTCCTTTGTATTTAATCTCCTATACTATACAAATGTTGAATGAAAAACCTCGTGTGTGTCACAGTTACGAACACTCCAACACGCATACAATGACGAAAATAAAATATAAAAATAAAATATTTAATTCCAAATTAATTGCTGCAAAACAATTTCTTGCTTATTGAAGTAGGCATCAGATACAGCTAATAACAACGCGTTCACACATTCTTTGAGATCAGCTACTACATGGAGAGATTTAGTAGACGGTCTGCATTTGAAAATGGAAAAACGCCACGACGTCAGGAAAATCTTTTTTTTTTTTTGTAACAGTGTTGCGTGTGTTTGGAAGAAAATGTGAGTTTGGTTTACCCTCTAAATGAAAGTCTGTAGAGGAGGCCTGTGTTAAATGGGGTCGAAAGTTTATAGAGACAAACCGGAAATTAACATGGGAAAATGAATGGTCTAAAGTTTATGGGGACAAATGTCATCTCATGCTACACTGTTATAAACCATATAAAGCAAAATGGAGCCTATGTTAAATTTCTGTAGAGCCCGTACAGTTTTTATCTATTTAATACAGGATCCCCGTTTGCACCTATAGTGACAGGCTGTACTACTTTGGTTTAAGTGGGAAAAGAGGTATATCTAAACGTGAAACCGAGAAACAACAGGACGAACTGATAGAATTAGATGTAATTGGGCAGCACAGCTAATTGCTATAATTAAGCATAAGAAACAGACAGTATTCAGGAGTGAGAATGCTTTGGTAACCTTTGAGAATAAATCGTTGTAACTTTATTCTCAGCTTACTTTCTTACATGGTATGCATATTTAAGGCATTTGAAATGCATGTGGGTTACACCTATTAAGTTTGGCTTGTACTGGCGGAATCTAGATTGTAATACAAGCTGGGTGTCTTGAGTAATTTGTATGTCCTGGTATGCATTGTATTTATTGAGATAATTTATTGCATGATTTATAGCAATGAGTGCTGGAATGCCTTGGAAATATCTCCATTGTTGAAATACGTATAATCCTTCACGTGATGTAAAATCTAGGCAGTCTAATTTCATATTACTGGGTTTAACATATATTACTCGTGTTAAGTGCAATCTTAGCTGATAAGACATACTGTTACACGCAAGGGGTCTCTCTATCGGGGGAACCAAACACCTGCGTGAGCGTGGATTGAAGTCCGTTGTTTTCCCCCTATTTCCAAGAACCTCAAGACAACAGTCGTTGTCGACTGAAAGGTTCTTAAACGCACAAACACTACAAAATACGTTTGCTCTGATCACCTATAGCCAACACATCATGACTTATTAGTAAGCCTTTTCGAGCCGAATATTAGTACTTGACGTCATGCAATACAAAACATGACCTAAACACCCAATACAAAGAATTATTCCTATCTCAAATTACTAAACACGTATACCTACAAATATCCAGAAAATTCCCTATGTTAAGACATTAGATCCATTTTACGAAACTAATCCATGTTGTCAATGAGTCTCGTGAATACTGTACATTATAACTTCTGCTTCTAGAAATTGGCTAATTACTCAGACTGAAAAATATCTTCCCAACACTGACTCCCCATAATCAACAAATAATCACTAAAATCTAACAAAGCTATAACCTGAGACGGAAATATAAATATCACATACCCTAGGTTTATTACATTACCCACGCCTCCGAAACTCACTCGTCCCCAATTGATCACAAACGTCATACTTATGGTCATGAATCACAACTCATTACTCCTCGAATCAACCGTCAACCCGATTCGTGATTTCCAAACATGATTACAAATCTGAGTCCGAATCAATGGATCTGATGCATTAGACAAATCCGCCGAGCGGGTTGGGGGTGGGGGTGGGGGGCAAAAACCCAGAGGCCCGGCGATTTCTAGGGGTCCGCCGTCAGCTCAGTTATACAAAATGAATTAATCTTTGCAGGAAATATTAAAACTTTTTCCTTGCAAGAGTCTAAGTTATAATAGGTTACTGCAGGTTTTATATGCAAAACTGTACACAGGTTTTTATATACAAAAATTAAACTAGTTTTGGGGTCCGTGACTGCTCTGCCCAGGGTTCAGACATTTCTATCGGTGGGCCTGCCCGCAGATTCGCCACTCTCCATCCAACTAAAGATAAAGCATAATCACTCATCTCCTAAAAATAAAATACATATAAACAACGAACAAAAAGTACGTAAAGTTCAATAAAAAATGACACTGCTTTGATTGGGCTATCAAAGCTTCAAACTTTCGTATGTTAGTGTCCTTCCTGCTTTTGGACGTATACACTTTAAGATATCAACAATAGCCTTTTTAAAGCCACGTGTGCCTGAATGAGGATATCCTTAACCAGCTGTGGCTAAAGGTGACATACCCTTTCTTCAAGTTTAAATATTATGATATTAATTTTTAAAATATCAGAACTAATACAAAATGCCAAACAAGCGTGAAATAAGCTCACCGTGACCAAGTTGTGAGCATATGACACCAAGTAAACGTTTTATGACTGCGGCATAATCAGTAATATAGTAATGGGAGCTGCAAGTCAAAGTATATCCACTGTGTAACGCTAAAGGTGGGTACGTATGCTCAACCTGAAAATAGTAAACCGATCAATACAGCCTACTATGAATTGACACAAGCAACAAAAAGACAATAACCATATATGGCAAATTAACATGATTTACCAGGAATTGAAACGAGCTAAGAAACTTAACCATATATAGCAAGTCGGTATGATTTATCAGGAAATGACACGAGCAAAGAAATGTAGCCATATAAGGCAAATCAGTACAATTTACCAGGAACTGATTGAGGCAAGAGATATATATTATGTGCCTGCCAAGTTGTAAGTTAGTCTGAATGATAGGCAGGACCACAAACAAGGCTTGCATTTGAATATCAGAGTAAGTAAGTTCCCTCTGTTTCAATTTTGTTTACTATTTTAAGTCTATGATATTTATTTTAATACTTTTCATGTTTTTAAATATTTTAAATGGATAGTGTTGATAATGAGAATTATTATTGCATTTATTGTAATATATTTAATGTTTCTATTTCTTAATGTCATGGAATAGTATATTCTTAAAACATCGCAAGTGTAAATGCCCCAATCTACACTCTGATGTCCTACTAATAAACTTTACCTGTTTTTGCAAAAGGTAATTAAATGGCTGCACTCAGTACACGAACTGATTGTATTAAAATTCAAAGTTAGGCTTGTGATCATAGAGTAATTTTTTAACAACGAGCAAAAGTGTATGCGAATCGCAGGGTGATAGTTACATGTGAAACTATCGAAGTCACACAAGTCTAACACTTTCCTCAAACCCTCCAAAAATGATTTATGTATCCTAGTTTAAACGCATTTTATTGCCAAGAAGGTCACAAGCATGGATGCAGGGCAATCACAAGTATGGATACGGGGCAAAAGGATTGGAAACAAGTTTTTCAAGTTACATGTTCCTCTCCATTATAAACATAAATACTTAATTAACGTGCATGCAGCAAGAGTTCTGGAAAAGTCAAGACAGGTGACGTACATACATACATATAACGAAACAATAGGGATGAAAGACAGAAAGAGCGGAGGGATAGTGTTTGGTGTAGTCAGGTAAAAATAAAACAATCATATGTTTGTAAATCTGTTTGTGTTTTTAATAAATGTCTGCATTTCCTTTTGTAGCAAAACTTTTATTTCTGTCGTGTTAAATACGTCGCCATATATCATTAAATACTTTAAAGATAGTGTATACACTTTGGGTCGAACTTCGGAAATAATTAAGAGTAATTGTCAGCTCACCATCAAGGATGAGAATAGGCGATGCATGTAAAATAAAAGTGATACAGCTTACAGATATACAGGATATTTTCCTGTATTAAATGAATAACAGATATATTTTATCTCTGTGGGTGAAAAACTGAAGTATTTTCAGCCACTCGGTGAAATATATCCGTTGTTCACTCGATGCAAGAAAATTTTCTTTTTATTTTATGCTCAGACGTATTGAATAGCAATATGCATATCAGACGGCAGTAGCAAATCTCTTAACGTATCCCACGGAATAAAGTCAGCTGTTTCACCGTTTATGTTCTGCTGTGTTTTGTGCATATTTGCACGGAAAATATCAGAATTAAAATAGTTCTCTTTCCTAACTCAAGGTTAAAAAAACAGGCATATAAACAGAAAGAAAACAATGGAATAAAGCAACTTGTGGGATTTTAACCTGGTACACATGTGTGACAGGCAGCCATACTTACCATTATACCAAACAAGTGACAAAATAAACGTTCGAATTTCTTGGTCATAATGTTATCAGTGTAAATTGAACGCAGTGGAAAATAAATTCATAATTTACTCCAGTGAATTATCAAAATTGTTTCAATTGGAAAATCCACTAATTCACGGACTAGAGTAGCATAAAACTATGTATCAACATCTAAAATACATGTACAGTATAAAGTATGCTATATACCGTACTAATAAGACCCACATATCACGATCATATCGGTACTAAAACCACCCCGCTATAGCGATACAAAATCCAAAGAGCCCCGTTTACCATCTAAATTCAGACTTTATACAATATGAACTAAAGCCACTTTGCTATGCCGGATTACGACTAGAGATTCCAGTCCCATTTAATAATTACATTTTACACCGCTAATACAATCGTACGATTAACTGAAGTGATCAAATAAACCGCGAACCGATGGATGCCGACAGAAGAACCCCGATATTTAGACCACCCCGCTTATGCCACCACTTTTCTTTCAGTCCCGCTGGTTGTCGTAATAGCGAATATTCATTGCATATGATACCATTAGGTGACACGCATGTATTATATTTGAGCGACATATATACTAAAACTTTGGGCGACACATGCACATGAACCATTCGGCGACGTCGCCCAATGGTTGGTCATATCCATGAACATAAATCGTTTTACCTTCCGGTGACAGTAAATGGGTGACGCAAAGTGAATATCATTTATTTTGTTTTACCACTTTTTCGTGTCTTTTTACATTCCTTTCAATATTCCGTATATAAATCACTACAAAGGCACAATAATGACTCGTAGATATTCACACATATTCACTGTACAAAGATGTCGACGAAAGGTACCAATTCATATGAATCATATGGCGAATAACATTCTTTTCAAGTGCACTGCATCCAGCATGGGATCGCGTGTGTCAGGGATTAAGGATTAATTGAGAAAAACACATTAAACTGACAACGAACAGTGCAGAACTAGTTTTCAACTTGCCTAGGCGCTTTCGACTCTCGTTGGGTCTTTTTCAAAGGCAGACACAAAATAGAGACAAAACAAACAATAAACGCAAACCGTTGAAATTAAAAAAGTTTACATAACTATTTCTACAGGAATTACATCTTGAAAATGGTTTATGTGTCGTCTAGTTGGCTTCAACTCGACTGCTGATGCTGCAATTTAATAGGTTTTGACCAACAAAGGGATGAGCCATATCGCCGTCTGTTATTTAATGTAAAATTGGTGTAACTGCATATTATATCCCGGATATTTCATTGTTTGCGTGGGGCGAGTAATGATCATAGCAATAATTATACCAGGAAGAACTACACACACACACACCAAAAAAAAAAAAATTATAGGTGAGTGAGTAACTAATGAGCAAAAGTAATTAATTATTCAATTGAAAATGTGGTGGTTGCAAACAGATGATGCATTTATTTTTGTGTGATTGTATTTTTCTAGTCTTTATGGTTTAAGCCGCTTGGTTTCAGTGTTCTAGGGCGGCGTGTCCAGTAAGAGTCTTCTTCTTTCCTGGTTTCGGAACTCCAGTTGGGGTTGCGAGCAATTGCAGTCAGTATTACATCACAGTGAAGGGATACATGCATGTATGGAAGCACAGGAAACAAGAACTGTAGTTACACGAGTTCTTATCAGCCTGTGAAAATGCATCACGGGAGTTATGAATTAAAATAAAATGATCTACATATGAATAGAAACATGTCTTCCAAATGTCTTCTGCCTGTGCCATATGTGTAATGTTGTAAACACGATTTCCCGCGAAAATGTCCCAGTTGAAATAGCTTGAAAATCTAATCAAGTCATATACATATGAACAGAAACGTGTGATACCAAATTTGATTTGACTATGTCAAGTTTTTTAGCGTAATTGTACTAACAAACATCACAGGACTGCAAGCGGTGTTGGCATTCAATCTCATTAGATGATACTTTCAATATTTTTTGCACCCTAAGCGGAATCGTTGTATGCCACTGAAATAATATATTTGTAGATTGTTCTTTATCAAAGTTATCACTGTAAATTGTTGGTGATTTTGGACATAATTGCCATAAAATCATCATTTTTGGAGTCTTTGTGGTGCTCAATAACAAGCTTGTGAACCTGATTATGCGCCATGATGAATTTAAACCAACATAGAACATCGAAACACATTAATATTTAAATCTGAATATTGCATCGCTTCCTTTCTACATTTTATAGTGTTATTTTCCCCCTTGATTAAAAATTCAGGTTCAAGGATGATATCCACAGCATGAAAGCAAACAACTACAACAATAAAATGTTTATATCAACCTCAGTATCTTCGATCCGTTAAATATATTCATTTGTATGCGACTATTAGTAACAAGTCTTTATGTTCTATACTGTACTTCTTGTAATCACCAAATACAAATTTATGAAATAAAATATGTTTAAACTAAGTAACAAGTCACAATTAGATCTACTTCGAACGGAAAAGTTTCGTCTTACTTCTCCACGCAAATGTCAGATCTAAATATGTCGGGAAAAAGTCAGAAACTTGGACTAGTGATAGTTATACAATTAAAAAAGCCCCCAACAAGACAAACCTTGGTATAAACAGAATGTATCAGTTATCTTCATAATAAAATTCATCAGCATATGAGTAAATACATTGGAATATATGGAGGATTGACTTCCAAGCGTATGAGTAAATAGATTGGAATATATGGAGGATTGAGGCCAAGTATATGAGTAAATACACTGGTATATATGGAGGATTGACTTCCAAGGATATGAGTGAATACATTGGAATATATGGAAGACTGAGTACCAAGAATATAAGTAAATACATTGGAATATATGGAGAATTGAGTACCAATAATATGAGTAAATACACTGGAATGTATTGAGGATTGAGTTCCAAGCATACGAGTAAATACATACAGGTTATCAGTACATTTGCTTGTTCTGGGTGCTTGTATTGATTTGAATATGAAAGCGGAAGGACACTGGATCTCGCGAGACTCGAAGGGTCGTGTGATCATATGTCATTCGCTATCAAACGAGACGCGATAGAAGCATCCTGATCAAGTTACCGTACTAATGATGTGTTTATTAGATACCCTAAACACTGATTTCACATAAAAGACAAGTTTTTATGTTGTTGTTCTTCTTGTACTTTGATTCCCTCCATCAACTCATATGGTACAATGTCTCTAAATATAGCGTAACTCTAGTAGATCCTTCATGCGACCGTTGTTAGATGACGCCATAATTGACGTTGATGAATCTAAATCCGTATCAGCCGCGCATCCCATACAAAGTTTCTACGGAAGCCTGTTAGTGCCACGTTGAAATCAATTTTTTTATCTCGTAAATACGAGTTATCCATCTCGTAATTACAAGTTAGTATCTCGTAATAATGACTTAGCTATCTCGTAATTACGATATACTAACTCGTAATTACGAGATAGTTATCTCGTATTTACGAGATAGTAAGTCGTAATTACGAGATATTTAGTCGTAACTACGAGATACAAAATTGATTTCAAGGTGGCACTAACAGGCTTCATAATTTCCTATATCCTTTCCGGTATATGCGAGATTCTCGCATGCATGTACCTTTTACGTTTAATTTGATTGCTTTTTGTTATATAAACGTCTCACACTGAGAAATATGAATAGATAAAAATAGCGTTCAATCGAGAAGGAATCACAAAATGTATTAAAAGCAAAATAGGGAATTAGCAGTATTTATATGCGGTTGGAGGGGGAGTGGGGGTGAGGGAATAGAGACGGCACTTTCTCCGTCTAAACTTATTAATTTGGATTAAAGCATTTAACAGGTGTTTGTTGAAATGAAACTTGGGCACGAGGCTAATTACTGATGCATAAAGTATTTCTGGAAGCGCAATTGCAAGCGTTCACATGGCATGCACATCTTAACAAAGTTACAATTTACAAACGCCTTTGGTGTAACCGGGTTCCAGCTGCCTATTGCAGATACAGGATCTTGATAATTCTTTCTTATTGACTAACGATTTGCTGATCGGCCTAATTATGTCAATGCAAACATATCTTAAAGTGCATGGCCGAACCTGCTGACTCAA
Organism: Margaritifera margaritifera; assembly: GCA_029931535.1. Classification (NCBI taxonomy): domain Eukaryota; kingdom Metazoa; phylum Mollusca; class Bivalvia; order Unionida; family Margaritiferidae; genus Margaritifera; species Margaritifera margaritifera. Next base: position 6,163,237 of record JAQPZY010001665.1, on the reverse strand, counting down.
ACCATTGCAAACTGCACTTTAAGTTGACATTAACCTACACGCAATTCCAACTACGTGAGTTTGAATATTTGACAATAAGGGACAGATAACAACGTCCTTTAGCCAATCAGAAATGTCACCACCAGTATAAATTTCTGCAATACGCTCTCTACATAATCGTAATAACGGTCACGGGTGGAAGCGATAGTCCCACCAACCCGAAGAAGCACAAGCTGTCTGTCTTACCGTTGTATTTGAGATATAGTTTCAAATTTTCAAATAATATCAAGCCATAAAACAATAAAAGGAAGCCATTTGATTTTTCATATTGACTGAGTTTGAAAGATGCACTTTTAAAAAAATTGCATCTCATTGCAGACATAGATTGAAACCCGGATTTAGGGTAAGTAAATACTTTCTGAATGGAGGTGCACACAAAACTTATTAATGTAGATCTACGTTAACAGATAATTGACAATATTCGTTTCATTATTTATAGAAATTGGAATGATAGAGAAAGTTTTCTTCACCATATTTCCAACATTAGCTGCCCCGTCACAAGTATTTAGCACGTAACCTATTACTCCATATTCACTTTTATTCTTATCTTATACGCATGTTTATAATCACATTTTGTATATTATTAGGTTTATATTTGAATAAAACGATAATTTTAAAGTCAAAAGGCTATATTTTCTTGCAATATGTTTGAAATGTTGGAACGATTTGCATGTAAATCATTTTGCTTTTTTTTAATCAAAAACATGCGATTTTAGGTAAACGTTTTCCCTAACATCTGAGCCATAATTTTAATCCAAACAAAAAGTGTAGATTGATTACTTCTTGTTAATTATTTAATGATACATATTTTGCTAATATAAACTTTTAACGATTTTCTGAGTTTCATTTAGCATGAATCGGCCTGGCACCCTTCCTCAGTCTTTTTTTAAATCATTAGTTCTATTATTTGCAATTTGCGAAATTTATTTCAAATTAATTAGCGTCGATGGACAAGAAAAATAAAGACCATTCGTCACAAGATCAAGGGACCGACCATTTGATCTTTTATTTTTTTCTCTTTTTTTTTCTCGGACAGGGTCCTGAGATTTTCTTTCGAACCAGGGTAATAATTTTACTGTAATGCAATTTAAATTTTTTTTTCCAAGCAATATAATGGATATAATTTTTACTTTTTTCAATAAATCAGAGCAATTGTATTTTCTTTCACTCTGTTTGGTGGCCTGGTATGTCTTTTATCTAACGAATCCCAATCCCGTCCTCCCCCTCCCGCCAGAAAATCAAACTGCCGGTCCCTAATACCATTGCTAGTATTCTGAATGTGAAAATGATAATTAAATATTACTGATAGTAAAACTTATCTGATAGTACTATTGCATCTACTAATGTCAACATGGCTTCCAGTCCTACTCAACAAAAATGGACGATGAAGAAGAAATGCATCCTGCCCCTGATGCTGAACATACTGGTTCCGATGTTCCACAATCACACGACTACTTGCGTGGTATACTCCATACGCATTTAACAAAAGAAAAGAGCTTCATGTGTACATGGGACAATGTGCAGGATATTCCTGGAAGCGAAAAGTGTCACAAAGTGAACCTTTCAAAACTTTTGAAAGTATGCTCCCCTCCTCTCTCTCTCTCTCTCTCTCTCTCTCTCTCTCTCTCTCTCTCTCTCTCTCTCTCTCTCTCTCTCATACATAAAACATGTTCAACAAACTTATACTGCCCTGGTCATGTACGCACAAATGAAGCTGCGTGTCGATACAAAAAATTGTATTAGATAGCCCCATAAAGCCGATTTAAGATTCTAATACATGCACGGACACTTTCGTTAACACAAAGAAGATAGCCGTCCAATGAGTCAAACATTTATTGTATGAACCACACCTTACATGGCATGCCATCAGCTGTTGCTTCGATTACGCATGTCAAAGCAATCTTTAGATTCTATCAATGACGATAAATAACCAAATTTAAAAGACCATACCTTGAATACATAAAATTGTCTTTGAAAGTGTTGTTGTTGTTATTATTGTTATTAGCATGAATAATAATAATAATAATAATAATAATAATAATTATTATTATTATTATTAAAGAAGAAGAAATTTGTACTAGTGCTAGAAGACACAAATAAAAATGTTTATCCAAACACAGTCAATTAAAGTCACTTTATGTACAGCAGATCACACGCTACGGCTCTGACCAGAAAATCACTAACGTTGTATTGAAAACAAAAACTATAGTTGCGTTCATTATATTAAATTAGCTATAACATCAAAACTATGGAATTCATCGTGTTATATTAAAACTTAACAGTATACAAAATAGACAGTTTTCAATTAAACTTTTTCTACTAAAATCATGGATAAAGGGCAGTCTTACGAAATGTATGGGATATGTAGGTAAAGTTTATTTTTTTGTGCACGCAAGAGATTTATTTAAATATATTGTAATGATTTATACATGAATACAATATTTGAACTCAGTCATTGAATTTGTCAAATATTGAAATAAATATATCTAAATACCACATGAATTGATAAATATGTTAAATTTAAAACCAGGATGATGAGTCGCCAGCAGAGCCCCCAAAGACCCCGCCTGAGCCTGAACTGACAAAGAAAATGAAAGGGCTTCAAAGGAAAATAGGTCCCGACCCAAACATAATCTATGATTATTTTGAAAACTGGGGTAAAACCCAGAGAGCACACGTGCTTGCTACCCACCCAGAATCACTCGACCAATTGGAGAAGTTGATCCCTGTAGCTAAAGATATGGGATTAAAGGTTTCGATGTGCTGGTTCCAAACACAGTTGGGCGCCTCTGTTTGCCGACTCTGAACAGTTACTAATTTACATGGACAAAATGACTAGTGATTACGATGATCAGAGCAAGCTATACATGGTGGAGGTCAGTGTTGTGTCTTAGCTACTCATTATAAAGATATAAAATCTAACTGGATAATCTATAGAGAGAGCTGTAAATCATCATTAAAATTATTTAATAACGCTAACAATGGTTTCACATATTGCATCTATGTATGTATGTACACACACACACACATATATATATATATACATATATATACATATATATACATAAATACATATATATATATATATACATATATACATATATATATATATACATACATACATATATATATATATATATATATATATATATATATATATAGATAGATAGATGGACAGGAAGATAGATAGATACACATACATAGGTGTAGATAATTATCCCTAGTATTATTGGAGAAATCAAAATATTTTCAAAGTTATTGCACTTATTTAAAGAAATGATAAGGACTCTACAAACACTACATTTATTTCCATTATTCAAACTCGAACTGACGAGTTCTTTCCCCTTCAGCTTACCAAACATATCATATAATATTATCATTAATGTAATTATAGGCAGCCATTACCAGCCTTTTAAATAATTTAAATATGAATTTATCTAGAGTACTTAAACTGTCTCCTCAGCTGTTGACCTGCCAATTTATTTCCGCTTATATAGTCCATAAAGTATAAACACTCACCACCCCCACGACCTAGCTAATATACAGCAGGACGATACGTTTTAATGCATGTATCAGCATATATTTGCAGTTGACCGCAAAACAAATATTTCAGTTTCATTCGTATTTATATACAATTTCTTCACAGGACATAGACAGGACTGTTGATGTTCACATAATGGCTGGTGTACAGACCAAGGATTTAAAAAAGTTTCAGCTTGACAACAGTGTCAATATACCTGCAAATATTATCCTTACTTGTGTCCAGGTAGTCAGTGTCATCGTCACTGGATGCCACGTAAGTCTTGTTAATCTCACTAAATGAAGATTTTACTTTTTTTCAAATGACATTATTCATCAGCCTTAGTTGTCTTATATCGGTTGACGCTCGTGCGACCTTTTATATTACGGCACTTTTGTTAAATAAATATCAATATAATAAATATTAACATACCTGCTTTACAAAACGTCTGAAGATTCGCACAAAATTAATGAAAAATAAGACAACTCGGGCACAAATAACAAAAACAACGGAAGTAAGACAACTCAGGTAAAAGACAAATTTTCACTTGCTCGAATAATCTTTTTAGTATCCACGAGAGCTATTTGTTCCCTGGCTGGTCAATGTTTTTATACTCTTTTATAGGGAGTTGGCAATGACTGCATCTGCCCATGTGACTATGTAGTTCAGATGAGGATTGTGGACAGCAAGGGAATATTGCAAACATACAATAGAAAAAAGTATGGAGAGGAGATGATGAAAGCTGTCATAGCAAACTTTGGGCTCTTTGGGGTTGTGTATGACCTGACAATCAGATTGGAAAACAAGCCGACTTTTGTCAAAACGATGAACGAGTACTTCAGTGTGAGGAATATTTTCTACACAGCGGGTGTTTTGGAGGGTTTGGTGGAGAACAACGACTCTGTAGAACTCTTCTGGCTTCCTATGAACAAATATATCCCCTTTGCTAAGTACAGTCCGGAAAAGGATGACGTGTGGGTACGATTAATCAACAAGGATGACAGTGGTAAAGACAAATTGCCAGGAGATAGGCACAACACAATCCAGAAGCAATTGGACGAGTACTCCTCTAAAATGTATGGTATTTCCCAGATTTTGTTCAAAAACAGCCACACATTCCCCTTCGTGCAACATATTGCCTTTTCCACGTTAAAACATATCATGTATCCCACTCGAGACGACTTGTACGAAAAACTGCCCGAAGCAGTACACTTCAGGAAACATATCGAGGATGTGCCAGTTTATGACATGGAGTTTGCCTTTGACTTGAGCGAGCAAACGAACTATGACTTGATTCGAAAAGCGAGCCAGGTTGTCATCAATGAAGTTAAGAGTGAATACAGCGAGAGTCGGTGTCCACTTAATGTGGCAATGGAGATGCGGTGGATCTCACACAGCGACGCGTACCTCTGCCCTGCTTCCATTGTAAAGAACAAGGCCGCTAAGGACCCCAAGGTTGTGTACCTTGAGATATTGTCCCTGGAGGGTTCGGAGGGATGGGAAAAGTTCTTCGAGACCATAGGAAAGAAATGGATGGAGTTGAGGGGAGTGCCTCACCTGGCCAAACAGTGGGAGTTCCTGCCTAATATACACGAACGCATCAGAGAGGTAAGGGCTCGATACCGTATTCGATAGTTGAGATCCTAATAGAAATATTAGTAATAGCTGTAATTCATCATGCAATTCTCATCCTCCCCTTTTCCGCTGTTTATTTATGTATTTAGTTTTTGTTATTGTTAGTAGTAGTAGCATGAGCAGGTTAGGACGGGAGAGCCCTTTGAAGATATGTAATAAAAGTGTGACGATTTTTAAACCTTTGCTAAACTACGTATAGGGAAATTATTGCTGTGATTGATCCTTAACAGACTCAAGGATCTCAAAAGTGTATCGATATTAGATATAAGAATTAAATGTCCTTCTTTTCATTTTAAGATTGGACTTGTATCATTAGCTAGGTTCAAAATATATAAGTCATTCGACTGAAAGAGATACTTATCCATACTTTATCTGTATTTGCACTTGTTGTATGTTACTGGAATCTTTTTACTTTTGACAGAAATTCGGCGACCGCATCAACAGTTTCAAACAACAGCTGAAAAACAGCAGAGCTGACCCCTATGAAATGTTTATGAACGACGGACTAAAAGCACTGCTCTACCCAGAAAAAAACGAAAACTTCATAAACCGGATCCGGAATCAAATAGTAACCGGAGTATACATTCAGCGTACCCTATAAACAGGTCTTGTTACTAGATTTATATGACTGTTTGAGTGTTCCCGTGTAATTTTCCTTGTAATTTAGAGTAAGAGAAGAGAAATAAGCTGTCCCATATCCTAGAATTATAAAAATATTACGCTTAACCTCATATGTCCACTTTTTTAACATTATTATGCATAATACGTGTAAATGATGTTTAATACATTGACTTTAACAGACAAAAGAGATATAATATAAACTTTGATTAGATAAATAGATAGACAGATAGACACAATCGAAAATGCAAACTTAGGTTTAACAAATGAACAGACAGATAAATACATATACACAGTCATATTTCTCTGAAACTGTATCTAGATTTAAAAAACCATCTGTATCGCTCAAATACAATTTTATCAAATAAACATAAGCAGATATCTGCGTGAATTCCACTTGATTTTCTTTACGGACAATAAAAGAAATACAGATTGAAAAAGCATATAATTAACAAGGGTCAGGATAAATTCCATCTAAATCTATTTTCACTATTTGTACTGGTTGACATTATTTCAACTTTGATATATTTTACTTTATTTTTGCACCAGCCTATCAGAGTTTTTTTGTATTTTGTTGCTATTCTCAAATATTCATATATTAGGATCATTTTATTTTCATTGTTGTAATGTAATAAAGCCTTCATGGATTTTGCTTCACTTGAACTGTGTGATTCGTGTGGCTCTTACTAATAAAGAATTATGAGCTTGTTTTTATGAACTCTGTATTTTTCATAGTCTACCACTATTTATTCGTTTATTGATGTTGCTGTTGTTTCTCTTTTTTCAATCCAGCAAAAAGTTCACATCACAATCTCTATTGCATACATTTTATGAAAACGTTCAAAGGTACTTACTCCGTAATACGCACTGTTTATTTCACACATTCAGCTAATGGTTTGTTCAAACTGATATCACGTCTGTTTAATTAGTACAGTCAAAGTAAAACTTCTGTTTCAAAAGAGAAAACGCAAAAGCATTGCTATTATAAATCAATCAAAGAATTATATTTGTTCCTAACTTTAAAGGAGAAGGTCGAATTAAAGTCGATTTCGGCCCCTAACCAGAGCCAGATCAAACTCATATAGATAAAAGAGGTCACTCTCTCTTCATTAAAAAAATTAGGCATTTAAATTTTTTCCATGACCGCTTTTAATAAGGGAAAGCAGTCATTAAAAAGTCAGTGATTTCTCCACCACCTTTTATCCTGGATTATAGATATGATGGCTAAAACGCCCCTGTCAAGCTTATAGAATAAGAAGAAGAAAAAAATAAAAATAAAAAAAACAAAAAACATCTTAAATTGTGCATTAGAACACAATATGCATAATAGTCAGTGGTACAATCTATACATCTTTATTGGTATTTTGCAACATTGTTTAAATTATGTCTACATTTCCAGTACGTTCGGCTGATTACTTCTGGCATCTATTTTTGTTTTCGTTTTCATTTAAAACGCTTTGCTTATATTTATGTTTAGCACTGACCCGCTGCCTAAATCTTGCCAGAATAACACCAGAAAGGATAAAATTAATGTATTTCGCAATGAGTTTCCCACCTAAAAAAAAACGAAAAAAAAAAAAAAACCCAACCTGCAAACAATGGTATACATTGGTATGTTCCTACAGTATATAGTGATTCAAACTTCACTGAACGTAGGAGACGAAAGCTGTTTTGTATATATATCGGGAGGGGGAAATTCTGATTTAATTTTATTAACAATTCGATACAATTATACCTTATAATAATGACTGGCCCGAAATTTTGATAATTTTAAGCGACTTTTTAAAGAGAGAGAGAGAGAGAGAGAGAGAGAGAGAGAGAGAGAGAGAGAGAGAGAGAGAGAGAGAGAAAGAGAGAGTACAATAGCTGAAAAGCATACGGCGTGGGATGCACTTGTGCAACAAGTATAGCATTGTTTAGTTATTTTACCAACTGAGGATATCAATTCTTATATATTCCTTGTCAGAAAAGCATGACAAATTAATACAATTGTATTTGTTCCAGTCCAGTGTGCATTGCTCCCAACACCCACCGTCCACCCACCCCCTCCATGATTTTATCACCGATATCATCCGTGCGGTTTAACCAAGTTGAAGTGAAGAACATAATCTCATTAAAAGTTTAAAATGAAATGTAGGGTATTTATCCCTTAAGTTCAACATAACCCTAAAACGCTGCTAGATTATGTTTGTGGAGAAATTAGCGCCATATTTTGCATTTATTTCCCCGATGTGCTTAACATTTATATTAAATGACTTGAAAATTAAGGATGGTCCATTGTGAATATCCATATATACACCATAGCGATTTATCTTGTAGCATAAAGTATATATTTCCAAACTTCCAAACCCATGTCCTTCAAATAAAGAAAGTCATATTTTAACTTGACGTGGTAACATTTGTCTTCTTTTAAGCATGTAAACATAGAACTGAACTTTGAAAAGTCGTACAAGACACCCTATAATGTTAGTTTAAACTATTAAACCGGGAGATCAACAAACATTCATGGTGGGAAAGTTTTAAAAAATGTTTTCCATGTAAACAAGAACACAGGTGGCCGACGCAAGCTTAATGTTAAAAAAAGCGATAACCTGAAGGAAAAAAAATCATACCGACTGACAAAAGTTCCTCAGATTATTCCTATGACTCGTTCTGACACCGGACCCTGTCTATCATACTATATAAGAGACACGGTAAGTAACTTCCTAACATTCAGTTCCACACCCGACCCTCGATCTTGGGCTGTTATTCCCGTCTATGGAGGCACTCAGACATACTCTATGGCTCGTTTTACTCCTTATATAATTTTCTTTTCATGAAGCCATCGTTGACTTTTCTGCGTCGCAGCAAACTGAAGTTACGGGCTCCGAAACATACGAATTGCGCGAATGTTGCATTCTCCGACAAGGTTAAGCTCACCTAACAAGATTACAATTAGCCGGTACTTTCAGAGATAAGCGACTCTACGGCACATTCCTTCATTATTTTGAGAACAGAAGTATATGCAAAGGTAAGTTTCTACTCACCATTCACCCGAATCAGCTTTAGGAATCCTGTTCCATTGAAGAATTACACATTGACACCTAAGGTCCACTCATGTTGTATATCCGTAAATTAAAAATTCACTACCTAACGAGTGAAAGGCATTTTTGTGGCACACGTAACACAGGGGCGAAGGATGATTGGCTCAAATGTTACTATATAATATAAAAATGATTGCAATACATAACATTTCGATTTATAAAATATAAAATAAATAATGAGTCTACTACATTTTGTTAATTTAATTGTTAAAAAATGTCAGTAATAACTTTTGAGCCAATCATCTTACGCCGGGAATAGCAGCCCAAGATCGAAGGTCAGGTGTGGAATTGAGTGTTCGGAAATTACTTACCTTGTCTCTTATATAGTATGATAGACAGGTCCGGTGTCAGAACAAGAACTGAACAAGAACTTTATTGTATTTCGTATAAGGCCACTGGCCCAAGTTCAACATTATGCAATGAAGAAAATATATAATTGGAGTGGACACACTTGGGTATGTTTTAAGCCTACAGTACGGTGCTAAGTCATATATTCACATACATATTACACAATATACGTAATTTGTAAAGCATTTTTCCTGAGTTTGAAGGTCAAATATATAAACTGTGCTGTGTTTCTGATTACCTCGTCAGATTTATTACAAAGTAAATTGCAAATATTTCATAAGGTGGGTTTTCGTAATAGTACTTTGGAAGAAATCTAAACTTAATTTTGAGTATTTTGGTCATTTCAATAAAAATGAAATTCATCTTCAATTTCCCCGCTGTCCCATACATAATATAATCTTCGTGCCCTATCAACATTTTGTGTCTACCTGTAACTATATGAATAGGAAGTTCTCCTAATACAAAGAGAGTGTATAACCGTCTTATAACCATCTGATATCGTTATTTTCAACAACATATACGTATTTTTCACGTTATATAAGACCTATATAATTTCTTCAATTCTTTATAGGAGTTGATACAGTTACTTTGTGCCATTCTTGCAAATTACAATCCACTGACCGTTGTCTATATTGCACAAAAAATAAATCAACGTCGCAAATACCCTGTGATATCCACACAAAACCAAACCCATATTTACAAAGTAGCTGTCTAATATAAGTTGCCCAAGTTATTCTCTCGCTATCATCCAGTGCCTTTAACATCTTGTAGCATTTCTTTTGATATATATAGCTAGGCATGCGCAACAATTTACACCAATATTGTATACATATTATAAGGTTCACATTCGCTAAGAACTCCATTGTTTGAAGATTGTCTTCCAAGAGACAAGTAAAATTTACATAACTGTTGGTGGAATTGATCTACAGATTTTCTATTCTTGTGTCCCATAATCTCTGATGAATAGAGGAGAATGGGCTTAACACCAACATCAAATTATTTGAACCCACTGCTCGGTGATGGAGATCCCTGTTTTCATATTAATTTCTTAACTGGAATTAAAGCTTTATTAACTTGTATAAAAAGTCTTTCAATTGATTTTAACCAATTCCAATTCAATCAATAGGTGTAATAAGTTAAAATTTTGACATTCTCATTACGATAAGTCCATTTTCAAACTTCTTAAGTCTGCTACCGTTTATAAAACCAATGATTTTTGTCTTATCCATGTTTACAATAAGACCCCATTGCACACAAAGGAGCTCCAGTGTGTCTATCTTTCTTTGTAATTCTAAAACAGTATCAGCAAAAATACAAAGGTCATCAGCATAAAGTAACAGAATCCTATTTTGTAATTCATTTTCAACATAGATTCGATTCTTGATCCACCGTTTTCATTCATTAATGATGATAAATCATTTAAAAACAAGGAGAGGACTTAATATACAGCCTTGTCTCACTCTAAGATTACATTCAAAATATTCACTTAGTTGATCTTGAGAAGTCTTTACAGATGATTTAATACCTGAATATAGATTTTTTAAAATAGCCAGCATCATACCATGAACACCATTTTGTAATACTACATACAACAGCGTCTTTCTAACTGCTAAATGAAATGCTTTTTTTAAAAAGCGACATGTAAGCAACAGAATCTTCCTCTAATTTCGAACGATATTTCTGTACCAAAGATTGCAATATACAAATATAATCTACTGTCAAATAACCAGCCTGGAATCTCGCCTGTTCTTCAGGTATGTTATCGTAGTTGGTAGCCCAGGTATTAAGTCTTTCATTTAAAATTGTAGTAAATAATTTGCTGCAAGTATCTAGTAAAGTTATTCCTCTATAATTGTTTACATCACAGAGATTGCCTTTCTTTTAAAAAATGGCATAATTAAACCCGTTGTCCATCAATCAGGAAAGGTATCATTGTAGAAAATAGTGTTACAGAGAGGTGTTAAATAACATACTCTGATATCTTTTTACACTTGAAAAATTCTCCACGAAACCCTTCTTCACCAGGAGATTTGCTCTTTTTAAGCAAATTGAATGCTTTCATTACTTCATTCCCAGATGTTTCTGAGTTGAGAATCTAATTTGTGTCATCGTCATTGCATGTATCACAGATATTATTCTCATGATTTTCCATAATATTTTTTATAAATACTACGAAATGTGGGTATAATTCGCTTTTAGATGGATTCAGTACGCTTTTCTTTTAAAATACTCGAACCATTCCAGATTTGATATTTTGTTTGCATTTCAAGTGAGGTACTCTTATATAGATCTGTGGAAGATCCCCAAAATATTTTGCCTCATTACATGAATTCTCTAATTTGTTATACAGAGCTTTGATCTAACGTTTCTTTTTATTTCTGTGGACATATCGATTTCTAAGTCCCAGATACGTTTGATAACAAAATGTTATATCTGTTTTTCTAAACTGGTTTAAAAGAGTGTATTTTCTCTTTTTCAAATCCATGGATCCCAAATTGTACCAGGACGATTTTGAAATATTGGATTTTCTACAATCTACTTCAGAACTGTCTGCTGCGTTGTATAATATTTTTAGAAGCATGTCAAGACCCTGTTCTGTATCCTTTGTGACAGTGGTTAAATAGGCATTGATAAACGTCTCCGTGAGTAGCAATCCTAAATTAGTCACAAACAAATTATTTGCATTCTCATTCCACTTAAAGCGATAATAGGGTTTTGTCTCTAAATTTATATCATCCTGAACAGTATTATTTTCATATAGTATTTTGATTGAAACTTCGATTGGTAAATCCTTCCATTCAGTTCTCGTTTGAACATTGAGTCGTTCAGCATGTGTAAATAAATTTGACGATAATATTATGTAATCGACTAGACTCCTTCCCTGCTTTGCAAGACGTAAAATCTCCCTGTTCATCATCATCTTCTCTACCGTTTAGAACATGAATACCAAATATGCAGCATAACTGAATCAAACTTTAACCAAATTCATTCACCTCAGAATCTCTCTATTTTCTACACTTATCAAAGTTATCAATCTTCTAATGGAACGAATTTTAAATCATCATCAGTTATATAGTCATCTAAACAAGCAGTTTTAGAACTAAATCACCAGTCAGTGACCAGTATATTTCATCAGTCATATTGATTTCTGATACGTCAATGCCATTTGAGGACGTTTTCCACGTACATCAATATGGGTTCCGTGCATAATAATAATTTATACACATTCACATTGTGCTTACACACACGAACGCGCACACACGTATACGCACGCACTCATGCACACATACATACATATCGAGTTCAGAGACATTGGGACTGTTTGTAAAGGGGCTGCTTACTCAGGGATAAAGAGAGTCTTGCGTCAGAGGTGAGGCCGGCAATGAATCTATTTATTAATAATTTCATTTGAAACAAAGGAGCACCTGTGGTCAACCATGTCGCCCGGTTGTGACGAACTGTCATACCCCCACACAGGCACATATGAAATACATATGTACATTTTAAATTTAAAAATAAAAGAAAATATGTATATGACATTCAAACTCCAGCAACTGACCGCTGCCAATGATGGTAAGGATAAGTTCCAATAGGGTCATAGCCTCCAAATTTATCTCTGTACGGCCATTCATATAGCCTCTCTCTGTCTCTGTCTCTGTCTCTCTCTCTCTCTCTCATGCACACATATATTAACACATGAATGGTCACAGTGAAAACTTCTGTAATAATCAACTTCAGGAGACAGTGAAATAATAAATAAGAAACTAGATAATGAACAAATAGACAACATTATTTATATAAGCAACCAGCTGAATAGCAGTACTTGAAAACAATATGGGTTTTTTTTTTTTGCTAATTCAAACTGTTTTCGTGTATTAATCAATAACCTGTAACATGAGAAAGAAAAACATGAATAAAGAAATAGTGCAACTGGAATAAGCATGAATCACTGAAGGGAACATTACAATAAATCTTGTTGTATGCATTAAAGAACAAAAGGTAAGTTCCAAGTTATCCTCCAAACGCTCCAATTACTGTTACCTGTGATAAAATTCACGACCATCTTACCAGCACACAACTGCATCATGAAAGAGTTAGCAACTATTATATAAAGATAACATGTGACTTAGTAGATGTAAAATGAGAATTTGGCCTCACTTGAGAAAGGAAAGGAGGCGTTATTTTGCCGAATAAGCATGTTTAGAAAAGTAGGAGTTTTCACTGTTTTTGCCCTAATATAACTCTTCTTTGAGCAGGGGAGTGTTTTGCCTCAGGGGAAAAAAAACACCTTTTCCCCAGCAGCTACGCTGCACCGAGTGCCACGGATCCACGTGCAAGGGTTTTAATGCCTTGCTCTCTAAACTGGCCCTTGGTGTGTATGTGCGGTTTTTGTCTCAGGGGAAAATCTTGTTTTGCCCCAGTAACTACATTGCTACCTAGTGTCCGCGGCGGCGAAAGTCAGGGGCGCGAAGATTTTTTCCCCGCGGGTGCGAAATTTTCTTTGTCTGTTGTTTTTCCTTCGAGTTCCAAGATGACCATGATATCACTAATGTGGAGGTGGGTGGCACATCGGCCAATTTGTGATCTGAACTGTCTGTTGCACACTTGACAGAATATGCCGCTTGGGTATGCTTGATCAATAAAGGATGCGCTGCAGTTTTGAGATTTACGCTGCTTATGGACGAGACTCCACCAGATGGAGCGATCCCGTGTGAGATCTTCCTAAGACTCAGGGACAATTTTGAAGTGTTTCAAGGATGACTTGAGGGAATCTTTGAAGTGTTTCTTCTGACCACCCTGAGATCGCTTTTTCACCTTCAGATCGCCGTAGATCTTCTTTGGTAGTCGCTCTTCTGATATCCTGGTGACGTGGCCTGTACATCTCAACTGTGATTTCATCAGCAGAGTGTGGATGCTTGAAATATTTGTCCGTGTGAGAACATCGGTGTCTGTAACCCTGTCCTGCTATATTATCCTCTTCAGTATCCTCAGCAGTCTACGTGAAAATGGTTCAGCTTCTTGGCATGGTGTCTGTACACAGTCCAGGTTTTGCAAACATTCAGCAGGGTCGGCAACACAATGACTTTGTAGACCTTCAGTTTAGTTTGTTGACTAATGGCTCTGCTCTCCCACATATTTACACGTAGTCTGCCAAAGGCCACACCTGCTTCAGCAATTCTGGCGTTGCTTTCATCATCGTTGTGGACTGCACGTGACAGTTTGCTGCCGAGATAGGTGAACTTGTCCATTCCCACGAGGGTTTGGCCACTTACTGTGATGGTAGGCTCTACGTAAGGCTTTCCTGGTGCAGGTTGGTGCATCACCTCTGTCTTCTTGATACTGATTGTGAGACCAAAATTGTCACAAGCTGAGGAGAAATAGTCCATACTGTGTTGCATGTCAGACTCAGATTTGGTATTCAGTGAACAGTCGTCAGCAAATAGGAGATTACGAACAGTCACTTTCTGTAACTTACTCTTCGTCTGTAGTTTCCTCAGATTAAAGAGCTTGCCGTCAGTCCGGTATCTGATGTCGACCCCAGTGTCATAGTCACGGAAGGCATCAGTAAGCATAGCAGAGACCGTCATGTTGAAGAGGGTTGTTGCCAAAACACAGCCCTGCTTGACTCCATTGGTAACTGGGAATGGTTTAGATGACTCTCTATCATCCACAACACGATCGAGCATGCCATCATAAAATTTACGAACCATCGCGATCAATTTCTCTGGGCATCCAAATTTTCCTATGATCCAAAGGCCTCCATGACTGGCTGTGTCAAAGGCTTTTGTTAGGTCGATGAATGTCATGTACAGGTTGGAGTTCTGTTCCTGGCATATTTCCTTGAGTTGAAAAGCTGAAAACACCATGTCTATGGTCCTTCATCCTTTCCGGATACCACACTGACACTCTGGCAGGAGTCCTTGGTCGATGTGATGCACAAGACGATTCAGCAGAATTATGACAAGGATTTTGTTCCGGCTATTGACAGCAGCAGGATGCCCTGATGATTGCTTTTCACTGGACAGAAGCATCAGTGGAACTCGACAGCCTCCTGGGTGACTAGAAAGCCCTTTTCTGGCTCACACTGTTCATCCTCGTAGTATGAGGAAGGGGCTAGGAAAGGTGACCTAAACATTGCCTGCTTCACCTTGACCCTGGTCAGAATATATCGGCTGACGGAAATCCCACCTGAGCCCTCGAAAACCTAACAAGAAGACAAAGGTGACGCAACTCACCATCGGTGCCTGGGACGTACGCACACTAGTGAACAGAACATCAGCAGATAGACCAGAGAGACAAAAGGCTCTAGTTGGTGCAGAACTGGCCAGATTCAACATCCAAATAACATCCATGACTGAAACTCGCTTAGTTGAGGAAGGACAACTCATCGAAATAGGAGCCCGCTACACCTTCTTCTGGAGAGGCCGAAATAAAGAAGAGCGACGTGAAGCTGGTGTTGGGTATGCCAGCAAATCACAGCTAGTTAGCAAGCTCACAAATCTCCCAAAGGGCTTGAATGACAGACTAATGCAAATGAGACTCCCGCTGTCTGGAAAAAGACATGCAACAATCATCAGCACCTATGCAATCACCATGACCAACCCAGATGGGATCAAGGACAAATTGTATGAGGACATGGAGTCTTTTATTGCAGAAGTGAAAAAGGCAGACAAATTCATGATCCTAGGTGACTTCAATGCTAGAGTTGGCACAGATCACTAGACATGGCCAGATGTCATTGCAAAAAAAATGGAGTTGGCAAATGCAACAACAACGGACTCTTCCTACTGAGAAAATACCCTGAACATGACCTCCTAATCACC
Source organism: Margaritifera margaritifera (assembly GCA_029931535.1). Taxonomy (NCBI): domain Eukaryota; kingdom Metazoa; phylum Mollusca; class Bivalvia; order Unionida; family Margaritiferidae; genus Margaritifera; species Margaritifera margaritifera. Next base: position 6,147,170 of record JAQPZY010001665.1, on the reverse strand, counting down.
AACACAGTATACACCTGCCAAACCGCAACAAGACGAATTGGATGTACCCACCCTCCATGTACTTGCAACTTACCGACTATGTCATCGTTAGGAGAAGAGACATGCAGAATCGTCCAATTGAAAAAGGAGAATGTAAAACAGGCATTTGTCGAAGAACTGTGCAGCCAACTGAATACAATCAATATAAACTCCGAGAATGTCGATGAAAACAAGGCACTCTTCAGAGACTATGTGTACTCCACTGTATCCAAAATCCTCGGTTCTATCACACATAAATTTCAAGAATGGTTTGATAAGAACGATGCTGCCATACAAATACTTCTTAATGAGATATATCGGCTACAGAAGGCCAGTTTAGAAGACAGCACATCATATTCATATAATAAGGTAGTCTTCAACAACATCAAGAGGACTGTCCAATGCAAATTCAGAGAATTTCAAGACTTATGGTTGAACAAGGCAGATGAAATTAAGACCTACGCAGTCATGAATGACATGAAGAACTTCTATGACGTTTTGAAGACAATCTACGGTCCACAATCATCGGAACACATCCAATACTGAACGCTAACAGCGCTGCTCACTGACAAAGAAACGATACTTCAAAGATGGTCAGAACACTACCACATATTGAATCAACAGTCATCTATCCGCGAGGAGGCAATTGATTGACTACCCCAAGTGGAAATAAACATATCACTTGCTGACCGAAAGTGTAAAAGCAATTGACCTGCGAGCAAATGGCAACGCACCTGGAGCAGATGCTATACCAGCAGAAGTCGACAAAGCCGGATGTTTGCTCATGGCAAAGAAACTGACTGAACTCTTCCAATCATTGTGCACTCATGGAACTATACCCCAGGAGTACAAGGATGCTTCCATCGTCCGTTTGTTCAAGTGGGAAGACAACAGTAAATCATGCGACTTGTTGGATATCCCGGGTGTAAGCTAAAGACCTGCATTCCGCTGTGGTATATCGAGGAAAGATACGGAGCCCACAAGCTTTGAAGCAAACATTTTAGGAGCCTCCTGGGAGTCATCTCTTGAACAGGCAGTTAAAAACCTAACAGAAAAAAAAATGAACGGGCTATGGCATAAGATAAGCCTTTACATGACTGGCGACGACCAAACGAAAATAAGTAACGCGTTAAAAGACAAAAAGTGTCAAGGTTTGAGTCTGAGATTTCCAAAACACTGATTAGTTGGGCGTAAAAGTTGATGAGGTTGATCATTATGGAAGCGACTTATATCATTTTGAGCTTGAATTGCGAAAGGAGCAAGCACAAACTTCGCTTTTAGATGACGCAGAGTATGTAAACTATGCGCCAGAGCCTGTTGCGAAAATTGTGCCTTGCAGCTATAGCGATGTCTACAAATCAGACCCGCTTTTACGCGGCAGCGAAGGCGTTATAGCAAGCTCCGCTTGCAAGGGCAGGGTTGGGTGGTGCATGTTTGTTAAACTGTGCCCTCTTGATTCGTGGGCGACGTCCATAGATGGCGACGAAAAAGAGCCCATAGGATGGAAGTTCTAGCTGGTGTTCCAGAACAATGGTGCAGTGAACACGTGACTTGTCGTGCTTTTTGGATTTTTAGTATTAGGCGGCGGCTGATAACACTCACAACCACTGCTCTCTCGGCGATGAATGCATTTGGCGCACCATCAATATTGTTATTAACGTGATTAAATATTATTATTATTATTATTATTATTATTATTATTATTATTATTATGATTGTTGTTGTTGTTGTTGTTGTTGCTGTTAAGGATTATACAAGAAGAACAATTATGTACTAGTGCTGGAAGACACAAAGGAAGAAACGAAATACATTGAAATCAGTACATTAAAAAGGAAAAATAAAATGTCCCCAAGCATAATGAAGGAAAGTCAGTTGATATAGAACATATCAGTCTTTTGCCTCTGACCAGAAAGCCACTTGCGTTGCATGGAAACCGAAAACTACAGCTGCGTTTATTATATTAAATTAGATATAACACTTAAACTAATGAATTAATCGTTTTATATGAGGACAAAACTGGAGACAAAAAAAGAGCTTTCAGTTAATCCCTTTCTACTAAAATCATGAATAATGGGAAATCTTTCGAAATGTATGGAATATGGAGTTAAAGTTTCTCTTTTTTACACCCAGGACATTTCCTTAAATATATTGTCATGATTTATACACTAATACAATATTTGAATTCAATCCGTGAATTTTTCAAATATTGCAATAAACATTTGTAATTACGACATGAATTGATAATTATGTTCAATTTTAAACAAGCGTTATGAGTCGCAAGCAGAGAGAGCCACCTCTATATTGAGGTCAAGCAGAATGGCCACAGATGAACTGGTAAAAAAAATGGAAGAGCTTCAAAAGAGTATAGGTCCCGAGCCAAAGATAACAATCGAGCATTTTGAGAACTGGGTAAAACACAGGCAGCACAAGTGCTGGCAACGCCAGAATCACTCGACCAAGTGAAGAAGTTGATCCATGCAGCCCAGGATATGGGATTAAAGGTCCGATGTGCTGGTGCTAAACACAATTGGGCTTTTGTTTGCTGAGCTGACACTGAACAATTACTAATTTCCACGGACAAAATGAATAGCGATTACCAAAACAAGAGCAAACTATACATGGAGAGGGGAGTTATAAATCATCATTAAAATTTAGAATAACGGTAACACTAGTTTCAGACAATGCATCTATGTATCTATCTATCTTTCTATATAAACACTCCCACCCCACCCTCATATATATATATATATATATATATATATATATATATATATATATATATATATATATATATATATATATGCACAGATATAAAATACACAGATACATAGATATAGCTATTTTCCAGAGTATTATTGGAGAAATCTGAATATAGCCAAAGTTATTGTACATGTTCAGGTAATAATGAGAACACTACAAACACTACATGCATTTCCATCTATCAAACTCAAACTGACCAGTTCTTTCCCCCTCAAGTTACCAAACATATTATATAATATTGTTATTGATGTAATCATAGCTAGCCATTACTAGATTTGTATATAGGTAAAATATAAATTTATCTAGTGTACTTGAACCTTCTCCTCAACTGTTAACTTGCCTATTTATGTGTTTTAAAATGGACCATAAAGTGCAAAATCTCACCCCCACCACCCTTACCACTGTACCAACCCCAGCACTCAGCTTATATAGAGTCGGAAGATACGTTTTATTGCCGCTATCATAATATATTTTCAGTCGACAGGAAAGCGAATATGCCAGTTCATTCATATTTATATAATATTTCTTCACATAATTAGGACAAAACTGTTAATGTTCACTGAATGAGGAATTCAAAACGTTTCAGCTTGAGAACAACACCAGTATACCTATAAATGTTATCCTTACTGCTGTCCAGGTAGCCATTGTCATCGTTACTGGATGCCACGTAAGCCTATTATGATATGTCTGTCCTTCTGTATGTCTGTTTTGTTAATCTCGCTAAATGAAGATTTGATTTTGTTTCTAACGACATTATCAATTAGGTTCACTTGTCTTATATCCGTTTTCGTTTGTGTGACATTGTTAAATAAAGATCAATATAAATATAAAAATACCTGCTTTACAAAACGTCTAAAAATTCGCACACAAAAGTATTGAAAATAAGACAACACAGGGCACAAATATAAAAAACAACGGAAAAAAGACAACTCAGGAAAAAGACAAATTTGCACTTGCTCAAATAATCTTATGTAGTCTCCTCAAGAGCTGTTTATTCTCTGGTTGTCAATATATTTGTTATATACTTTTAATAGGGGAGTTGGCAAGGAGTACAACTGCCCATATTACTATGTGGTTCAAATGAGGATTGTGGATAGGAATGGAGAGTTGAATATATATATATATATATATATATATATATATATATATATATATATATATACTAGAAAAACGCAGGGATAGAAGAGGATGAAAGCTGCCATAGCAAACTTTGAACTCCTTGGGTTTGTGTATGACAAGACAATATGATTGGAAAACAAGTATACTATTGTCAAAACGATAAATGAGTACTCCAGTGTGAAGAATATTTTCTACACAGAAGGTGTTTTGGAGGGTCTGGTCGATAACAACTGGTCTGGTGAACTATTTTGGCTTCCTATGAACAGCTGGATCCCCTTTGTTGGATACAATTCGCAAAAGGATGACGTGTGGATACGATTAATCAACAAGGATGACGAGGGTAAAGACAACTTGCCAGATGATGACTACTACAAAACCCAGGAGCCCTAAGACAATACTCCTCTGAAAACTATCGTCGTGTCCAGCTTTTGTTCAACACAACAACACATTCACCTTGGTGCAACGAAATGCTTTCTCCATATTTAAAGGTCGAATGTATCATACTCGAGACAACTTCTACGAGAAACAGCCCGAAGCGGTACACTTTAGGAAAAATATCCAGCATGTGCCAGCTTATGGCACGTGTTACGGAATTATATATATTTTTCTTTTCAGTAATGGTATAGTTTATTATTTTATGATCTCTCTTCTTAGTCTAAACAGCTGTCGTCTTATGAATATACATACGGTAGGCTCGATCAATATTTCCACTAGTTGCTTGTAACTTTAGTCGTGTGACGTATTTTCTGCGCGCGAGAGAATGAACTTTTGACCTAGTTCTCTTACTTTTAGGAGTAAATATTATATTGACCAGGAATTATAGTTTAAGGTTACATTCGAAGAATGAATCGTGTTTATTAGACGTAAATTATTTCGAAATACCCAGTTGTTTATCGAAGACGTAGTATGGGTTTTGTTTCGATTCTGCGCATTAAGGCTATATATATATATATATATATATATATATATATATATATATATATATATATATATATATGAAATAATCCTGTGTTTAAACATTCTTCATAGTTACATAGAGATTGAGAGATCATAACGAATTTGATTCATTTTGAGTGTGAGATATTATTCTTTGGATATTTATTAATTAAGACAGTACATTTAGGATTCAGTACTGTGTTTTCAACCTGAATTATTATACAGCTCCGTGGAATTATCGGAAACATTTCTAGAACTTGTGAGATTCCAGATTCACAAGGATTACTTGGATTAACTAATTCTTATTAACGCATTAGTACAGTGCAGGTTATTTCATTTGGAACATACATTCGGAATAGTTGGATTAAATTCCGGAACAGTGAACTTTAAAACACTTTAGGACTTTTAAGGATATTCTATACTGTTAGTTATTTTTAATTCTTTCACTTTAATTGTTTGTTGAAATATTTTAATATTTTCGGAAATTAAAGATTTGTATTTTAAATCTTGAAAGCTTGTTTGGGTCTTTTATTTTGTTACATAACCCCTAGTTGTAACAGAAGAAATTGGTGACTCGTCCGGGATTAGAAATTTGAATAATTTCGGGATCCGAATTTGAATATTTTAGGATTTAGATTTAATTAAATATTTTCGAGGTTTTAATATTTCAGAGATTTTGATACTTCGGAAAGTTTTCTTTTTTTGATTTTAATTTCAATGTTTAAAATTTTAAAGATTTCTTAGTGATTTTCTGATTAAGAAATAAAGAGAACCGAACAGGCTTTCATAATGACATCCAGAGTAGATAGTTTCGTAGCTGATCCTACCCAGGAGAAATTTGAGTCCTTAAAGAAGGACCAATTACTTCAAATTGCTAAACATTATAGTCTGACTGAAGCGAAAGCTTCCATGTTAAAACAAGATATTAGAAGTATCTTGATACACTATTTGGTACACACAGGTATATTTGAAGAGGGAGTTTCAAGTGAAAAGAAGAATTCTCCGTCTAGTTTGGAAAAGAAATTACAGATAGCAAAGGACATCGAGTTGGAAAAACTTAAATTACAGTGGGAACAGATGCAGATGCAGGAAAGAAGGGAAGAAAGGGAAAGATATAGAGAAATACAGACGGAATTCAGAGATAATGAGATGCGAGAGAGGGATAAATTAAGGGATAATGATATACGAGAGAGGGATAAAGTAAGGGATAATGAGATACGAGAGAGGGATAAAGTAAGGGATAATGAGATACGAGAGAGGGATAAAAAAAAAGGGAATTTCAGGAGAAAGATAAGGATAGGGAATTTAGATTAAGGTAATTAGAATTAACCAGTAAAGGGCACTCTCATGACAATACAGATTCATACTTTGATATAACCAAACATATGAGACAGGTTTCCCCTTTTAGAGAAAAGGAGGTAGACAAATATTTTCTCAGTTTTTAGAAAATTGCCGAGAATCTGGAATGCCCGAAAGAGAAGTGGACCTCATTATTGCAGAGTGTGTTTACTGGCAAAGCTAGTGATGTTTATACTGCACTCTCCTCGAAACAATCAGCTGATTATGAAGTGGTCAAAGAATATATATTGAGGGCTTATGAGTTGGTACCTGAAACTCATCGTCAAAACTTTAGAGAATGGAAAAAGGAAACTAATCAGACTCAGGTAGAATTTGCTTGGGAGAAAAAACGTTGGTTTACAAGATGGTGTACGTCCAAGAAGGTTGAAGGGAATTATGATAATCTTGAGCAACTGGTATTGATTGAAGATTTCAAGAATTGTGTCAGTAATGAAATTAAGGTATACCTTTATGAGAAAGGCGTTGAAACTTTAGAAAAGGCAGCCAGCACAGCTGATTAATATTCGTCAATACACAAGGTTCCATTTGTAAATAAAACTTCATCTCAACAAGCTTTTGTTAAGAAACCATTTCAGACTCGTTTGAGTAATTTCAGACCTCAGGGTAATGTGACTATGAAGAATCAAAATTCTGATAGGGAATATCAGAAAGCCTTATCTCTACCCACGTGTTCCTACTGTAAGATGAAAGGGCACGTTATTTGTGATTGCTTAAAGTTGGAATATAGGCAACGGAATTTTAATAGAGCAGTTCCAAATGCTCTAGTTATTAAGAAGTCAAGGTCAGGGTCATATATCAAGGATGATATTTGTTTGAAGGCTTGCATACCTCAGTCTGATTTTGTAATGAAGGAATACTAACCATTCATGTCGAAGGGTTCTGTGTCACTTGTTAGTGACTTGGGTAAGTCTACTCCTATTAAGATATTAAGAGACACAGGAGCTTCTCAGAGTCTATTGTTAGATAGTACTTTGCCGTTTTCTGAGAAGACTTCTACTAGTGAAAGTGTATTAATACAGGGTGTAGAATGTGGATATGTTAATGTCCTTCTTCATTGTGTTAATTTGTCATCAGACTAAGTTTCGGGACCTGTGACCATAGGAGCAGTGGCTTCTTTGCCTATTAAGGGCATCCATTTATTACTAGGTAATGACCTAGCGAGAGATAAGGTCGTGGTTAATCCACTTGTAACTGACAAACCTAGCATAGATCAACGAGTTGATCATATTGAAGTAGAAATCCCTGGTTTAAATCCAGTTTGTGCAGTTACTAGAGCTATGGCAAAGTATGATCTTGAGAATGATGTTGTTGAACAGGATGAATTTCCTTTAGCGAACACCTTTTTGTGTCAGGCTTTTAATGAGGTCACTTATGCTCCTAGTAAAGTTCAATTAAGTATTGATCACAGTGATACTCTTTCAACTACAAAATCTCATAAAATAAATCAGTGTGAAATAAGACAAAATAAGGAAACGGAGACTGCTTGGGGTAATTGCTGGTGACGAGTGGTCAGTTAGTAATAAGATAGTAGTTTCTAGATCCTATCGTCAGGAAATACTTAGTGTAGCCCATGAAACGTCGTTGTCTGGTCGTTTAGGAATAAATAAGACGAAGTTAGGCAACCAATACTTGTTGAAGAGGTGTGCGTCTACAAGTTTTTCAAAAGCTATTCCTTTGCGGAATATGAAAACTGAGACCATAGTGAAAGCTTTGGTCAAGTTTTTCACGCTGTTTGGTCTTCTTAAGTCGATACTATATCAGACTTTAGAACGAATAATTAAACATATTGTTATGAGATAGAGTATAATTGGGAATTGTTGTGGAACAGAAAGGGAGTAGGACGAAGGTGTCCAATTATTGTTGTTTGCTGAGAGGGTGGAGGGTCAGTGTATGAGTTTTCAGCCAGGTGATTATTAGCTTTGCTACCCATACCCCAAAGTTCTGTTCAGGTTAAGTATTTTGGCCCTTATACCATTGACAAAAAGGTTAGGGATTTTAAATTATATTATTAATACTCCCGGGAGGAGAAAGCAGAAACACTTTAATTGTTTGTCGAACATTTTTAATATTTTAGGAAATTAAAAATTTGTATTTTAAATCTTGAAAGTTTGCTTGAGTCTTTTCTTTTGTTACATAACCTCTAGTCGTAACACACGGAATTTGCCTTTGACTTCAGTGAGCAAAAGAACTACGACTTGATTCGACAATCGAGCAGTTTTGTCATCGAGGAAGTTGTGAGGGAATACTGCATGAGTCGGTGTCCACTTAACGTGGAAATGGATATGCGGTGGATGTCTCAAAGGAGGCGTACCTCTGCTCTGCTTCTATTGTTAAGGACAAGAAGACAAAGGACTCCAAGGTTCTCTCCCCTGAGATATTGTCACTGGAGGGTTCGAAGGATATGAAGACTTTTGCATGGTCATAGGCAACAAATAAATGGAGTTTGGAGGGGGGGGGGAGGTATCACGTGGCCTAAGAATGTATATTCCTGCGCAATATACACAAACATATCAGAGAGGTAAAATCGCAGCACTGTACTTGATGGCTGAGATCCTAATAGAGATATTAGTAAGAACTGTAATTCTAAATGCGATTCTCATCCTCCTCTTTCTTGTTTTTAGTTATGTATTTATTAATTTATTTATGTATTTATTTATTTACTATTGTTCTTGTTGTTGTTAACAGTAGTAGTAGTAGTAGAAGAAGTAGCAGTAGTAGTAGTTGGTTAAAACGGGAGAGACCCTTTAAAATGTGTAATAACAATGTGTCCATTTTTAAGCTTTTGCTAAAATATGTATAGATAAATCATTTCTGTGATTGATTCTTAGTAGATTCAGGGATCTTAAAAGTGTATCGATGTTAAAACTAAGAATAAAATGCCTTTTTTCCCTTTTAGGATTGGAATTTTATCATTTGAAAAGGTGCAAAGTATATATGTCATTCGACTGAGAGAGATACTTCTCCATAATTTATCTGAATTTTTTCACTTTTAGCACGTTATTAGAGTCTTGTCACTTTTGAGAGAAATTTGGCGACCGCATCGACAGTTTCAAACAACAGCTGTAACGCAGCAGAATTGACTGCGAAGCTATGTGTATGAATGAAAGACTAAAAATCAGAATCTAATCGTAATAGGAGTATATAATTAGTGTATAATTGTTATATTATTAAATTCAGTGTTCCCAGTGATGTGAACACATTCTTGTAATTTAAAGTAAGAGAAGAAAATTAATCTGTCCTATATCCTAGAAGCATAAACATGTTACGCTTAACCTCATATGTCCACGTTTAACAAAAAGATACAATACAAACTTTGATTAGATAAATAGATAGACAGATATAAACAGTCTAAAATGCAAAATTAGATTAAACAAATCGATAGATAGATATACACGGCCAAACCTCCATGAAAGTTTATCTAGATTAAGATACCATATTTATTACATATCCATTTAATCTTACATGGCTGATCTGGCATTTGATACAGATGTTCAATCTGCGTTTCCGTATGGCACACCTAAAATTTCCGTATCGTACACCCAGCTTAGAACTACTTTTACCATTTGAAATATTCAATAATAGTCAACTGATGAAATATCGGCAATCATTTATTGTTATACATTTTAAAATATTGTGCGTAATTTCTAAAATTTCTAAAATGTCTACACAGACAGTTTTCAACTTTTAAAAAATTAAGTCATGGGGAGGGGGGAGTTGTCCAATGTATCTGATCAAAATGACCCAATTCAGCGCTGGGGCCTAATTACGAAGAACCGTAAGTAGCGACGATGAGTTTATGGGCATTTCACAGTACCTACCGCCGAGAAATTATAGTTGAGGTTGACAACAATATTTTGGACAGAATATCTGACGATGAGTTCTCAGATGAAGCTGGTGTGCAATGTGATACAAAACATGACTGAGAGGTAGAGACCAAATACTTTGCCACCGAAATCTATTATTAAAAGTGTTAAAAACAAACAAAAAAAAATAGACGCAGTAAGAAAGCCTCGGGGAGTGATGCCCATACTCATGGCATGGTTAGAAATGTCCCCTTGTTAGGATAAAATGGAAATTATCAACTTTACCCCTGTTTAATTAGACACTTATACAGATGCCTAACTGGTCACTTTAATGAAACCGGATGGTTCGTACTGTAAACCAGACACTCTTAACATTTTCTACAGAGCTACATGATTCTTAAGGGATGACAACTATGGCAACAGCATTTGATCTTCAAATGTATTTGCTACCAGTTGCAAAGTGTTGAATTCTCAGCGCAAGCACCTTAAACAAAAAAATTTAAGAAATCGAAGAAAAGAAACTTCTGAACCGTGCACTTTTTGATCTTGTTCCCAGCTGCAGCTTTGCTAGCTCAGAGAAGAGACTTTCCACAGTGTAAATCATCTAAAGTACCAACATTAGCCAGAAAACCATTTCAACTTCAAACGTTTAAAATATGGAGCAAGTATAAGTGGAGGAACTTTCAAGTTTGCCCATTTATAATACATGGTTGAATTCCATTTGAATTTCTTGATGGACAATAAAATAAAATAAAGTTTAAGAAAGCATATAATCTACAACGGTCAGGATAAATACCATCGAAATCCATTGTCTTCATTTGTACTGGTTGAGATTATTTCAACTTTCATCCTGCAAAAAGTTCACATCACAATCTCTATTACATATTTGTTATGAAAATGTTCAAAGGTATCTACTCCGTAATTCGCACTGTTTATTTCAAACGTTGAACGAATAGTTGTTAAATTTGATATAACGTTTGTTTAAATAGTACAGTCAAATTAAAACGTCTGTTTCAAAAGAGAAAAGGTAAACGCATTGTGATTATAAACCAATCTGCGAATTATATTTGTTCATAAATTCAAAGGACTAGGCAGAATTAAGGTCGATTTCGACCCCTAACCAGACCCAGATGAAACTCATATAGATAAAAGAGGCCCCTCTCCCTTCACTACAAAATATATATTGAAATTTTGTCCATGACCGCTTGTTATAAAGGAAAGCAATCATTAAAAAGCCAGTGATTTCTCTACCACCTTTTGTCCCGGATTATAGATAAAATGGCTAAAACGCACCTGTCAAACCTATTTTAAAAAAAATACATCTTAAATTGTGCATTAGCGCACAATATGCATAATAGTCAGTGGTACAACCTTTAAAACATGATTTTTATTTTGCAACATAGTTTAAATAATCTGTATATTTCCAGTACGTTGGGCCGATTACTTCTGATACCTATTTTCGTTTTCATTTCAAATACTTTGATTATATTTATGTTTAGCACTTATTTGTTGTCCCAATCTTGACAGAATGACCTCAGAAAAGACCATCTATGCATTTCTTAATCATGTTCTCACCTAAATAAATGCCGTGGAATCATTTTGCACATTAGTATATTCCTAGTCTGTAAGTGAATAATTAAAACATTACTGAACGTGTAAGGCACTTGTGCCAGATGTATAGCATTGTTTAGTTATTTCACTGACCGAGGATATCAATTCTCACATATTCGTTGTCAAAAAACCATGACAGATTAATATAATTTAATTGTTCTAGTCCTGTACGCACTGCTCCCAGCCCGCTTCACGATTTTATCATCAATGCGACTTAATCAATCAGAACTTAACGTAATCTCATTAAAATGTTAAAAAATACAGGGTATTTATACCTTAAGTTCATGTATATTCCGTGTTTAATAGTATCATGACAAGATGCTAGATTATGTTTGTGGAGAACGTTCGCGCCATATTTTGCATTCCCACCCCCCACCCCCCACCCCCGATTTTCTTACCATTTAAATTCGATAACTTGGAAATTAAGGAAATTATGTTTCCAAACCTATGTGCTTCAAATAAACAAAGTAAAAGGCAATTAATTTTAACATGACATGGTAACATTTGTATTCTTTTAAACATTTAAACTCAGAACAAAACTTTGAAAAGACGTATTAAATAGGAAGGTCGACAAACTTTCAGGTGAAAAAGTTTAACAAATGTTTTACATGTGCATCAATACGGATTCCATACATACCTAAAAGTTATATACATTCAGGTGTGCGCGTACACGCACGAACGGGCATACACGCATGCGCACACACACACATGTACATAACGAGTCTGGAGACACACGGACTTTTCTAAAGGGGCTGCATACTCCGAGATAAAGAGAGTAGTGTGTCAGAATTGAAGCAGGCAGTTTTAATTTGATTTGAAACAAAGAAGCACCAATGGTCAACCATGTCGCCCGGTTGTGACGATCTATCATATCCCCACACAGGTACATGTGCAACACATATGCACATTTTAAATTTAAAAATAGAGATAAATATTTATGTATAATTCAAAGTCCAGCAACTGACCACTGGCAACAATGCTAAGGATAAGTTCCAATAGGGCCATCACCTCCAAATCTATCTTGGTACGGATATTCATATAGCCTCTTTCACTCTTTCTCTTTCTCTTTCTCTCTCTCTCTCTCTCTCTCTCTCTCTCAGGCACACACATAAACACATGAAAAGTCACAAGGAGAAATTCTGTAATAATCAACTTCATGAGGCAGTGGAATAACAAATAAGAAATTAGATAATGACAAAGAAACATCGTTAATCATATATAAAAAACTAGCTGAAATAGCAGCGCCTCAAAACAAAATACTTTCAGGAATATTTTTAAACCAATTCAGACTTTTGGGTAGATAACGGTTTCGTGTATTAATCAATAACCTGTAACATGGGAAAGAAAGACAGGAAGAAATATATAGTGCAACAGGAATAAGCATGAATAACTAAAGGGAATATTTAAAGAAAACTTCTTTGTATGCATTAAAAAAACAAAAGGTAAGTTGTGAGTTATCCTCCAGACGGTGTAATTATAGTTCCAAGTGATAAAATACACGACCATCTTACCAGTACACCACTGCATTATGAAAGAGTTAGCAAACACTATAAAAAATAAGATGTGACTTAGTAGATGTACAATGAGAGTTTGGCTTCGCTTGAGAAAGGCTAGGAGGCGTTATTTTGCCAAATAATCATGTTTGAAAAAGTAGGAGTTTTCCCTGTTTTTGCCCTAAAATAACCCTTTCTTTTACAGGGGAGTGTTTTGCCTCAGGGGAAAAAGCACCTTTTCCCAAGCAGATACGCTGCACCGAGTGCCGAAGGTCCACGTACAAGGGTATTAATGTGTTTCTCTCGAACTCGGTCCTTGCTACTTTTGTGTGGGTTTGGCCTTCGGGGAAAATCTTGTTTTTCGTCTGCAGCTACGCTGCTACCGAGTGTCCGCGGCGGCGCAGGTCAGGGACACGAAGGTTTTTTCACCCCGGGTGCAACATTTTTTTTTAGAGTCATGCGACTTGTAGGATATACCGGGTGTAACATCTTAATTCGGGACGTGCATTCCGCTGTGGTATACTGAAGAAAGCTACGGAGCCCACACGCTTTGAAGTAAACATTTTAGTAGCGTCCTGGGAGTCATCTCTTGAACAGGTGCTTGAAAAAATGACTGAAAAAAAATACGCTGGAGACGCTAGGGCATGACTGTCGACGACCAAACGAAAATAAGGGACGCGTTCAAGGACGAAAAATGTCAAGGTTCTTGAATGAGGTTTCAGAAACAGTGATCAATTGGGCAGGAGTAAACGTTGAACAGGTTGATTATTATTATTGATACCAGATTAAGGTTTAACAGCGAGCGGAGCAGGCACAAAATTTTGATTTATAGATGTCGAAGAGTGTATGGTTTATGCGCCAGAGCCTGATGCAAAAATTGTGCTTTTCAGGTATAATTAGACTCGCTTTTACGCGGCAGCGAAGGCGTTATATCAAGATCCGCTTGCAAGGGCAGAATTGGGTGGTGCGTGTTTGTTGAACTGTGCCTTCCTGATTTGTGTACGACGTCCATAGATGGCGACGAAGAAGAGCCCATAGGATGGAAGCTCGAGCTGGAGCTCCAGAACAATGGCACGGTGAATTAGAGAAAGATGAGTGTTGTATTACGTAGCGCAAAGTTAATGGAGCCCGAATGCGGGGGTTGGGGGGGGGGGGGGGCAATTTACAGCTTCTAGCTGCTAGCGTACCACCGCCGGAACGGCAAAATAAATGTCGTCAAAGCTGCAGTGAACACGTGATTTGGCCGATATTTGGCCAAGTCAGGCTGTGTGACAAAAATTGCGCGGACTTGCAAGCGGCCACATTTATGTTTTGGCCGTTTCTTACCATAGCGTGAAAATAGGTTCAGTCGCAACTCCGCAACTATGTTGCGCTGGTACTGATGCCAGTCCTTTGCAACTCTGTTGCCGCTGGTTCACTTGTGTAAGCTTGATGTGCGTTAGAGCGTATTTTGTTTTCATACTGTGATACTTGTTAATTTCGTCGAGGATGTGAGTAAACTCCTGATACGAAAATATCAGCATAAGACTTTGAAACATAAGTTTGATGGTGTTCAGCGTTGCCTTGACAATATCCTGTTTTTTGCCTTTAGTATTAGGCTGCGGCTGATATGATCCACGACCAGTAACAACGCGCCGCAACACAAAGCTGCTGCCTAGAGGATGGTCGCATTTGGCGCACCAACAACCGTAGTTAAAATCCCTATGCCGGCGGCGCCTGTATCCGTAGACACAACTTTTATGTTGGTGTCGACGCCATCAACGGCATTAATCGTTCGCTAGTACTTGTTGAAAAGATTGTGGCGAACTTCGATGTCAACTTTTTTTTTTTTTTTTAATTTTTTTTTTTATTTTTTTTTTGGTGAATTCCGAAATTGTCCCGATGCTAAGGCTTTGTGGGTCAGCTCGACAGTCGTCTGCGTTATCGCTAATCCTGGGAATCTCAAAGCTTTTTGACTAAGAGGGTAATAATAAATGTTAATTGATCCGTAACTTCGGGATTTCTTGCTACGCCGCGAATGCATACATCAATTAGGTAGTTTCTGTGCGCCTGTACAAAATGGTTATAAGCTTGAAGTAAATATTGGTTTCCGTTATAATTCTAAAGTTATTGTGTGAGGTATTAATTCCGCTTTCAGCTAAGCCAGAGTTCTTGCTTTGTGCCTGGGAGACTCCTTCCACTCGGATTGAAAGCAATGCCTACGGCCCTATGATGTTCCTGCCGTGCAGGTTAATGAAGTAAAAACCGGTTTTGGTAATGACTAACAGTGTTGGCGCTATATTTGAGTAATAAAACACCAACGCTTTGAGAAGTGCGCTAACGTGAAAAGTATAACGCGTTGGGATCAGTTAGCCGCCTAACTGATGTCGCAAAGGTCGTCAAAGGTAAAATCTAGGTGTTTGGCACCTATTGATAGGTTCCGCTCCGGTAAACATAATGATGTTTGCCGCGTAACACAGAGGTGCCGGCACTGGAAGCTCTCTTATCCAAGCCCACAGCACCAGAACGTACAGCCAGAACGTACTGACGGGCCTATGGTGCTAAATGCAGCAGCTACCTTGCTAGTAACAGCGTCCAGCGTGGTAGCATTCTGCGGGTCAACAGGGTCGCGTAATTTGTTGATTGGGTTATTGTTCATCACCAGCACGCTCTTATTGTATAACGTTTTTAAGATCTTAGCCGCAGCACGGTCATTAACATGCATTTTGATGCGGTCTACAGGCTCGCCAGCATAGCGAACGCTACACTAGCGTAAAGACCGCGATATTGCCATCCATTGCATTGGCCTGGTTCATAACAAGAGTAGAGACGTCAACGCCGGTAATTGATCTTCCCAGCGGCGCATCATCGAAAACAACGAGGTCGCTGGGATCATCCTTAATGGCGCGGTTGCTACAGCCAGCGAGATCAGCCTTTCTGGCAAACCTGGAGAGATCACTAAAATCGCTAGCTTTTTTGTGGTGTGTGTGTGTGTGTGTGTGTGTGTGTGTGTGTGTGTGTGTTATATCTAATAGGTTGACTAGATTGCAGTATAATGCGGTATTGCAGTCTAGTGTCAGTACGAGTAGTAGAAAATGCCGCAAGTGTTTAATGTTCAAGAAAGTTGACTGCGCTTTCATAAAGAATTCTACAATTTTATTTATGACGCAAAAGTAGTAGTTCCTTCAGGTTTTAAACGAAATAACAATGGGTGATCAACCGAGGATGCTTGTAAAGGAATTTGCCATAACAGCACTTCGTGTGGCAAAAAATATTGATTTCGACTCTATATTGTATGTTTTGGTGCTCTAGAAAAAAATATATTTTAGACGGAATATTAAACGAAAGGCCACCCCTTGTTGCTGTAGTAATAGTTCTTTCTTTTTTTATTTCTAGAGGCGGAATAAGGTTACCGTTATTTTTGGCGTACATAGGCTGTTTGCTGAGTACTGTGTCTACATACTTTTTTTGTGGCCGCGTTTTCTGGCACGACTGCGTCTGCCAAGTCCATGATCTTGTTGCGCCCCATGTCTAGGTTCCGGTCATTCTGTCGCCTGCATCGAGAACCCTGAAACTACCGTTTTTATAGATATATACTGGCATTTTGTTTGTGCTTTTGTCAGGGCCCCAAACATAGTGTCTCCGGCCTTTTTAACAAAAGATCTAGCTCTCATGCGAAGTACTGCGGCATATAGATTATTAATAGCAGAATCTACGCAATATTTAGTGGCCGCGGCTTTTTGGCACAGTTGTGGCCGCCAAGTCAATGATATTGTTGTTTCCCATGTTTAGGGCACCGGTCATGGTGTCGCCAGCCGTGTTCACCTTTTCGGATATTGCACCACAGTTGGCGTTTCTCAAGACTGGCGCCGCCAGCCGCGTAATCTACGCATGTATTGTGACCACATCCTGCTTGTCGGTTGGGTCTGTCACACCTATGATCTTGCTGCCTCCCATGGTCAAGGTCCCAGACATTGTGTCGCCAGCCTTGCACACCATTAATGCGCCTTGGTCGTCGACATACCTTTTGTGGCTGCGCGCCTGTCAACGTACCTTTTTTGGTTGCGTTTTCGGCCTTGTTGGGGTCAGCTAAAGATGTAATTATCTTCTCATCATGCCGTCGACCTTTCACACAAAGAGGTCAACGTTAGTTGGCTTGCCGCCGAGCGTGCAGTTGGCGTTAAAGACCGTCATCTAGCCATCAGCAATACTGGCCGGCTAGGTAAGGACTGTCGGCGCCCTAGGTTAGATATCGCTCTGGGTATTGAAAAACACCTCCAGATCATCAGAACCTTCGTCGGTGGTTCGACGAACACATCGCTAAATGCTGCGATGTCGGCCTTGGTCACATAGTTGGAAAGGTCAGAGGACTGATGCCCTCCAGCACACAGAGGCGCCGGCGCTGCGTCATCAGCCAAAACGAAACAGTCAAATATGTCCACCGGCATAATTATGGTTACCTAAAAATAAACTGTTCCTAAATCATCGAAAGCGCTGTCTCCGCCAACGTTTGAGCCACCCGGTTCGCACAAGAGCCTTTAGACCCGTGATAGACAGGTGGTTTCGTATAGGGCTGTCGATCCCTTTTTGGACCGGAACGGTGGATTAGGTCAGCTGTACCACTTGCGGGCCACCGCGTTGGCATCTGAGGTATGAGACCAAGAGGAGGAGCCAAGTATCAAGGTTGATGACACCGTATTCGCAGATTGTACTGACAGACGCTCCAGCTCGTCACGCATGTAAACGGCCCAAAAGTGTTGCCGGTTTTTTGGAGACAAAATTGTCTCAGCCATTCGCAGAATATCAAAGTTGGATAAAGCCTTCACCTCCTCGTCCCTAGCAGATACAATCCTCTGCCACACTCACTTGCGCTGCGTGACCCCGTCCCCGGCAAATACAGACCGCAGCCATTTTAAAGGTCACTGCTCGATGCAACGGAGTTTCGGTGCCAAGGACGAATGTTTGTCCCAATGGATGTTTTGGTTGCAACGAACCAAGCCTCCCCATCAGATGCCAGCGAAGCAGCTTTGCCAGCTTAGAAATGGAAACTGCCGCCGTATCTGCGCATAGCCTGAATGACCGTGCCTGCAATTCCAGCCTTAATGGGGACAACAAGTTTTTCGAGCTGGCCCTTTGTTAAATTTACTAGTTTTTTTGTCGTACGTCATAGCTTCAGCGACTCGTCACGGGAAATCACCAACACCAGTGTACTTATACAAATGTACACTAGTGTCCTCTTGTGAAGCAGCGGTCGCACTTTATTGGGCAATTTGCCCCCCTGTCAACGCGCACCTCAAATAGCAGATTCACGACACTTTGCTTGATCATGTCTAAGTGTTTCAGGTTGTAGTAGTATAGTAGGGGTAGAGGCCGAAGAACTCCATTTGTCCTATCTGGAGCCAGGGGTCAATGTTTTGGTCCCAACCCATATAGCTAAGGAATTATGTGGTAAGCGCGAGCAACCTTGTTATGCTCGTAGCCAAGAAGAATATTTATGGCCGGTTCCTGTTTGCCAGTTAGTTGCAAGGTCACCTCAGTAACCCCAAGCTTGTCAAACACCATCGAATTGTGTAACTAACTATTTAGCAGCCTTGTGTCTTTAAGGCTATAAATATGTTCCTAGCCGCGGTAATGCCGTGCTAAGCGCTCACTTTCCAGGTCATTTGCCGTCGATGTTAGGCTATATGTAATCATAGCCTGGAAGGCTAGGGTGTTTATGCAGCCATTCATGACGCTAATCAACCTTATCTCAGTCGCAAGAGATGGCGTTAAAACACGCATTTGAAAGGTGAGCTTTGTGAGTTCGACGTTACCATCACCAGCGGTGGCGACGCGCCAAATGGCGTTGTTGTCAACGCTTATACGTGTCAGCGCTACGGTGTGATTGAGGCCAAAAAAAACTTGTACACATCACGGCTGAAGCTAAAAATGAGGTTTAGTGCTATAGCACAAGAAAATGTGCCGTCCATGTCTGCCATCACCTTTCGCATCCCAAAGCCAAGGTTGAGGTGTGCTTTTACAATTATTTTTAAACAAAGCAAATTAGTGGCGGTCGCGGGCTTTGTTGCGGCAGGAGATACAGCTGGGTCAGCAAATGCATCACGTGCAAATGTATAAGCTATAGACTCTACATGTTCGGGGCTGTTTGTTGCGTCCTTCACAAACATCAATGACCGGCAGCAACTTAAATGACATTAACGTATTTAGCTGGCGTTTACCCTAAAGCTTAGTACCGCGGACGGCAAAGACCAGGCCCCTTGGTCAAGTCTGAGACCAATTAATCGAAAGCTTTTCAAACTCATACGTTGCTTTTTCCTTTGCAAGCTGGCGTGCCTTCAGCATGTTACACAGTTCGCTGCGCCTGGCAGTTAAATCATCCATTATTTGTATTGTGTCTTTCGCGCTGGCATGTATGCACGAATGACATGTAGTCAAAGCCTTCGAATGCTTGCAAATGATGCCGAAGGTATTAATTCATCCACACTTTGTCACAACCGGCTCGAAACTTTAATGGGCCAGTAGTTACGAGGTCTACGGTAGAAAAGTTGTGCGGCATTAATGTGACCTTTTATAGGAACCGCAGAAACTAGTTCCTGCCCGGGTCGGCTGCACACACCATGGTGTGGACATTTTGCATTCCGTGTAGACATTGTCGCGGATAACCTTTGGCATGTGGGCGTAGCTTTCGACCAATTACAAGACGTGCCGATCACGACTAAAGAGGCGCGTTGGCTTCTTTTGCCATTCTAGCAGCGCTTCAGCGTACATCATAACTTTGGCTTTGTCGCGGTCTAGGTCATTAAGGCCAGGGGCCTTGTCAACATCCAAAATATACGTTACAGATTAATCAATAGCGGCTTAGCGCAGCAAAGACATCAGAGTCCGCCAAAGACTGATATTAACCAGATACACGACCTGCATAGCATCAGGAGGTCACAGTTTGTCTGACGCCTTTGGCCACTGACTCGTTAAAGGTGGTATGAAAGCCAAGATAGTGGTTGACGGAAGCGATAAAAAATATCAGTAGCACATAACCGCTATTGCAGGTGATATACTGAGTCCACCAGGTCCCAAAATATGTTGCCATGTATTGAGTAGAAACGCTTGGATGCCGCAACCAATAATCGCAGCACCAAATGGGCTAGGCCGCTGCCTGACGTTGTGACTGCCCTGAGCAGCAAGGAAACGCGGGTCACAGACAAGGGACCTTTTGACGCCACTAGCACCAACTCGGTTGCTACTATTGTGCCTTCTCAGCAATTCGCGGCTGGCAACCCGCACCTACCAGCATCTACGCTGTTGTAGCATCTATATGCGCCTGAAGAGGTGTAAGGCGGGCAACGTTGAACAACCGATTCTCTGTGGTCGCTCAGAGTGTTTTCCCTGGCTGACCGGTTTGACATCCCAGTCGCCAGAACAAACACTAGTGTGCCTGCTGCCTCGGATACTCAGCACAGAGATTTCGTTGACTAGGAACAGCAGATCGTGTCTAAATGCACCCAGATACCGCCTTCAGGTCTCATCCGGGCTCGTTAACGCGGCCATGGGCCGAGTGCACTTGTGGCCATATGTTCACGTTACGATTCTCTCTGGGGCGATCCATTTTGTGGTATCTAACGGCGACAGAGTAGTTTTAACAAAACGGTATGCGCCAATTTCGTGGCGGTCGCTGGGTATGGCAATCATTGAGTGGCAAAAACACCTTCCGCTAACGACTAACCATCGTACAGGTGGGTGTCCGTCGCCATGTTGCGGTAAATGTCGTCGGTCTCACTCCTTAGCTGTCTGTGTCTGTGTACAAGAGCCTACACCTTCACGCCGTATCTGACTTTGACATGATTGTTGTAATAAGCTTACATCAGATGTTTGTTCAGGTAAATGACTAATGTGCCGGTGTATATCGGGCAGTTGAGATTTAGGTTGGTCTTGATGCTATGAACAGCGACAAGGTTGCCGTTAAATATTGTCTGCGACTGGAACCCTGGATCGGCGGAGACGGCATAACTTATCCTCCTCGCCCTCGGGCCTCACCAGGTCCACCTGAATTCTCTTACGCGTGTTTTCCGTGGTCTTACCAAAAAACACTGAGGTGCTCAACAGTTTGAAAAAGTCCTTTTAAAAATCTGATTGAGCCTTCGTCCTGAGGTCGGTGTTCACCTGAATGTAAGGCACCATCTACGCGCTCTGATCAAACTCTAACACCCTATGGACTTGCGCATCTTATACCTGGTGTATAGCCGCAGGTTATTGTATTGAACTACATATCACTCTTTCTTACGCAGGTTTGGAACCAGCTTCATACACTCCGGGTATCTGCCGCCTTCGAGAATAAAGCCCTTTGGCGAATCCTTCGGCACGGTAAAGTTCGTTGGGTCTTCGTTAACGGTGGCCTCCCTGAATCCGCCAGCTTTCCACTGTTAAAGGCGGCGCACATTGGATTGTTTGCTTTCGCTTGCCAACGGCTGACCATTGAAACCCCACCGTGTATGACCTTCTCGATAAATTGGTGCTTGTCGATGTATGTCCGTAGTTCCAATTTTACGCCCGTCTTTTTCATGAGGGTGTCCAATCTCATTCCGGTTCAGTTAAAGTTGTGGGCACAGTCCAGCTCATGTATTTAAGCGAAGTGATGTGAAAGGCCTCCCATCAGCTCATATATATGTACGGGTAAATTCCCTTTTTGGTTAAACTCGACAACAATGTGCTGGGCTGTGGGAAGTAGCGCCTCTTTTAGCAGGTTTGCGGCCAGCTTTACGAGGCTGCTATTCAATAATGCACGCTGTCGACAAACTGCAGCTGGCCGATGGAGAACGTTATGTAATTGTCCATGTTGTTTAGATCTTGTCCCGATGACCTGCATGATACGGGTTGGCTAGACAGGTTGTGCAGAACAACCAGCATCTTCTTTTTTTGTCGTGGTAAATGTGCAGCTTTAGCTTGCACGCTTTATGGGTGGCACCGCGGTATTTTCCGGTAATATGACAATGGTCTCGCACCCTATCATCCCTGAACCCATCTCGGCATATGTGGCATGCTAAAGCTTGATGACAGTTACTTCAGTCGTTTACTCCCATGAGTGTCTATGCTAGGGACCAAAATACCCTGCGGATCCTACTTATCTCCGTCTCCAGACAACGAATCATTTATTTATTGCCACGGAGTCTTCACCCAGTAAAAAACGGCTCTATGCAAACATCGTCACATCGGACGGTCGTAAAGCAAAAGCTGCACAGTAGCTAGTCGGCTAAGTTTTGTGAGCTGCTGGACCTTCCACTGCTACTTTTAGTGCCTCAAAATCAGCATAAATAACAAAGGGTACACTCATCTGGCGATAGTGGTTTTCAAACTTTACTTGGCTCGTGCAGAGAAACCCCTTTCGGCTTTGCGTGTATTCCTTGGCAGTACTTGGTGTGGGCTTCCAAGCGAGCTAAGACAGAGTTCAAGACTATGAATTCATATAAGTGTAGAATATAGTCTTCAACACCAATTACAATAATAGATGCAGTTTACAATGATTAAGGTAACAAAATATACACGGGAATTTTAATTTATTATCGTCTTTCCTTTTCTTTCAGACCCTTTTTGTAAAAACATGACATCGGCGGCATTGTTGCATTAACAAAAGAGCCCGAGTAAGGGCACCCAATATTTAATTACTAAAATACGGGTTAACATGGTTATATATATAGAAAACTATTTACAAAGGAGCAATGAGACACCTATTTCATTTTACGGCTCCCTGCCCTGGACTCCTTTTTCCTTCTTCTGACACGTGCACTCGACCCAGCCTGCCTGCTCTCACCTTTTGTATTCTAGTCCGTGAAACGCACGACTCCACACTACTTGCTTACTACGTCACTTAGTTCACTATTTTTGTTACTGTCGTAACCACCCCACACTTCACCCAACATCCTCCTCCCACTACCTGAGACAAGTCCCTGTGTCTAAAGGAAGAATGAAGCTATTCTAACTTATTGATCTATATTTAATTGATGATAAATATATATATTTCAGTAATGCCACAAGCAAATTAAATAACATTTAAGAATCAAGCAATATCTTAATATCAATGTATTAAGTTCAGTTCTACATTTTCCATTCATCCAGTTTTTAATCCAGGTTCATATTTTATCATGACAAGGAGCCACTATTTACTATTTCTCAATAAAATAGTCCTTGGTCCAAGATGGTGTTTTTCTTTCCAGCCGTGGTCTCTGATTGTCCCTCTGAAGTTGATGAGGATCACACTCCCCTACTAATCCCGAATTTATACTGTCTCCTCTCCTTTGGTTCTCCGAATTATGTCAGTCGAGTCTAGAGATTGGATCCCCATTGTTTTGTTTTTTTCTCGTCGTGGTCTCGCACAGCAGATCTACTTTTTCCAGCTTTTGTCAGCTCCAGGTCACTAGTTGTTCTAGACCCACCCTCAGTATCAGTATTAATTTCTGGTTCAAGGTCACAATCTTCATCATGTCATTTCCTAGAATCCTCATTTCCAACATCTTTGCAATCACCGCCAACCCCGTACAAAATGGCGGACTCCGCATCCTCTCGGCTATCATCTCCTCCTTGCAAATGTTTGTTATTTTATCTTGTGTGTACCTACATACACATACTTCATCCACAAATTCACATTGTTTACATGGTAATCTGAACAGTGCATCTGTACCTTGTTTTCCTCTTCTGTGTTCAGTTTGAAAATTAAATTTTGACAGTTTTGTTATCCAGCTTGCTAACTGGTCTCCTGATTCTTTACAATTGAATAACCATGTGAGTGCTTTGTGGTCCATGTGAACATGGAATATTTATCGATATAAATAATGTCTCAATTACTTGATAAATAAGCAATAGCCAGAAGTTCTTTCTTGATGTACAGTTCTCTGTTAAATCTGAGTCATTGACAAAGTTCACATGGACTCATGACAAAAAAATGCGAATGTTTGCGTGAGCATTTTCATAACTTTTTATTGGAGACCTTAGACTATACGATCAAAGCATCTAATTTCTATGAAAACGCTGGTTCAGACTCTTCAGAATGATTGTCAAAATGTTGGTATGAATAAAATTGTAAGAATACCTGGTAATATTTATAAAACACAGGACAACACATCCACTAAAAGACAACCATGGTTTGATACATCATGCCAAAATGCAAAACAGACGGCAGTTCGAGCACTGAGAAATTTTAGAATTTTTCGATTTCAAGATTACCTTCAAGAATATCTCAAGCAATTGTTTTTTATATAAAAATGAAACTTCTCAAAGAAAAGTGACTTTAGAATAAATTACAAATGCAGCTTGTAGATGAACTTGAGAAAAATGACACAGAGGTATTTTAAAACTTATTACGAGACAGAGGCAGTTTTTGGGTCCAGCAAAAAATTACATGATAAGTGGTTCCTTCCTTTTTCAGATGTTTTATTCTAATAATACTACTGACGCATAACGTCGATACTTCTCAGAATCTTGAAGATGAAACAGTGAAATCTAGGACGAGTAGCTATTTATTCCTTAAAGTCTGAAAAAGCAGCAGGTATTGATTGTTTAACTTCTGACTTTGTTAAAGCAGAGCTGACATCACTGTTGTCCAGTGGTGTACTGGCCATTGGGCATACCAGGACAAACTTTGACATATTCAATATACGACCTAAGTTTGCGGAATGAGCTTCCGAACTGGCATGTTCGAGTTTTGCTATTTGACTAACTTAGTGCCACCTCGTGGGCGCTTGACGTGGATATGGGCCCGTGCTTGCGATTTTAAAAACTTTACTCTTTACGTTATTGTCATCTCCGAAAGGCGGATACAGAGAGACAGAGACAGACAGCGAGAGAAGAAGAAGAAGAAGAAGAAGAAGAAGAAGAAGAAGAAGAAGAAAACAAATAGGTGGGTGGCCGGACAAGCATTACCATAAGTTAACTGATTATGAGGAGCATATGGCTAGATAGATCAATGCATACATAAAGTAGATAGATACATAGACAGATAGATAACAAGATGCGAACACTCTTTTAAACATCATATGATCACACCAATGCATATAATTGAAAGAATTAGTTTATTTGAAAGGAAATGCCATAATAAAAGCGACAAATATACACAAAATCTTATTCGCTCAACTCCACGTCATTATTTTATCAAAAACGCTAAACGCTAGTTTATCCCTCATTAAGTCAAGTCACAACGTCCACATATAGTTTTCAATGTTAAATGACATGTGCTGACATCATATGGTTTACTAGCACAGTTAAATGTTCATCTATGATTGTTCAATTTGAGTGGAAAGTGACTCAGAGTACATACAAGCTATCAAAGAGGAATATGTGAAATGACTCAAAAATACAATCTATCAAAGGAGTAAATGTAAAATGACTCAAACATACAATCTATCAAAGGAGTAAATGTGAAGTGACTCAAAAATACAATCTATCAAAGGAGTAAATGTGAAATGACTCAAATTAATACAATCTATCAAAGGAGTAAATGTGAAGTGACTCAAAAATTAATACAATCTATCAAAACAGTAAAGTAAATACAAACTATCAAATGAGTACACAATGACCTGTCGCTATTAGCATATGAAATATTATAAACGTAGCGAATTTTTACTTAGACAATTATCTCATACGTAAATTAGTATATACTTTGAGTATATTCTGAAAATTTTACGAAAATGATTTGAAAATGTCGGAGTTATGACAATTTTAATTTGTATACAATAAATAGTCAATCAACTAGGTGACGGCCATTAGACCTGAATGTCTCTTAAGCTTTCATTTTGCCTCCGATTACGTAATGCCCTAACCCTTTCCTATCGATAGTATTGGTTGTCCGTTCATATGTACAGGCAAATGCTTGAGTTTGATTGACCTAAGGTGATAGTTCCATTGATCCAACACTAGCTAATAATGTACCTCTATCTCTGTCTCATTGATAGACTTCTGGGAAAATTTGATTTAAATGAGTATATTTAATCGTTCATAATTCAAGGTAGATTCCAGGTCAAAAAACCGGATTTGAAACGTATTGTTAACGCGAAGTCCATACATGATATGAAAATACTTTGAAATGTAGACTAATTGAAGACGCATCGCTTAATTGATTTCAGAAGCTAATGTTTGATGGCAGTTTTATTCCGTCAATAATATGGGAAGTAGCTAGACAATTTGCAGCCTCTATTGAATCATATCGAGTTGTGGCCAATATCGTGTTTAACTTGTTTTCATCTGCTAATGAGGCTGTTTGTACTCGCTGTCAAACTGTTTGTATTTATGTACTTGATGCATGCAGTGTTACGTTTTGGTGCCATATTATTTATAAATTCGGTGTTATAGAAAATGATGTCCCAATTTACTAGTTCTTATGAGTAATAATCAAATTATGTATTTCCATCTTCTGTGTATTACAACTGTTCTTTTACACGTGGAAATGGCATATAAGAAATGTTTGACTGTGCACCATTCTGATACCTATTTGGTTTTGATACTCCTGCTATTCATTTAAATTGTGTGCTATGACCATACTCATGTCAGCTTGTGTACTTTTATCTTCTATCTCTTTTTACACCTTCAAGATGTAGAATAATAAAGTGACTCTTCAAGTTTTCCTAACGGTATAAATGTTCTCCCTTATTTCTATCCTGGATGTGCAGCGTTCACAAAACCATTTTAACGAAGGTATTATGTGTTTGATATTTTTATATTTTCTTTTCACAAATTACTGCTACGTTTTTAGCTGTTCATTCGATATGTATTTATACGGTTAATTGTACTCTTCGTAACAGGGATCAAATCAAGATATCAAAGACCTTTCTCTCTCTATCTCTCCTTCTCTCTCTCTCTGTCCCTGGCAATGATTTTAGAAATAAACTCTATTGTTGTCAAAATACATGTACAAATTAAGCCAATAAATTCTCTTCTACCATTGATCTGCGCGTACAAAAAGATCAAAAATGCTCCAAAAATTGTTTAATAGCTACCTAAAGTGTCCGTTGGCATCAAAAATAAATTCTACCTAGAGAAGCACGTGAGTCTCCCATAAAATGATCGTATTTCCGTCCTAAATATTTTGTCACAGAATCCATATATAATTGGATTAGCCATGTTGTTAACAAAAATGACCAGACAAATGTATTGTACAGATACAATCCTGTAGGTGACAAAGTCGCCAGAAAGTCTTTCTTCATGAAAACCACAATCTTTAAACTTAAATGTGGCATGAAACTACAGAAGAATACCACCGTTATCATAAACATAATAAATGTTATTCTCCTAGTTCTGGTGTCTTCTTGGTTCAATTTCTTTCTTTCTTTTTCTTTTTCCCCTGAAGTGTTGTCGGATCCGAGAGAGTACTCTCCATTCCACCCCACCCCCCCATTCTGAAAATCTTTCTTGGACTTTTCCATGGAAGATCATTGGACGTGAATTTCAGCTTATTAGTAGTCGATAACGGCGGAAATTTTGAATCACTTACTATACTTTTGAAGGTTTTATGTTTAAAAACCTTGGCCCCAATCATGGAATACAACACACACAGGACTGCGAAAGTTTAAAATACAATAAACATTAGGAGAAAGTTGAAGTAGGCTTGATATTTGGTCTTCTTAAATCTTTCTTCTGTCCAGCATCGGACACCAGTAATATTGCCTACCCAGTGTGTTCTACACTATAACCATACAATACATGGGCGGGCCATGAGATTGCTAATCCAATGGACATCGCTATTCCGCAACACACTTTTGCCATGGTCTCAGACATTTGTTTTCCCAGAGGAGCACATATCATCCGATACCTGTCTGCGGCAATTACAAGCAGTACAAGGGCGGAACTTGTGCACATGAAATAGTTCAGAAAACGCCATATCTTGCATACCGCTGTTGCGTAAAACATTAAACGATACCGAAGATCGACCAAAATAAAGGGCATTCCAATTGAGCAGGTGACAATATCAAGAACTCCGAGTCACAAAATGAATATCCTGTGATTGGATCGTTTTGTTCTGAACGTGTAGATCAAAAACACGTGCACGTTTCCGACAAATCCAATAAGCATAAGAATGCCAGCAAACACAGCGCCACCTATGTGTGTTTTGGCATTGGCGTCATTAATTTCTTCCAAAGTTAGCCCTTCTCTAGTGTCAGACACCGATGTCGTATCATACAGTGCACCGAATGTTGCGTTTTCATCAAAGGTTTCAGAAATGGCTCGAGCTGCAGAAGTCATTTTATTTTTTTTATCTGTTAAGAAATAAAGAATCGATTTACAGCTTCTCACTCAATACCTCTGTCCTAAATTAATCCTTGTAAATATTCGAATTCAGTTACACTGAATAGTATATCAAGTACATTCAAAATATTTCTGGAAGAGTCGATATAAAAGATTAACTCGATCCAAGATTTCAGCTCTCTTTCCTGTATTGCATATAATCGGCTTGTTGTGTCAGTTAAGAATTTCATAAATATTTCCGTCTGTTTTTGAATTCCTTGAAATAAGGCAGTAATGGTTTCACAGTTTAGTGAGATAACACAATCATATTCAAATACGTACATCTCTTTCATTATATATGATTAATTGACCTGAACATAGGTCAACGGTTACATACAGAAACTGGCTTTTCATGTCTACATAGATAGTCATAAGTTATACTGTATGACAGATAGTGCATAAATATCTAACCCATATCATTTATATGATATTTAATATAACGCAAAGTCATGAACTATTTTAATAAATGTTTCAGTAAGTACTCTGTACCATTTATCATTTTGATTGTTTCATATATACAAGTCCTACTTCTGTTTTAGTCATACACAAATAAGAAGCTTGATGCACGAGTAGGTGATATTTAAGTAATTACGTTCAAATTTAGAAACCACCAATATAATTTTGTTTCGTCTGAAAATTTGCATTTGTTCTAATTACTTTGATATCAAAATTCATTGTCCATAAAGTCATATTTCTAGATATTTATTTGGTTACCAAAAGTGTCAGAGAAACTATATTGCGTAACGAGGCTTTGATGTAATTGATATTGAGGATTTGCAGTTGTTATTTTCAATACCTTATTAAGATTTTCAATAAGCTATACATTATAAGTGAAAAAGTGATTAAAAATAAAATATGAGACCGGAGTTTCCTATGTTAGATAAAAGAAAATAATAATAATAATTTGGTACATAATAATATTTGACCGGTGTAATAGAATAAGACTGAAATTTTCATATTGGCCCTCTCACTGCCATACACAATGTTCTCAAAAAGGGACACACAAATAACCACAAGGGAGGTAACCCCATCGATCTTGCTCTCATAACGGTTGTATCTTTCGAGAAATCTCTTACACTTCTGAACTCAGTCGTACATCTTGTTTAAAACTGTCCCTCCTCTTTCTTCTTCCTCTTCTTCTTCTTCTTCATTCCAGGATTCAAGTCCTGCCGATTTATAGATGAACGATATATAATTAGAAGAGGAAACAAGCATATAAGCACCAGTTTAGATCATTTTCCATGTACACAACTGTTTATTATGAAAATAAAAAAAATAAAACAATATAAAAAAAATAAAACAATATAAAAAAAAATAAAAAAATGCTGATCAATCATTTTATCTGCAAGAAAGTCACTTGTAACTAGGATGATGCTAGTAAGCATCATTGTGGGGGCAATTTTCGAAAATTAACCAAAAGCTCATTGCAACTTTCAAATTTTGGTCCGTTGAGAGAGCCTCAGAATAGCGTTTGATTCATGGTCTTTCAACGTTTTCTGACAGTTCCTTCGGTCTGTTTTTCAATAAAATGTATTTAACGTATTTTATTGTTAGAAAAACACATTGATTGCTTTATTTGCATTAGTTATAACGATCATTAGTGTATAAACATCTAATATAATAAAAATGAATAATAATAATAATAATAATAAAAATAATAATAATAATAAATAACTTGTAATGATAGTTGCCATACTTCAGGCGCGGTGCTTAAATCCCGAAAATGGAAGTAAATGATAAAAAAGAAATGAAAATAAACGAATCATCACGAATAGAATGAACGAAATGTAACAAAATAAAAACGAAAGGAATGATAATGAATGAAAGAGAGTATGGGAAATAATTTTAGTATTAGTAATATATAAAAAAAATTGAAAGAGCTGAATAGACTACAGTTACCCATAACTAATGTAATTGCTAAGAATATGAACGACTATAAGTGATTCAGGCTCTGCGTGTGTGTGTGTGTGTGTGTGTGTGTGTGTGTGTGTGTGTGTGTGTGTGTGTGTGCATCGAAAATATCAAATTTTCCCTAACGTATGATTCGTAAACCCAAAGATAAATAAATCCTTTCTGGCCAGCGACCAACTGTCGTCACGTATACCGAGGTCTTTAGAATTTACTCTGAAATCACATGGCCTTGTCAAAGAAAACTTTTGCACGAAAATGGGTTCTTTCTATTGTTTGTTTGTTTGTTTGTTTTTTTTTTCAGTATCGTGTCAAACAAAAATAAATGACATCTGTACTGGGGGAGCATTTGATAAATTTGTGTTTTTGTTAAAATTTTGATCTTGACATTACCAATTGTCGCCACTACTGAAATATATCAATGTTTATTTGCGTACTCTAAAGTGCAGCTACATACATCATACTTTACTCCAATTGCCTCGGCACTAAATAACCTACTTGTGTTGCTGTGCCGTAAAGCACCAAACCAAACTAAAACCAAAAGAGCATACACGCAACTGAATAATAATCACATAATTCAGCGTGAATATATTTTTAGACGAATCTTTGTGTTAACATTTTATGAAAAAAATAGTATTAGTCTGAAATCCATATTTCAAATTTTTCATTCACTTTGATATAAATCATATTTGTAATTTTAACTATTAGAAATGTTTACTTGTATATATTTATTGAATTAAGGAATAATAAAAGACGGTGCCTTAAACCTTTAATCAACTACCCTTCTTATACCATCATTTAGGATGTCGTCGAGGTCTAGCAATTAGCTTTAATAACAGAAACACAATTGAATTTCAGACCTGAACGAGCAGAAAGATTCAACATCTATTAAATATTCAAGTCTGATAGGCACATTTGGAATCAAATTTCCAGGCATTTGTATTTAGTCACACTGCTTATCACCTTTTACGTTACGGTTGACACTACAGCTTTAACCTTGGTATACTATTACTTTCTTTAACCGTATTTAGATTTTATCTACATTACAAGGACATTGTGTCAGTCTAGTCACCAGAGAGAGAGAGAGAGAGAGAGATGTAAAGAGAGAGACACCGTGATGTTGCAATGTTGCAACGCTGGCTTTGTTGGCGGTGGCAGTGTTATCGATTGTATGTATATTACAAGCACGTCGTGTCAGTTGATTATAGTATTTCTCTCTTTAACCGCTTTTCAATTTTATCTACAGTACAAGGACATTGTGTCAGTCGGGTCACCGGAGAGAGAGAGAGAGAGAGAGAGAGAGAGAGAGAGAGAGAGAGAGAGAGAGAGAGAGATGTAAAGAGAGAGACACCGTGATGTTGCAATGTTGCAACGCTGTCTTTGTTGGCGCTGGTCAAGACTATGTTATACACATTTCGTGACTTAATAACTCAAACACTATTTGGTGCATTATACTGTCTGTATTTACTTGGAAGGGGATACTTGGGAAGGATGTCAAAGGTCACCACATAATTTCTACATACGGAATTTCATGTACCTTTGCTATGAGTTATGCAAATATACATGCACGTGGAATATTGCATACGTAAAAACGTTACCTTTCTTCTATGACAAACATCTCCCCTGTTTAGTTACTCTTTTCCCCTTATTTTAACCCCACCTCCTCTCTTTCCTCTGTAGGTTAAGTCATTGGGTCATAACTTGCAAACCACCGAGAACCCCACACCAAGACCATGCATACACGATTTTGTGCAATCTAGCCCAATCTAGGTAGAATAAAGCTGGAAGGGAACAAAACGTTTAGTATATATATATACATATATATATTGTTACGACTCTATGGTCTAAGAAAAATGTAACAGAAAGAAAGTGAAACCAACAAATCAAGTAAAAAATCAACAAGCAATTTATTACTAGATAATTAAAATGAAAAATCAAAAAGTCACTTACAGTAATGTGTTTTGAAATCCTAATAATCCAATAAGAATGATTGTTCTAATCACAAGTCCTAAATATAGAATGTTCCGAATTCACGGCTGTGTTCTTGAATGTTATGATGTGTTAATGGTCTCCAAAGTCCTGATGTACTAGAAATCTTGATGTGCTGATGTCAAAATGAAGTATTCCAAAATCTCTGAATAAGTTCAGTTAAATTCCAAAATCATCAATTAAAAATCCAAAATCCAAAAGTTTATGAGCACTGTTATAATCCAAAGAATATTTAAAATAATTCCTCTCTTAGAATTTGGAATGAATTTTCACAACTGTAATAGCTCTTTACAAGACTGATGGTAATGTCGAACTGGAAAAATGTCCACCAAACATGGTATATATAAAGATTGGTCACATGACAGAATGTTCTAGAATATGTGTCATCTTAATGGAATTTTATTTGTAAACAAAATTCAACCTTGACCTTCAAATTGAGAAAACATATTGATCAAAACAACCTAATTCAAGGACACTAGTTAAACATGTTTTTCCTGATAACATTAAGATTTAAGCAAATATTAAAGTGAAGAAACATTTATAATTTCCTAAAATATTTATAATATTATATAAACATCATACATAACAATATATATATATATATATATATATATATATATATATATATATATATATATATATATATATATATATATAATTGAAATTTTTAAAAAAAATGACGAATATATTTGTGAGACTAGTTTCACATTTACTGTATGCTTCTTCAGGCACAAACTATTTTGAAAGAAACGGATGACGTCTATATATTTATGAACAATTACGTCATTGACATAAAGTCATAAATGATAACTCCACTGTCTGGTTAATATTTTAAAATGACATATTTATGATCTGGAATCACTCAGAAGAAGAACTACGCAAATTTATTGATTGCCTATATCATTTTCATCCCACAATTCAGTTACTTATACTGCATCCAGTATTCATGTATCGTTTCTAGATGTAAATGTAATGCAAAATTCTGATAATACTCTCTCTACAAATGTTCATATCAAAGAAACTAATATCCACCAGTATGTAGAATATTCGTTTTATCATTCCATGTCATGTAAAAATGGTATACTTTATTGCCAGGCGAAAAGATACCGACGTATCATTTCAGACGATTGTCAGTTACAAAATTCTTTGAATGAATTAAAACATATTTCCAAAGCAGGAATTATCCTATACATGTAATTGATTCTGCTTTGAATAAATCCCGTATTCTTACTCTAAATGATGCTTGAAACACAGCAGAATGTACGAAAGAAAAAACAAACATAATTCCTTTCATAATACAATATAATCCTTCATTATCAAATATAGGCTTTACAATTAATAAATATTGGGGTCTCCTCAACTTACCAAATAAAAACAGTAGAAACACTGTACAAAAGGAAGCCAATTCTTGCTTATAGAAGATCGAGGAATTTGCTTTTTTTCTTTTTTTTTTTTTTTGTTTATCAGAATTAAACCGTCAGAGAATATAAAAATATGTTTTTCATCATCTAAATGTAACAGACGTCGGTGCTCTCAATGCACAAATATCAGAGAAAGTACCTAATTTAGTAGCTCCAATACAAAAGTATTGTTTTCTCTACGTTATAACACTGACTGCATATCACCTGATGTAAATCTATTTGATAACCTGTAAAAAATGTAACATTCAATATGTTGGACAAACACTTCAACAAGTTTCTAAGAGAATAATTAATCATCGCTTTCATATAAAAAATTGCAGCGATCCTCAGTTTTCCTCTAATGTTTCAATAAATATTAATACAAATAATCACTCTTTGTTCTTTCATGCCAATCGATATTGTGCATGGAGAGGTAAACAAACTAATTAAAGAAAGTTACTGGATTCATCGGTTAGATACTTTGCATCCCAATCGCCTGAACACAAAGGCATTAAATAATATTGTATAAAATTTTAATAAAAGAATTAATATGTTGTATACATATATATCATTTATAAGTATATAATTGTATGACTGTTTGTCTCTGCATTGTGATTTCACTATATATATATATATATATATATATATATATATATATATATATATATATATAGTGTATGTGTGTGCGTCTGTGTGCGTGGGCGTGCGATCATGTGGTAACAGAAATACTGGTGAAATATTAGCAATAATAAAAAGGAATAATCAGCGAAGCTAGCAGTAAAAATGCCCCCAGTGTCACATATGATGTAATGAACGAGGGAATGTACCATTGTTACACATTTTTCTTCTGTACACCAATCACTAAAGATAATTAAAAAGTCAGTAAAAAAAAATCAAGTTTAATTCTATTCCTAGTCAAGAAAATATTAACGGAATAGGGATTTACACATTTAATATTTCCTACCGTTCGCCATTGCAGTAAAGAAAACGCAATTATTCAGCTAAAACATTACATCCATGTTGGTTTAGAACGAAGCAGGGTAAGTCCGCAATAAATATGTTTTAAGCTGTATTCCGGGAGAAGATGTCACGTATATTCTGCAGACGGTTTTTATTAAAACTCTGCAGCAAATCAATATCAGGCAAATATTTAAATCGTTCACTCAATCGGTATATTTCAAATAGTATATAAGTTACATGATATTTTTTTTCAAACCATTTCCTTAAATAGAATTAAAAGTTTTTTGTCAAGACTTTATTTTAAAAACTAGGTAGCTTGTGATATTTTGAATGTTTCCTGGACCGCCAGCTACTGCTTTATTAGTTGTTTTATTGTCAACTGGTCTTTTTTTCCTTTTCTTTATCTTTCATTGTTTTTCATCTTCGGTGACCAGTTGTTCCCCCTTATAAGTAGAGGTATCTAAAAGGAATGATATACCAAACTCCCTCATGATTTTGTGACCTGTACTCTTTTGGACACAATTATTGTTATATTCTATTCCTACGTATCTGTCATTTTCTAGTTCTGAGAAGACGTTCAAAATTGCTTATAGTTTGTCATGTTTAGAATGGTCTTTGATGTTTTTGATTGAAAGTAGTTACAGGGGCCAACATAGCCATCGACATAATCTGATATTACGCGGACCAGTCTAGGGAAGTTTAACATGGTATGGCTGGTATAGCGATCTACAGAAAATAAATTGAGTAACATTATATAGCCATCTATGGAAAACTATCATTATGGGACTGTATAAACCTCAATGACAATTTAACTATAGCCATCTATGGAAATGTATCATTATGGGACTGTATAACCCTCAATGAAAATTTAACATAAGGTTGGAAATCAATAGCACCTATGGGAATTTAATATGGTAGAACACTTGAGCCATCTCTTGCAATTTAGCATGATGGGACTGCATAACCATATATGGAAATTTAACATATGAGTTGGTATAAACATTCGTTGGAATTTACAGTATGGTTCGTTCATTACTTTCTCACGATGCATTCAGTTAAACCCCTACATAGTTCTGTATTGATCAAGTTTATACAGCAATGGACAGGTTGGCTGACAACCTTTTTTCAATGTACTCAATGATACCCATATATTTTAACTTATTGATACATTTTTAT
Organism: Margaritifera margaritifera; assembly: GCA_029931535.1. Classification (NCBI taxonomy): domain Eukaryota; kingdom Metazoa; phylum Mollusca; class Bivalvia; order Unionida; family Margaritiferidae; genus Margaritifera; species Margaritifera margaritifera. The sequence continues at coordinate 6,111,398 of JAQPZY010001665.1, read as the reverse complement.
AGAATGATATGCAGGTTAGTTGATAAACTATTTATAGTGCACTCAATTACTATGTTACATAATTCCATATTGATAAAACTTTATAGAGCAATAGGCATGTTCTTTAAAGAGCTTGGCTGCAATGCACTTGATGACACCACTTTATAATTCCATTTGTATATGAAACGTTCACGAGATCTTTGAGTTGTAATACACATTTAGCCGAATGTAAATTTTAGCATTTATTAACATCTAATACATTTCTACTCTTGTAACAAGCTATGAGAATTTATTATGCCTATCTCGATGTTATCATTATTTACTGTAATCTGTAACTCTACATCTTTTCTAATACATTGCAGTACATCTTATCTCGTGTTTGAAATCGAAAAAGCAACATTGTTTTTAGCTTGAATTCTATTTTGTAACACAACTAGCTTTGGCCACACTTTTATACCATCCAAGATTGTAAACAAATACACCTTATCTTTTTGTTACTGCAGTTGTTACTATTATGTTAGACTTATAAAATATTGATATTACCTCTCTACAAACTGTCAAACATTTCACAATATAGCTTTTGTGCGATTATTTATGATGTACCAAACATTTGAAATTAGTTTTCCTCTCTACTCAGTGCCCTACAAATAGAATACAATGCGGCATTTTTCAATATATATTAACAACATTTATCTATATTAACCATATTTAACTTGAAAAAATGTTAAAATATTTTAATTTTGTCATAACATTTGGGAAAAGGCCTACCTTAGTATCTAAAACTTCTGCCCGAGTGGTAGCGTATATCTGTACTTCACCACTTTCCGTCCACAGTTAGAGGCTTCATTTCCCATTGCAGATCTTTTTCTGTGCTTTGAGATTGAACTTTATGCCCCTTTTTCCGTACACGAGATCCTCCTATATGATCAACTTTGTTTACATACTTGTTTCATTCTTTAATTTAATTTTTAGTTATTTTTTTTATTGTTAGTTGGACGATATAGTATAATATATGAGTATTCCAGCTTTGAAATATAGACCAGGGGTGGTGTATTTTTGTTCCGAAACAATGTGAGTGGTCTAGAAATGTTTTCGTGTAAAAGCATGATATTTTAAACATGTTACTTAAAAAACTTGTAATGGGTACGGGACTCTTAACTATTATCTGCTCATACTGTCTTTAGGTCCTTGAAATTATAAGTAAAACAATGATTCTACAACCCAGAAATGCCTATTTTCGCACAAGGCACTTGTTTTAACTTTGAATAAAATCAGCAAGATATTAATCACTTAACTGACATGAGTTCCAATGTTCCCAGATTCAGTTTCCTGTTAATGATAACAACTTTGACATTCCAGTCCTGGCCTTGTTGGAGCAAGCTGACTCTGGGTCACATATGTACAACAACTATGCCAAACACATTTACCGTTATTATCCTCTTATAATAGCGTCGTAACACATACATACATACATACATACATACATACATACATACATACATACATACATACATACATACATACATACGTGCTTTGGAAACCGCTACATATGGAAATATATCTTTTTAATTTTGTAGATTTGTACAGTTATTTATACCAAACATAAAGATTAAACATTTGTTACATAGTGTAGAAAAGAAAAAAGAAAAAGAAAAGTACACTATACTTCAGTGTATAATTAAGTCCCTATGTATAATGTATTTAAGTGTAATGTCTTATTTACTAGAGCAACATCAATTTAATTCCGTCGTCTTTTAAACGTTTATAGAAAATTATCTAAAACTTAATTGGACGTGGAATGTATTTCTAGCAAAGGAAAATAATAATAATAATAATAATAATAATAATAGTAATGAGGACTTAGGACAGCCATTAATCTTTAGAAACTCTAAGCGCTTTACAATAAGTACAAAAACAAAAACTATGAAATTACAAACAATAAACACGCTGAAAATAATTAAGCTAAGGAAACATTACTAAGTCTTAAATCTATTCTTGCAGTCATAATAGGTGAGTTTTAAGAGCACTTTTGAATGAGATCACAGTGCCATTGTGTCTAAGTTCAACAGACAATTCGTTCCAGGTAGCTGGACCCTAGAACGCAAATGAACGTTGTCCGTAGGACTTCGTTTTGATAGAGGGAAAGACGAGAGTAGGAGTGTCGTAAGAGGAGTAAGTGTCTAGAAGGGGTGTACACATTTATAATACAACATTTTAACATTAGAATTAAAAAGAAAATTACAATCAATTGATAATATAAAAGATGTTAAACCAGCGAAAACGCTAGAGAACAGGTTATGATTAGAATCTGTTTTCCCTATTCCAATGCTTCGGGAACATTTTTTGAATTAATACAAGTTTTTTTATTTAGATGCAATTAGAGGATCAACACATTTCAAGATACCACACGAAAAAGTATACTGCTTTCTAAACATCTACGTAAAATGCAAATGAAAAAGGTAATAGAGTTGTGATTTAACTTTTGGGAATCCATTCTAGGGCTATCATATTTAATGTTCCCCACCAGAAGGTGAAACACAGAATTGAAAGGATACTTTTACATGGGATAACAAGTAGCACAGACACTTCTCTGGACGCGGAGAATTTAAAAGATCTGACCTCGATATCATGTCCTACACTTTTAACATACTTATCATTCACATGCGGTCCACAAAATAGTTTTTATATCTTGTTTAAACAAGATAATATCTTGTTTAAACGAAATAATATCTTGTTTAAACTAAATAATATTTTGTTTAAACGAGATATTAAATCTGATAGGTTATCTATTAATGGGTGCATCGACGGTTTTAGAGACAGATTATTTGCATATAAGTTTTTGGGACTAATAGCTACCCTTGCATGGTCGGTGGATATTATTTGCAAGCAATCAAGTCAAGACAAGATTGCCTATTGAAGATAAAAGCCTACCTAGGTACTGAAAATGGACACGTGGCTTCTATGCAAGTATTTCTAGTTGGGAAGGATAGTTTTATCTACGGGGACAAGTCAATGCAATCAAAGAAAAGAGTCTTGATGGAACATTTTTAGGCGACAGTGTTCTTCATTCTAGATTTCATTGTTTTCAAAAATAAAAAAGGATGGACTTTTTAGTGGAAGTCTTATGGACAAACGTTTGCTACACTTCTGCTTCATGAAACTTGTCAAGGCATTGAACAGTTCAAGAATGCAAACATCTACTATAGTTAAATAGATAACTAGCTAGCTAGCCAGATATATTGAGAGTATAGCAGAAATACAGACGAACAAAGACACAAAATAGATAGTTATATGCATGCATAGATATATACATACTTACCAACATACATGCGTACAAACGTACATAATAGTATTTTTATTTGCGTACATAAATACGTAGCTACATAAATACGTACATAAATACGTTGCGTACATAAATACGTCGCTATCTATCTATCTATATATATATATATATATATATATATATATATATATATATATATATATATATATATATATATATATACGGATGTTCTCAAATAAAAGATACATACATACACGGATGGTTAGATGTATGGGTTGATGGGTGGATGGAGGTAAGACACACTTACATGCAAAAGCTATCATTAGTATCAGCAGCAGTAACAGCAGTTGTAGTTGTATTGGAAATATGTAAACCACCAGATTAATTTTACAATGACTATTACACATACATACAAATGGAGCTTCACCTTTCGTGACCTTTATTGATTTCCTGCGAAATTTCGATTTGAAATGAAATATGATGTAGCATGTAATTATATGCAAGAAAAAAGGATTTCTGTTCAAAATTATTAGGTGTTTGTATATCCGTACTCTCGTGGATATATTGTGATAGGTCATGACCGTCCGTCCATCACTGTTTTCCTTGTACCTCATTTTCATCTACACTGATTGAGGGAGAGTGATCATAGTTGATATGATGTTTAATGAGGATGGGTAGATGATAACGAAGGTTTTATTATTCTGGATATTCTCACCCTGGGAGGCTGTGGTGGGACTCGTTCTTGTAACCTGAACTCCATCTACATTGATTGATTGAGGGTGATCAAATTTGGAATAATGTTTCAAGAAGATCAGTAGATGATAAAAATATCTCTGATTCCGAATGCAGCTATGGCAGCTGGTGGTGAGGGTGGAGGCAGGGTTGGAGTGGCGTGGGGGTACAAAACTGTGTATATTTGACATGGCCTATATCTCTAGTTTTTTGTGCATGAAGGCAAGTAGGTCATAGGTTGCACCACAACCTGACTTCAAATGAAGTCTTACCGGGAAAATGACACGATTGTTGTGTTTTGCATTACCTATTGTGTCTGGATAGGGTACACATTATTAACCGTGTCCTACTGTCCATCTGTCTTTCGTATATGTTTCTTCCGATCAAATTCTTAACATGAGCATAAACAAAATATAAATGGAAGTTGATTCTGTTAATGTCTACACTGCGTTAATTTTAAATCGACGGTGTTACGGCCTCCTGTTCAGTCTATAAGGCAAATATTTATCTTCCAATCATGATTGTTTTTTTTGTTTTGTTTTTTTTTTTGTTTTTTTTCTCAACAAATGGATAATATACAAGATTATGATACACCGCTGAACCTCACTAGTTTCTAGGAAAGGTCCTATTCTCACAGTCACACATTCTTCTCAAGGATAATATCTTTCAGTAATTTATTTATGCAACTGATTTATGGAAACGCATAGCGCTCTGATGCGACTGATTACATCATCAGTGAAAGTGTTTTATGTAAAAACAAAACTCTGATATTTAGAGGTCTATCAAACTCCAAGCCGGCATAAATCAGCATCCCTATGGACTACACAAAAGTGATGAGGACACATCACATAAAACAGTCATGGCGTTCCCATGGGCGTCCGCCGGAATGATTCCAGGGGGAGGCGGCGGGTCCAAAATCAAGGGACGAGCCTTCAAAGTGATGCCAATAGCGTCAAGGGGAGAGGTAACCTTCCACAGTCGGATTTGGGTGGTTTAATATTTTGGTTTTGGGAGTTTGTTTAAATATTATTGTAGACTTGCATATATATATATTGTTATGTATGATGTTTATATAATATTATAAATATTTTAGGAAATTATAAATGTTTCTTCACTTTAATATTTGCTTAAATCTTTATGTTTATCAGGAAAAACATGTTTAACTAGTGTCCTTGAATTAGGTTGTTTTGATCAATATGTTTTCTCAATTTGAAGGACAAGGTTGAATTTTTGTTTACAAGTAAAATTACATTAAGATGACTCATATTCTAGAACATTCTGTCATGTGACCAATCTTTATATATGCCATGTTTGGTGGACATTTATTCAGTTCGACATTACCATCAGTCTTGTAAAGAGCTATTACAGTTGTGAAAATTCATTCCAAATTCTAAGAGAGGAATTATTTTAAATATTCTTTGGATTAGAACAGTGCTCATAAACTTTTGGATTTTGGATTTTTAATTGACAATTTTGGAATTTATGTGAACTTATTCAGAGATTTTGGAATACTTCATTTTGACTTCAGCACATCAAGGTTTCTAGTACATCAGGACTTCGGAGACCATTGGCACTTAATAACATTCAAGGATACATTCTATATTTAGGACTTGTGATTAGAACAATCATTCTTATTGGATTATTAGGATTTCAGAACACATTACTGTAAGTGACTTTTTGATTTTTCATTTTAATTATCTAGTAATAAATTGCTTGTTGATTTTTACTTGATTTGTTGGTTTCACTTTCTTTCTGTTACATTTTTCTTAGACCATAGAGTCGTAACAGAAATTGGGGGCTCGTCATCTGGGATTGAATTTCATTAAAGCATATTAGAGATATTAAATTTATCTTTGAAATTCATATTGATTTTGTCTCTGAATTTTTTTTGTCTTTGGCAAAGATTTTTAAATAGAGAAATTTTTGTGTGTGAAACCAACAAGCATTTACAATGGCATCTAATGTTCAGAATTTCATTTCAAAACCTACCCAGGAGGGATTAGAGTGCATGAGAAAGGATGAGTTGCTCGAGCTTGCCAGAAAATACAGTCTATCTGAGGCAAAAGTATCATTGACAAAACAGGAGATAAAGATTATTTTGATTCAGTATTTAGTAGGAAAGGGAATTTTTGATAGCAGTGCTTTAAGTTTAAAGAGAAAGCCTGTATCTGGTTCTGACAGGAAATTAAGGGAATTAGAGTTAAAGAACCAGATTGATTTAGAATTGGCAAAGCTTCAGATTCAGAGAGAGAGTGAGAAGGAAGAGAGGCAGATACAAATGCAGAAAGAAGAGAGGCAGATCCAAATGCAGAAAGAAGAGAGGCAGATCCAAATGCAGAAAGAAGAGAGGCAGATCCAAATGCAGAAAGAAGAGAGGCAGATCCAAATGCAGAAAGAAGAGAGGCAGATCCAAATGCAGAAGGAAGAGAGGCAGATACAAATGCAGATGGAGAGAGAGAAACAGGAGAGAGAGATGCAGAGAGAGAGAGAGAGAAAGAGAAGAAAGGGAAATCCAATTTAAATTAAGAGAATTAGAACTGGCAAACAGAGCACACTCCACTCCTTTAAACACAAGTCCAGGTTTTGATGTTACTAGATATATTAGGTTAGTACCCCCTTTTCAGGAAAAAGAAGTAGATAAATACTTTCTTCATTTCGAGAAAATAGCTGAAAACTTGAAATGGCCCAGAGAGCATTGGACTTTGTTATTACAAAGTGTACTTATTGGCAAAGCTCGTGAAGTCTACACTTCACTGTCAGTACAACAAAGCACTGATTATGATGTGGTTAAGGAGTACATCTTGAAAGCTTATGAGTTGGTACCAGAGGCATATCGACAAAGGTTTAGGAATTGTAGAAAAGAAACTGGACAAACTCATGTCGAATTTGCAAGGGATAAAGAACAACTATTTGATAGGTGGTGCTCAGCCAAGAAAGTTGATCAAGCTTATGATAACCTCAGACAGCTCATATTAATTGAAGAGTTCAAAAGGTGTATCCATAGTGATGTTAAAACCTATCTTGACGAGCAGAATGTGGAAACTTTGGAAAATGCTGCTCGTATGGCTGATGATTATTCCTTGACTTACAAAATTTCATTTGGCAATAAGTCGTCCTCTCAGCAGTTTTCTGGTAAAAAACCATTTCAATCTCATTCGAGTACTTCCAAATTTCACAACAGCACAACTGTTAGGAATCAAACATCTGATAAGACTGATCAGAAATCCTTATCTCTTCCTACGTGCACTTATTGTAAAAAGAAAGGGCACATTATTTCTGATTGCTTCAAGTTGAAAAATAAGCAATAGAGAAAAGACAGGGCTTTTCCAAATGCTCTTATTTCTACGAGGTCAAGGTCACGGTCCTTTATTGAAAGCAATACATTTGTTGGGTCAAACAAACCCCAGTCTGATTCTATTTTGGAGGCTTATGAACCATTCATGTCAGAAGGTTCTATATCACTTATTGGTGATTCTGCCAAACCTATCCCAATTAAAATATTAAGGGACACTGGAGCTTCTCAGAGTCTTTTATTATCAGGTACTTTGCCTTTGTCTGAGGAGTCTTCTTCAAGTGAAAGTGTTCTTGTTCAGGGAGTAGAGTGCGGCTTTGTAAATGTTCCTCTTCATTGTGTAAATTTGGCATCAGACTTAGTTTCTGGACCTGTGACTGTTGGGGCAGTGACTTCTTTACCCATAGAGGGTGTTCATTTATTACTAGGCAATGACCTAGCTGGAGATAAGGTTGTGGTTAATCCACTTGTAACTGACAAGCCTTGTTTGGATCAGAAAGTTGATCCTGTCGAAACTGAAATCCCTGATTTGTACCCTGCTTGTGCAGTTACTAGAGCTATGGCAAAAAGAGCTCTTGAGATTGATGTTGATCAGGATATTATTCCTTTAGCTGACACATGTATTGGTCAGTCTTTTGATGAGGTCACTTTTTCCTCAGGTATTGATCAATCAAATGGTATTGATCACAGTGATCCTCTTTTGGCAACTCATTCTCTTTGTTCTACTCAGGGTGACAAACGACAATCACTTGTCGTTGAACAGGAGCAAGATCCCGAGATATCTTGTTTGTTTCAGAGGGCTATTAGTGAAACTGAAGCCACACAAGTTCTAGTGTGTTACTTTGTGAAAAATGGGGTCCTTATGAGGAAATGGAGACCACCTGATGTACCCGCTGGTGACGAGTGGTCAGTGAGCTATCAAATTGTTGTTCCTAAGTCATATAGACAGGAAATTCTTAATTTAGCCCATGAAACTCCTTTGGCTGGTCATTTAGGAGTCCGTAAGACTTATCACAAGATCTTGAATCATTTTTATTGGCCGAAACTCAAAAGTGATGTTTCTAAATACTGCAGATCTTGTCACACTTGTCAAATGGTAGGAAAACCCAATCAGAAGATACCTAAGGCTCATCTGCAACCTATTCCTGCATTTGATGAACCATTTAGTAGAATAATAGTAGACTGTGTTGGTCCTTTACCTAAAACCAAGTTAGGCAACCAATATTTGTTGACCATCATGTGTACATCTACAAGATTTCCAGAAGCAATTCCTCTGAGAAATATAAAAACTAAAACTATTGTGAAAGCTTTGGTGAAGTTTTTTACACTTGTTGGCCTTCCCAAATCTGTCCAGTCGGATCAAGGGTCAAATTTTATGTCTGGAATTTTCCAACAAGTTATGCATGAATTAGGCATCCAACAGTTTAAATCTTCTGCCTATCACCCTGAAAGTCAAGGTGCTTTGGAAAGATTTCATCAAACTTTGAAGAATATGATTCGATCATATTGCTTTGATACAGAAAAGGATTGGGATGAGGGTGTTCATTTGTTGTTGTTTGCTGTTAGGGAATCAGTTCAAGAGTCGTTGGGTTTTAGTCCCTTTGAACTAGTTTTTGGTCATACTGTCCGTGGACCATTGAAATTATTGAAAGAGAAACTTCTTTCAAATGAAGATTCAAAGATTAATCTTCTTGATTATGTTTCTGATTTCAAATACAAGTTGTCAAAGGCATGTGAAGTAGCAAGAACTAATCTTCACACTACCCAGTCAAAAATGAAATTAAGGTATGACAGAAATTCACAGGAAAGGAGTTTTAAACCTGGTGACAAAGTTCTGGCTCTCTTTCCCATACCTCAGAATCCTCTTCACCCTAAATTTTTTGGTCCTTATACCGTTGAAAAGAAAGTAAATGACTTAAATTATATCATTAACACTCCTGGGAGACGGAAACAGAAACAACTTTGTCATATAAATATGTTAAAGGAATATTTTGACAGAGATAGCCCAGCTAATTATTCAGTTAATTTAGTTGTACCTGTCCCACACAGTGAAGATATCAACGATGGAATACAATCAGACTATAGTGACTCTGGTATAACCAATCTTCGGAATTCAGAAATATTGAACAACCTAGACCAGAAACTTTCACATCTACAACAACAGGAAAGAAATGAACTAAAACAGCTATTACATGACTATGAGCACTTGTTTCCTGATGTTCCAACACGAACAAGTAAAATTTATCATGACGTTGACATTGTAGATTCTGCGCCTGTGAAACAGCATCCTCATAGGATGAATCCTCTCAAACAGAACTATCTGAAGAAAGAAATTCAGTATTTACTGGAGAATGATTTCATAGAACCAAGTAAAAGTAACTGGAGTTCACCATGTATTCTTGTTCCCAAGCCAGATAATACATTCTGTATGTGTACTGACTATAGAAAAGTCAACAGTGTCACCAAAACTGATTCATTTCCAATCCCAAGAATGGACGATTGCATTGATAAAATTGGAAATGCGGAATATGTCACCAAGTTTGACCTTTTAAAAGGATTCTGGCAAATTCCACTGACGGAAAGGGCAAAAGAAATTTCAGCATTTGCAACTCCAGATGGACTTTATCAATATAAAGTCATGCCGTTTGGAATGAAAAATTCGCCTGCAACGTTTCAACGTCTGATGAACATAATAACATTTGGTCTTGATAATTGTGACGCTTATATCGATGTGGTCATTATCTACAACAACACCTGGGAAGATCATTTGGAAACCATTCGAAAATTTTTCGATCGACTCAGTGATGCGTATCTGACAATTAATTTGAGCAAAAGTGAGTTTTGCCATGCTTGTGTCACATTTTTAGGACATATTGTGGGACAAGGTCAAGTTAAACCTATAGAAGCTAAGGTCAAAGCTATCTCTGAATTTCAAGTTCCAATTTGTAAAAAGCAACTGATGCGATTTCTAGGTATGGCTGGATATTATCGGAAATTTTGTTCCAATTTTTCCAAAATTGCTGAACCTTTGACAAGTTTATTGAGTAAGAAAGCCAAATTTTATTGGTCTGACAAGTGTCAGGAATCTTTTGACAAGTTAAAGGCCATGCTTAAGAATGCACCAGTTCTTTCTGCACCAAGTTTTAGCCAATCATTTAAATTATCTGTTGATGCAAGTGATGTAGGGGTTGGTGGAGTATTGATTCAGGAAGACAAAAGTGGTGTGGATCACCCTGTGTGTTATTTTTCTAAAAAACTAAACAAGCACCAGAAAAATTATTCCACAATTGAGAAGGTATGTTTGGCTTTGATATTGGCTTTACAGCATTTTGAAGTGTATGTTACCTCAGCTCTTTCTCCAATTATTGTGTACAGTGATCACAATCCCCTTACTTTCATCAACAAAATGAAAGATAAAAATCGGAGATTGTTGAGACGGAGTTTGATATTGCAGGAATATAACATTGACATTAGACACATCAGGGGAAAAGACAATGTGATTGCAGATGCACTCTCACGTGCCTAGAAATGTAATATTGCTTGATGTAATTAAGTCCAGTATCATAAAACATGTTCTTATGTAATTTTGGTTATTATAGTATTAGATGTATATTCAAAAGAAAGCTTTATTATATAAATCTTTCTTTTTCTTTATGAGGGGAGGTGTTATGTATGATGTTTATATAATATTATAAATATTTTAGGAAATTATAAATGTTTCTTCACTTTAATATTTGCTTAAATCTTTATGTTTATCAGGAAAAACATGTTTAACTAGTGTCCTTGAATTAGGTTGTTTTGATCAATATGTTTTCTCAATTTGAAGGTCAAGGTTGAATTTTTGTTTACAAGTAAAATAACATTATGACAAGTTTTGTTTACAAGTAAAATTACATTATGACTCATATTCTAGAACATTCTGTCATGTGACCAATCTTTATATATGCCATGTTTGGTGGACATTTATTCAGTTCGACATTACCATCAGTCTTGTAAAGAGCTATTACAGTTGTGAAAATTCATTCCAAATTCTAAGAGAGGAATTATTTTAAATATTCTTTGGATTAGAACAGTGCTCATAAACTTTTGGATTTTGGATTTTTAATTGACAATTTTGGAATTTATGTGAACTTATTCAGAGATTTTGGAATACTTCATTTTGACTTCAGCACATCAAGATTTCTAGTACATCAGGACTTCGGAGACCATTGGCACATAATAACATTCAAGGACACATTCTATATTTAGGACTTGTGATTAGAACAATCATTCTTATTGGATTATTAGGATTTCAGAACACATTACTGTAAGTGACTTTTTGATTTTTCATTTTAATTATCTAGTAATAAATTGCTTGTTGATTTTTACTTGATTTGTTGGTTTCACTTTCTTTCTGTTACATTTTTCTTAGACCATAGAGTCGTAACAATATATATATATATATATATATATATATATATATATATATATATATATATATATATATATATATATATATACTGCACACTGGATGTTTTAAATCGAGCCATGCGGACACCCATACTGTATATTTTTCCACAAGCTTGAAACGTTGTGTTTCATGCTAAACCATTTTACACAAAGATGTTCCATTCTCAACATAATACCTCTACTGTATGTCGATAGTTGCCATTTGGATCACTTCGGCTATTTACGAAACAAAGATTGACCTAGAAGTTACAAATGAATGATCGAAAAAAAAAATCTACTTCGCTCAATCCTATAGTCAATCCAATTTGAGAAATAGCCGAAGTGGTTGACGAGGCACGTCTAAAGTTATCTTCTCTATAATTTATTCTAAATATCTGAAAGTGATGCACTGGAAGCAATTAATACCATGTCCACTTAACCCCAATTAGTAAAATTGAAACCGTCATAAGAATGTAATCTGTGTTAATGTAATATCTTTGTTTATGAATGTGTTACTCATTAGATGAATAAATAATGAATTCTGAATAAAATTCTTGTACTATATACGTAATTTACTTGAAAGGTTGGATCAGTACACACAACATTATACCACATATGATAACTCTCACTCAGACGATGTAGATGGAGTTTAGGTTTCAAGGAAAACAGTGACAGACGGATGTACAGATACAATAACGGAGGCATGGAGATGACACATCACTATATCCAAAGAAATGCGGATATTAAAACACCTCGCTGAGCATTATTCAGACAAGAAACTATTTCTTTCATTGTATATAATTACAAATTACATAACATTTCATTTGTAAGCAAAACCTCTAAAAAGCACTAATGATAAAGCCTACATGTATGTATGTATGTATGTATGTATGTATGTATGTATGTATGTATGTATGTATGTATGTATGTATGTATGTATGTATGTATGTATGTATGTATGTATGTGTTAAGATACTATTATAAGAGGATAATAACGGTAATGTATCTATCATAGTTGTTGTACATATGTGACCCAGAGTCAGCTTGCTCCAACAAGGCCAGGACTGGAATGTCAAAGTTGTTATCATTAACAGCAAACTGAATCTGGGAACATTGGAACTCATGTCAGTCAAGTGATTAATATCTTGCTGATTTTATTCAAAGTTAAAACAAGTGCCTTGTGCGAAAATAGGCATTTCTGGGTTGTAGAATCATTGAAGTCACATTAAAGATTTTTAGCCCTACTGGTCATAGACCGGAAGAAAGGGGGAAAAAAAGGAATGTGGGCTCAGTGATACCAGCAGATGGTCTGTATCCAAAAGGTTAGGTTCAAGCCCTGGATAGAATAAGAAAAAAAACGATCTGTAAATTCAATTTGAATGTTACACTCCCCTGTACTTATTTAACTTTAGTTCGTCTACTATCTTGCAGCTTTGAAACATTAAACCATACTCCAAACATAGTGATTGTTGTTTTTCGGGGTCTTAAGTTTGATACGAGCACAGGGAATTTAGAATCCTGTTTCCGTTCTGCAGTGGTCGCGGTTTTTTTTTTTGTTTTTTTTTCCACAGAATTCTAAACGCTGGACAGAGCCGTCCAAAGTATTATGAAAGTATTAGTTCTAAATTTTGTCACTTTCAGTGAAATCCATGGATTCCTTTTTTTGACGCCATTTGCATTTGCTCGCTCTTATTACAGCACCACAAAAACCTAACATGAAAATATGGAAACATTTTCATAATTGATCTATGTATCTATCAAAACACAGCCTAGATAAAAACACACACTTAAATATGTTTAAACATTTTTTTTTTCAAAGTATGCTGCACATTTTACATATTTTAATGTAAGTGTGTGAGGGTAAGTGGGGAATGGATAGATGAAGGGAGGGAGGGACTGACAGATGGATGGATGGATGACAAAATATACTTAACTTATATATAGGTCAACAGTGATTATATCTCAGGTCTTTTGTTCAAACCTGGTTTTTCTAATTTTCAAACCCCTTCGAGAAAAAAGGTAGCTGCGGTAGCTCAATTGATATAGAGTTAGACTCTCAATCCAGGGGTTGCGAGTTCAGTACCCACCCAATCAAGCCTAGGTCAGGCTGCCTCAGAGTGTCCTTGGGAAAGGCACTTAGCTCCAATTTCCTCATTTAAAATAGCAAATGGTGTGTTCAAAATGACGTTAAAGCCCACAAAAACGAAACAAAACTTTGATGAAGAAAAAAAAAAGAAAAAAGCAAAAGAGCTTGTGCTTCCATAACTGTGATTACAGGGATTCTTGGAAACTGCTGTCGTTACAGTATGTAAGCCCAGAAACCACTGTCGTAGCGGCTAAATGATATAAAAACAAATAAAGAAATAAAAAAATAAGTAAATAAATAAATAAACAAATAAATAAATACACAAATAAATAAATAAATATAAAATAAATAAAAAATTGGCGTTACCAGAAGACATCAATTGGTAAAAAAGAGATCATGAAATAGAACCCTATCTTAATATATCAAGATCCCTAAAAGATCAATAATTAAACTATCGAGAAAATTGAAGAAAAGCAATAAATAAAAACAAAATTGCAAATTAATTAATTAAGCAACCACGTGGAGGATGGATAAAATTTGCCCTGTGTGTGTGTGTGTGTGTGTGTGTGTGTGTGTGTGTGTGTGTGTGTGTGTGACAGTTAAGGAAGGTTTAAATGTAAATAAAATGAAGAGAAGGGAAAATCGGACTCTGGCTGGATATCATCACTTTTTCGGAAGTGGGGGAGGGGGTGCGATATGGGAGGTTGTACCATAGAAAACGAAATGCAAAATATCTTTTAAAAGGAAAATTACCGGTAACTGCTTGTGACAAATCATTGTATTAAATGTAAAGTGTATATAAAAAAGGCCTTTACCAAAGTTTTCTTAAAAGCAATTTTGTTAGGAACAATTTCTCTATTTCTTTTCCGCTATTGATAACTTTCCCTATGCACAGGATGTCGCCATACTTTGAAAGTAGTAAATGTCCGTACCGGTAAAATTGTTTATGACACACGGTAACAGTTCAACTTATATAGTAAACCTATGGAAGCACCATGATATTAGAGTATCGATAACTTAAATTTCTAAGTGCTCATGATCAAACCTATATTTCTCAGTATAGACCCATCATTGATGCAAGCTTCTACGTGGAGAAAACGATACGTCCCGCTGTACATTTTTATTTCTGGGCTTATTATTTGAGAAAAGTTTTAACTTGTAATTCATGATTTGCCTTTTAAAAGAAATATATTATATAGAATCAAAATGGATTTTCTGTAACATTTGAGTTGTCATTCATATATTGGATAATATTATTATTATTATATGTATTATTATTAAGAAGGTCACCGTGCAGAGAACTTTTGCATGATTTTGTTTGAAACATCTGAACTGATCATGAATTGCACGCTTTGAATTAAATCCAATATGAGACTTATGTACAATTATCAAAAAAACAAATCTTTTCAAAAACGTGATGTATCGAAAGCCTGATATGTCATTTTTCCAAAAGTTAAGTTGAAAAAGGAATGAAAACTTTGAAATGTTCTCATTTTCTGCAATTTAAAATCTCTATAAGAATTTCATTTCAAACACTCTGCAAGGGTGGGCTGTGTGGTTGGAATTTTCAAACATACACACACACACACACACACACATATATATATATATATATATATATATATATATATATATATATATATATATATATATATATATATATATATATATACCATGGTGAAATTTAAAATATTAGTACTTAACAAACCTAGAGTATATGTTCTTTTTATTTTCGTGTCCGTGTATAGTTTTGTTAGCATTTAATGATAATTTGCTTAATTATTGGGAATCGGTGTTGAAAATATATTTCTTAAACCAAGATATTAGCCATTTATTAAGTACATACGTCATTCATACTGAATCTTATTCACTGGACTATATGGTAGCATGAATTAATTTCGTAAAATGGCCCCTGTCAATTTTCTTAATATAATAAATTATCTATATATTTTCACGTAAAAGTGTTTAGTAATTTGAGATAGGAATAATTATGTGCATTCGATGTTTGATCATATTGTACAGTACTGGGCATGAAATGCCGATCTATAACTTGGACATGCGCATTGATAAATTATACCAATATGAAGCAAGGAGAAACATATAAGTGTGAAACTAGAATCTCGTGCACATGTGATTAATAGTTTGATTAAAGGAACATTATTTTGTGGTGTTAGCTCGTTTAAGAGCCACTAAATTGACAGCGACATTTTATTGTGGTCCTTTAAAAAAGTGTCGGTGGGTCACGTATTTTAGCAGACACATGGTCGGTTGAACAGTAACTTAAAGTAGGGAAAAAGACTGAAACTTTATAAACTTTAATGGGTAAATCAAAAGTACAATAGTGATTTAACAATGAGTTCCTTCCCAGTTAGGATTCATGAATGTATAGTTTAGTGTGCTTGACTAATAAAGCAAAAGCATTATGACATACTTTGTTTCTAACTAGCTCCTCTTCTCCCACCTCCAATGGTTTTCACTACGGGAAAAGTTGATGACCCTTCTATAATACTTCACAAACTGTTGCGTTATGACAGAATTCCCACAGCTGTGAGCATGCTATTGAATAGTAAGCATTAGCAGAATTCCCACAGCTGTGAGCATGCTATTGAATAGTAAGCATTAGCAGAATTCCCACAGCTGTGAGCATGCTATTGAATAGTAAGCATTAGCAGAATTCCCACAGCTGTGAGCATGCTATTGAATAGTAAGCATTAGCAGAATTCCCACAGCTGTGAGCATGCTATTGAATAGTAAGCATTAGCAGAATTCCCACAGCTGTGAGCATGCTATTGAATAGTAATCATTAGCAGAATTCCCACAGCTGTGAGCATGCTATTGAATAGTAAGCATTAGCAGAATTCCCACAGCTGTGAGCATGCTATTGAATAGTAAGCATTAGCAGAATTCCCACAGCTGTGAGCATGCTATTGAATAGTAATCATTAGCAGAATTCCCACAGCTGTGAGCATGCTATTGAATAGTAATCATTAGCAGAATTCCCACAGCTGTGAGCATGCTATTGAATAGTAAGCATTAGCAGGCAAACTAGACAATAATAGTCATTTTATTTCGCTACGGAAAATTAATATAAGGGTGGACAACTATACTGTTCACGTGAAAGTTATTTGGTTGGGTAAAGAACCATAACGGTGTCAAACGATTGACTGGACAAAAATCGCACTGCGCAGCACAGGTAAAGCGCATAGCCGATCGCTATTGTCTTGTCTATTTTGTAATTATTATATATGACTCTGAGCAAACTCACGCAGTGTTTGACATTGCATATTTTTATTTTTTGCTCGGTCTTGAGGAGAACTTATACTGTCTGCATTCAGATCTCTGGCGTGTTACAGGACGATCTTTTTCAGCTGCAACGAGAAATTTCGTGAAATTCAAATCCCATTACTTCGTATCAACATACGCTGAAGCTATATCAAATCATACTACTACAATAAATGGAGATGATACAATGCTACAATATGTGGTATTTTAAAAACCTCGAAATGAAGTGGTACAAAAGAATACCAGAAAAAAACGTTGCAGTAACTTGTTCGTTTAGAAAGCAGCTTGAATAGGGAAAATCGAAAGCGTATTTTTAGGTGCAGGAAGATTTTGATGATCACACATTAGCGGACAAAGTTGTGGGGTGGAACCATTAAATACACATTTCCAACATGCTAAAACAAAAGTGCACACTAGGGAAGCGAAACGGTATTATCCAGAAGGAGAGACCTTTCCGTGGAATGAATACGGTGGAGCAAGAACAAAATCATAATTTTATTTGTCTTTCTCTTTTACCCATGATTTGAAAAGAATAAGAGAAGAACATGTTTATTCAGTAATTTAGGCCTCCGGTCCATAATAAAATTCAAAGCAAACTTTACTATCTTCAGCGCCGTAGTATGGAGCATAACACTTTCTTTGCATAGTTATATATCGCAGAGTACAATTGTCATATAGGTTATGTGAAATTTACAAGCTGAAACAATTGAGTAAATAAATACCACTGAGATGAAATAAATCTAAAAGAAATAAAATATATAAGTAGGTAAGTAATGGGAGTATGAGAACGCTAATTAAATTTGAAAGTGTACGAATTTTTTGGCGTTGGCTGTCAACCATGTACAACAAATAACATGCAACAAAGATGCACACATTACTTCAAATTAACACAATCTCATTACCTACCTATGCTATATACACTCATACTATCGTGCTATTGAAATTTTACTACTAAAACAATTAGAGTGTCAGTAAATGACTTCAATAGCTACCTACAACACTGATTTTAAAAAAATACCCTCTACTCCAGGAAACACTTATCTAAAAAAGTAATAATAATACACCCAACTATCGAAAACAATAATTTTCAAAACAAAACATTACCATCGACTCTCTCTCTCTCACACACACACACACACACACACACACACACACACACACACACACACAACTGTTTAATTGTTACAGCGATAAATTTGATTGCTGTCGTGATATTCGATTTCCAATATTTGCTTTTGAAATAACTCGCCTTAACTATTAACTAAAATTACAATTCATTGAAGGTACTAAATACACCATACTCTGCCATCGAAACTGACAAAGATTATTTATTGCAATGCATAATGTCGGAATGCAAAATTCTAAAGAATCTTTACCAGTATGTTTAATGTATGATTTCAAATAAAGCTTTTGATGTCATAAAGATCAAACCATTCAGAGCAACTAAGTATATTCAAAGTAAAGGTATTCTTCTCGTCAATATGTTCCTACCAAGTCAAATTGAACTTCTCAATGTACCGTTATTGATTTATATTTATATGAATAGTCGATTCGATTTAAGCTAAACATAATTTAGATTTACAAATTTTTTGTCTTGTTTTTTCTTATTATCAATACATAGGACAGTAATGTCTAATCATATGCCCATTTATGTCTACTGCTTTAACTTATGTGAGAAATCCACTTGAACTTATGCCATTCAGAAGGTTAATAACTTCAAAGGTCCTTACGTTCCAATAATACAATACCGTAATCATGTGAATTTTAATTACCTTTCTCAGCTGATGTAGGTGCCAACAAGCAAGGAAGACTGCTGACATATTGCACTTTTACTACATGCAACTCGCGAACTTAAATCCAGAACATTAACCTACCTACACACGTATTTACCAATTACAAGGACGTTTACCAATTTGCCTGCTATATCAATTATACTAATCAAATATCCATCCACATATCTATCCTTTTCGATCCATCCATTAATTCATCCATCTATCCATCAATCCATACATACATAATTAAGTACAAGCATATGTACGTAAGTATACACACAAACTTAGCTACGTAATACTACTACTACTACTAATAATAATAATAATTACAATAAGACCGATTATTATTATTATTGTTGTTGTTGTTGTTGTAAACTGATTTTTATTAGTATTGTCTGAAACTTTGCAGTATCGAGTTCTCTTCTCAGGTCCTCTTACTCGCCTATATATGTTTCGTCTATTATTACAGACAACGTTCTGGTGCCGTATCTTGGTATTGACAATTCGACACATCCATTCGAAAATTATTGACTGTCATTTTAAGTATAAATCATCAGGTATGCTACGCTATTGAAATTTGATATAAATCATCAGGCATGCGTCTGTATATCAATTTGGATTAAGTCCTAAGTTATGCGACTGTATAGTAATATTGTATGACTCATCAGGTATGTTACTGTATTTTAATTTTGTATGAATCATCAGCTATGTTACTATATTGTAATTTGGTATAATCATCAGATGTGCGACTGTATTGTAATTTGGTATAAATCATCAGGTATGTTACTGTATTGTAATTTGGTATGAATCATCAGGTATGTTACTGTATTGTAATTTGGTATGAATCATCAGGTATGTTACTGTATTGTAATTTGGTATGAATCATCAGATATGTTACTGTATTGTAATTTGGATATGAATCATCAGGTATGTTACTGTATTGTAATTTGGTATGAATCATCAGATATGTTACTGTATTGTAATTTGGTATGAATCATCAGGTATGTTACTGTATTGTAATTTGGTATGAATCATCAGGTATGTTACTGTATTGTAATTTGGATATGAATCATCAGGTATGTTACTGTATTGTAATTTGGATATGAATCATCAGGTATGTTACTGTATTGTAATTTGGTATGAATCATCAGATATGTTACTGTATTGTAATTTGCTATATATCACGAGGTATGGTATTGTATTGTAATTTGGTATAAATCATCAGGTATGCTGCTCTGTTGTAATTTGGTGTAAGTCATCAGAAATGTAAATGTAGTGTAATTTCCGTAAAACATGTAGTTGATGGAATACGTGTAACAAAGGGATCATTTATCATACGATGACTCAGTGATTACATTTTTCTTGACATACCATCATATACGATGCTAGCCTTAAACTTCTTTCTGTGTACCCTTTTTCTGGTATATCAGTTTTGTTTGCATTAAACAAGAAAAAAAAAAAGGATATGTTGGGGTCTCTTATATCAAAAACAATGTTCTCGATTTACCCAATTTTCAACATATTGATTAAAAATTTGTAAAATTTATTTAAAAGCAAATAATCTACAGTTCGCTCTTGGCATTTCATATTGCATGAAAACTATATACAACATTCATATAAGGTCGTTCAGATCTTCAGCTGCACACATAATGCGCAGTGTCTCTATAGTTTAATGACTCGTTACCAAATTTATGCACAGAATAAAAATTATAAAGCATTTAAAATGTTTATTAAAACTTTAATCAATTTAGTTGATGTCATTTGCTGCTTTAAAAGGAATGGTTGCATACGTTTGGTATATGACTTGCGGATAGATATATTTGGCCAACCATTAAATTACCTAATTCATTTCATATCCATATCCATAAAGTATCTATCTATATATCTATCTATACATATATATATATATATACTGGTTCTTGCATGCATGTATGTATGTATGTATTTATATATATATATATATATATATATATATATATATATATATATATATACTGGTTCTTGCATGCATGTATGTATGTATGTATTTATGTATGTATGTATGTTTGTATGTGAAAGCCTTCAACATTCAAAAGTATGTGTCATTTGTATCTTCTGCAATAACGGGGAGACGAGCTCAGACTAGGTAGACGTTGTTTTTCAGCGCTTTCTCAGTTATTCATCCCCTACCCGTCTCCCCCGAATCGAATCTCACCTCCCCTATTGCCATGCATCCAATGTAAGCAAAATCCTCAGACTATAGTGTAAACTTAAAGAGAACCTCAAATTATATGAGAAGTAAATTATATATTTGAAGAAGTATAAGTGTTACGGGACATTTTGCAAATAATTACAGACGGATAGAATAAAAGAAAAATTCTCCAAAGTAGTTGAGACAAAAATCAGGATAATTTATTTCTTTAAAAATGGATATATTTTGACACTCTGGGCTGATATACAATTGTTAGTAAATGTATGAATAATGCTTGATATTCACGTCATGGGAAACATGATACATATTCTCTCTCCATTTGAATGTGAGTGCTTAGTCTTGAGTCAATTAGTAGCGAAGCGGTGAAGAATCAGTGCAAACAATCCAATGATGAGAGAGAGAGAGAGAGAGAGAGAGAGAGAGAGAGAGAGAGAGAGTCATTTATAACGATTTGAAAGACAGATTGATGCATAGAGATTACGCTGCATTACACTTCATGAAAGTCAATTTTGAAAGTGTGTAAGATTTGCAGTTTATTGATCGACGTTTTTTTTTTACAAATGAGTTTACAAAGTGTCCCATAAAAATCTAACTGCAGCAATATGAAACATTCATTTGGTTTGCTGTTTAACGGCACATAAACACACGAGAGCAGTTCGAGCTGAATTCCTTCCCTTAAGGCACCACTGCGTGTCTGGGAAAAATTCGAACCCGAGGCCCTCAGACTGTAAGTCCAGCACGGTAACCACTAGGCCACCACAGCTTCGTCGAAAGATGGAACAAATATATGCATGTTAATGGAGAGAACGATGGTTGTGGGATAAGCAGAAAGACAACCTTGCAAGCAATGACGCAACTGTACATAAGGAGAGACGAACGAAGAGGAGGTAAATTCCTAATGAATTAATCGCAAATTTTGGGGTGAGGGGTTTGTTGGATTTTGTTTGTTTGTTTGTTTGTTTGTTTGTTTTGGGTTTTTGTGGGTTTTAATGGCACTTTTAACACATTCTTGGACATATCATACAGAGAAAATGGGAGCCAACCCCAGCTGGTCTGTGTGGGTATCAAACGCGCGACCTTGGATTACTGGTACGACGCTCTACCAACTGAGGTAACGCGTTTGCAGCGATTCGTTGTAATCCAATTCAGTGACATGAACAGGTTTATTTGGGGAATCCTGGAAAGCGATCCAAGTCGTGAAAAATTGACATGAAACGTTTCCAAAATCCGCAGATTGTTTTTCTTTTTTCTTAAGTGGCCTATTTTTGCCAGGATTAAATAAAAAGAACTGCTGTATATTTCGCAGTGGGGAAAATACAATACCAAAATTTCCAATTGACGCAGGACATCTTCTATAATAAAAAGTTATTTTCTATTTTTAACTAAGTGATCTTCCATTTGAGAACCTAACCCTTCCACTTTATCCAGAGCATCGAGCGTGAGTTGCAGGAGACCGAGGCATGTTTCGAAATCCGGACGAGATTATCATGGACGGAGAGAGTAGCAAGACTTTCTAGGAATTAACAATGTCCACATATGTGGCGAGAAACTCAGTGATGACGACAGTGCGCGAGACCACTGCCATATTACAGGCAAGTACCGAGGCTGCTCTCACAAAACATGTAACCTAAAGCTGCACATCTACCCAGGCAAAATAAAATCACAAACAAAAAACAAGGTGCCAGTCGTGTTTCATGCTATTTGCGGGTATGACGGTTCCCTTATCATTTAGCCTCTTGGGACAGACTCGACTAAGCATATTTGCGCCATTCCGAACAACACTGAGAAGAACATGACGTTCTCACTAGGACAGCTGAAGTTTACTGACAACGTGTAGTTTATGGAAAGAAACCTGGAAGAACTGGCAAAAAAAAAAAAAAAAAAAAAAAAAATACCAAAAGAGGGCGGTTCACACCACAACAAGGCACACAGCGCCAGAAGGCTCCAAAATGACGTATGCTCCTACGAGTACATGCGCATCTGGAAGCGGTTGAACAAGACGCAGCTGCCGCTAATAGAAGCATTCTACAGACATATAAGCTGGACCATTTGGTTGGCATTCGGCTGCCGAGACAACGGGCTAAATCGTCAAAGTCGCCCTCGAGTATCCGGAGGAGCTACACGGCGCTCACAGCGACTATCCGATGAGCCCTGAAATGATATTCGTTCAAGAACATTGGCTAGGCGAGTACCAGCGGAGCCTAGTGAGTCAACCAAGCGGTAAGTTCACTGAGTGCGCCAACATGGTCACAAACCTGCAAAAAAGGAGAGATACGTTGTTCACTACCGGAACCTCCAGGCTTGGGCTGCGTGTC
Organism: Margaritifera margaritifera; assembly: GCA_029931535.1. Classification (NCBI taxonomy): domain Eukaryota; kingdom Metazoa; phylum Mollusca; class Bivalvia; order Unionida; family Margaritiferidae; genus Margaritifera; species Margaritifera margaritifera. The sequence continues at coordinate 6,088,038 of JAQPZY010001665.1, read as the reverse complement.
ACAAAGGACCAGAGTCTACGGAAACAGCTACCATACAATGCCCTGCGCACGGTGGACGCTGGCCTCGCCCTGCCTCACAAACACACACCGTGCTTGGGAAATAGTTGTGACACAGCATCCATACACGCTCGGCCGGGTCAATCTGCAGCATTTTGGACCCCTTTCGCGGCCCCTTTTTGTAGAAACATGTCAAAACGTCTGTGATATTGGAAACTTCCTTTGTGACCAAGGGTTCTGCCTCCATATAACAACTGAGGTGTATCGCCCTACCTTGTCGTGCGGCTGAAACAAGAGGTCGGCCTGGTGCACCTCATTCGGGGTTGTAACATCATATCGTGGCTGGTGGTGTCTTCGAGTTGCCGGCAAATAAATCTGATACATAGCCTTCTTTTTGAGCCAAAACACAGTGACATTTTATAAGCCTTTGCCGGTTTCTGACAATATTTTGGCTGTTCCTACTCTTTTCAGTAACCTCGCAAGTTTCGCATCCATTGTCCTGATAGTTCTTGAGGTACAAATGAACAGCTCACGGTCCAACTTGACAGCCCGAATATAGCCCTCGCGGGACTGGTAGAAGTGCATGTAAGACACGAAGCCGACTGTGGCGAGCATTCCGACGACAAAGATTTTTTGTACACCTGGAGCTCAGGCGACAGCGTGTAGAAGCCACATATCTTGAGTTCAGGGTCGACCTGTGGGTAATTGTTCTTTCCGCCGATCAATTGAAAGCACTCGCAGGCGGCTTCGCTAACGTCCTGAAGCGTATTTTAGGCGTGCCTCTTATTGTGAAGCCCCTTATCGCGATTGTCGAGTCGCTCGGATATCCTGCGTTGCCAGAGCCACTTGGAGGGCTTCAACTGCCCTGTCGTGTCGCTCAAGCTTTTTCTCAGCTTCCTTAGAATTCAGCAGCTAGAAGAGGTACTTAGAGTTTATAAAGGCAAAGGCGTTGACGATCGCCTAGCCTGCTATGTGTGCAACCGTTGCCATTCGTCAGGACTGTCTTATTATATTGTGTTAAAAGCGAGAGGGCTGAAGATGACAATTGTCTTTGTTGCGTCCTCGATTTCGAGGCTACCGAGGTTAACTGGCAGCAGCGTCAAAAAGCGTCTAGCAATCATCATATAAATCACTTCAAGCCCGCCTAGTGCGGCACTATGGTATAATACATTCCATAGGGCTTTGGCGTACGGTTGCGTACGGTGGCGTAGACATCTTTATGAGACAGGTTTTATTCCATATGAAAGAGGTCCGGTGTTTGTCTAATAGAAGTCGCAGACGGACCCCAAGACGTTGTTTTAGGCTGTTATTGAACCTGCGTTAAGCGAACCTGTGCTCTGCACAGTATGTGCCGTAGAGAAGGCCTGCAGCAGCCAAACTAAGACGCCCCAGAGAACATAAGTCGGCATCGCCTGCTGGGTCGACATGTAGTGTCACAAGCTGCTACTCTTGCCACAGCTGTGACAGAAGTAAATACCCCAGCAAAATCTGTTTCAGAGAGTGGAAAGGCATATACTGCTATCCACAGATAGTTCTAGTTTGTGACTTGACGCGTCAGCCTTATATTTACTCAGGTATGCGAGAAGGAATATCTGCTCGGGAACACATGCGTTAGTTCTTGATGAAACGAAGATGTAGCAAAGTTAGAGAGCGGCCGGGATCCCTCTGGCCCGGTGCAGACAGTGGAAAATAATTATCTGGTCTGTTAGGAAAAGTGGCTTCTAACAGGAAAACTTGGCATGTTCAAAATGTAGACTCCCTAGATACTTAATGCTCCCCCCCCCCACCGACCATTCCAGGTTCCTGGACAAGTTTCACTATTTTAAATGCCCTCTCCGGAGGTCTGCTCAAAATAGGTGTTTTTTCACAGTTAAAGAAATAAAGATTATATGGTATATAGCGTTTGCAAGTATATCCACCTTTAGCTAGCCATGATGCTTCGATGTAAAACAAATGCGTTTGGCTGAAACAAGGGACCAAAGAGGTGTGAGTGAAAAACATCGTTGGTGAGTATTGTGGTACGCAGATATATGACAGAGTTTAGAAGATGATGTAGAGTCTACCCATGATGGAAGTGTGGCACTGGAACTTTTACCGATTACATGATATGTGCGAGTTGGGATGGTAATCATGCATTAATAAACATGAATAGAGAGTAAAACAGAGCAAGAAAACTTGTTAATAACGTTACATGTGAACTAAAAGCAATACTAATCAATTAGAGAATAGAGATAACATATATAAAGCGATTTAACATTAGTGGGGAAAAATGTGCACGGGTTGCTTTGTTATCGACGCCTTTATGGCACTAACTGGTTGCGCACAACCTGCTGCTGAGGTAAAAGATATGCAAAAGCGGATCACTGCATGTGAAGCACCTGTTCTTTTCCGCAAGGCGCAGTACAAGCGGGAGATGGAGATTGACAGGCTTAAAAAGCAGGCGACAGAGCCTGCCCGCTTTCTCGGCACTTTTCCTGCTGTGGCGGAGCGGCAAGTTAAGGGGGGTATAATGTAGCATATAGTGGCGGCCTGCTGGGCGACGGTTTTTATGCTTGGCAGAGCTCCACCGGATCGGCAGCGGCAACCGCGATTTAGAATCGCCCATGATTTGACATTTGTGAGGCGAAATGTACACGGGCTGCTTTATCGTGTTTCTTCTGCTAACGGCTCTGACCACAGCTGCGCTAAATGTAGTGGAAGCGGGTATTTGGGCAGTGGCTACAGGACCAATTGGATCGGGACCAGCCAAGAAAGACAATGGTAATGGTGGGAGTGGTAATTCACGACCTTCTGATGAGGTTCAGCGCGACATAGCAATATAAAAATGATAGCGCGGGGATCAGCCGTTGCTTCATCGGAAGCATTAAAAAAGCAGGCGCCAAAATAACTGGCAGTCTACGCAACTTTTGTGTTTTCAGCATTTTTTTCCACAGGTGGTGCCACATTAAGGCACTGCATCGTATAACGGGGGCGGGGGGACGAGCTCTCGGAATAGGTTTCGGGTCTGAGAGCTATTGTTCTAACGGTTTTGTTGTCGCGGTTTCAGACTTTTCAGTTATTATGAATTCCCTGCGAGACTTTTCATGACCTCCTTGCTAGCTGCGGCTCTTCAGCGTTCTATTAATGCGAGGTATGCCCCTTAGTCAATTAAAACCGAAGTGTATGCCTTGTACGATGCAACCCGTCTTTCACTAATTAACCAGACACACGTTTTCTGCAACAAACATTTTCACCACTGTTTCGCAAGGTGGCGGGAATTTCCATTTGGTAACTGCTTGTTGGGTCCATGAGGAGTTCGAGCTCAGCCCGTAAGTGGGGGCTGAGCCTAGACTTATATTTTACGTCTTCTTAAGTGATGTGACACAATCCTGAGGGTCTTTGTAAAGGCCCATTACTATGAAGAAAGAGTACAATAAATACTATTTAAAACCCCCACATAAGCAAGCATCTGCATCTATGACATGGTGCTGAATCAACAAACTGAGCATACGACTTATTTATAGGGAAAACCTGCCTTCAAACATTCAATCACTGCATTAATCCATAGCTAGTTCTGTGCCATTTTGACAATTTTTAATAGTTTTGCTAGAAATATCGTTAAGGTAGAGGCCGAAATTAAGTGATTGCAGGACTGTGGTATATTGGCTGTATACGGGTGCTTAAAAAACTCAGCTGAATTAACTCAATTACCATTCCTGTAACTTCACAAAAGCGCATCGACTTTTATAATTATTGGGACGCATACGTTTTCGTGTACAAAATGTACACTCTTCATTTTGCTTTATAATGTATAATGATACTAAATCTTTGCAGCTCTATAATTATTAAGATTGCTATTAATTAAAACAAATGCGTATGCATTAGGGATTCTACATTTTTTAGAGTGGTAAATCGGTTCTACTTCGAATAAACATTCTACAGGATCAGGAAGAACAATGATCCACTTTTCTTCATCAAGACGTGAATGTCGGAAATAAATAAAGTAACAGAAATCGGGATTTAAATTACTTTACGTATATATATATATATATATATATATATATATATATATATATATATATATATATATATATATATATATATATATATATATATATTAATCTTATCTGAGGCAACGTTCTTTGGTTGCGTTGATTTTTATATTTGGTGTGAGCAGACCAAAAGAGCTACTATATTGAATCCCAATTTCAAAACAATTATATTGATCAAGGAGTGAACGTGTAACTTTGTCTCGAGATACATCCCTTATAACAACTGATAGGCTTTACTTTTATTACTGTAGACATTTTGGATTAAATGCTTAAAACTTGTGGATAAAAGCTACTTATTTTTTACCCATGTTGGTTATAAATACTCCATATCAGATACTTTACAACTGAAAGTACAACGGACTCATATACTCACACTTGTAATACCGTTAGTAGATACATGTGCTCTTTCTTTTTTAACTCTCAGACACACAAATAAATGTACACATATAACAGTTGGATCGAGTTTAATACAACTGACAAACTAAGAAGGGAACTGCTGCAAGCGTTGATTATATGTGACAAATACAGGGACAACTACGAGATTTAAGTTCTTGTAAATATATTTAATTGAAAATTGTACATGGTGGTTCCCTGAGCCTAAGAAAGAATCATACCAAGCTTGATGTCAGTGGCTTCAATCTCATGGTCACTTCCTAAAAACAGATTTTGCCTTTGATGATGTTTCCGTATAACAAACGCCACTATTACACACTAAATTGTTATTAAATTTTGAACATATATTTTCCTTTCCCCTTATTACTAAGAAAAGATACTTTTATTCGTCGTAGTGAACTTTGCAAATACCGATTTAATTTATTATCTTTGAAAGCAAATGTTTACTCTACTATTTTTGCAATGGGGTAGTCTCTTGCCAGGCTTTCCCATACCTATTTATGACCTATTTTATAACGTATATATTAAAACTGTGAAATATCCCAATGAAAACGCGTATTCAATACATAGAACGCGCGTGACGAATACCTAGAAATATAACCGACGCACAGGGACTTCCATATCGAATCATCCGCATTTCTTGACGTTGTGACTCAATAACTTCTTTCCTTAGTATATACATATTGCTTTCTTTCAAACGGAACAAAACTATTACGGCTCTTCTGCTATATTGACTTTTATAAGGAATTCAATACAGAATTATTCCACCAGATTTATTCCCTTTCGGTACTCTTCTTATTAAACAAGAATGACGTTTTATTTTTTGGTTGCTCCTGTGCTTCGTTCTGTTGTAGGACATAGATGGTCTCTAAATTCAGGCACACTCTCCACCTGATTTGTTTCAAAGCTTCGCTCTGATTGGGAATGTATCTGGCTCCTTACAGATACATATCCAATAGTAACGTTTATAAGATTGGTTCTGAGCGGTTGACATGCCAATAAAGTGTGCGAATAGTGTGGTTTTAAGCGGGTACACTACCCTATCCATATAAATATTTCGTTTCTGAACGAGAACACTTAATAAAGTCTCATTAAAAGTCTAGTTTAAAAGAAACAAATTTAGAGACCCGATTCAAAAGTACCCATCTGTAGAGAAAATGGGATTTAGTTAGAGTAGTGATATCTTTTACAAATACACTAACACATCTGAAATACTTCCAACCATCTGAGCACAAAGCTAATGACACGTTATTTCTCTGTCTATCTGACTCTCTCTCTCACTCTCTTCACACACACATTCTCACTTCTGCAATCACACTTTGAGCCAACAATCCGTACAAACAGATAAATGCATGCGTTTATTTTGATGGCCACTTCTGTTTTTGTCCCTGTCTTCTTCTGTATCTTCACCTGCACACACACAATCACATTTTGCACACATACACACATATAATCACATTTTCGCCCCCGCCAAGCACAAAGATACAGACAAACACTTATTTCTTAAAATATGTTTTCTCTCCTTATGCCTTTCTTATTATCTGACTCTGTCTCTCTCCAAACAAAACACACACACATACACACACGCTCGCGCGCATCATCTACGTTATAATTTACTTGCATTAGGAAGTCCACCTCAAAAAAAGTATTGATAAACTCCCCTTATAATGAATGTTGTTTGCTTTTACATACAACTATGTCGCCGGTGTCAAGATTTTGTGAAGACTACATTTATATTGTATTGACACGTTGTGTTTTCCATATAGTTTCAGAGGACAAGGTTGTTGCTGAAATAGATTACACACCTCTGACAAATGGCTTATGGTAGGAGGACATACAGTTGTAGTACACTGAACTTGAGAGAATTTCAAAGAATTATATCTACCTTGTGCACGACAAAATTTCAAGATTGCTTAAGTTTTGTAAATTTTTTTTATTTATTGATTATAGTTCAAGGTTTCTCTCTGAAGTATATATTTTTACTAGACGGCTATAAGGAAACACTGACCAAAAGTCATGATAGCCGACTGTAGCTAACAGTGCGAGCGCACTTGTAAATTTTAAAATAGTATTATCATTTTGACGTAGCTTTCGCTCACGCTAACATAATGCAAATACCAAATGATCCACTGAAATTTACCGCACTGTCAACTACCACTTAGTTGCTTTTCCTGGCCATGTATATGTCAGTGTAAGAGCACCAACCAGATTAAACTATATAGGCAGCGCGATGCACCTAGTTGCAAAAATCCAACAGTCCCTCGCCTACTTTAGAGTATTTAAAAACGTACTAATTTATACTGAAATTTATTTGATAAAATTAAAGATGACAGACAGCTGTAACAATCTCTCTTTAAATCAAAATAACAAAGTATTGTCAGAAAAGTTGAATATCCAAAGCTAAACTATGCACAAATACATTTAAAAGATCGAGCTTGTTAAAGTCTCTTGCAAGATGTTTCGAACATAGACCTGAACAAATATTATACTCGCTCGAATGCTAAATTCTAACCAGTTTCAGAAACATTTTGCTACAACTTAAAGATTTCCATAGATTTCGCTGATGACCACGTAATTGACAATGAATGTTATATAATATTGACACCGAAAATAAGAAAGATTTCAAATCTACAAATAAAGGAGTGCTTTTACAAAACAGTGATAGCATTATCAGCTCTCGGTGTAAAAATCAGATATGTGAAAGACAACACAACTCTGGTGTACAAAGTCCCACTGACAGATCAAGACTATGATACATTCATTGAAATGCTTGAATGTTTAAGTCTGAATCTCAGTACTTCATAAAAGACTACCATGTAACACATGAACTAAAGAGAACCGTAAATTATGATGACATTTAAAAATATTTTTCGAAGTTTCCGTGATGAAATTGCTTTCAAACATTTGCGTGACAACTAAACTCGATGATGCGAGAGTTAAAATCTATAAAAAAGTAGCATCCAATTTTAAATCACCGGGATTTGATCAATGTTTTAGCTCAAACATTCTCAAGTATGTTTGTTGTAGAGAAAAGTGATTACATAAATCATATGAAGTGACTATCAAAGAAGGCATAACACGAATATAGCTTACAGCTGAAACATTCGAAAAAGCTGAAGAATTCCTAAATCATTATAAAGAACTGCTTAAACTGTGAAGGCATGTTACACTCCCGGCTATCAACAATTTAACACGCTTCTTGATTTTGTTCAAGAAACTGTTACGCTACTAAACGAGGACATGGAAAAGATTCACTACTGTCATTGCATTGACCTATAAAACGACAAATATATAGGGTACATGAGTAATAATTGCGAATGCCAGAACAACAGTCATTACTAATTCGTGTCAATGTTTAATTTGAAAGACTTTGTCTGTAATTTTGCTTTTTTCAAACTTATGGATAGATGTCTCAACTTTGTTGTAACAAGATGTGCTAAATACGTTTAATAATGATGAAAAATACAAAATCAATTATAATAATTTAAAATGTGTGCACATATTACACAATTTTTAATAGACAGACATGCATTGAGCGGTAATATAAATTAAATTTTAACAACTTTTACAACCTGAAATCCTTCTTTAGAAAAATACACAACCCAATATGTACTATTATTATATGTTGTTTATGGAACTAGAAGTCCCAAGATGTTTTTAGCCTTTTACATTGTTTATAACCAAATAAACTATTCCACAACCCGGATACTGGCCTAATGTGGGTAATTTCTGAATAGTTTATCATAATATAGTCTCTTTATAAATGCTTATTTCAAACTGTTGTACGAACTCCCGCAGTTAACGGTCATCAAATCTCAACTACGCGTGTACTCATGCAACACTTTGTACTCAATGATACATGCCCAAACGTTTATTTAATGTGCTCAGCCGATCTGTATTGGAAATAGGATATCTTTATTGTCATATCATTATAGATCTTCTAAAAATATACAAAATGTAGAAGAATGGGGAATTTCAAGCGCGGATCTAAGACTTTTTCCAAGGCTGGTTTCAGCTGGGTACACAAACAAACACACAGTATCCCTTTTTGACGTCTCTGTTAAAATGGCTTCTCTCTTGCTTGATTTTAATATTAAATTAATATCGTAATATCTCTTCTACGGCCAGTTGTATTAGGTTTAAGATGTAAATCACAACAACGCCAAACATGTCCATCACTTGACCTCTCCACATCTTGCAACCCCGACTCGAGAACAATAACCTCCAATGACACGTCTTGAACTGAGTCAAAACTGAAAAGTCTCAAAGGCTATATGTATTCATATAAGGTCTTTATTCTGATAATACCGATGTTGAAATTGTTAATTAAACTATCCCCCTGCCATAAAAAAAAATTAGAATACTAACAGGGATTTAAACTTATCACCATAATGTCTTATCGCCTTCTGTTTCATCTGTTTTCATTTTTGGCTTTAATGCATCTGGTGAAAAGACCTACTATTAATGTGTATCTCATGCCAGAATCCAAAAGGAGCTCATATACATAATTTGAATGACAAAGATAAAAAGTTTCAGACAAACGGTGATCCCCTGGCCCTAAATAATTGCTCCCGCCACCACCCCGACCCCACTAGCAAGATATTTTGTCCCACTCAGCCACCTGTTCTGGGTATGGCGGAATGGTGGTCTGGATCTGTCAAATTGTAATGACGCCTAGATTGTCTTTTCTGATGTAAGTTATAGGTATATGTCCTTTATTGTAACGTGGGTAAAATACATACCCTGGACACAATAATGAGCTACAGACTTTTACGGAGAAGTGGGGAGGATCCTTCCTGTTGATAATGGTCAACTGAGCTTTTCAAAGAAACATTATTTACCAATCCTAAACACAGATATGTTCGCCAAAGGTAATTAGCTACTTTATTCTTGTGTACGCTGTTGGAATAGACATACAGTTGACATCTGTTTCAAGTTGTGTATATTTTGTGAGTGGTTTGGGAACGGAGGTTACTGAACTTTAACCAGTATGGTACACCATATTTAACAGAGTTAGACTTTATGTTTACTGCCAACAATGTCAAGTGCTCTTCAGTTTCTTCTATCAAGAGTTAAGCTTCAGGGGGAAACATGCTGGCATTGGCACTGCGTCAACATGGGGCAAACGCGTATAAGGCTGGTGTTGAATATTTGACCATGGTGTTGGCTAGACAGCAAGCTGTTCTCCTTGAGTGTTTTAAAATTAGTTCAAGTTGTCTTAAGAAACATAATACATTTTGGTTAAATTCAAGTTTTTACGGGCGAGACTACAAGGCAGAATGCAGTAGAAATAGTCCCATTTAGTATAACAACGTGATAACACACAGCTATGGCACATTCCCATATGATAGTACTCTTTAAGAAGCCTCCGCATTATCTATCTATCTATCTCTCTCTCTCTCTCTCTCTCTCTCTCTATATATATATATATATATATATATATATATATATATATATATATATATATATATATATATATATATATATATATATAAGTGAGAGGGAGAGAGAGAGAGAGTCTTATCCAATTTCAGAAAAATGTATAGGTGAATATTTTTTTCTTAAATATTAAATTGTTTTCTTTCATCTCGCAGTGATTTTATCTTAGAACTTTGAAAGACAAGGTAACTGTGTCTGACAAATAAAAAGTGTATAGTAGGGTAAGGGCCTTTGCTTGATTATTCACAATAAATAAATGTTACTATGCATTTTTGGTATCAAAGACATATTTGAACATATATATAGATATATACATATACAGATACATATACATGCTAAACTACATACTAGCCCTACAGTTTCTTGGTGCTTTGACGACGTATTCATATTTATATATTTAAGTAGTTTCATGTATCTTAAGCAAGGCAGATGTTGCCACAATCTGTTAGTGTAAACTGTGGAGACATTTTGACCATGAATATATCAGGCAAGAACCAAGAACCATATGTAGAGGTGGCGACGGGGTACATTGCGAAATATGCCAAAAATATATTACATCTCTCTCTCTGTCTCTGTCTCTGTCTGTCTCTCTCTGTTTCTCTCTCTCTATCTATCTATCTATCTATACATACATATATATATATATATATATATATATATATATATATATATATATATATATATATATATATATTTATACACATAGTTTATTTATAGTGTAGAGATCTCAATAGTTTCCAAATTATGACCAATGCCTACAACTTTATGTCCGGTAGTATGAATCAGGAGTCTCATTAAACTCCCCAACATATCTTAAAACATTGGCCAATGATCACATACGGCGCTTATTAGACATATTAATGTCATAATCTAGGAATAATTGTGAATACATGCAGACTTACACACCCCACCAACCTACTTCCTAACTCCGTCAACTGAGTTGTATTGACATAGGTAGGTAGAAATTGTATTTATATGGATTATCACAAAGCTGTATAAAGTACTAACTCTCGCCCTTATACAGATTGCTGTCTTATGCTAACTAGAAGAAAAGAAGGAAAGGAACATTATGATTCATTTAACACGCACGTGTCGCACAACTGCGGTCGGTGGGCTCATTCACTTTATAATTGCATTGATCTCGCCTCCATTTTGAGGTGATTAATGATGTAGGTGTTGGGATAGCACCCGTTGTCCTTTGATGCAGTACGCATTCAATCCTTAATTCTAATGTATGGCCAACATCGGATTATAATCCTGTTTTCGGTAGGTGAAAACATTCGGTTTACTCGGCTCGTATCCTTCCTCATCCAATCTTGGAAAATATGTTGCATATATTAATAATGTTATTTGCAATTTATACTTTCTTCTAAAGCTAAATTTCAGTTTGGAATGATTTAATTTACCATCAAATTCAAAGCAATAAAGGATATAAGCGTGTAGCACTTTATAGGCGGACGAGAATGACATACTTTCATTAGGCCTGGTCCATTCCAAAAATATGCATTGCCTTGCATGCATTGCGCATGTGTTATATTCAGAAAGCAGTCTTAACACAAAATGAATTGAAATTAATATACTCGCATTTAAAGTGGAATAGGCCTTAATATTATTATGACAAAAGTCGAAGTTGGTCGAACTATACCAACACACGACGGTGACGATTATATTTGCACTCGTACATTTTTGGTCAGTATAGAAGAAGTTTTTTCGAAAAATATAGTTGAATGTATTAAACATACAGCAGGCACATATAAAGGTTATAACCCTGACATTATGCAAATACAAAATATTAAACAGCGTTATATAAACCTGATGTTATGTAAATACAAATTAGTAAAAACAGTTTGTGCTGCCAATATGCCTTAAAAATATTATCAAATCTAGTCCTAATAAAGAAGTATAAAAAGAAGACAAAATCATACATTGGATATGATCAGTGCCTACAAATGAATCATAGACGTCATCCTAGGAAAGACGGAATATTTTTTTATTTAAAAATCTTTCGAAACTTCTCATTGTGTCTTTTTGAGCAGCAACTGCAAAGATTTTAAGATCACACGACGGATGAATCAGGTTACAATCACATGGGACAAACTAGTTACATTAATTTGTACATTTCGTTTCCTTAAACACATGGCCTCTCATTCATTGTGTAGCCTCCTAACGACAAAAATAAATCTGCATCAAAACGAGGATTATATATTGTAAAACAGTTATATCTTTCTCTCTTAATCCAAAGTCTTATTCCCCAGAAAGCATATGACCCATCAATTCTGTAATGGATGGCTTTTTAATCATAAGATGTTATCTATTGTCTTTGCGGCTACAATTGCAATAACGTATACATTATGTATTCAAAATTCAAAATTCATAAGTCTATATGTGTTACTGAATGATGTATAAATTTTCCTCTTATTTGGCATAAAATGCCATATTTATCATCGTTGCATTTTCATGATAAATGGGGGTGGGGGAGATCAGCTGTTAATAGCGAAATATATCTATATGTATCATTTTTTCGTCGACCATGGAGACGACGGTATCGACATCACAAATGCTGGCATTCAGCGTTAAAATTTATGAAGTCATACATCTTCTACATTGTTTCCTATATTAAACTGAATCTTTGACTTAATGATAGTATGCATGGACTTCTCGTAGATACGTTTGATTTCCTGTGCGCTTGTCTGTCCCTCTGTTTTATACCCCACCTTGCTTATTCCTCTGAGTGTATTGCATGCGTTTCCTCAGTGGACGCACTAGTCTTATCCTATTATACATTAATTGCAGTTTGTTAATCCGTCCTTCCGGTTATTTGTAAGTAAGTCTTTATCTGCTCACAGCACTATTTTATCTACTTCTATTTGAACATGAAAAAGAATATGTTAAAATGTTAGTACTCAGAGCGGTTGATTAATTTACGGAAAATGAGTTAGTACGCTTTTACGTATTGATCTGTTTATCAAGTCGTTATTAGCGACGGCCAGAGGCCTATTCAATCTGATATTCGGAGGGTTAAAACTCAGTTGTCAAGTGTACACAAGGACTGGCAGGTAGGATCTCTTTCTCTCTCTCTCATCTTAGATTATACCGAAATATTTCAGTATTTCAGTCTGATATGTATAAGAAGTTAAAAGCTATAGAAAATAATTTGCACACACATGCAATCCTGATATACGTTAATCACAGTATGCCAGCAAGAAATGGTTCCTGTGTTAGACAAGGAGTGGCATTGAATTTACGAGTTGGCTTATTTCTTGCGTAACGTTTTGGAAAGCTAAATTGTTCAATGGATTTTAAGGGAAACATATTTGGAGCTAAAGAGGACTACTACATCTCTCTGTCTGTCTGTCCCTCTGTCTGATTGACTATCTTTCCATCTGTCTCTCTCTGTCTCTCTCTCCTCTCCTCCCCTTCGACCTCCTCCTCCCGATAGATACCCATGGAAAGTGATTTTCCACAAAACTTGCATTTGGAAATTCTTAACAACAGTATTTCAAACAAAGCCAGGAGGAAATCATTGCTTATCGGGACTCTTCTGGAAGGGGGAGGGGGTAGATTCCAACCATATAGCAGGTTAGGATTATCCGGGCTCTTCTGATATGGGGATGGGGTCGATTCAAATCATATAAAAGGTCAGGATTATCAAGATTCTTCTGATAAGGATAGGGGATAGATTCTAACCATATAACAAGTCAGGATTATCAGGTCTCTTCTGAGAAGGAGAGGGGGTACATTATAACCATACAACAAGTCAGGATTAAGAATAATATTCAGAACTCTATCCCTGTGACTAAAAATTCCAAGCGATCGCTTGTCTTTTTAGCATTTAAGTTAATAAATTAATAATTAAAGCAGTAAGAGAGAGAGAGAGAGAGAGAGAGAGAGAGAGAGAGGTGTGGGACACCGTTCTTAGATAGAAATAATCATTATCAGACTGCTGCTAACCTAATGAGTGACACCTTGTAAAGAAAAAATTCATCCAGTTTTCTAAATGACATTGACAGACATTTTAGAATGTACGTATTTAAACGATTATTAAGAACCACAATCCTGCTCAGCAGAGTAAAATATATTTAGAGATCTTATATTTCTACAATTTTTTATAATTATTCTAAGACCCAGGGTTGCAATCTTACAAAAAGATCGTACTAGAACTAGTTCGTTTTTTGTTCTTCTTTCTGTTGTTAAACACCAAATAATCACCCATTTTCGTTATTTCTAAACATTTTCCTAATGAAACTTAACCTTATTGTGTGGTTTACGGATGTAATAGCCAGTTCCCTCCGCACCCTCCTCCGGCGAAAATTACATTTCGAATATCAAAATCAGCAGTCGCTGAAGTCAAATTCTACGGGACAAATGTGTGTGTGTGTGTGTGTAGTATGTATACTGTATCTTTGATATACCACGAGTTGTATAAATGTTTCCTTAAAAGGATTCGAGGCTTGCCGAGTTTAATTTTAATTACAAATTTGTACAGCAAGTGGTATGTCAAAGGTACAACGTACATCCTATACCAGTGGTGTATTGGCCATTGGGCATACCGGCACAAATCTCGGTGGGCCGCCGCATCGGTGGTCACAAAAATCCGTTTTTACCGGTGTTTTACTGGTGTGAGCAAAACCCCGGGCCTGTCCCGGCAGATAAGTCCAGGGCCGAGTTGCTTACCCAGTACACCCCTGTCCTAGACATATATTTTATTGATACCGCATACAAATACACATATTTTGGTTCCAACGTAGTTTAAGATTGACTACAGGAAACTGTATATTGACATAGGGAGTGAACTCTTTACATCCCTCAACAGTGTGACCGCTACAAAATGTAGTTCTGCATCTATTTTAGCTACTCACAATCCTTTTTAAAAAATATTAATTTTCTTATTTTTGGGGCTTCAATTTTCATTCATATTGATTAAATTAATAAGAGAGACGCTTAAGATTTACACATGAAAGTTGCTTTTAATTGAAGAAAGTAGAGCACTACAAATATTGCATGTCTAGCGTCCCAAACAGTAAAAGCGCGGCCATTCGATCACGGGCAAGTGCAAAGAAACGAGTGGAGAATAGTTTAAGCAAAATGACGAATCAACTAGAGGTAATTAAAATATCTAAAGTTATTTCAGTTGCTCTAAGTAATTTGTATGCTTTAGTTAGCATTGCTACTGAGCATACAATTGTTTTTATCTTACCTCTCTCTGTCTCTGCTGATCTGTTTGTCTGGCAGTTTTACCATCATAGGTCCAGAGACATTATCGCATGACACGGGCAATAATCCACTACACACCTTTTTCACGGATTTTCACTCATGGCTCGCAGCGATGGTCCACAGAGAGAGAGAGAGAGAGAGAGAGAGAGAGAGAACTGGATCCATTTATGGGCAAAACTGACATGCTGGGTGACCCACCATCAGAGAGAGAGCGGCGTGGGGGTGGGGGGTAGGGACTGACTATAAGATAATTTATATCGTCCTTCTCTCCGTTGCTTTGTTGGTCGATAAGTCTGTCAGTTTTACCATCATAGAGAGAGAGAGAGAGAAAGAGAGAGAGAGAGAGAGAGAGAGAGACCTTCAAACATTTTAATATTTTAAAATGATCTGTTTTAGAACCTTATTATTGGTGAAAAAAAAGACAAAAACAAAACTAATGCATCAAGTAGATTACAGTATGTGTATGCCAAGGAATTTACCGTTCGACCTAATCGTCTCCATAGGTTGTTGTAACTTTATATAATTGGTATCGTGCAACACTGTAGAAAAACTCCATGGAAAGTGTATACATACAAATATAACTTATAAGGACTCTATTTACTCTAGGTTACTTGGTGTAAGTTCAAATTCAAGGTTTTCATCCACCTCAAATTCTTTTTCTCTCTCACTGCACAGATGTATACGTATTTTTGTCCCTTACGGCATGTGAGAGAGAGAGAGAGAGAGAGAGAGAGAAAGAGAGAGAGAGAGAGAAAGAAGGAGACATGGTACATATATGCTGTCGCCCAGAGGATATTTTTAGTATCAACCCAAAGTAAAACAAAATTCACATCTTTTCTATTATTAGCTTCATGCATTCGCTGTTTCATAACCAATTATTGCGATATTAATAAGGTTGAGACTTATTTTGAAACCACATTTTTATATATATTCATGTTTTCTATGTATATCTCTGTTGACCGTGTGTATGTTTATAGGACTATGGTACATTTTTGAAATGCATTTGTTGTCATCATCGTTGTTACATATTTAACCGAAATAATGCGAAATATCATGACCCCCAACTTTGAGGTCTAATGCAAGTGCCTGTGGTTAGCTTTCTGACAAGCATACCGACATGTTTTAAAAAATAAAGAAATAATGGCAGGCTTGACATTAGATTAGGAAACCGCAGTCGCTGGCCTTAGAACAGCAATGTCTGTCATTTTGTGTATTTTTTAAATAGTGCAAGTCATTAAATTAATGTAATGTACCAACCTATCGCCCGCAATAATGCACAGAAATACGAGGTTTATCCAGATTCAATCAATAAATTGCAAAGTAAACGATAGAAATCATATCCAGGCGGGGACGCTTGAATTAAAGAATCTAGGTCACGAACTGGTACGAAAAACGCAGATGACCATATAAACTGATACGTCATCTCCGTATAGTAGGCGGGTTAATATCTATCAAAATAAAAATGGCTGACGTACCGCAGAGTAAAAAACGTGAAGGTCACCCACGTTGTTTGTCGTTTTCCGAGAAGAAACATCCAAGACCTGCGACAGAAATCGAACTGAACCTATCGCTGCAGAGCACTGATGGAGGAATTAGGACTCTCAATTGACACTGAAATGGCCAAGTTGTTCTTGACAGGTAGGCCCATGTAAGTTTATATTCACTTGTCACAGAAGTCTACATTATTCTGTAGCTGCCTTGGTTTTTGCCCTAATCGTGAATTTTGGCGCTTGCATTACTATATTGTGAGAAACTATTAAAATCAACATAGAAGGTGTTCAACAATATCTACTTAATCTTTGAAAAATGTTTATAAACTCTCTAAATCCTTTGCGAGCTATCGTTTTTCTGAGCGTGTCAAAATTTGTCTATTTCCGGAAGATCATTCATGGTTCGTGCTCCTGAAATAAAGGCCACGCGACGTAAGATTGAAAGGTGACAATTAGGCCAAAGTATGGAAATAGATGTTTATAATGTCTCCGTATTTTCATTATTTGCATTTGTAATATATTTCATTGCTTTCATACGCATATTGACTGCAATATAACACTTTTTTAAAAAGTGATGCCAAAAGTATAAAAAAATATAAAAAATAGGATGCATTTTTTTATTATTTTTGTTTCAAGCTATTTCGATATAATTATCGTATCGAAAGATACGCTGAACTTTTGAAAGTTTTTTGTTTCTTCAGGCTATGTCACAACAAAGATTTTTTCCCTCTACATTACAATAATCCAATAAAGAATTTCATACTGCATACTCTTTCATTGGATTTAATTTTTCTAACATGATATAAATAGTGCATGCTATAGAAAGGAATTTTTTACATTGCCTTTACCGTCTGAGAAATCTCTGTCGCAGGTTTCATGATTAATCAAAAGGAAAAGAAAACCAACATGTGAACAGCGGCCCTGGCTTGAACAGCTAAAGCTCACACCAGGGCCGCAAACTTGAGACAAATATGGCATTAGTAAAAGTGGCCATTTGCATTGTGTTTTTTTGAATTTGAATTGTATTACGTATTTAAATTTCATTTCATCGAATATTTCTTAATCAACACTTAATGTCATTGTCAACAAACGCGAGTGACGCACTTAATGAAGTCAGGTTTTCAATATAGATAGACTCTCTATCTGATCTAAGATGAGTCTGGAAAGTAAGAACTTTGTTAGCACATTCCTTGTACAATTATACAAAAACCGAGTAACCTATGAAGTTAATATATGAAAAAGTTTTACACCTGTTATTAGACAATGAGCACTTTGAAGTTGTATACATACAAGCCCTATGATTAGAAACAAATATACATATATTTTAATTTACCCTAAAAATAAATGTTATAGTCTCTTCATTACTAATTTTTGGGAAATTCATTGACAATATATATACACATTTCTAAAATATTGTTAGACCTGCTACTCCACACAGCAGTAACCTACTAACAATGGTCAGGTTCAGAACATCCACTTGGTTCATACTTAGTTACATATTTGCAAGCATATGCATATATGGGCTGTGTGTGTGTGTGTGTGTGTGTGTGTGTTTCTTATCCCAATGTATAGTGGAAATCAACCTTTGTATCATATAAATAATCCAGGACTATCTTTCGTAACCATGGAACAATGACTGACATCTATAGATGTGTGAGTTTACATGGGTCGTGTTTCAATGTCAAAACAGTATCAAAAATAGCTGAAAAGCCAACATGTACAAAAAGTAAAAAGTGTTTTAGAAATTTCAACTGCAGATTCTAATGAGTAAGTCAAGGATGACAATACTATATGTGTGTCAGGTATATGCAAGAGATTGTCTAAAACAATGCAATAAACTTGCAAGTATTAAAAACAGTCAGGTATATAAAGCAATGTTATAATTTGTACACATTTTTAAAGTCAGGCATAAAGGTGAATGCTCTTATAAATATGATAAGTAAAAATGGTTTTTGCTCTTTTGCTGATATATACATGGTTGCTCATGTACATCAGTCCCTTTTTATAGCTTGTGTATGTCTGCTGGTCCTTATTGTAACCTAAATTTAGTCTACACTAATGAAGAGATATTACATTGTTCTTATATCATGTTAAGTCATGGTCGTATGGACAATCCTAGTCATTGTGCCCATTATTGCTGTACATTAATGGGGCTGCATACCAAGAACATTCTCTCAGTCCTCACCATAGAAAAGAGAATAGTGATAATCATATAATCTACAAAAAGAATCTCGCAAGAAAAGCTTGAATGACCTTCAGACCAAAGGTGGCTAAGGTAATGATGGATGCTCATCCAGAAATTACTGCTTTAATGGGTATGACTATTTAAGTATTCATCAATATGCAAGGCAAATATGTAAATAATTCAAATGTATTGATTGTCAGAACCATTTTTCACTCTTCATGATTGGACGACAACATAAGGGATATTTTTTAAAGTCATAATTGTCAAAAATACTTGCCAAAGAAAACTGTATGCATTCTAAATATTGTTTCCAAATTGTACAAATAGCAACAATATAATACCTTCTGAAATTCGCTCAGATCAGAAGTTACTGGTACCCATTTCATCATTTTGTTCATGAAGATGAAAAAGGTATAATAATTACTACTTTTCATTACTTACTTACATGATATTTCATCAATCTCATTTCAACCAATTGTTTTTTTTTTTCTCAGAGATATCCTTCCCTGAAATGAAGCGCTCGTATAACATATGGCATGCAGCCAAAAACCTGGGAAAGATGACACAAGTAAATTTTTCAGTAAAATAATTGTTTTTATTTCCAGAAAAGGCTACCATCCCCTACCTCAAAAAAGAATACCTTATGTATGTGAATTTCACTTTTATTTTATTGGATAACAAACTATAGCAAGAGGCGTGTCAATAGTTGTAAACTGTGTTATTAAAACTGGAGGGTGTTGAGGGTACGTTGAGGGTACGTTGAGGGTACGTTCTCTTGCTCCTCTGATCTGTCTTTCTCAAGGCTGTGAATACTGCAAACCTAAATCATATATTACATAATAAAATATGCAGTCAGCTAGATGTAACATTCTGTGCAGAACTACTCAAAGCTGAAGTACATACAGTTATTATAAAATTTACTATGAAAGCATTTGATAATTTGATATCAGATAATGCAGAGACTTCCAAGAAAAAGCCTTTTGAAAATGTTCCTTCCATTGTCTCTTTATTTTCCTCCCTCTCTCTCTCTTTCTCTGTATGTCTATACACTACAAAAATACATGAAGCAATTTTAACCTGCTTTAATAACCATTTGCATAAAAACACAATAAAAGTGCATGTAAAGAACAGACGTTACAATTATCCGTTTTCAAAACGTTATTACACACACACACACACACACACACACACACATATATATATATATATATATATATATATATATATATATATATATATATATATATATATATATATACCAGTATGTACAGTCCTCTTGTTAAGAGTATGTATAAATGTATAATCTACTTAGTGATCAATGGACATTGAGTTCAAAAATGTTTCAGGCTATGTCAGGGCAAAGTAATTTAAGATTTACATGTACAGGCACTGATACTATTTCAGCTCAGATTTCTAACTATATGAATCCGACTCTTGCACTGACAACATTCTTGGTAAATGATGATACTAGTTACTTTTTTCATTGCAAAAATTGCCAAGATACATGTTCAAATTATGTAATCCTAAAACATGATAGGGTATTGCCACTTTACTCAATATTCCTCATCTTTTAAAATAGACTATGCAGAGTCAGATGAGATTCCAACAAACACCAATGGATCATGTGTGATTGGGAGGGACCAGTTGAGTGTTCACATGACAAACTCCAAGAGAATCACGACAGACAAGAGCGACTAGAAATCGTGAAGGAGTTGCCAAGGCACTGAATAGCATTTGAATCTGAGGAAGAAGTACAAGTTTTATGCAATTTTAGGTATATACCATCCATTTCAACACATTTCCTGTGAAAGTTTGTCATGCACACACTTTAACACTTCTCACTTTAACTGTACTGCTATGGAGGTGTTTATTTTGTGCTACATTCATCAGTAATAGTTTCAAATGGTGTGATGACCTTGTACTTAATACTATTCGTCTGAAATTATAGATAATAGACTTGCTGGACTGAATTATTATATAGATGTACTCTCTGTACATGAATGTACAAGTCTAGATTAATTTGAAATTCTGAGTCAGTTACCAGGTATTCTTTTGTTAGGTACATATATTCTTAGTGCACTGGCAATATAAGTTTTAAACATAAGTCTAATGTAAATATTTTTTTTTTCTTTAATATACTAAAATATTAGAATGAATATAACTTTGTTCTAGGTATCTTATTTCATGCTACAGGAATACTTCTGAGATAGAAGTGTTCCATAACCTAATATTGCTTTACTGTGCCAAACATTTTACATTCACTACCTGCATATAGGATTTGCAATATCTTCGTTGCCATTGATAACAACATGCATGCCAACAGGCATGTTCCTCTCAACAACAAAAGAGAGACTGTGTGAGTAATATTTTCATATTTCAAATTTATGTTTAATGTAGGTTATGGCCCAGAGTATGATGGTACTAGTAAGTCAAATTTTCTTATAACATAATCTGTTTCTTCAGTGTTGTGAAATTCTATGGTTATACAAGTTCATGTACATATGCAATGTTTGAATGCAAGGGCAACCTTTCCGAGGGATAAAACAAAGAACAGAAATTATTGAAACTTTCCTTCGCTCACACTTATTATTTATAGAAGTAGATTTTTGCAAAGGGTTCATGAAAGTTATCTATCATTAAGAGCAATATTTAGCTTTACTTTTCAATGATCCAGGAAACTACGTCATTATCCAGTTTTAAGTAATGTAGCATATATATTCTGCCCACTGATATTTGTTCGGTATGCTACTTATCCACTGAAGGATGCAGTAGCTTAGTTGGTACAACCAAGAGTCCCAGGTTTGATACCCACCCAGGCCAGGCCAGGTCAACTCCCTCAGTGTACATGGAAAAGGCACTTAGCTCCAATTTGATCTGCATGATGCAACCAATTATGTGTTGAATGCGTCGTTAAAAACCTATAAATATTTTCTTATTCAAATCTGCTACATGGGCATCGAATATAGTCACACTGACTGCTCTATCTTCACTACTCGTCTGCAACAACTGATAGAACTATCATCAGGGTTTACATATATATTGATGTTCATAGTGGCAGCTTGAAAATATTGAAAAATATATCAATTATACAAGTGTATGGAGGAAATGACTTCTTTCTGCAATCAACTCAAACATTCTTATCAGAGAGTAATCATGCCAAAGATTGTTATTGTTCTTGAGATCCCTAAGTGCTTTTAATAAAATTAAACATGTTTATCCTCGCTCAATACCCATAATTTGGAGACATTTCTATAGTAATAAATACATACTATTTTGACAGGTACCACAAAACATTCAAACAGAAAAGTGCATGTTGGGCTGTATATCCAGCTAAGAAGAAAAGGGTATACACATACATTCCAGGGATAAAAAAATCATTATCAAGAGGCTAGAAGACAATTCGGGGATCAAGAGAAGGACGGAGATAGACCCACGCGATCCAAGTGGAATATCTATCCATTTGGTTCTAGTCAGCCACAAATCAATGCAAGAAATTGCAGCTGAAATGATTTCAAAGAGAAAACACAATCCACTCTTCTTGTGATGTTGGTAAACTATGTGATGGATTAAATTTTACAAATGCAAACAAATTGTTAAATTTTAATAGAATTTTTTATGTGTTTTCAGGGTGCTCTAATCTCAATGTACATGGCTTTACAGTCCCATAATAAACTTGTTTCGTTGTCTTTCATAATTGATTCTCAATTTCAGCATTGCACTCATGAAACATACAATCTTCACAATTGTCCACCACCCTCCGAAAACAACAAAAAATCCAGGCATTAAATGTATATCGTTTTAACAAACGCATGCTTTTCATGCACAAAAACAAAGAAATCTTCGAAAAATTGGAAGGTTTTCTTAAGACAATATGTTTTCTGTGTAAATTAGGAACTTTTGGTTTACCTTGTTATGTCATGTATTTGTGTCTCATCTAAGGATTGTAGCAAAGCTTATATTTTCTTCTGTTGCAAATACAGTGCATTGAACAATTTTTTTTTCAAAGGTTTATCCAAAAATGCATGTAATATGCCACTTGTGGTGAACACACAGTTTAGGTGGTGAACTAATACACCTAAATTTAGTAATGTTTTCTTGAATTTAGACGGTTTTATGGGTACTTTTGTTTATGTACTATTAATAAAAATACATTATGGATGACAAGTTGAAAATATCATTCAAAGTAAACGTTTATGTCACATTATGGGAGAAGTTTGAAATCTGATATTTTTTCTTGATCAGATGATTAGAAATGTTTTTTAATGAACGTACAACACTATTTATTAGGGCTGTTACAATAAAATATACTTGGGACCCAAGAGAGGCACTTTCAGATGTGGAGTAGTCACCCATAGATGCAATTTAGAATGTTCTATCATTTTCATATGATCTCAAGTAGATCCAATTATCCAGTATGTATTATTTACAAAACCACCGTCCCAGGGTACCATGTCTGTTCAAATGGAACAGCCCTTAGCACAAAGGCTTGACTGTTGCAACTGTTTATTCCCGAAATGATTAACATAAGTTCGTGCTGATTTAAAATATTATAAGAATATTATTTGAAAACAAGTCAAATTTGCATATCTTGGAAAATAGTTATGTGCAAATTGCAACGACTATTGCTTTTTTCGGAGGGGGGGGGGGGGGGAATGGAAAATAAAATATATTCCAGGGACAAAAAAAGTGAAATAGATATTCACATGTATATGGTACCAGATTGTACTTTTTTATTTTGGTGAGTAACACACTTGACACTTGTGCACAAGTTAAAATATAATATGCCATTCTGTCTCGAAAGGAATCCCCTGTACTGTCCATAGGAATTAGAGTACTTGTTACTTGTCCCTGATCTGCCAAACACAGCAACTTGGAATAACTCATTTCTCCCCCGCACCCAGTTGGCAATAGGATAAACTGGTCATATGATCAGAACAGTTTTGCTTTCATCCGATCTGCTTCCTCATCAAGAACCAACACATCATGTCTACACAATCCGGCAAGTGCTAATACTGCTTCTTCAAGCGCAAGTACATTGAAGTCCTGAAAAAAAAGATTCAATTCTTCTGAACTGAATATTATCCAGCAACAAAACTGGTATATTTTCATGTTATATCTTTCATTCAAATTGAACCAATGGATTAATCAATATAAAACTGAGAAATATTGACAAGCTGTTGCTTATTATTCCCAATTTTAGTGAGGCAACAACAAAAGAAATAGATTGCAATCAAGCTGAAGTACTAGTTTATAATTGTTTGTTAGAAATAGTGTTTTATGAAGACAGCACAGCTTGATGGTAAACAGTTTACATCTTTTTAGGATGGAGTAAGAATATATCTAGGTGCAAATGATGGTAGCACACAATCATGGGAGACAAAAATGTAAAGTACATGGGTTGATATTAAAATTTGAGATAGATTTAAGTGTGGAAGATTTTAACATGTAATGTTTAAGTGCAGTTCATATTCGAAGTGTGGAAATGCAGTATTCCCTTGACTTCCTGTGGCACTTCCTTTTCCCTTTCAGTGATCATTTGCCTGCATGTAGTGTAGACACACCATTCTGCAATGTTGGTTGATGGTTAGGTGTGATATCTGCCTTCCTGCCTCTCTGCTTGTTCATTGATGTCAAATATAAGGGCTGGGTGGTTCTCTAGCACTCCCAAAAGTAGTTCTCATGCCCTCTCTACACTTTCTCCTGATATGATTTTCTACATAAATATGAAAAGAAAAATAAATTAATAATGGCATATCTGTAAAGAATGTCAACAAGTTTTGTCAGATGCTGCTGCTAAAAACTAGAATAAATTAAATATCTGTACAGAGTTGTAGTTGTAGCATAGATGATCATGGAAGCAAAAAAGTCAATCTGAATTGGGCAAACTGTATGCAGGTTTAAATTTATATTTAAGATAAACAGTCTTTTTGGAAACACGGCATTTCCTGAATTTTAGTGTAGAGAGTCCAATCAAGAGTCAATGTGCGATATGAACAACTTTTCTTTTCAAGAAAAAAAAATAGTCTCAGTCTGACTTTCAAACATTTCAGACAGTCCAGGGATTTTCCTGTGGGGTCAAATAAAAATCCTATTTCAAAATTTATTCTGATCAGCTGTTTTTATTATCTTACTGGGTAAATTTTCAAATTCACCCGAACTATAAGTCTTTTGTTTGTAACATATATATTCCATCACTTGCCTGTGTTGACACCAATCTCAAATTTAAGCCATTTTTGTTTATGCGCTGATGTTAGCTGCATATGTGCATTTTGTCTTTTCATGTTCAATATTTATATAAATTGTTATAGGGTGAGATCATAATAATTTACAAATAGTGACCAGGGGCTAAGTTATGTGTGTGGTTTGGGTTGTGGTGGTGATAGTAATAGAACAAATGGCCTATTTCAGTTTCATATCTGAATTAACCTCTCCATGCCCTGTCATTTTATATATGGATCTAATATTGGGATGCAAATAGTCTCCATGTTAGGAGCAGGGTCAAATCGGTAGGTGGTGTTGCTAGGACAGACACCGAAGCAAATGTTACTTGTACATATGGATTTGTATCTTCATGCCAAATAAGATCTGCTATTATGGTTATAATAAGCACATCTCAGTGGTTTCAAAGTTATGACCCAGGGACTAATTGCAGGAAGTGGGGACCAATATTATTTGCACATCTTATTTGTCTTTTCATGCACGGTAAGTGTTTATATAATTAATGAGTGGGACTTTCAATATTTCTATAGTTTTGAAGTTATGATCAATAGGTTAAGTTCCATGGAAGGTGCTGGGGGCTTAAATCCACAGTTAAATTTGAACTGCATATCATTTGGGTAAAATAGTACAAAAAACATCTTAGTATAAGAATTTGTTTTACTTTTGAGAAACGGGACTTGGTACCTGAGACTGCGTTGGCTTTAGATTATGTGAGATGTTCCCTCATACTTTGATATATAACAGGTATGATTAAACATAGTGTGTTGTATAAAGTGGGATCCTGAAAATCTCATGGTCACTGTCTGTTTTTTTGTTTTTTTGCGGTTTTTTGGGGGGGTTGGGTTTTGTTTTAAACTGCTACTCGGTTAGCATGAAATTGGATATTAAGACAGTTGTAAATTATATAAAAAAGATATTATTATAAGATGTACCAAAACGTGTCATGTATGAAAACATACAAAAAATAAGAAAGCATAGCAAATCTTTGACAAGGAGAAACTTAGGCCTTTGGGACTTCCATGACCTATATAAGCGTTTCTTGAAAATAAACCGGAGTTAGGAATGTGAATTTTCTGCTGATGGGAAAACATTTATAAGATATATGATATTTAGTATCATGGGCTAAAATTAATGACTTACTAGTATGAGCTGCAATACCACTGCTCCCTTTATAAGCTTGTGCAACTGAAGTGAAACATGTGATAACACTCGTAGTCCTACAATGTAAGACGTCCACACTGACATTTATAATAGGGACTGGTCGACCCATCACTATCGTAAATAACAGAGTCGACGTTTTACATTGTAGGACTATACTGTATTAGTAGACTGCAATAGAGTTTAAGTAATGTGGGAGATTGTTACATGTGCGAGTAAATTATTTCTAGTTATAACATGATAATGATATTGTTAAAACCATACACACATAATGCACATCACTGAAAAATGTGGTATGCACATTAGTAAATCATGCTTGAAAACGTACAAGACTGTAACATATGAATGCAAACCTACACCAACCCCTCAACTTTGCTTCCCCCAAGTCCTCGTAAATTTATCTTCACATTGCAAAGTTTGCTTTGCTGGCATACGATAGTTCACAAGAAGAACTAATTCATAAAGTATTGTTCAATACAATCATCCATAACTTTCTATCAAAATATTTATTCCTAAATAATCTGAACGAAACATCCACTAACAGTAAACACCTTACAATGTAGTATACGTCATATCTTTTGGTGTGAGCTTGTTTTGATGTGTTCATTTGAATAATTTCTTCTTCGGAAACAAACGAATTAGAGTTCGGAAAACATCAATTTGCCGAAAGTGGTAAAATCAAGATGGTGATTGATCGCGAACCGTGTAGGAAAGGAATATTCCGCCGCTGATAATGATGTAATTACATTAGTGTATATTGCATGATATGTCTCAGGGAAAGATTTATGCAATAAACAAAACAATTCAGGATGTTCAAACTGCATGTTGTAATTCTCAAATATTACAGTCATTGCTGCTTTAAAGAGACTGCTGTTGTCCGAGATGGCGGTACTCGGCTGTTGCAGCTAAGTTTTAGTCTACAGCCAATGTCTTCGGTGGAAAATGATGATAAAGACTGTCGTGAAAGGTACATACACGCAAAATGTAGCAAACTGGTAAATAATTATTGATGTGATTACCGTATAATACCATTTGATTATAGGCTGGCTAGTAGATGTTTGAGCGCCATTGCCTGGTCTTGATCAGCTGATGATGGGTGATTGTTTCAAATTTTACATCTGAAAGTTAACTTTAGTAATGTCAGACATATGTATTGTAAAGAAAGGTAAGGCTAATGTGACTTGCTCTAGACTAGTTAGTGTAAGTGGTCATAACACTACAGATCCTACCATGGAAAGTGGGTCAACAGCTAGCGAGATATTGGAGACCTCCAGTGGGGAAAAAGAAATCAACGTTGAAATAAAAGAAATGCTAGTTAGAATGAACACAAAGATTGACGATTTGAAAGTATTACTGAAGGTGCAGTTGGATAGGATAGACACAAAATTCCATAATTTATTTGCTGAAATTAAAGATAAGTTAGATGACGCTAAAGTCACTTTTTCCTCTGATATGGATGACTTCAAAAGCAGAATAAATAAGGTTGAAACTAGCATGCAGTTTCATTCTGAAAGCATTAGCTAGCTAGAGAGAAAATAGACATCTGTGATAGAGGCCCATGAAGAACAAATAATAAAGAAAGTCGCGGAAAAGCAAGCCTCAGCCTCAAACGAAATATAAAAACTTCAAAAACGACTGTTTAAATTTGAACAACACAGCAGACAGATGAATTTTCTGTTTTATGAGGTACTCCGCCAAGGCCCAGAAGACAATATTTACAGAGTTATTAGATATTTCTTTGTGGAACTGATGCATTAAGAGTCGGAATATGTTGAAAACACGGGCTTTGTATATGCTCACAGACTACTCAGCTACAGACAAGGAACCAAACCAAAAATTATAATGGCATTTGCTTTTTTTGAGGACAGGGAAGCAGTTTTGAGCAGGGCCAACAACTTGAGGAAAGGTCCTAGAGTGGCTACAGATTTACCTCAGGTCATGATAAAAGCTAGAGATGATTTGGCAAAGGAGGCATACATTTTAAGAAACCCATCTAGTGGGCCAAGGATGAAAACAAGAATCAAGGAAAAAAACAACAACAAAAGACACCAGCTCTACATGGCAGGAGAAAAATTGTATCAATTTCTAATAATGAATAACAAACAAATAAATTAATAATGAATAAGTGTGAAAGAGGAAATACAGTGGTATAATGAGCAGTAACGACATGTATTTGATGTTGGATTCAGGATTCAGATGTTGGATTGAGGAGTCAATTAAGCAATCTTTTATTACATACAATTTGCACTTCTCATACTGCATGAGAAGTGTTCGCTGCCCAGCAACATTAATTTTCTACGAATGTTAAATATGAGTGCTTGCTACAGGATAAAAGGAATCTTTTCTAAAACTAAAAAACTATGAGGAAATTATGGGTACGGCTTAAATATGTGTACATATGTATGTGTGTGTATGTGTGTATGTGTATATATATATATATATATACATATATATATATATATATATATATATATATATATATATATATCAATATGTGAGCGTATGTATGTGTGTGTATATATGTGTATGTGGATATGTATGTATATGTGTATATTGTTATGTATGATGTTTATATAATATTATACACATTTTAGGAAATTATAAATGTTTCTCGACTTTAATGTTTGCTCAAACCTTAATGTTATATATCAGGTTTACATGTTTAGCAATTGTCCGTGAATTAGGTTGTTTACCTAGTATTTGAGTTCATGGACTGTTTTGCTAGACTCGTTGTTGATTATATTTGAGGTCAGGGTTCATTGTGTTTACAGATAAAACTAAAATTTCCTTTAGAATTATGTGTCTAAAGTCACATGCACCATATAATATCTAGAACACTCTGTCGTGTGACTTATCTTTATATATGCCATGTTTAGTGGACAGTTTTCAGTTTCGACCTACCATCAGCCTGTAAAGCGTCATTACAGTTGTGAAAAATCATTCTAAATTCAGAGAGTGAAATTATTTAAAATATTAATTGGATTATAAAGTGCTCATATACGTTTGGATTTAGGATTTTGAATTGATGATTTTGGGATTTATGTGAATTTATTCAAAAATATTCTGGAGTACTTCATTTTGGCTCATCAGCACATTAAAGACTACTGGCACACCCGGACATTAAAGACTATTGGCACATCAGCACATTCAACGAATCTGAAATTCATTCAGAACATTCTATATTTAGGACTAGTGATTAGGACACTTAGGATTATTGGATTATTTGGATTTTAATTCACGCTACTGTAAGTGTCTTTTGATTTTCATTTTAATTATCTAGAAATAAATTGCTTGTTGATTTTTACTTGATTTGTTGGTTTCACTTTCTTTCTGTTATATTTTTCTTAGACCAAAGAGTCGTAACAAATAAATATGTGCATATGTGTATATATGTGTATATATGTGTGTGTATATATATATATATATATATATATATATATATGTGTGGATATATATATATATATATATATATATATATATATATATATGTGTGTATATATATATGTATAAATATATATATATATATATATATATATATATATATATATATGTGTGGATATATATATATATGTATATATATGTGTATAGATAGATAGATAGATAGATAGATAGATAGATAGATAGATAGATAGATAGATAGATAGATAGATAGATAGATAGATAGATATGATTGAACAAAAGTAAGACTTTCAAGCACTGTCTTGAATTTTTTTAGGTTCAGTTTGTTTGGAAAAAGGCATGAGACTTGAAATTGCAAGGAGAGAAGGCTTCACTTGTAGTCAGCTCTTTTCCTTTTTGGTTTTTTTTTTCTTTTTTTTAAATAGTTTTTTTTTTAATTTAGTTTTTTTCTTCTCAGTTTCTTAATATGAAGAAAGTAAAACATGGCAAAATAATATGCCTAGTAGTAAATCATACACACTATTTAGATATAAATTTTCTAGAAGGTCTAGTCTTTTGTAAATGGAACTTTTTAAGCATATTTTCTCTTTTCTTACAGATTCCTGACAGCTTACCCCCACTCCCCGTTTTGTTTTACAGCCAAAAGTAGCACAGGTAATCAAAATTGCTATTGATTTTTGTTTGCTATTGATAATTGTGTATATTTGTGCATGACATTTAATTTATGTGTTGCTTCAGCACGAGGCAATATGTTTTTTCTTTGGCTTCACACATTTTAGCACCGGCAGCTTTGCTTTAATAACAACCTGAATAGTCTTAACATACTACAATAGTCTGAGACATAACCTTACTATGCTTGTTAGACATGCAAGGATTTTATGTATATTGTATGACGTTTGCCAGTTAGTAATATATATGAATGCACTCTGTAAAGAATTATACTTTATTAAAGTATTACTTAGAAGATTTAATACTTCAAATAATATCACACTTTAGCTTATGCTTGCGTTTTAGCAACCTAAATAGTTATTTTTGGTTGTGTTGGGGGTGTGTCTTTTTTCTGTACCACATAATATACATAGAAAAATTACACAGTAATATGTATTCTGATTCAGTATTTACGTCTCCTACGGGAAGTTGCAGTTAGAAGCAATAATACCTTCAGAGAGCATACACAGAAAAATAACTTGAATATAGGTACTATATGGAGTTATCTCCCTTCCTCCACACAATTTATTTAGATATGTTTGTATTTATTTTTGGGGAAATTTAATTTGTGTTTTGTCTCAGGCGCTGCTTGGATTTCAGCATTGGGAGACTTGCTTTTTTAAATACTAAATAATGTACATAGAGAAATATTCAGTAACATGTACATATGTATACTGATTCAATATTTTGTCTCAAGTGTGAATATCAATTGTAATACATTAATAAATTGTCTTCCTAATCATTGCACAGCTAATTAAATTGGTCGTTTGAACGGATAACTGCTTAAAGTTATGGCATTCACCATAACATACTACAACAGCAGTTTGCTTATGCTTGTTTGGCATGTAAGGTTTGTGTTTGCATTGTATGAGTTCTGCATATTAGTGATATACATGAATGTCCTCTGTAAAGAATAAACTCTAGTATAATACACTTTAAAGGATTAAATACTGTTAATACACTTGTACATAAGTACTATAAAGAGTTATATCCTGTACTCCATAAAAAAAAGTATTCGCTATGCTGTGCCATGACTGACTTGCCATTAAGAATTACTGGACATCAGTAACAGTCCAACACGATTTAACCTTTAATTGCTTCAATTAATGTTCATATTGTGGGCAGAGGACATGGGCAAAATGTAAACTAGAAGGATGGGTATGCATTTTAGCTTCTTCTTTTATACTGGAGTTCTGCTTTCTGTTGATCTCTTTACTGATCTTCTTACTGATTTGAACTCTATATATAAATTTGTGTATATGATCATTTTAGAAACTACACAGTTATCTAGTACTGATCCACAACTTTCCTTTATCATGCTGAAAATAATCTCTGCACAATTAGAGCTGGTACTGGACAGGTACATCCATAATCAAAATTTTCTGGAAGTAGCAAAATGGAAGGTATTCAGATCTGTACAATAAACTGACAGGGACTAGGAGACCCTGTGAAGAGGAGAGAGGTTTTCAATTTTTTGAGAGAACAAAAGGAAACAATATATATATATATATATATATATATATATATATATATATATATATATATATATATATATATATATATATATATTTACAAGATACTTATTTTGTTAAGAATTTGGAAAAATATATTAGAACCACATGAGGATATGAATGTTTCATCTAATGCTTGGGGTGTTTGAATTCAAAATACATAGTAGTAAAGGTGATGATCAGGGAAATAAGCTTATTTTAGATATTAGTATTCAGGATCTCAAAATGACTTTAATAAATACATAGGCCCTAAACAAAGATACACCAGTCTTCTATGAGGAGATAACAAATGATATCTCTCATTTACATAATAAAAATATAATTTTAGCAGGTGACTTTAATCTTACCCTGAACCATACTATAGACCAGTATAATTCAATAATCACAAGGCAGGGGAAAAAGTTCTTGATCTATGTCAAGAATTTGATCTGATTTATATTTGGAGGGACTTAAACATGGATACTCACAGATATACTTGGAGAAAAACAAACCTTTAAAACGAACTAGGTTAGATTTTTTTTATATCAGACCATCTATTAGTGGATGTTAAGGAAACTTTGATCGAACCTGAGTACAGAACAGATCACTCTATGATGATTATTAAATTTGAATTCCCAAAAATTCCAAAGAGAAAAGGGTTTTGGAAGTTTAATAATTCTTTACTAAAAGATGCCGAATACGTACAACTAGTTAAAATAACTGTACATGATGTTGTAGAAAAATATCCTGAAAACCCACTTGAGATTTCACATGATGAATGTCAGATACCACTAGTGATAGTTATTTTTTGAAATACTATTATTAGAAATAAGGGTAAAACTATTTGTTATGCAACATACAAGAAAAAGGAGAATATTATAAATGAAGCACAGTTATTAGAGGAAATTAAAGAATTGGAAAAAGATCGTGAAACTTTAGAACATACGCAAGAACTGAGTAGGAAAAAGGAAGAGTTGATGGAACACAGGAGGAAAAAAATGAAAAGGGTTACGATCCGTCTAGAGCAAAATGGGTTGATGAAGGAGAAAAGGTAACAAAGTATTTATGCATCCTTGAGAAAAGGAATTATGTTAGTAAATGATGCCTATGTTAATAAGGGACGATAGGTAACAGACAATAACACAAAAAAATAAATTTTACAAGAAACTAAATTATTTTGAGCATTTGTATAAATACACGAAAGTAGACCTCATCAATTTGAATGAACATTTTAATAATATGAATGTTGATATTCCAAAACTAGATAACTTGCAGAAATTATCATTAGAAGGCCATGTATTGTGTGAAGAAGCATTAAGATGCTTGAAAAACATGGCAGACAATAAAAGTCCAGGTTGAAATGGTTATACTACTGAGTTTTTTAAGCTTTTGGAAAGATTTTATGTCATTTTCTTGTCAGATCCATGAACAATGGCTGCAGTATAGGGGAACTTTCATCAACACAGAAAGAGGGAATAATTACTTGTATACCGAAAGGTGACAAACCAAATCAGTATCTTAAGAACTGGATACCCATATCATTATTGATTGTTTCATATAAAATAGCCTCAGCTTGTACAGCTAATAGAGTCAAAAGCAGCGTCTTACCTCACCTTGTAAACGAGGATCAGAATGGTTTTACTAAGGGAAGATCTATTGGGGAAAACATCAGAACATTGTATCATTTAATGTTTTACACTGAAAAACACAAAATTCCTGGTTTATTACTATTAATCGACTTTGAGAAGGCCTTTGATTCAGTTGCCTGGTCCTACATTAAGAACGTCTTATCTTTCTTTAATTTTGGAGATTATATTATAAGCTAGATATAAACCTTTTATAATAATATAAAATCATGTGTTACAGTAAATAGCTATATGTCTTCTTGATTTTACATACAAAGAGGATGTAGGCAAGGAGACCCCCTGTCTCCATATATATTTATGCTTTGTGCAGAGATACTGGCTCACATGGTACGAAGAAGTCCAAATATTAAAGGAATAAATTAATAATAGAGAAATTTGTATCTCTCAATATGCAGGTGATACTTTTTTTTACCTTGGATGGGAATTGTAAATCCTTGAAGTCTCCCCTTGATCTTTTATTTTACTATTATAAATTTCCTGGACTTAGTGTCAATATTGATAAAACTAATGTTATCTGGTTTGGAAAAAAAGTTGGAAGTTAGGACCGACTTTGTCAAAGTTATCAAATAAACTGGTGAGACAGTGAGCCTACGGTACTAGGCGTAATGTTTTCAACTAATCTTGAAAAAGTGGTAGAAATAAATTATGAAAATGAAAGTAATGAAATACAAAAAATTAAACCAGTGGTTATAAAGAGCCCTTACACCATTTAGTAGAATCACAGTTGTAAAACGTTTAGCATTATCTAAAATCATCCATCTACTTATTTCCTTACCTTCGCCATCAAAAATGTTTTAATCGAAATTAACAATATATTTTATAAATTTATGTGGAATAATTCAGTTGATAAAATTAAAAGAAATGTTGCTGTTAACGATTACGATGAGGGAGGTTTGAGAATGATAGGTGTATTTGCATTCGTCGAAGAGCTAAAGATCAATTGGATTAGACGTCTTACAACTACATCAAGGAAATGGAAACACATCTTAGAAGCATCCTGCCAAAATATCACTAATTTCCACTTGTTTTGGGTAGACTACCTAATGAAGAAAAAATAGGTTACTAAATTCGTTGTGGGAGGATTTTTTAACGCATAGATCAATCTTAGAAATATTACTTCAGTCGATACACCTGTCGATTTTGTAGATAGTCCCATATGGCACAATCACAATATTAGAGTAGCTGGTAAACCTGTAAACCTGTGTCTTACAAGAATTGGTTTGAACATGGACTTAGCAGAATTAACGACTTAATGGATGTTAATGGACACTGGTTTATATGAATCAGTTTCAGCTTCTTTTTTCAATTCAAATAAATAGTCGAATATACCTAGGACTAATAAGAGCAATAACCAAATATCAGACAAAAGTTGGAATTATAGAAACGGAAAAACTCGTAGATCCGGGTTTCAGCTTAAAACTACTTTACGAGGACAAAAAGGGTTGCAAAAGTATCTACAAGAGACTGATTAAAAATGGGGAAATTCTTTCCTCAAGAGGCAAGTGGCACAGAGAATTTGGTCAAATTGCAGATGATGATTGGCAACAACTTTTCTCTCTTACATTAAGATTAACAAAGTGTCAACTAATAAGGTTGTTTCAGATAAACATTCTACACAGAATTATTGCTACAAATACATTTTTGTTTTATATTGGTGTAACAGATAGTAATATGTACTCTTCTTTTTTGGGCAGCTTCCTGAGTCCATTTGCCATTTTTTGGTGCGAATGTAATATAGTTCAGAGGTTCCGGGCAGACTTTGTGTCACTGATTCCTACTAGATGTACTCATATAGAAAATTGTAATTTATTGAAAGAAAAGATGTTGTTTGGTATATACAATAGTCAAGAGACAGATGATGTTTTCAATTGTATTATATTACACACAAAGTATTACATTTATAAGTGCAAGCATCGTAATACCCATCCCCATAAATCACACTTTCAACAGCTTTTATTTAGTAGAAAAATACAATGCTTTTAAGCGTCTTCAAGGCGAAACATTTCTGAAGAAGTGATCGTCTTATATAAATGTACTCCATTAGAGCAAGTTATATCTAGATAAAGTTAGGATCAGTATATTATGTAAAGACATCATGTAATGGTGCTATAACCATGTACCAGAAAATAATTATTCCGAAATTGTTTGCGTGCTTTTCATCATGAATCACACAATAATTTCTCTTTCTCTCTCTCTCTCTCTCTCTCTCTCTCTCTC
The DNA here is from genome assembly GCA_029931535.1 of Margaritifera margaritifera. Classification (NCBI taxonomy): domain Eukaryota; kingdom Metazoa; phylum Mollusca; class Bivalvia; order Unionida; family Margaritiferidae; genus Margaritifera; species Margaritifera margaritifera. The sequence continues at coordinate 6,052,452 of JAQPZY010001665.1, read as the reverse complement.
TCTCTCTCTCTCTCTCTCTCTTGATTTATGTATTTACATTGTGATACTTGTGTACTTTGTACAGTCCTTATAAAGAGGTGAATCCAGGGCCCCAACCCTGCAACCTTTACTTGTGTGTCTTGGAGGAAAAAACATTAAATAAACTATTCAGAAAAGTACCCACATGAGGACAGAATTCTGGTTGTCGAATAGAGTATCTCGACATAAACAATTTAAAAATTATCTAAGTGTTATTACTGTGTATTTCAATCATAGGACCTGATTTCATTTCACAAGTTATTTGCGTCGATTATAAATCTTTTTATGCATGCATATATATCTATCTATCTATCTATCTATCTATCTATCTATCTATATATATATATATATATATATATATATATATATATATATATATATATATATATATATATATATATGCGAAAAGTTTAGTTTCTAATTGAATTTTTAGCCGCTTCCATCTGTTGCCTGTATTGTCTTTCTATTATTTCCTGTCTTGCCTACTTTGGTATCGGAGAAAACTGAGCATACTCCAAAGTATAATACGCGATTTTACGGCCATAATCTGTACGATACCTTCTACCCAAGATGCTGATGTATTGTGTTATCTCGGGCTCTGTTAAATAAACAGCTCATCTTCGCGAGGCCAACCGAATAGGTGAGGTCCCTTCTGATAAAATTGTTTTCAAAAGTTATTAGGACAAATTAACCCTAATGTTCCGTCACTAAATGTAACACCAATTCGTATGCGATCATCCCTTGTTTGTTTGTATCCAAAAAGGGTAAACGACTTGTCACGCTTACGCTCATAAATGTCAGCTATGGTCTCTGGTTCTTCATCTTCAAGCTTACAGTAGTAATCATCACGTAGTGACAGCTGTCTTTATTCTGCAACTTTTTCATATTTTGTTCTCAAGCAGGTGAATGTGAATGCAATTGTTGTATTAATACTGAATACATTTCTTTAACTGTGATGATCCTTGCTACATTCACTGTCACTGGTGACGTATTAGCTACATTCACCATTTTCGATTGATGACTTGGTTTAAGTCAGTGACTTAAACTTTTCTTGCACAATATCATACAATGACTTTTCTGGTTTTTTGTTATAGGCTTCACTGAGTTTACGTCGTTGTTCTTCCAATACAATTCCTAGGTCGATTAATTTATCAAGATGCTCCGGATACGTATTTGAAAAATCATACATCTTTTGAGCTTCTTTAAGAAATCTGAATGACGCATTTAAGTGAAATAGCGATTTAATCTTTTTCTGTGACGTTACAAACAATCCATTGTGCGGGTAATATTATTCTCGCATTAGATCCGCTAATAAATCCTTTCAAAATATTATACACATCAATCGGTGAAGTTTTTGCAATTATATAATATATGCCGCAGTAATTCTCTAATATAATACATTTTCATGTAAAAGGAAACAATCTCTACGAGACATATTGTACATAAATATAGCCACAATCAACACAGAATATTCTCACACAAAGAAAACAATATCAGCAGAATATTTTATATACAGGATAGTTGCGATCAATAATCATATTCCTGTAGTAGTGTTTTAGTTTAATATATTCTCACACAAAAGGAATCTCAGCAAAATAAATTATATGCAGGATAGTCACGATCAATAATATTTGCTGTAAGAGTGTATTGGCCTGACTGGGGCACCTTGTGGTAACTTCACTTGGGACTCTCGCGAGGAGGTTTAAGCTAGCAGATTTTGCTTGGCAAAATCGCTAACGTTTCCGAAGGGTAAAATTACTTACGCTAGCCGCAAAATCGTTCCTGTTTGCGAACAGTTTCCACAATGACACCAAAGTTGGCAGCATATACAAAGACGAAATTGTATGGATCTGCGGTGGCAGCATTTGTGTCGCTGTTAGGGGTGTCACCATTTGCATTTCCACAGAATTAGCAGTTGTATTTCCAAAGAATTAGTATGTTTAACAATCCCACACTGCATACACTTGCATGTGACCGGAGGGGTAGAATTAGTAAAGTCATGGGGTATAGAAGGAGTTGACCTATATCAGTAAGCCCGGTTAAAAACGCCTATTGTGATACTACTGAGCTGAACATCTGAATTTTACATTAGTTCGTGAAATCTTCTCACTTTTTTTCGTTTTATACTTTCTTGCATATATGTATACATGTATATACTATAATAAACCTGCGACTGATAGCAACGTTCGCAGAGTTTTTTCGAGGTTTTTCTACTGGTTGAAGTGGACACGAAACTTTACTCAAGTGTTCTCGTACAATGATCTAAAATAGGAGAGTAAGAAACCTTTTTAGATATAATTCAGCTCTCGCATATTTATTTTTTTTTTACTTTACAAATGGGTTAGGTCTAGTAGTGACTTGCAGAGTTACCAGTTGCCAGCTGGCAATAGTTTCATCAACGCAACATTTTATCTTTGAATTAATAGAATAAATATACAGTTTTTCAATTTTTGTTTTTGTTATGTACACGCCTATGTGGACTATTTCCCATGCATTATGGTCATAATATTTTTAATAATCGCTATTATTAATAATTTTATAATGATCATTCTTTTAAGAAATTTGAGCTTGTTGCCTAGATTATGTTTGGGGGCTGAAGATGTTTAGAACCACTCATGGGAGAAATAATTGTAAATATTGGGTTAGGTTTTTTTTTTTTTTTTTTTTTTTTTTTTCCTTAAGGTTTTGTTTGTCAGGGAATTGGTTTGACGGGGAACAACATTTTGGTAATAAAATTGTCAGCCTTCTTCACAACTACAAATTAGCCGAGGTGCTAAAAAAGATCTCTGTAATTTTTGGATTTTACACTCGTATCTATGAGTAATTTAGTTATTGGAAGCCTTAATTGTCGAGGATTGTTTACATACAAGTTTAAAAGGAGAGATATTTTCTAAAGATATAGGGACAAGTATGATAATTATGATATACTCATTTTACAAAAAATGTTGAAAGTTACTGGAGAAGTGAATCGGGGTTTGAAACAAAGTTTTGCTCTCATTCAAGCAACAGCAGGGGACTGACCATATTGTTCAAGAATTCATTCAAGTATGAAATATTGAAAGAAATAAAGGATTCATGGGAAACTACATTATTTTAGATGCTATTATATAAATGATACACAAATAATATTAGTAGCAATTTATGGACCAAATGAAGACAATCCAATTTATTTTAAACAACTCTTTGCACATATAGAGAAATTGGATAACTCATTAATAATAATTGGAGGAGATTGGAATGTACAGCTGAACTATGTTACATATACAATTTATTGTGTAGATAATAATAATAAGAAATATGCACATAAACAAATACATTTAATAATGGAAGAATTTGAACGTATAGTTGTCTGGATAAATAAGAACCCCACTCTCAGAAGATACAGCTGGAGAGGCCCTTTTTAAAGCACAGGCAAGGCAAGATTGCATTTTCATATCATCAGACCTTCAAACATATCTGACATGTTTTAATATTGAGATATGTTACAAATCTTATCACTCTCCTGTTTCCATCACCTTTAAATCTAGTGACCAAATAAGAGGACAAGGTACATGTAAATGTAATAATAGCCTTTTAAGTGTAGATATACCTAAAAATGTTATATCTGATTATATTGATCAATATAAAATGAATAATGGGAATAAACATTATGATGCAAGTAATTTTAACATAAATGATCAATTGCTTTAGGAAGCTCTTTAACTAATGATACGCGGATAAAACTCTCTTACTCCTCTTTTAAGAAAAGAACAAAAGGAGAGAGAGAGAGAGAGAGAGAGAGAGAGAGAGAGAGAGAGAGAGAGAGAGAGAGAGAGAGAGAGAGAAAGAGAGTCCAAATTAAAATGTTTATGTGATAATGACAATGTTGATGAGATTGGCGTACGGGAAGAAAGTATGAAAATTTTCCAGGAAGAAAAAGCATGATCTTAAAAGCAAAAGTAAGACGGAAAGTGAAGGAGGAGAGAAACTTTAAATTATTTTGTAACCTTGATGGAAGTGAACTAACAGATTTGAATAGCATTTTAAGTGAACAGAAAACCTTTTACACAAAACCTTTACTCCACAAGAAACCCACAAGTCAGTCACTTTCATTTATCTTTTTTGGCTCTACAAATCCCTTTATGCGCAAATTATTTGCACATGAGAAAGAAACACTTGAAGGCCCTCTATCACTGCAAGAATGTCTATACGCACTGAAGAGAATGAAGAATGGCAATTCACCTGGCTTAGATGGTTTTACTGCTGAGTTCTATAAAGTTTTCTGGATTGACCTGGAGCCTTTTTTGGTTAGAGACCTAAATTATACATATGAAAATAATTGCCAATCAGTTACACGAAAGCCAGGAGTTATCACATGTATTTTTAATGAAGGAAAATCAAACTTTTGTCTAAACAATTGGCGACACATCTTTGTCTTGAATGTTGATCTAACAATTGCATTAGTATCTATTGCTCACAGATAAAGAATGCATTACCACATGAAATAATGAAACACAATCAGGCTTTTTGAAGGCTTGATATGTCGGTGATTGCACACACTTCATTACTGATGTAATTGAAAAAATAACAACTATAAAAAACAGAGCAAGATGACAGCCCAGCACTGTTAGTTCTTCTTGATTTCAAAAAAGCTTTTGATATCAATAGGAAAAGTCTATAGAATTTTTCTGTTTTGGTCCATCTATCTTGAAATGGTTTCAAACATTTTATCATGATATATCTAGCTGTGTGCTAAATAACAGACACTGCTCCTGGTTTTTTCCTATACAGCGTTAGTTCAGACAGCGTGACCACATTTCCCATTATCTATTCATAATAGCTCTAGAGTTATTAAACGCTGCTCTGAATAAAATAATCCAGATATAAAAAGTTTAAATATTAACATCTCTGAATACCCGATAAGTCAATATGCTAATGACTCAACTCTCTTATTAGCTGACAATGACACTTCCCTCAACACTGCTTTAAAAATTCTGGATAGTTTCTCCTGTCGCTCTGTAAGTGTGAAATTCTGATCCCCTAAAATTCTAAACAAGGATGGATATTTGCACACGTGGGACATGTAACCGTATAATTATTAAGATCAATTGTACAAAGTTAATTCAAAAGACTTGTTTGAACATTTCTAGTGTATTTTTATGAGTGATAGTTCACAAATATTAAGTAGAATGGTTCATAAAATGTGATATCAGCTTATGCTCCAATGCTGCACTCTCTCAAAGTACTAAGTTAAAATATATTGCCATAAGTAAGCGAATTCATAATCGAAATACCATTTTGGGATATTTCAAGTGCATAGTCATCTATGTTCCTGACAGATCAACCACAGGTGCAATTAGATCTTATATCGTCTACTGAATGTGAAATTCTGATCCCAACAATTTTAAACAAGGATGGACATTTCCTCGTGTGAGATATGTAACCATGTTAAGATCAATTGTACAAAGTTAATTGAAATGATTTGCTTGACTATTTCATTTAGTAATTAATAATGCTTAAAGTAAAATGGTTAGAATGGGATATTAGCTTACGCTACAAGGACGCACTTTCTCAATCAGTGTTTTAACCAAAATTAGCAATTAAATGGAGTGCATTTTGGTTTAGACTTACTTCATTTTACTGTTTTCCTACAAACAAGGTAAATAGATTTGGGGAAAGTACATTTGATCCCTTTGACCTATATGGCAGTTTAAACATGGCTTAGTAGACAGTCTGAATGGGCTCTACTATAGAGTCTGCATCTCCATTCTCTCCTTACGTACCATGTAACTGTGTTTATAGACGATTATTGTAAGCCATATAAGCAGATATGTGTTACTCATATATCACAACATCATAAGCATATAAAGTAACTGCCTGGACCCATAATAAATAATGTAAATGACCTACAGGCAAAATATCAACTAGAAAGATGTCTTCGTGTGTTTTGAATAAAAAGCTCTTTCTGACTTTCAAAGATATCTTCTCAAACAGAATTTGACAAATATCCACCATTTGAACTTTTATATGGTGAGGTAATACATATATAATGATAATAATGAGCATCAACCCCACAGAGACTTTAAATACGCATATTTTTGAAAATGTTTAAAAATTAAATTTTTAAAATTTTTAAGTTTAATTTTTTTCTTCAAATCTAAATTTGTAATATTATAGTTTAATTTGTAATTTCAGTATACATACTGTCAAAATGTTATATCCCTATCTCAACTAATAAAAATGCAATTCCAATTTAAAGTTTCAAGTTTAACGCACTGACAGGGCTCAAATTACAATTATTTTTCCTATATAGTCCCTGCATTTGCTTTACTGAACTTCAAATCCTAATCAGTCATGTGTTAGTCTAAAGTGTCTTCAAAGATCAACTCACGGTGAAGTTCTTGTCATAGGTTAACTGGCATTGTTTTGAGCGGTTGAATTGTAAACAAAGCAACATGCCATGGGTCGCAGATTTCACTTCTGGGCACGAATCAATGCCTCATTACTCACTGTGCACTGTGGCCAAAATATACACACGCAACCACACCATAATCCTCATATTCTAAAGAACAAACAATTTAAATTAAATCAATACTATGAATGACTAAATCTAAGTCAAGTGTTACCACCAAAACGAGAAAGGAAAAATGATAAGATAGACTGAGACTACATGTGTGGGTACTGACCCGGAAGTAATAATTGTGACCTGAGTCCCGTGCGAGAAAGCACGTGGACATATGTTATCCGGGTCCTTTGTGGTAAGACCCGTTAAACACATTCGAATCTTACTCCCGATATATTGTTGAAAAATAAACATTGTAAACATATCTAAAAAAAATTATTTGCTGTGTGGTTCATGCCGACAAATTCAATTTTCGGCCCTTAGAAATTCCCCCCCCCCCCCGCCCATTTACATCAGTGAGTACATGTGCAGCTATAGGGATAAAATCGAAATTGTATTAGTTTCAAGACCATTTTTTCGTACAATTCACCGATATGTAGACTTCAGATGAAATAAGTACCATTTTAAATTCTGTTAATTATTTGCAGCCAATCAGCGGACTTCGTTATCTAAAGATCCGAAGTGATGTAATACACCCAGACAGCAAAATCATGTGTTTGAGACCTGCAGTATCGCCTACCTGTTTCCTCCAAAGAAAACTAATTTCATTTGACTGACTAGCTACTGTTAAGCGTGCCTATCATTGGCAACAGGGTTTCTGTGATACCTAGGGTAACACAATGTTAAAGATCAGAAATGTGGCTTAAACCGTCAGAAATATACTTTAGTCAGCACATCATAAAGAATCGATTTAATAATCAAGAGAGGATTGGGTCCATACTGGATAAAATCTATGAAGGAGTCATACCCATTGAGAAGATTCAAAAGATTTCAGTTAGCAACAGGAACTGGAAGTGGTTTACTAAAGATAATCAAAAACTTTGGATATTCCGGCAGTTGGAGAATTTGGGGAAATGCTCTGAAATCGATGTTCTGGTCAAATGCAATGTATCTGATAGAAAATGTATCAACCACAATGGCACGATATCGGTCACTGTTCAAGGGAACCCGGAAAGCAAATATACAACAAATGTAACTTGGAGACCAAGCCACGAATTGGCAGGATCGTCGTGTTTTGTGGATTCGGATGACGATCTATATGGCTTAGATTGGGATTACTATGATGATGTTCCCGACCACGACTGTAACTGTGATATTGTACCTGATTATGACAGTGATGACGAACCAGACCACGACACGGACTATGATGATGAACCCGACTACGACTATGATTGTTATAATGAATCCAACTATGAATATGACTGTGATAGTGAATCCAACTATGACCATGACAATGTATCCGATCATGATTATGATTATGTATCCAACTGTGAATATGAATATAACTGTAAAAATGTGCGTGACTACGACTATGACTATGATGATGTACCCGACCATGACTATGACCGGTACGATGCACCCGATTCGTATAGATGGATACGTCATCACATTCATAGTCATCGTCAGGTACATCGTCATAGTCATAGTTATGACATTGATGCAGTACCCGACTTCGACTGCAACTATGATAATGTACTCGACTACGAATATGACTATGGTGACGCATTCGACTACGAGTATGACTATGATGATAAATCCTACTATAGGTCTGTTTATGATGATGTATCCGATTACGACTATGAATCTCCTTATGATGATATACCCGATTACGACGATGAATCTGTTTATGATGATGTGTCCGATTACGACTATGAATCCGACTATGAGTATAGATTTTTTAAAATTATGATGTACTAGACCTTTTCTTCCCTCATGGAAAGAACGAATGATAAACATATACACATTTTTTTCGTCTATTGATAGTGATATGTTTGGTATATTTACACTATCACATATCCAATCAACTTTTTATTCCCTTTCTTATTAGTTTGCTCTTTCGGCTCTGCAATTGTATTAAAAGATTCGTTTGCCTTTTCTACAATGTCTTGGTCGAATCATTTAATCTTCTGATCTGTTGTCTGTTTGATTCAGCTTAGAAATTTACCTAAAACTTACAACAAATATATATATTGAACATAAAGCGTACATTAGTGTAAACAACAAGTTCAAACGTGTACAAAAATGTACCTATAATTGTGTCTAAATAAATAAATAACCAAAGACGCTTTAAATAACTTTAGCAAAGCAATTTATGTAATCTACACCAATTTGGACAAATTTATAAGTGTTTCAAATGGGATAATAGTTACATCCTACGTAATCAAAAATTTCAGAGAATTATATTCATACATAAAAGATTGTAGTATGAAATGCTAGACATTGTGGACTTTTGCAAGACAGAATTCGTTGCTCATATTATGACGAAGCCTACAGAAATATACGGTCATTAAACAAACAACACGAGAATAAATGCCTAAGGAACTATTCCACTAGATATTACACCGTGTACAAATTAATAGGTTATAGTTATGTCTGAATAATCCACTGGTAGAAGCAAGTTTAAAATCTCAATAGACATTTTAGTTAGTGGACCGATTTTGTAGTCTTTCAAAACATTATGATGTAGTTAATAATTAAAATTGTCTCCAACGTTTCTATTTTAAACGTGATGATGATATCGTTTCTATCTGACATTTTGCTAGATGATTTATGCTCGGCAAAAAGTGAAATATGCTGAGAGCAGACTACTGGTTTAAAGTGTTATTAATTGTGTTTAGGTCCACCTACAACATTTCAGGGATGTGAAAATTCCATGTTGTGTCTGTGTGCATTTGACACACTTTGTACAATCTCCACCGTTCTACTCAGCAGGCGTGACTTTGTACAGGCTTCGACATGTCTCACGTTTATGAATTATAAAGCCGATGCCAATAAGCAAGAGAAAATTTGAAATGTGAAGAGATCCAAACAAAGCCGTTTCCTTTTTGTCTCCATTGTTCTCATCCTCGTTGAAGCCAAGCAAATCATTCTCCCTTTTGTTTTTGTTCAGTGCCCATAATTATTTGTGCAAAATTCCTTCGATTTCTTTTATCTTGTCAAACAAGATATCTAATTCTTCTTCTCTTTTAAGTTTTACTTTGTTAGGCACTAGATTGAACTCCTCTTCTATAGTAATTTTTGTATCTGCTTTGGAAAGGATTTAATTAATATTTTTCACCTCTAGCTGTTGACTATGGTTCTTTTGCCTTTTTAGTGTTGATTTCTTTGATTTTTGTGAATTTACCTTATATATCTTATTAGGATATTTTACATTCAACATGTTCTAAAAGATTACACGTATCCCTTCACGAGTGAGGGTATTAATGCTACTGCTTGGGTATACTAACTATTTAAAGTATGGAAAAGGTAAATTACTTAGGAAGTCATTAAAAGTAACTTAGAGACCCACCTAAAAATAATGCTAGGTAGGCAATAGAAGTAGCTTTCAGTCTCTAATATGTCCTTTAAATTCCAAGATTGTTAAATGTTGAAGAAATTCAAACTAAATAAATCAGTCAAAATGATTTTTGATACAAATATAAATATTGCTGATGATGATTACGAGCCCTTGTGTAAAAAGAGATCAAACTATTTCGTAGCAAGTGCAATTAACATACAATTCCAAACGAATTTCGGAAAAGGAAAGACGGATGGAAGAGCTATACAAAATGTACAAACAAGCAAACGGCTGAATGGCCATGGAAAGACTGCATGCCGAAAAAAGAGAACCATTTAATGTAAATGTGGAAGAAAGGTAACAGTTCATTTTATGAGAGAACACTTAAAATAACAAATTCACAATATGCTTATGTCTGTAACATTTCCTAAAACAGTTCACTAATATTGAAAGTTTAACGAATTCTGTACATTTCTTACGTGAATTCTAACGCAGACAAATTGCAACAATTTTCACTAATTTAACCAACGATTTCTAACGCGAATGAAAAACGTCGTAAAAGACTCAGCAGAGATGAACATCAAAGACAGAGAGGGCGAGACAAATTGTAACGACGATGAGATAATTATGAACTGAAAGCAAATAACACAACATTTTTATGAACTCGACACAAAATTTTAGAACAACAGATTACTGATGAGACTGAAAGTAATCGGAAAAAAGCACAATGTTTAGATCATTATAACAAAGAAAACCAGATTGAATTACATCATCACAGCAAAGTAAAACAGGTCGTATAAGATCCTTGCAACAAAGATAACGAAGGCAAAACGAATCCCAAAGTCGAACAAAAGAACAGCAGAGAATGTTGAAATGAAAAAAGCAGCAATGAAGACAATGTCGAAGTCAACTAAAATAGGCGCAAAATCCGATAAGGATTCTAAGGAAAGAATTATTTGATAACTGAATAAATGAATTCAAATGTTCCAGCAGCAATGACCAAGATCTCTACGTGTTCATTAGCCTGGTTGAACTACACTAGAAAAATTATTTGCATGAAGTTCTAAAAATACGTTTCGGTTTTTGTTTTTATGTCTTTATTGTTTGTTATGTCATGTCGGTAAAAAGTTCATTAGAGCTTATGTTGAATTGTTGTTTAAAATCATGCCAACTATAAATATATCGTAAATTATCTTATCTTTTCTTATCAGATTAGAGTAAACCAACAATTATCAGTGTACAAAATGATGATAATAAGTGATTCTTTTATACTATAGAATCGATTTTAAATATAGTCAATACAAGTCTTCAATGGCAAATAAAATACATTTTAGACAGATGAGTTCTTTGGTTTGTTAAATTTACTGTAACAATTGAGGACATAAACAAAATTTAAGACAAATTCGGTATATATGTCGCTATGCACGAGGCAGTAGAAAATAAATACATTGAGTCTGTTAGGGTAATAATACTGAAAAAGAAAGGCATGCTAAGATGTTAAAAGTTTTCTACCAAAACATCTACAAGGAAGGAAACTACCATTATGTGCAAAAAGATATCAAGTAATATAAATAGATAACACATCCAAAAGTTCATTTCTACAAAGTACTTGAATGATTTCAACTCACAGGTAAATTTATCGGAGTACACATGATCATGATACAATGTAGGCAGGACGATACACATCATGCCTGAACAGTGTTTAACCGCTATATTCATGAACTATCACCATAAACTAAAGGTTCCTTTTGTCATTTACTGCGAGTTTTAAAGTATTATAGTTACAATTAATTATGTAATGAAACACGCCTTCATCACAATCGTTGACACAAAAGCATTCTAAACCTGATCATCAATAATAAGTTCCGCAACCGCGGCTATTTGACAAGCAAGTTTAGAGGTCCTGCTCATAACGATCATGCGATCGCAATTTAATTTTAAAATATTTGAAATTCATACCACATTACATCCATAAATTGTCATGGTATGACAATCATTTGATCATCAAGAAGGTAATTAGATACGATCTAAATAACAAATAAAAATCGCTCCAGCAACAATGAGAAAACCATTTCATTCAGTGAGGATTTCATAGCATTACGCGGATGCAAATGGACAAATACTTAATTACGGTGAGTACGATAAGACTAATCCAAAATTGAAGGCTAGGATATGTGCCAATACATGGCGGTGAAAACTTTAGATGGGCACAAAGTGAACAAATTGAATGGATGAACGATCATCTTCTTGAAATACATCAAAGCAATGAATCTGGGTACATTTTAGCGGTTGTTCTAGAAGTACACACTCGCTTACAGTACTATTTTAAGGTATATCCTCTTGCATGTGAAAAACTCGTATCTAACATGGATGACTGACCTGAATTTCAAAGACTATTAAGTGAAAAGAAAAACCATTGATACTAAGATTACAGTGAAAGTTACAAAACAAAGACAAATACGTAATTGCGTTTAAAGCTGACAAAGGTACACAGAGTTGTCCGTTTGAGCAACAACTGTGACTTAAGTCTTATATTAAGCTCAACTCAACGCCAAGGTAAAGAGCCATTAACGACTTAGAAATTGGACTTCTTTAAATTAATAATTGGCAGTGTGTTTGAAAATGAGGGAAAACCTCGGGAATAGGATAACTGTTAAATTATCCCCGAACGAAAAGAAATGTTCAAATTGTCAAAAAAGATCTTCAAGAAGAACAGTATTAGATGAAGATTTTATTTGGTTTGGGTTAACAAGACAAATAAAAATAAAATTAACTGAACCATTTTAGGGTTGTTTCACTGTGCTGGAGATACTAATGTGGTTGATGCATTAATTTTACATCAAGTTAAAAATATTTGTACGCTGAAGGAATAAGACTATTAATGACCGAAACTAATTATTTCATGCATTCATGCCGAAACTCTGAACTTTTATAGAGTCATGAAGACATCAAGCCCTTTTACACCAGTGATTATTCCAATGACATCGTGTTCAAAATACCACAAGTAACAACAAGATACTGGTCTTTTTCAATGACGAACTCAACAGTACACATATGAAAGAGTTTTGTGACTTAAGATCTAAACTCTTATAGGACTGATCACGAGGAAAATTTTTAAAGGAATTCAAAAACTGCGTAATCATGAAGAATCTAAAACTTAATATGTATTAGGATTATTTATTTAATCAGGATGAAAATTACCAGCAAATGAATCTGATAAGGTTATATCATCAAAATATATGCGACGTGACTATGACCAAGGTAGCTTTGTCAGCTCATGACAATAAAGATTTATAATTGACAATGCAAACCCACTCTTTTATGGCTATTTAAAATGATGCATTTTTAACATTCGATTCCACTTAAAGACAATAAATAAAATGTATCAGGCAATATATAGGTCTGTTAGCAAGGATTTGTGCTGGAATAGGGTAGCTTCAGTAAATAATTATAAAAATATCACAAAAGAAACAATAAACTGTCACTTATTTTGAACGTCTTCTCGGAAGTAGAGAAATATGTAAACAAACGACGAGCATGTTAAATTCTTAATGTCAAAAGCAGCAATATTACAAAATCATGAGAGAGTTTGATGACTTCCATTTAGGTACAAAAAAGCCTATAAATAACAATTATGTTGTCCCAATGAAAACCCGAACCGATGGCGACACCTTTGTGTCAAGCACAGGCTCCTATGTTGTACCTTCAGATCAAACAGTTGAATTTAAAAGATTGAAACAACTGATGAAGCGATAGTTGGTAGTCCAATGAACGTTAAGAACATCGACCACGGGTTATCCAAGATCTCTGTTCTTAAAAGACACAGATCTTCAACATTGTTTTAGTGAGATTAAAGGAAATAATTTGGAAATTGGTTATTAAACGGTTACGCTAATAGCAATAGTCTTGACTGTACCATTTCAAGTATAGTAAATGAGTGAAATCATGAAATATCTTCCCGATACTGATTTACTGCCGATTGTAAAAGAAAAAGCTAAATACTGAGTCTGCTAAATACGTTTCATCAACACCTGGCACACAATCTAAAACATATTAATATATGGCTTACCAAGCATCATTCTACAAGCATAGACGTAATATTTTAGGTGAAGGTTTTGTTTAATTCAGTGAATGAAGTAGAAAATCTGGAGGATGAATCAGAGTTAAGCAGAAAACAAATCGAAATGATTAAATCATTCGACCAAGACATTGTAGAAAAGGCAAATAACCGTGTAGTGTATTTGCAAATCCAAAAGAGCTAACTAAAATAATATACGATGTAAAACGTTGATTGGATACGTGAGAAAATACGTAAACAAAACCAGACTCATATTAAATAGATAAATAAATTGGTATATGTTTATCATTATTTCTATCAATCTACAATTTTTTTTTTTCAGAAGATAGTGTATTTCTTGCTTATTTAGCTCTGCCATTTATGTACGTAGGGTTTTGTTTAGTATAGACCGTGGAAGTTTCTGGAACACTGGTGTTTTGTTTTGTGCAAAATCGATTTTAAAAGTTGCTGATATGTGTAATTTCTTATTTAAAATTTTTAAAAAGTACTCTAGTGTGCCAGGACTCGTGCGGTCTATACTACTAAACTTCGTCTGCAAAATAACTATAATTTTAAGAAAAAAGTACTAGTCTGTTAGATATCATAGCCAATAAATTATATTCTAAAAAAGGAAGTACACAAACACGAGAAAGATGGAGAGAGAGAGAGAGTGAACGGGGGGATGAGGTCAGATTGTTAACCTTTTTGATTTAACAATTTTCATATTATTCTAGACATCGCCAGTCGGCATGCACATATAATAAGGCAGATGCATCTATTGTTAGATATGTGTGAATCTAGAGACTACATATAAATATTGTTTTGTCTCCAAGTAAAGCATCAGTCAGAATGCAGTGTTGTGTGCACCTAAGCGAAAACTTTCACTAATCTCTTCATATTAAAAATTCTCTAAGTAAAGATTGCAAGTTTTTAAAATACACGCATGTTTTTCTTTAGTCTAAGACGGGGATATTGATTTCTGATAAATATGCATTCTTCGAGATAAATTCCCAATTAGAAAAAAAATATGTAGTTTATTTTGACATTTTAATTGAACTGATGGAAATGTAATTCCTATGCATTTGTTATTCCCACGCTTTCAAAGAAATTGTCGAGATAAAGGGATCCTGCTTATCAGGACTGGCTAGCGTACCTGTAAAATGTCATGCAACTCCTCTGAAACCATTCAATACAAGGACTTCACACTTTGGGACATGAATCGGGATGGTTGTATATGTGCAAAGCGATTTTGGAATTCCGATCTATATCTTAGTGGTGAAGTTGCGTGGGTTGCAGTGGACAAGACTGCATATATGTATGGAGTGGGGTTTTGATTTAAATGAAAAATGACTTGGTAAAATAGTGAGTAGTTATGTACAAATATTAATTTTATTACCGGCAAAAACATTTAGCCTTTAGCAAAGATGATTTATTCCCTATACCATTAAATTTACTGCAGTAAGGTATTTCATTGTTATTATTATTATTATTATTATTATTATTATTATTATTATTATTTGTATATTATTATTATTATTATTATTATTATTATTATTATATTGGTGTTGCTGTCGTTATGGTTGTTTTATTTTCATCGTGGTTGTTGTTATTGATGATGATGATGATGACGATGATGATGACGATGATGATGATGATGATGATGATGATGATGATGATTTATCTGGGACATATAGTGAGAGACAACTGTTGAGAAGGGCAGAGTAAAACAAGGATAGAATATATTTAACTTATTTTTTTTAAATTTGAAAGTTTAAAATTAGAATTATGTTACATTTCAAAGCATCAGTAAATACAATTCATCTTGTTTATGATGACATACCTTTAAGTCTGTGATATCAGGAAAACATACTAGGAATGTGACAGCCGTTGACCCTTTTAGTTTCAAAAACTCCAGGATAAATATCACATCTTCACTATGTGGTGAAAAATAAATCATTATTTATTTGATTAATTAATAAAATCCACTTAAGCACGGTGATATTTTGAAATATTTTATTCTTTGATTTTAAGTGAAAATCAGTCCTCATAATGGTAGCTTCAGTCATAAAAGGCATATGTGCCCTAACTCCTGAAATCTTGTTACTAATCAAATAAAAAGTTAAAAGTTTGATCTTGGTTCGTCAGGGAACTGAAGTTATGATGAGAAAACCCTAAAAAGGGAAAGAAAGACGGACACAAGGACAGCCAGCCGACCGGAGTGTCAAACCTATAATACGGACGTATAAAAATGGTAGAATCGGATTATTAAACCTCCAAACGAAGACAATTTTTATATCAACTCTTTAAAAACAAAAATACATTTATATATATATATATATATATATATATATATATATATATATATATTCGCGATTCAGATAAATATTTTTGTTTGACATAAAGTATTTTAATCGATAAAATCAAATTCAATTAATAATAACAAATAATACAAGATTTTACCTGCTGGAAGTTCATTAACTGCTATCAACATTGTGTATGGATCATACTGATGCAGTGGAAATCCCGATACTTCATTCAATGAGGGTACAATGTATTTATATCCCGGTGACTGACTCCGGGGACGAATGAAGGTAAGTACAATTCATTAGAACGTGAAGCTTTTTATATATTGTTAAAAGTATCTGTTCGTTTTATTTAAAAGCATTTATAACTAAGCATATTTTTGTTGTTGTTGATGTTGTTGCTATTGTTGTTTCTTTGTTGTTGTTGTTTTGTTTGTTTGTTTTTTTTTTTTTTTCGTTTATTTTTAAGCAAGAATTAAATTAAGCGATTGTTTATGTAACTTTAACAACGTGACTCACAAAGATTAGGAACAGTTAAACATCTACAAAATGAACAGATTCAGGTCATCTTTGTTATTAAAAGCCATTTTGATTTCATAGTATTACCTTTTAGTCCGAGTTCTTGCAATTTACAATTTTACTTATGTTTTATAATGTTTTTATGCCACTAACAATAAACACGGCAAACAGAAAGTACAAATGTATGGCCATTTTTGCGATGATGTTATATCCTAATGGTACACACAATTACAGAGCAGAAGCCTCCGGATATAGAAGACTTTTGTTACACAGTTTATGTATCGTATCAAATCACCAACACATCTGAAAAATAAATGATGTATTACTTGTCTTAATATTTCATTTTATGATGGAAAGTTGCAAAATGTTCAGAGTTAACTTTATCAAAATGCACTAAATAAGCTGTCGTAGTAGGTTTAATTGTCTTAAAACAGGAATAATCTGAAAAAAATTCAGATCTAAAGCTTCACCCGAATTCAAATGTTCCCTCGTGTTCCGGTAATCTAGTTAAATGATCGAACTGTATATGATCTCTATTTTGTTCCATCTGGAGAAATTTTACATCTGAATGGAGCCAGAGTACTAGATGCAACGTACATGCACCCTTAAAGCCAGCATGCACCATCAAGTCGTTATTTAGTTTACCAACCTTTTTTTAAAACAAAAACAACATATAGGGATTGGACCACTAATTCATTTCCCATAGAACTTAATGTTAATATATTATAAAATAAAAATAAATTCTTCACTAGCTTGGCATACAAACCACACATGGATCCATTCATTAAAGTTAGAGAAATTTTTTTCAGCCTTAAAAATCAGATGCTTCGAGTCTCATGATGCTATACAGGGGGGATCCCTGGTCTGCACCTAATAACATAGCCTCGCACCAAGAGTACATATGCTCTTTTGTCAGTAGGAAATTAAATACAGGCTATCAAAATAAAAGTAAATATTTTTTGTCAGCTATAGTACATAGATTGAAGTTTGTGAAATTATTATTGGAACAAAATTGAACCCATTTATTACCCAATGGGCACATCTCAGAAGATTTAGTACTCTATTTATTATTCCCCCACCAGTAGACTGGTTCCCTGGCTGTAAAATAATTAGTGGTCCGATACCTATACCGAACATACATTTTTGTCATTTTTGTATATTGACAACCTTAGGCACAAAGTATGTACTATACTAACTTGGGTGATATTCTAAGTGCACTAAATGGTAATAATGAACACTTATGTAATGCCTATAGATGATAAGAATGAATGTTGTATTTCAAGAATGTTTACCATGTTCATATATTATAGATGTAGATAACTGAATAAATGCAGTGACTGTAATAGTTTGTCTCATGTTTTTATTTATTTCCTGTGTGTCTGCTATTCAGATATGCATACTTGAAATATCCACCTATAAGCATTATGTAATAAGAGGTATCAAATTACACAACCCCCTATTTTCATCAATTTCTGGTATAAAGATCATATTTTGGTTGCCTAAAATTTCCTTAATTGGAGATTTTGTTTTCTTGAATCATATATTAAGAAGTATTTATGGCACCTAACAGTTTTATTTTATTTTTCATCACTTGTCACATGAAAAATTGATAAATGTAGAGGTCTGGAACCTGAGGCCAAATGCGAGTCTGGCCTGACTGTAAACTGATACTAGCTTTCATTGATGTAAAGAAACAATAAAAACAGTGCAGAATGTAGTTCTAACAGTCTTAAGCAGGTACTGAATTCACACTTTGAAACTCAAAACATAAACTACAGTTATTTTACTGTGTCAAAAATGTCAAAAGTACAGAGGAAAACTAACGGTTGTCTTCATGCGAGAATTTAGTTTCACATCAGACTAGGAAATATTCCTCATAACAAGTGTGTAACAAGTGAGAAAACTGTAGAGAGTGATGTCACAAAAACACTATATAAAAGACTTTCAGAGGAAAAGTACAATATTATCACAAAAAGACCAAGTTCACACTTTGATATTGAGAAAGAGGAAGTTTCGGTGCAATACAAGTTCCTATGGCCAACTCAAACCAAAGATTTAGAGGCTGATCTGCATGCCGGTGACTCCGAACAAAAGAGGTAAATAGAAATTCATCATTATTCAATGTTATAAAAAACATTATCAATTGAATAATGATGAATTTCTATTTACCTCTCTAATTGAAAAAGTTCAAATACCGTATAAAGCAGTGCAAAAAAGTATTCAAATTTGATACTATTTATCACGCTGACATATAATACCAGTTAGCTACAAAAATCGGCTTTCTCAATCATTCACTTTTTGGGCTACTCGACAAAATTAGCGCAAAAAAGACGTTCATTTAGACCATTCTCCGGCGAAAACTATTTCTTCATCAGCATGTAGCTGGCAATAGTAACTACACAATTATATTTATGTCATTTATTCTTACGAGTACAGTAAAAGGTTACAACTTAGGACAGAGAGAAGGAAAGGAAATGTAAGCACAGATGAGCGCAAGAGTATTATTATATATGATGAGATGGTTAAAAGAGAAATGCAACATCAACATTTTTAAAGGAAGAGAGATAGAGCGAAGACAGAATTTGTACGCACAGATCATTCATAGCAGAAATATGGTGTCAAAATGATGTCCTTACATAAATAATGCAAAGACCCAAATTGTTTTTCACGCTAGCCGCTTTCGAGACTTTGTATTGAACAGTGATGATATTTAGAACCAAAAACGAACTTTGTATTTACAGCATAACATAACTATTTCGACAAAGTCTATCGAGTAAATGTGCTAAAACTTGATCAATGAAACATGGAGTATTATAAAGAAATTTTGGGGCTGCATGCGCTATAAACAGAAATACAGGATACAGGAAACTAGTTTTTACTATATTTCTGGCAGTCCCAAAAAGAAAATGGGGACAATTGGACAAAATGGTCTGCGTCAAGGAAACATTGGTCAGTATGTATAGAGAAAAATGACATTATTGTTCAAGAAAATAAATGATAAACACATCCGCCATGCAAAGGAAGCATATTATTTACAAAAGAAAGCGCAAGGGACAGTCGTTTTACTCAAGTTCTAAACTATCTTCCTATGATCTGCAAGAATACTTCGCATGGAAAATGGACCCCTGGAAGAAGGAATATGTACTCGTCAAGGAGCAGGGGATCCACATCCTAAGAGTCCAAATTCATACTGTATCGAAATGGACAACATGTTATATAGTAGAGCCCAAAAACACTGGTTCATGCCGATCAGAGGTGAATCTTGCAGATACGAGGCAGTAGAGCACACGCATACGTCTGTGGCAGATGCGAAGACGGGTAGACACCGATGTGTCCTGTTTTAACTCTACCCCATGTCCATCGTAAGGTCCAATTAAAGACTGGATTCTGTAGGTCAGAGAGGAAACTTTGTAGCGGACCCTGATATCTCCTGTATCGACTGCTGCTCACCATGAGCTGGTAGAACAACCTTATACTCTCCTGGCGGTCCAGATGGCGGGTATACGCACAAGATGGCGGTATTCGCAGATGTGTCAGGATGGAAACGTCAGATTATCAGAACAAAGCAAGGTCCATTCTCTAGCATCCAGGTCTGTGAAACTCACGGGCGCTGAAAGAGAAAGTAGCACAAGCGACAGAAAGGCAATCCTTATGAAAGGAAAGGAAAGTCTGACAAAACTGAGACTCAGTTGCTTAACCTAAGGTATGCTTTAATTACATTTAATTTCCAGCGGCCTAATTCCCTTATTTGGCTGTCACTGCAACCTTGACTGACTGCCTAATTGTCAGCTCCAATTCTGAAGATATGGAACTGTAAATGATCGGAGTTAAAGCCACAAAATCAGAGTGCTCATCTGAATTCTGAACACATTGTACCCTGGAAAGTGATTTCCCGTTTGGGTACATAAAGAACAGTTCTAGAGTACTACCCCTGGCGGATAAGCAAGCTTGTAGACAAGCTATGGGACAGATACTGGGGTTGAGTTGGGCGCTTTGAAACATTTTTAACCATATTTGTACAATTATCTAATTGGACCTGCCCAGGTCTTGTATCAAATTATGTTGCATGCACGAAGTTGGTGGGTTTTTCTTCGCAAACTAATCAAGTTGCCAAAGGTCTAAAGTTAATAAACTGCTATAAAACAGTACGTACATAGAGAATTACTAGACCCTAGTGAAATTTCAATTGTACTATCTGTACTCACACAAAACACCTACGGCATGTGGAATACATACATACATACATACATACATACATACATACATACATACATACATACATACATACATACATACATACATACATATATACATACATACATACATACATACATATACATGTGTGTGTTCATGTCTGTGTGTTTGTGTGCATGTCTGTGTATGTTATTTTCAATTGAATTGATTTCTCCTGATAAGATTGTACGTCGAATAATATTATAACAAAGACGCCACAGGCGAGGCTTTACATGCTTGAATAGCATGTGCTGTTTTGTGTTCTTGGCGATCTGTAATGAATGTACCTTTTTTAACGGCTCTTTAGCATATCATGCGGAGGAAATGGGAGCTAAATGCCTTTCCCTATGATATGCAACGGATGCTGACTTTGGTTGGCCTGGGCGGGTTAGGCCCTATTAGAGAAATAAAGATTTATTCGTAAAATATTATATAGCACAAACAACTCTTTTAGATCATTACGTACTACTAAAGACATTTATAAGTATTCCTTTTCCAATGGCCATTTATCAGTGGACTTCCTTTTAACAATTTTAAATTCTCATTCTCTAAAAGACACAGATTGTTACGTATATCAATGCTCTCCCCCCCCCCAACAAAATATTTATCTAACAAGAAAGGTGATAGACAAAACGATCATTAAACGAGCGTGAAAAGTAGTTAAGAGATCAAATTCCCAAGTGGTCGATGCTCCTGTGGGGTCAAAGTCTAGACCACCTTATTTTTGCTATTGAGGCAAATGTTAGTAATCACTACATCCTTTGATTTATATCCCATATCAGGACAGTGGTAGAACATATAATATTACCCTTGTCCGTCAGTCTGTACGTCTGTCCGTAACACCTTGGTTAAGTTTTACGTTTATGCAGTGCTGGATTACCCAATAGGCAGACTAAGAACGTGCTTAGGGCACCAGAAAAACAGGGGCACCAAAAACAATGAGAACTTTTTCTTTTACCGTTTAGTATTGGTTTTATTTTGAATTACATGGGGGGAGGGGGCACCTTAATCTTTTTAGTGCTTAGGACCTCTAAAGGTCTTAATCCGGCCCTGCATTTAGGTCATTTCAGGCATTTCCATGAAAACGTTTCTAGTTGTCCTGTTTGTTTTTGCAGACATTTTTAACACGTTTGCCTTCCACATGATTATAGAACCTAAGTTGTATTTTACTCTTAGAAATATATATGAAAAAGAAATGTATTGATATGCAATAGATCAAAACCATTTTAATAATAATTTTGATTTTCAAATCATTCAGTGAGACAATGTCTTATAATTTTAAAAAAACTGTTTTATATTTTTAATTTCCCAGAGTAAAATAGACCGATTCATGAAATCGAAATAGATGTGTTGGTGGGTTGGTGGGTGGATGGATAGATGGATGATTGTATTCATGGATGGATAGAAATAATGTAAAAACAGAAAGATGGAATAATAAATGCCAGTTGAAGAAAGAAATAGACAAAACAACAAGGTTATATATATATATATATATATATATATATATATATATATATATATATATATATATATTGTTACGACTCTATGGTCTAAGAAAAATGTAACAGAAAGAAAGTGAAACCAACAAATCAAGTAAAAATCAACAAGCAATTTATTACTGGATAATTAAAATGAAAAATCAAAAAGTCACTTACAGTAATGTGTTTTTGTAATCCTAATAATCCAATAAGAATGATCGTTCTAATCACAAGTACTAAATATAGAATGTTCCAAATTCACGGCTGTGTCCTTGAATGTTAAGATGTGCCAATGGTCTCCAAAGTCCGGATGTACTAGAAATCTTGATGTGCTGATGTCAAAATGAAGTATTCCAAAATCTCTGAATAAGTTCACATAAATTCCAAAATCATCAATTAAAAATCCAAAATCCAAAAGTTTATGAGCACTGTTATAATCCAATGAATATTTAAAAAAATTCCTCTCTTAGAATTTGGAATGAATTTTCACAACTGTAATAGCTCTTTACAAGACTGATGGTAATGTCAAAACTGAAAAAATGTCCACCAAACATGATATATATAAAGATTGGTCACATGACAGAATGTTCTAGATTGGTCACATGACAGAATGTTCTAGAATGTGTGTCATCTTAATGGAATTTTTACTTGTAAACAAAAATTCAACCTTGACCTTCAAATTGAGAAAACATATTGATCAAAACAACCTAATTCAAGGACACTAGTTAAACATGTTTTTCCTGATAAACATTAAGATTTAAGCAAATATTAAAGTGAAGAAACATTTATAATTTCCTAAAATATTTATAATATTATATAAACATCATACATAACACCTCCCTTCATAAAGAAAAAGCAAGATTTATATAATAAAGCTTTCTTTTGAATATACATCTAATACTATAATAACCAAAATTACATAAGAACATGTTTTATGATACTGGACTTAATTACATCAAGCAATATTACATTTCTAGGCACGTGAGAGTGCATCTGCAATCACATTGTCTTTTCCCCTGATGTGTCTAATGTCAATGTTATATTCCTGCAATATCAAACTCCATCTCAACAATCTCCGATTTTTATCTTTCATTTTGTTGATGAAAGTAAGGGGATTGTGATCACTGTACACAATAATTGGAGAAAGAGCTGAGGTAACATACACTTCAAAATGCTGTAAAGCCAATATCAAAGCCAAACATTCCTTCTCAATTGTGGAATAATTTTTCTGGTGCTTGTTTAGTTTTTTAGAAAAATAACACACAGGGTGATCCACACCACTTTTGTCTTCCTGAATCAATACTCCACCAACCCCTACATCACTTGCATCAACAGATAATTTAAATGATTGGCTAAAATTTGGTGCAGAAAGAACTGGTGCATTCTTAAGCATGGCCTTTAACTTGTCAAAAGATTCCTGACACTTGTCAGACCAATAAAATTTGGCTTTCTTACTCAATAAACTTGTCAAAGGTTCAGCAATTTTGGAAAAATTGGAACAAAATTTCCGATAATATCCAGCCATACCTAGAAATCGCATCAGTTGCTTTTTACAAATTGGAACTTGAAATTCAGAGATAGCTTTGACCTTAGCTTCTATAGGTTTAACTTGACCTTGTCCCACAATGTCCTAAAAATGTGACACAAGCATGGCAAAACTCACTTTAGCTCAAATTAATTGTCAGATTCGCATCGCTGAGTCGATCAAAGAATTTTCGAATGGTTTCCAAATGATCTTCCCATGTGTTGTTGTAGATAATAACGTCATCGATATAAGCGTCACAATTATCAAGACCAAATGTTATCATGTTCATCAGACGTTGAAACGTTGCAGGCGAATTTTTCATTCCAAACGGCATGACTTTATATTGATAAAGTCCATCTGGAGTTACAAATGCTGAAATTTCTTTTGCCCTTTCCGTCAGTGGAATTTGCCAGAATCCTTTTAAAAGGTCAAACTTGGTGACATATTCCGCATTTCCAATTTTATCAATGCAATCGTCCATTCTTGGGATTGGAAATGAATCAGTTTTGGTGACACTGTTGACTTTTCTATAGTCAGTACACATACGGAATGTATTATCTGGCTTGGGAACAAGAATACATGGTGAACTCCAGTTACTTTTACTTGGTTCTATGAAATCATTCTCCAGTAGATGCTGAATTTCTTTCTTCAGATAGTTCCGTTTGAGAGGATTCATCCTATAAGGATGCTGCTTCACAGGCGCAGAATCTACAATGTCAACGTCATGATAAATTTTACTTGTTCGTGTTGGAACATCAGGAAACAAGTCCTCATAGTCATGTAATAGCTGTTTTAGTTCATTTCTTTCCTGTTGTTGTAGATGTGAAAGTTTCTGGTCTAGGTTGTTCAATATTTCTGAATTCCGAAGATTGGTTATACCAGAGTCACTATAGTCTGATCGTATTCCATCGTTGATATCTTCACTGTGTGGGACAGGTACAACTAAATTAACAGAATAATTAGCTGAGCTATCTCTGTCAAAATATTCCTTTAACATATTTATATGACAAAGTTGTTTCTGTTTCCGTCTCCCAGGAGTGTTAATGATATAATTTAAGTCATTTACTTTCTTTTCAACGGTATAAGGACCATAAAATTTAGCCTGAAGAGGATTCTGAGGTATGGGAAAGAGAGCCAGAACTTTGTCACCAGGTTTAAAACTCCTTTCCTGTGAATTTCTGTCATACCTTAATTTCATTTTTGACTGAGTAGTGTGAAGATTAGTTCTTGCTACTTCACAGGCCTTTGACAACTTGTATTTGAAATCAGAGACATAATCAAGAAGATTAATCTTTGAATCTTCATTTGAAAGAAGTTTCTCTTTCAATAATTTCAATGGTCCACGGACAGTATGACCAAAAACTAGTTCAAAGGGACTAAAACCTACCGACTCTTGAACTGATTCCCTAACAGCAAACAACAACAAATGAACACCCTCATCCCAATCCTTTTCTGTATCAAAGCAATATGATCGAATCATATTCTTCAAAGTTTGATGAAATCTTTCCAAAGCACCTTGACTTTCAGGGTGATAGGCAGAAGATTTAAACTGTTGGATGCCTAATTCATGCATAACTTGCTGGAAAATTCCAGACATAAAATTTGACCCTTGATCCGACTGGACAGATTTGGGAAGGCCAACAAGTGTAAAAAAACTTCACCAAAGCTTTCACAATAGTTTTAGTTTTTATATTTCTCAGAGGAATTGCTTCTGGAAATCTTGTAGATGCACACATGATGGTCAACAAGTATTGGTTGCCTGACTTGGTTTTAGGTAAAGGACCAACACAGTCTACCATTATTCTACTAAATGGTTCATCAAATGCAGGAATAGGTTGCAGATGAGCCTTAGGTATCTTCTGATTGGGTTTTCCTTCCATTTGACAAGTGTGACAAGATCTGCAGTATTTAGAAACATCACTTTTGAGTTTCGGCCAATAAAAATGATTCAAGATCTTGTGATAAGTCTTACGGACTCCTAAATGACCAGCCAAAGGAGTTTCATGGGCTAAATTAAGAATTTCCTGTCGATATGACTTAGGAACAACAATTTGATAGCTCACTGACCACTCGTCACCAGCGGGTACATCAGGTGGTCTCCATTTCCTCATAAGGACCCCATTTTTCACAAAGTAACACACTGGAACTTGTGTGGCTTCAGTTTCACTAATAGTTCTCTGAAACAAACAAGATATCTCGGGATCTTGCTCCTGTTCAACGACAAGGGATTGTCGTTTGTCATCCTGATTAGAACAAAGAGAATGAGTTGCCAAATGAGGATCACTGTGATCAATACCATTTGATTGATCAATACCTGAGAAAAAGTGACCTCATCAAAAAACTGACCAATACATGTGTCAGCTAAAGGAATAATATCCTGATCAACATCAATCTCAAGAGCTCTTTTTGCCATAGCTCTAGTAACTGCAAAAGCAGGGTACAAATCAGGGATTTCAGTTTCGACAGGATCAACTTTCTGATCCAAACAAGGCTTGTTAGTTACAAGTGGATTAACCACAACCTTATCTCCAGCTAGGTCATTGCCTAGTAATAAATGAACACCCTCTATGGGTAAAGAAGTCACTGCCCCAACAGTCACAGGTCCAGAAACTAAGTCTGATGCCAAATTTACACAATGGAGAAGAACATTTACAAAGCCGCACTCTACTCCCTGAACAAGAACACTTTCACTTGAAGAAGACTCCTCAGACAAAGGCAAAGTACCTGATAATAAAAGACTCTGAGAAGCTCCAGTGTCCCTTAATATTTTAATTGGGATAGGTTTGGCAGAATCACCAATAAGTGATATAGAACCTTCTGACATGAATGGTTCATAAGCCTCTAAAATAGAATCAGACTGGGGTTTGTTTGACCCAACAAATGTATTGCTTTCAATACAAGACCGTGACCTTGACCTCGTAGAAATAAGAGCATTTGGAAAAGCTCTGTCTTTACTCTGTTGCTTATTTTTCAACTTGAAGCAATCAGAAATAACGTGCCCTTTCGTTTTACAATAAGTGCACGTAGGAAGAGATAAGGATTTCTGATCAGTCTTATCAGATGTTTGATTCCTAACAGTTGTGCTGTTGTGAACTTTGGAAGTACTCGAATGAGATTGAAATGGTTTTTTACCAGAAAACTGCTGAGAGGACGATTTATTACCAAATGAAATTTTGTGAGTCAAGGAATAATCATCAGTCATACGAGCAGCATTTTCCAAAGTTTCCACATTCTGCTCGTCAAGATAGGTTTTAACATCACTATGGATGCACCTTTTGAACTCTTCAATTAACTTTCTCATGCACTCTATCCCCTCCTGGATAGGTTTTGAAATGAAATTCTGAACATTAGATGCCATTGTAAATGCTTGCTGGTTTCACACAAAAAATTTCTCTACATAAAATCTTTGCCAAAGACAAAAAAAAATTCCGAGACAAAATCAATATGAATTTCAAAAATAACTTTAATATCTCTAATATGCTTTAAAGAAATTCAGATCCCAGAAGACGAGCCCCCAATTTCTGTTACGACTCTATGGTCTAAGAAAAATGTAACAGAAAGAAAGTGAAACCAACAAATCAAGTAAAAATCAACAAGCAATTTATTACTAGATAATTAAAATGAAAAATCAAAAAGTCACTTACAGTAATGTGTTTTTGTAATCCTAATAATCCAATAAGAATGATTGTTCTAATCACAAGTCCTAAATATAGAATGTTCCAAATTCACGGCTGTGTCCTTGAATGTTAAGATGTGCCAATGGTCTCCAAAGTCCGGATGTACTAGAAATATTGATGTGCTGATGTCAAAATGAAGTATTCCAAAATCTCTGAATAAGTTCACATAAATTCCAAAATCATCAATTAAAAATCCAAAATTCAAAAGTTTATGAGCACTGTTATAATCCAATGAATATTTAAAATAATTCCTCTCTTAGAATTTGGAATGAATTTTCACAACTGTAATAGCTCTTTACAAGACTGATGGTAATGTCAAAACTGAAAAAATGTCCACCAAACATGATATATATAAAGATTGGTCACATGACAGAATGTTCTAGATTGGTCACATGACAGAATGTTCTAGAATGTGTGTCATCTTAATGGAATTTTAACTTGTAAACAAATATTCAACCTTGACCTTCAAATTGAGAAAACATATTGATCAAAACAACTTAATTCAAGGACACTAGTTAAACATGTTTTTCCTGATAAACATTAAGATTTAAGCAAATATTAAAGTGAAGAAACATTTATAATTTCCTAAAATATTTATAATATTATATAAACATCATACATAAATATATATATATATATATATATATATATATATATATATATATATATATCACATAAAAACACTGCTTCCTTATACAACTCATATCAAGAAATCTGAATGAAAAATTGCTCCAGTTACATGCACATGAAATTAAACCTTAAAACCAAATGGTCTTGCAGAACATTTTAATAGGAATATACAAATGTCAAATATTCTATATTTTTGTCATTATAACGGTCAACAGCATATATTTAGTTAACTGCAAAACGGTCTCCATAATAAAGTAGATCTATCCTTTTTCTCTGTATTTTCTTTCTGTAAACAGAGGCGTGTTCTAATTAGGTATCCTTCCCCTATTTTTAAAACATCTATTCAGTAAGAAATATGGAGAGTGTGTGGTCTTTATAATACGTTGTTACATTTAGATTTACTCCAACTAAAACAAAATCCAACAACATATTTAAAATAATGTCATTAGGTTAATTAAAACACCGAAAACAAGTTTCATACTAAGTATCCAAGTTTACATACCCTTATGCAACTTTATGGACTGTATTCTGTAACCAAAGTATTTTATACAAGATATTGAGAGAGAATGCTAATAGGACGGTAGTAGTTAGGAAGCTGCAGGGTACCCAGCAGTGTACATTTTGGCGCGTCGAGGAGCAATTGTTCGGAAAAAAATGTTTTTAACTATTAACTCGATGACACCTGGTTCCTGAATTACGGTATCTGTTTTTAGAAACAGGAAGCTATGGTAGCTCAGTTAGTTGAGCATTGGAATCGTAATGCAAGGGTCGGATGTTCAATACCCGTCTATGCCAGCCTGGGTAGGCTGCCTCAGTTGGGAAGAGCACTTAACTACCATTTCCTGGGCATGATGTAGCAATAATGTGTTTAAAGTGTGCTTTAAACTAGCAAAAACAGGAGCTTTTAGAAAATAATTTCTCGGCACTTACCTTGTCTATGCTGTTTATAGCCTTGATAACTCAAGAAAAGACAGCTCGATGAGACTATGGCTTTTCTTACAAATCAAAGAATGAAGATCAAACAAAAACTTGTATCATTGCAAGCGACATAATACCTAAATTTTTCCCGCCAATTGTCTGAAATCCAGGTAGGGAGCTTGGACTTGAAAAGAGAAAATATTAGGAAGTGTATATTAATATGGTCGTCGTGTACTAAATTTCACAAGGACTGTTTGCACAGCTGATGTGTACCCACTGTAGCAAGAATATCCCCACGGTGACTGGTAAATGCATTAGGGATAAGACCAAAATACTCTGAATTACCTTGCATCAAATCATCACATGAAAACAGGGGCACGTAACGGTTTCCCAATGAAATTATGAGTATTGGGTATTGGATAGAGGTATTATTGGTTCAGGGAGTGGTGGGGGCAAACCCTTACTTACATTGTTACAGGATTGGACCCCCCCCCCCATCCCTCTATCCATTAACCAATACTCTTATTGCATTGTCACGAGCGCAAGTGAAAAAAAGTGTGTAACATTTGCATCAGTTTTAAATACAATGACCTTCAAATTTTGCATTAAATGTCATTATCAGCGAGAACTAATATATTTTTATGGGAAACAAAAACAAAACATGATTTTGTGACAATTTAAATCTGTACACGGTGGCGGTACGAATAGTCTTTCCCAGTTAAGGTACACGGTAGATCTGCGAATAGCTTCGGACAATTTATTAATAGAGCGATCCAAATCACCATAATGCTTTAATATATACACTGTTTATTACAATAACAAACAAAAAAAAACTTTAACTTACAAAATCATTTAATGTACAGTAAAGTGCTTGGTGGAGTAGATTTCGCTCTGTGACTACTTGGTGGTCTGCCTTCTTTGTAAAGATCCTAACAATAGGAGGTTGCTAAAAAGTGAACCAGGGGACAGTAACGGATCGTAGGCTTTGGTGATAAATAATAATAATAATAATAATAATAATAATAATAATAATAATCAAGCAATATTATTTTTCAACGCTTTTTATGTGTTATAGTTGGCAAGCAATGAGCAAATAAACAGGATGATAAGGCATACCGCGAGAAAAGAAGATTGTGAAGAAGGAAACCAACATTCTTTTCTTTACTAACTATCAGGCTTAACGTTTGATAATGCCATAATTGTTGATAGCTTTTGACAGAAATCGAACTATATGTTAATATTTGAACTAAGGATATTTTTAAGATTTGAAATGAATCAAGCTGGACTTGTATTAATTACGTTTTCCTTTCTTTTAGTGATAAATATTTATACCGCGAAGATGGAAAACAATGTTTAACTGGCTATGTTAGATGTGTGCGATTTTGAAGTGACTAAATTTCAAGAGCACGCATATGTGTGTGTGTCTGTGTATGTGTCTGTTTGAGAGAGAGAAAAAAAAGCAAGAGAGGACCCAGTTTAATTACTTCTTTGTGTGTAGTACTTTTTACCATTGATTTTACAAGCCATCTGTAAATATGCGTTCTTCATACGCTCGAATGTTTGCACTTACTAAACTCAGAATTTTGCTACCTATCTTTAAAAAAAGAGAAGAAATTAAAGTTTGGAAATAATTCTTGAACATTCAATGACCAAAAATGACTTGCTTTTTAATAACTTTGGTTGAAGTCTTGTGTTTTCATTTATATTTTTTAATAATCAAATACACGGTAAATATACAATATTTTTTTGACTATTTCGTGTGTTTTATGAGTGTTGTTCATATTGAAGACTAGGATATCAAATGATTTGTTTGCAACTATGACCAAAAAATTGTTCAGTTTACTTCTTTTAGCCGACTTTGTCAGCTCCATAAGATCCTTTCTGTATTCTAAATAAATGTGATAAATTGCATTAATTGCCAGGTCTCGAGTTCATAAACGTTACAAAGTCTAAAGATTCTAAAACACTGAAATCAAATTGCTATGTAGCTATCAATACAAATAGCTGTTTGTCTTTTTCACCTGTTTATAGTGTCACGCTGTAATATGTATAAATACTAAACTTTTTGGTTGTTTTATTATTATTATTTTATATTAGTATTATTATTATTATTATTATTATTATTATTATTATTCGGCTAAAGCTTGGTGCCCCTCCTCCCCCCCCCCCCCAAAAAAAAAAAATAAAACAAAAACATTATAAAAGTCGACGCAGCCTCCTTGCTAATAACCTGCATGCGAGCATAAAATACCCGTATATCAAATACTCCATTACATGCAGTGGCATGATACAAATGACAACATCTCACTGCTTGGTGAGGAGAAAAAAAGATCATAAAAAGTCGACAATTTCCTCACCAAAAACCTGCTTAATGACAATATCTCACTCAATGCATGTCGCTTTTGTTGGTAAACTAAATGCGAGGGACATCAGTAATTTAAAATATATAAATCTAAAACAGGGTGTTATGAAACTGTACAAATATTAGACAACAAATCTGGTGAGATAAACTGAATGGAGAGAGAGAGAGAGAGAGAGAGAGAGAGAGAGAGAGAGAGAGAGAGAGAGAGAGAGATGTTCAAACTATCACAGAGGCATAGCCATAGCACAGCAATTATGCTGTATTTTTTGTTTTTATTTCTTTTCCGTTTTCAGATGGATACATTTCCCAATAACATCTCGACCTGTCCTATATCATGCCATTATTTATATATGTCCTCATGCCATAATTTTGTCTCATTTTTTTTTTCAATTGTAAAATCTGCTGGAATATTTATCAGAACTTCAGAAACACTAACAAGGTTCTTTATCAAGTAATTGTCGATAAAGAATGCTTGTGTTAAAGTAATTAATTTTTCAGATGAGTTCACACAAGTCTATAATCCATTCAATAGTAAAACCAAATTATTATGACTACTGCTACTACCACCGTTAATAATAATAATAATAATAATAATAATAATAATAATAATAACAACAATGACAATAACAATAATAATACCAGTCCACACATGTTGATCAATCAAATTTTTGCAAACGAAATCATCGAGTGACATTTATCTGAATTATATCGATGAGTATATTTGTATTGAAGAAGCCACCAGGGTATAGTTTCCTGGCCTGAGTGTTGCGCATGTCCCCAATACCCGGAAGATATTTAGGTGGCTTGAGCTAAAAAATTTTGACGTAGCTAAAGAAAAGTAAACAACAACTGTTCTGTGACACGTGCACGTCTCGTAAGGTGACAAAAACGTGGGCGAACATTGGTAAAACCGCTAGAGAGTGTAAGTATCAATAAAAATATCATTATTGATAGCTTGTCAGTGTAAGCTTGAGAATGTTCAGTGTGAATCAGAGGAATAACAATTAGTTTTAGCCAGGTAGAAAATTTCCTATTGTATGGGCCCGTTCCATTCCGAATCGTGAACCACCTTCGTTCTTCGAAAGTATTTACCTGGGCCAGTTACTATCTAGGTAAAGATTACTTAATCCCTTTATATTTTATAAAATTTCAGATCAAGCCTTGTTCCGTCTGCGCAAACTTTTAAAATTTGGCAAAATAAAGTTGTTAACGGCGAGTGCAGTGTTAATGAATTGCTATTTATAGTACAAGCACAGCCTAAAACACGCTGTTAGGTGCATGCGTGCGACGCAGATCCTCGCGCAGGTAAAACTAGAAGTCGGTATATTTATACTGCATGAAACGTCCACAATACCATCCACTATAATCAGTAAAATAAAATAAAGGCTACGAAACTACAGTGAAAGACATTATCTGATTAATAAAAATGTAATGTAAGTAGAATATAGACTTTATCATTTTGTTCTTAATTATATGCCACACGTTTCTAAATAATGCAGTCTGAATAGCGATGGCTTTATAATATTTTTGTAACATTCATAATTAAGTAGCATTAAAATGTTAGTGCTTAGACTTCATGTAAAGCAATAATTAAAATATTCAGATGACAATGTTGTTTTACACGTTTTTACCAAATCTGACTGACCCAGGCAAATACTTTCGAAGACCGAAGTACGATTTAGAATGGAACGGGTCAGTACAATCGTTCCTATTTTTATTCTTGTATTTTGTCTTGAAACGTACGAGTATATATCTAAATGTTTTATCCCAATTTAGACAATAACCATTCTGACGTTTTTTATATTTCTTATTCTCTCTTTATTTTTTGTAACCTTTCACATTTCATCCACTTATCAAATTTGGCTCAGTGCCAGTGTCTTTTTGACATATTCAATTCACATGTAATCGCCGTCGTATATAACGTCTTATTGCTTGCTATAAATGTTATTTGTTCATTCTGTAGTTTGCTCACCTTTACACTCGGATGTTTACGACATTCCTCTGTCCTAAATTAGAAAAGAATTGTTTATGGCATGAAGAAAACTTTATAGAAATATTTATCTAGAGTTGATTACAGAGTAAAATCAATATAGCTACATCCTGTTCACTTATCTCGGTCAACGGTGATATCTTAAGTATACCTTCTTCCCTGTGCTTAGGCAGTGCAGTTCTGTGCAGTTTATTCTACTTGAAGCACTCATGGAACTAAATCAAACATGATCTATCTCAAAAGACATTCATTTAGGTACGATTTGTCCCCCTTGAATTCCAGGAAAGTCGCTGTTTTACATGTTTACGCTTTTGTGTAACTAGCCAGGTCGAAACATGTTGAATAGAACTGACCCACAAAGGGCGTGACAGATTCTTGAGACATGACACAACCGATTTATTTATTCTTATTGCCATTCAATCGTCATATTCAATTATGACAAGTCGGTTTATTTCCCCCACCCCCAGCTGCTTCTACCCCCTGCCGATTTTAAAAACGAAAAGCATCAAGGATATAAAGATGTACAAAACTTACTAATTTCATTCATTTATAATTTCTAACTCGATTGCCACCAAGCAGTCCCTAACATTGTCACCTTCGCTTTACAAACCTAACAAAACTTCAACAATAACATGGAGTCCATATTTGCGTGGGCGAGTATGTATTGTTTGCACAACAGGAGTGATGTAGTTCATACTGGTCCGTAAGCTCTGGATAACTCCATAAATTTCCGTAAGGTTGAGTTGTCAGAGTCTATTCACCCCCCTTCCCCCCCCCTCCCCGCTTTTCTTCAGTTGTTTTTAAATATTATAATTACATTAGACGCTGACGACACAGTGTTTACCTTTTATGTATATGCAGGCCTTGCATCCACTTCTTCACGGAAAATTGACTCTTCCAGCAACCGGAAAATGACAGTGAGCAAGCTACTCATTTACATCGAAACCTTCCAGTTTGAAACGCGAAGAAGATGACAATGTTAGGTTCCGCTTGGTGATAGTCGAGTTAGAAATGATAACTCAATGAATGAAATGAATAAGTTGTGTGCATTTTTTTTAAATACTTGATGCTTTTCACTTTCAAAATCGGTAGAGGGGTACAAGCTGCCGAGGGGGGGGGGGAGGGGGTTAGGGCGAAAAATATACCTGTTACGATAGAATTTTCAAGGAATTTGTATAACTCAAATTTTTATAATTCAAATGTTATAATTCTGTAATCGATGAATTTTTAAGGAATTTTTATAAAGAGTAAGTTTTCTTTTATAATTCAAATGTTTATAATTTTTAATCAAACATAATTTTTAGCGCTTGAATCTTCTAATACATTGCATTACAAAAGTGTACTGCATTGATATTTTACGGTAGGACGAGATTTTTCTAACAACACATAGGTAAAAGATTATACAGGCAAAATGCTGATCTTAGCGAAATTCTTTCACGATTACGTAAATCTACCGGTTCACCTAGCAAAGCGAACAGCCTGCATGTGGAGAGAGTGCTTCAGTTAACCTGTAGCCATTTTTGGAAAGGGGAATGCGTTGTATAAGAGTCTCGTGAGGTCTCGTGGTCCGAGACCCCGAGCCCTGAACTCATAACCTTATATAGAGTGAGATGCGCATTCCTTGACCAAGAATTGGATATAAGGCACTGCGCGCCTTGAGAAAATAGTTGCTAAGTTCTCTCTCTACATTCGTCTTGTTCCTGTTTGCAGGTAAGAAGAAATTGTTTTATCCTATTTTAAAAGATTTTTTGTTAGATTTTTTAGGTGCTGGAATGTATTTTTCTTTCTCTCTAGGAACTTTATGTGTTTTTATTTTTAATATTTAATTGTAATTTATATTCTTTTGAATTGTGAAGATTTTATATTAGCAATTTATATACATTATAATTGTGTAGATTTTTTGTAGAAATTTATATGAATTGTAATTGTGTGCATTTTTATTGAAATTATAATGTTGAATTTTCGGAAAAACGATTTGCTGCCAACTTCATGCGTTTGATAATTAAGTTAGAAATAAAATATCGTTTGGTTTGAAAAAAACATGAATCATTATCTTTATTGTGGTCGTAGTTCGAAATATTGAATTGTACTATATTTGAAGTTATTTTGGCCATCTTTGGTTTATTCAATATTTAGTAATTTATATCGGAATTCAAAAATACAGAAATCAAATAAATGTATGAAGTCGGCAAGCTTTGAATCAATATATTAATTATACGTTTATTCTCGTATTTGGAATATATATATCTTCTTATGTAGTTTTTATGTGGAATGTGTTGTTCCTGTTGCAGCCTCCTTTGTAGTTCGAACCCGGTACCCCTCCCCCTCTCGCACCCCAGCGATGTAATTAACACATCGCAAGGAGTGACACCTCCGCAAGGGAGGCCGCACAGACATCCTGCTGGGCGAACTTTTCATAATACATGTGGTCCAAAGAAAAACTTTCCTAATAAGTGGCGATGATAAAATTCTCTGCATAATAAGTGCTTGGACATGCAAACATTCTTCATAATAAGATGACCAAACAAGAACAATTTTTCATAATATACCTAATAAATATGCATACAGATTATGTGCAACAGGGCTGTGAAATATGCTAATGAAATATATCCCAATCTTTTCCATTTTTCTTATCTGTTTAGAAAACTATGCAAATTGCATGTCAGCGATAAAAAAGTAACAAATTCGACTATACAGCTTTTACCCATAAGTGTGTGATCATTTATGGACACATCTACACACAACGATCAAATGGGTTAATCTGTTTTACAGGGACATTTGTAATCTTAAAAAATCCAGATAGAAGCTGTTTGCAGTATATCTTCTTCATTGTGCTCAAACACATTGAATGTTATTGAGTGCATTTTATTTTACTTGAATGATTTATCTCAAAAGGCATTCCGTTCGGTAAGATTTGTCCTCCTTGAATTCCAGGAAAGTCGCAGTGTGACGTGCGTAGGTTTTAGGTAATTAGCCAGGTTAAAATTCTTCATGGATGAATGCAAAACAATATTACTTCTCTAGTTTTAAAGTTGTATAGCATCTAACTGAATATAGCATATATACATGTTTGAAAACCAAACCACAATACATGAAACTCTAGACAGTATATACAACAAATAACAAATGTCTCCTAATAAAATCACGACCAACACACACACACACACACACACACACACACACACACACATATATATATATATATATATATATAGAGAGAGAGAGAGAGAGAGAGAGAGAGAGAGAGAGTTAGATACGTGTGTGTGTGTGTGTGTGTGTGATATTTCCTGAAATTGTCACGAGTGCAACCAGACATTTTGACGCACTTGATGGAAATATATGAATCTACTGTTTATAATATATACTATTTCTACCTCTCCATAGGTCTCATCAGGTGGTAGGAGCAAACTGTAATTTAATCCCTATGATTTGCTATAGATTTCCCCACTAGTTTTTTTTTTTTTTTTTTGGGGGGGGGGGTGGGGGGTGGGGGGGAGGGTTGTTAAACAAAACGCATTTTCCCATCACTGATCATGGTGTTGCCACAGTTGCACTATGGTAAATCCACTGACGTAAACTTCAGCAACTTGGTCAAAGCATTCTCTTTGCTCTGCTGGTACAGGTGTCTGTTTTGATTTCTCTTCCACTTCCTGGCTGCTGGCATTAGATTAAAGTCTTTCATATTAACACATATAATATTTATTTACATAAGTTCGTCAGGAGTGTCAGCACCCAGCCTGCACAGCAGCTTGGTTATGATCAAATGTAGACGCGAAAATCTTTACTCATACTCCACTCTTGATACTGGAAAATCTGTGAAAATCCCCCACTTCCTCTTTTCTTCAGTGACACTGTTCTCTCTTGTTCGACCGTAATGAGCAAGCAATGTGTCTATGTGTTCATTACCAAACTGTGGCATGTCACTAACATTTTCAGATAAAGTGTTAGACTAAAACACAGTGAATGTATTAACAATCTGATGGTTTGGGAATCTGTCACATATGTTTCCAAGAATAATCCGTACACACTGTATTGCTTTGGTTGGCAAGTCATTGCCAGGTGATGAACACTTCAGTTCTGCCCCTTTGAAGTGGCCTATGCTACACGTGGCTGTAAGACACTCATTGCAGAGGGGGGACACAATGGGGTGTATCTCCAAGGTACTCAGCGTCCAGCGATGTTAAAAATTCATCAACATGTAGCTCCATGGTAATGTACGATAAGTCTCTTGTCTGCAAATACCGGTTAATGGTGGTTATATTTCGAAAGGACGCAACAAAAACATTGCAGCAAAAACATGGATTTGTATGATATCATGTTATGTTCTAATACATTTGCCATAATGACGCTGTTGGTCACTCAACAAGCCGACTATGAACATCACTTATCGTCGAATATTATCTAAGGCATCTCCCATAGACAGCCAGCAAACTTGGTGAACCTCTTGAGGGTTAACGCAGGTTGTCAGTAATTGTTTTCCAGAATTGCAGTTCGGAAAGATGAGTTGGGGACCTCTTGTAGTAGGTATGAAGAAACTTCAGGATACTCTCCGAGTAGCCTATCTCTGACACTGTCTTAGCGGCATCTACACAAGAGAGTGAGAGTCTATGGGCCACACAATGCATTTTAGCTAAATAGGGGCAAGTTTCTTTAAGTCAATATGACACGCCTCTCTTTTTTCCAAGCATCACAGGCACACTATCAGTTCCCATGCTCTAGATCTTTGTTTAATCTAATCTATTAGCCGATGGTTAATTGATCAATGTTGTATAACGAATATGCAATTTCCTTTCTGTCACATACCATTTTTCAATGAAACACTTTTCCTTTGGAACGTAGAAAGCAGTTCCGATGAGGTACACATTACTTCATCAGCTATCGCCAATACTTTATCTAACAATATCACCAGCTTGTTATCCTTAGCTGCATTTTTTGGCTTTCATTTATCCTACATGGTCCTTGCATGCAGCATGCTCCAATAATGCCGATTTCTTAAAATGTGTAGATCCATGCGATACAAAGTTGTTTTCTAGATTATGTTATTTGCAGAGTTCACAAAACATACCACTGAGTCTGCTGTCACACCTCAGCCAAAGGAATAGATCTGTCCACTTTCTGTTAAAAGCTCTAGCTTTCTTAGTCGGTTTACAGTTTTCATCATTATTGTGCTTACTCTTTGACATGGTGAGTATTGACCTCTCAAACAGAAAAAAACTAAGACTAATACTTATTATAATCTCATCTAGGTATATATAAGCCTACCAATTAAAAAAAGAATAACAAACAATTATTTTTCTGGGGAGCCGATCTTTGCAATCTAACTCACTAAAGGATTAAGTTGCCTTACCCAAACCTCGTTTGACCAGCTTAACTTTGAGCGATATAGCTTTCAAGCAGTTAAGAAACAACAAGCTTAATCGGCGACAACTCTTTTGATTGTTCAACAGAGAAACTGTATAAACAAGACCAAGTCACCTTTGAATGACGCTCTGTAGGCGACACCTTTATTGACTGACCGACAAAGAAACTCTGTCAACAAGAGCTAGTCACCTTTGAATGACGCTTTGTCAACGGCACCTTTATTGATTCACCGACACATAAACTGTCGCTCTGTCGGCTACACCTTTGTTGATTGTCCAACAAAGAAACAATCTGTAAACTAGATATAGTAACCTTTGAATCTGACATCGTCAAAGTGTTTATTTGATGGTTTGTATGGATAAACAGGTTGCTTCTAGTATGTGCCGGTTAAAACCTTTGAACTGGCTGTCATATTTGACAAATACAGGGGTTTAAGGAAGACATATATATATATATATATATATATATATATATATATATATATATATATATATATACACCAACAAAGACCACATTCGCAACAAAATCAGTGCGAAAGTCGCCAACCACTACAACTCGACTGGACATTCAGTCGAGTCTCTCGAGATGCTACCGATTGAATCAAACTTGGGGTTGACCGACATATAACGCACACGTAAGAAACCATACTGGATACTACAATTGAAAACTTACGGGGAGTTCGGTCTAAATGAAAAATCTAACATTCCCGTTGCAGTCTTATCAAAATTACACCCAGTCATCAGTTTTACACCCGTACGCAATTTTTGCGATAATATTCACCAAGTAATTACATTTATTGTTTTTAAGTTTGTATTTTCATTATTATTATTATTATTATTATTATTATTATTATAGTTCTTGTTCATTATCCAGCTACACGATTCACTGGAAATCTTTCCTTTAGAACCTCCATATATAACTCCACCGGGATACAATTTCTTTAGCAAATCTTGTTGATTGCATTGATTTTTTGTCACGCTTTGTTTCCGTCGTTTGTTCAAAACCTGGAATTAGGTCAAACATGTTTGTTATCCGTGTGATAGACACAATAACCCGCTCGTTTATTATTGTCACACAACTTTTTTATATCTCTTCTTGTAAATTCCGGCTAGTGATTCTAACATGTAGGATCCCAGAATGTTTCTGAGATTTTGTGTTTAGTGTTTAGTGTTTGTTTTGTATATGTAAGCTAAGCTGTTTATTCCCCTGATTATGAGCTTGTTTAGCTCGAAATGTTGGGAAACAATTTTGAATTTGCGCCGTTATAAATTTGTATATATATATATATATATATATATATATATATATATATATATATATATATATATATATATATATATATATATGTATGTATGTATTCAATACATGAGTCGATTATAACTATTGGAACTGTAAGCAGATTTTCCATCTCTTAAGTGAAATAATTCCGTACCTATCAACTGAACATTTATGTCACTTAAAAATAAAACGCAAATACTTACTTGAATTACATGGTGTAAAAGCTGCACCCCATTAATTCATGCACACAATTTACAACCAAAAACCAAGAAATAGGGTCAATAATCACTAATATAATTGCAACGAAAATGCATGTAAATTGCCAACAAGTTTTTAAATACATAGTGACCAGGTATTCCTTGTTGTACTTTTGTGCCCAATTTTCTGTTTGAGTCAACTGCTGGTACTTATTATTGATCTATGTAATTTAAGGGACATTTTACCATTGCTCTTGACGGTGGATTATCACCTGCATTAAGTGAGACAGATTTTGTTCTAATTTTTTTATTAAGAAAATCATATTGTAAGAGCATACAATGACTTGGGCAAGACATTTGTTCGTATGTTGAGTGCTTCAAATACCTCTGAGGCAATTATGTGGAGCGAGTCATCGACGTGACTTATACCACATGACAGAACTATTGCAGCTAAATGTTATGAACAATTTAACTTAAATGTAAATGTTATAATTATAATGTCATTGCCCGTTTTCTACTTAAATATACTTTATGATATTAATATAAACGATATACAAACCACATATCAGTTTGAAGATCAATGTATCTATGGAGCGGTACAATAGATGGATAAGGTATATGTATATACTAATAATAATAACGATCTTACTTTCAACCAAGTCTCTATATAATAGAGTATAAATGGCGTAAAATCAGAGTGCGAGCGACTGCTAGTCGCAGCAATGGACTTTGGGACTGCCTACAGTGGTTATGCTTTTTCCTTTGCTAATGAACCAATGAAGGTGTAAACCAACTAGAACTGGGTGGCGGGTTTCATGAGTCTGATATCGCTGAAAACCCCAACATGTCTCCTTCTAACTCCACAAAAGCAGTTTAATTCCTTTGGCTACGAGGCCGAGAACAAATACACAGACCTTGCTATGGATGAAAAACACTAGGACTGGTA
Organism: Margaritifera margaritifera; assembly: GCA_029931535.1. NCBI lineage: Eukaryota > Metazoa > Mollusca > Bivalvia > Unionida > Margaritiferidae > Margaritifera > Margaritifera margaritifera. Next base: position 6,011,082 of record JAQPZY010001665.1, on the reverse strand, counting down.
CTTCTTCAAACAGTTCAAAATGCTCCTTCACAACACAGAGGTAGGTCATTTTTTACAATTGTTTCTTCACTTGTTGAGAAAGAAACAAATGTACAATTTTTTAGGATCATTACACCAGAAAATTTGTTTCATCGTCAAGAGAATGCATAGAGAAACAATTCAAAGTATTTGTTTATACAATCGTTGGTCTATTTATAAACTAGATGATCCTACTCCCAGCTATGATTTTTAGTGTAGGAGCTGCGAGTGCATAAAATAACTCACATAAGCTGTTATAACATTTACTTTCTAAACCTAATAAGGTGAGTAAAGTTGCATACAAGAAGGGTTTGCACAGCGTATTACAGGGTTTATATTTTATCTCATTTGTATCATTCTTTACTCATGAAGATGTGTGTATTGGCAACAAAGAGGAAATTTTAAACATTATAAGTATAAATTGAGTTTTGCAAGAATCAGATGATATATTTTTGGCATGATTCAATGATGATGGTATATAATATTATCCCGCGTAATATATATAGTTTTCTGCTTTTCTTATATATGAGTTGGCTTGCATTGTAAATTCCTTGCAAACTATATTTTTCTTTTAAAGGCAGTTTGTAAGGCTTAATTGTAAAAATATCATAAAATATGTACAAATGTTTACTGCTATAAACTAATCTCATACCACACATTTTTTTTATATTTATCTTTCAGGGCTTAAAACAAGGCACCATGATAGAAGATGTTTTAGGCCGCAAAATACCAGCTATGACAATATTTTCATTGTCAATCAAATATCTTAAAGACCATCTGATGGATACACTTCAGAACAGAGTTCATGGAATAGTACAAGAAGATGTCCATTTTGTTATTACCTTACCCGCCATCTGGGATGACATGGCCAAACGGTTTATGAGGGATGCTGCAGTCAAGGTAAGGGCTTGCGACCAAACTTTTCAAGTTCATAGAAATATGATTTTGTCGTTAACTTAATAAGAGACCGCCTAAATTATTCTGAAGTTTCCATTTCTTCGAGCACAATAAATAAAAATAAACGTCGGTTATTTAGCACTGCATGAAATATTGAGTCATCGGTCAAAGAAAACTATTTCTAAACCATAGTTTCCGATACAGTTTCAGGGCAGTTTCCGGTAATGGAAGAATAGTTTCAGGAACAAATGGGAACTCAATCTTCCCCAATATCCGGATGGAATCCGTTTAAATGTTTAGCAGACAATGCTAGAATCAAACTGTTTCAAATCAGATTCATGTGGTTTCTCTTTATTTTTCGTGCTGTTCAGGTGAGAATTTCTGCTGTTTTCATTCTGAAACATATTTCTTCTGGTTTCTTGACAGGAAAGTAGCTCAAACCTCACCAATCCTTCAATTTTGGTTCCTGTTCAGGCTGTTTCCATAATATGAAAACTGATTGAAAGCACAACAAACAGCTTTAGTTTCTAATTATTTCTGTCAGTTTCCATGACACAGAAACACCAAAAACCACAAGATTCCCTTCCAGTTACCAATGCTTCTGTCAGTTTCTGTTAAACGGAAACACCAGAAACTACTTGATAGCTTCCCAGTTCCTAAGGCTCTCTGACAATTTCCGTAACAGGGAATCACAATAAAACAACAAGACACGTTCCAGTTTAAAAAGCGTATTGGCAGTTTCCATTGAATGAAAATACCAGAAATGACATTCTTTGATTCATTTACTCTTTTCTTTTATTTTAAACGGAACAGTGTCATACAGCATATTACGATATATTTTCTCTTCTAAAACTAAACTACGGCTAACAATATGCACAAAAAGTATTTGCTATAATCTTTTTTATTATGTAACTTGTGCAAAACGTTCCAGTGTTATTAAAACACTGACTAACACAGACAATTGTCCATGTTGAATTATAACATATTTAAAAACTAGACTCCTGGAAAATAATATTGTTTTGTACGTGTAACTGAAAGAGTTTACTCTTCAAGACCAGTACAAAGCTTTTGATAGGAACATCTTGACTATAGAATATAGTTCCATTTATTTATTACGATACTTGTCCAGGTCCATCAGGCTTGGAGAAACAAAACCACATGGAGTGGGATATAGAAATGATAATGCATAACACACTTTGTCGTTTTAAGCGATGGAATTAAATTTTGACAAGTCCCCCCCCCCCCACAAAAAAAATATCAAAAATTAATTTTCTCCAAATTATTTGAGACATTTTCAATACAGAATGTGACAAAAGCAGAGTAAGGTCTGCACCAATCGCAATCTTTGAAGTTGGCGCCAAATATTTTTAAAATATTATGAAATAATAACCGGGTAATTTACTTATTGTTGGAAGGATGCCTATCAAAGTTCACTTGTTATGTTGAGTGGTTTGTGTGTAATTGTGATAAGTAGCATCCGAGGACGAGTATGGTAAGACCAAATAAACGTACTTGTTTCACAAGTAGATTTTATTACGACAATTCTTATTTGACATCTTACTCTTGAATTATGTAATTTATGAAACGCTAGACCGAGGAAAAGATATTAGTTCTTTATTTGTTTCAGGTCCGTTTGGAATCATAAAATTTCAGTTTCAATGATACAACTCAGAAACCCATCTGAACTACTAGTTTTCATTTAGTTTTCATAGTGCCTGATTCTACAAGTTTCCGTGTAGTTTCAGTTATTCCTGAAAACTGATGTCAGTGTTTCCCTTTAGTTTCAGCATTCTTGGATCCATCTAGTTCAAAACTATTGATTTAACCGTAAACAAAATCAGTTCAATCAAAATAAGCATGTTAGGAAGTTTTCAGCAAATTTCCCAAAATATGAACAAACGTGCAAATTTACATTCTCTTGCACATAGGATCAATTGATTTATCTTTCAAAGTTTCCTTAAATTTCTTGAGCAGCTTCGAAGACTTGATGACAAGTTTATGTTTAAAACTTCTCAAAGTAACCCTTGGTATTCATTTTCATGAACCTTACATGAACAAAGAGCTAGAGGAATCAATTCAGATGCATTGTTTTTCATTTACATCCACTTATTTAGCCAAAAAGGTTTCTGCAAAATGCTTGTGCAGTATCGAGAGAAGAAGTGATATTGAGCTTCTTAAAAACGTTGACTTATCATAATACACTATTTGAAGGCTTTTTTTATTTTAATAATCTTACCCAAAATATCGACAGAGAAAAAAATAAACCCTTTTGCGCATCTGAACTAAAGTTTCAATAAAGTCCTTCGCTGAAGTGCTGTGAACATATATATATATATATATATATATATATATATATATATATATATATATATATATAACCATTAGTCCCAATTTTCCTGAATTATTGATGTCAAATCATCCCATACCGGGAGTTTGTCTACAGAACCTCCATAATCAGTCAGGAAAAGTAAATTGAACAAGACTAGAAGTTGCCTTTATAAAGGTCAATAGTTTCGTCTGAGACAACAACATAGTATATACGGAAATTAACATGCTTAATAACTCTGGCCCATATCAAATATCTAATGCTGACCACATATCAAAATACACGTTCTGCTGTTGAACAAACGGTTCCAATATGTTTCGAATAAACATTGCAATAAGTAAGCAAACAAAAAAAAAATACGCGTGCAGCTAATGCACTAGAATTGTGACACATGATCTAATGCACTCCAAAAATTTAATCGTATAGCTAACATACCAGAAATGTGTCACGGGATCTACTGAAAGCAAAAAAGGCATGTAAACAACAAAACAAATGATTTAACACTGGAATCATAACACAAGATCAAGTTTATATAGTTTCCGTGTAGCTTCCGTCCAGTTTCCATTCTCCGAAGCTTCGTTCTTCATCCTTTATAGACAATTAGCCCTGCAAAAATATCTTATTGTTTTCAGAAACCTAACAATGATGTTCCTCTTTATTATGGAAAGCTTTCATATACCATAGTCCCTAAGGAAAAGCACAAGATTGGTAATATAATGTCTTAAAATGACTTTAATTCAGACATGCGACTACCCTAAGATTGAATAATGCATGTATATATTTTTCACGTCAGTCGTTCTTTTACGTTTCGACTTTCAGTATTTACCCGTCTCGTAACTATTGACCTTCCATTTTTGTCCATCTATTGGTCCTTAAACTCTCAAGAGATCTATCACAGTAGAATAACATAATCCTAAAATGGCAACTGAAAGCTTTACGGCGTTTATCCAGTCAAAAATGGAATATACAAGATTCATAAAGAATTACAAAATGATACTCTCAAACCCAAATACGCTAATTTCTTTCTCGTGGTACTTCCTTCCGAAACAGTGCCGCTGCGTTGTGCAATGACATCTAGTCAGATGTCCGAGCTGAAGTACGTGGAAAGCAATCGTCGACAGCAAATTGCATATTACAAAAACATTTCAAATAGTCTTATGTTAGAATATTACTTTCTACAAGACGATTGTAATAACATTCGCAATTGTTCCTGTCTTTAGGGCATGCTAGGCATGTCCACACCAGGTTGCAACACATATCAAGCAGTGTAGAAAAATACGAGCCAAGAATATAAGTATTTGCTTCCATTGGAACAGAAGTTGAAGATAAGTTGTTGATATTTTGTATAAAAATGTACATTGTAACAATATAAATGGATTTTCACATGTTACAAAATGATTTTTAATATTAGACAAGAATGAAGCTTCTTAATGGTAAGTCATTGTGGACGAAATTAAGTTTTTTAAGAAGTTAGAAATTGATTTTTCATATTTCAAACTGATTACCTTAATACACAAGAAGAATTTTCTAATACTTAAAATTAAGCAATTTTGATACTTTAACATTTTCGAATGTGACAAAAATCCCTTTTTGAGTCTGTCAAAAATCAACATTTACCAGAAGGAAAGCGTTTTCTTAAAGCACAAAATCAGACGCGTTGGATATTATTAGAAAATGAATATCTAAGTCTAGAAAATACTTTTATTATATTGCAAAGTCATTTTCAGTATTATAAAAGGATTTTATAATATATATCTCTGTGCTGGTAGCTACTGATAGTCTATTAAATAGTAAAATTGTTTTTCTTTTCAAAGGCTGGAATTGGCAATGATCAATTGTGCATTGTCCTAGAGCCGAAGGCAGCAGCGATATGGTGTCAGCGGCTGGATTCAATGAAAACATGTAAACCAGCTTCATCCTCAATGGAAAATCTTTTCAGACCAGGACTGCGATTTATGGTTGTTGATTTGGGAGGTATGTAGGCCCATGTACATGGTAGTATGTAATACCAGATATACTTCAGTATAGCAAAAATCTGAAAGGGTTTAGTTCCTAAAACGTAGTCTTCTTTGAGACTGAAAAGGCAGTCTCCATGTTCTGGGATATACGAGCGGTATTTAAAAAGTTATTTATTAGCGAACAGTACGTCAGAGCATCCTCTGAAAGTGTTCCCCATTCAAATCTACACACTCTGTCAGTATGATTATCCAGTTATTAAATGCCATTTTGAATTCACGTTTTGGTATTTTGTTCATATTTTGGAAGCAGCACTTCTAACTGCATGGCGGCTATCAAATCGTCTAACACTAACCGAATCTTTGATAACGGGATTCAGCTAAAGATCACTTGAAGCTAAACTAGGGCTGAACGGAGGATGTGGCAAAGTTTGGATGCAGTGCTCCTTCAGGAAGCCTGTCAAGACGGCGGATTTATGCACTAGATGGATACCTCGGTCACCGGTGCGCGGACGGGTTGTTCAGTAGTGTTTCACAAATTTTGACAGCACATTGGAGCACAAAAATTTCCAGTGACATTAGCAAAGTCAGGCACAGGTACTTGGACGATAGGGCCTTTTACACTGAAAACTAACCAGTATTAAACTCTCTCGATAGTCCGACTACGTCGAGAGATTTATGGTATCTGCGCGTTCTCTCCAGTCCAAACTTTATTATTTCGTTAAAAAGAGTAAACCCACGTTTCATTACATGTGACAATCTCATTCAAACATCTCTGATCACTCTTTTAATATTTAGCGAGTAGCTGTTTGTCGCTTTCAACTCGTGTCTGTTTTTTTTTTTTTTTTTTTTTTTTAGCCGTCTGCAAATGCGGAACCCATATTTCACAAACCTTTCTGAGCTTCAAATGACTCTTCAATATATTAAACAGAGTTGACGAATTAATTCCCGTGATAGTAGAAATATATGCCACTGTGTACTGAGCATTTTTTTTTTATCACATGCCTCATTCACAGCAGCCACTTTTGCTCACCAATTGATGACGTTAAGTTGTAGTTCGTGCATAGGTGGTGGAGGGGTTTTACACTCATAGCCTGCTTTCAAAATATGATTATTCAATCTTTTTTATACCCAGTGATAAGAAATTTCTGTACTGAATACATTGGAGAGTTTAGTTTGACCATTTAGTGTCTATCCACCTACATGCTGATTTTATCATAATTGTAATAATGATAAGGTTTGTCTGCTTTGAAGTAGTCACGTGTGTATTTTCTATATTCCGCTTTATTTAGGCGAACATATGAATTCCAATTTAACAGGCTGTTACGTGTTCTTTGGGTACCTGGCTTATTGGTGTGTCTGGAGCTTTAATTTCTTCAAATATATTGTTTTAAGTCTCAGAGATTATTTTTTCTAATGCACGTGTCACAATTCCGTTTTTACTCCGTAAAATGACATATTGTGATCTGAAAAAGCCGCCTCTGTTTATGAGTGTCGAGGGTTTGATAATCGCCCTGGCCAGCGCGGGTAGGCTGCCCGGTGTGTCCTTGGGAAATGCATTAGCTTCCATTTCTTGGGTATGATGCGCTCAGTAATATGCTGAATGTGCCATTAAAGAAAAGAAAGACCGACCAACCTCTGTTATTGTAGTAAACATATTTCCTAATAACTTTTTCCAGTTTCTTCGTCTGCTGTATTCTCAGAAGATCCGTCTTCATTTATTTTTTGCGCCTGTCACTTATGAAATTGAACAAATATTCCTTAAACACACTTTCAGCAAAACATAATCATTTTCTATACCTTTTTTAATAGACACTATCTTATAGCGAAGTTTTGTAAGATGCTAGAAAGGTGGTGCCGATTTAGAGTCACTGAGCACAATAACTAAACGAGATGGAACAATAGGAAATCTTTGGCCTGAGGAACAGGTTTGAATCGCAAGTGAACCATTCAACCCTTCTATCGCAAACAATTGTATATTGAGATCAGGAAATAACATTATTTTATAGCTCTCCCAATGAAATGTAATAAGAAAAATTCAGCAAGTATGTACACCAGAGTCACGGAAAAAGGGAGGAATCTAGTGAGAACTCACATTATCGAGCAGAGGAGATAACATGTAAATATGCTAGAGTGATTTATGTTATGTTCCTCACGCAGGCATATCACATGTAAACCAACCAGTGAAAAGGAATGCGTGGTTAATGCAACTTTAAGAGACCCAAACATAATTAAACATTGTCCAGATACGTTCTTGTCCATTGTAATCCAAGAGAAAAGTGCCAGTGATAAGAATTGTTCAGAACAAATACCCCCAATTGTCTCAGAAACGTTCCATCTTAATGGCACGTAAACTTGTGTCGCTGATCAGATAAATAGTTTGCAAATTTTGACATTTTCGCAATAAAAGCAAGTTTGTAAACCACGTCCAGCACATACTACATGTGGAATAAATTCATATAATGTGTAATTTTCTTTTGAATTACATTACTCGTGAAACAAATGTACATGTGAACACCAATATAACAGACAGAGCACTATGCCAGGCTTTGAATATCACTTTTAAAGTCGCATTATCGATGGTCACTTCTGCTATGTAGGATCAATTACAGAAATATTACAAGGCACAACAGTACTTTTCTAAACGAAGTGTATACAAACTGTGTATTTTATTATTATTGAATGAAATAATTATTGTGTATATTGCAGACTTATACGATAGACAATGCTAATGACAGCAGAGTAAACATTAATGAGTTTCGCAGATAACCCAAACAGAATGAATAACGTATTTGGACAGAGTTTTAACTAGAGCATTGGTAAAGTAAAGTATCGAGTTCGTGCTTCCACTGTCTCATTGTAGCCATTAGACGATAAGTGCCCGACCTAAAATCTGTTCTACGTGGAAAAATAAAATAGACCCAGCATTAAACTAAATCAATCGTCACAAATCAGCACGTTTACAATATGGGCAAAGCGAGTCTCGTTTTGAAAACTTCTACGTCACTATCTATAATTAATACTTATTTTAGAAAAAATCCGGACGGTCTGAGTGGATTTAACATTGGGTTTGCTGGGGAATGCATTGTTATCACTCTGAATCGTTCCAAGGCTCCTCCCAGTCCTGCCAGTATTACACCTTTAATCATGTATAATGTCTTTAAACTTTAATTATTTTAAATTTTTTCTAGCTGGATGTCTTATGCCCAATAGGCATTTATAAAGTTATTTTGTTTCCTTCATCCTAAATCAGAGTTAAACCTGCTTGTCATTTTTTATATAGGATGTTATACAGTCACCCTGAAATGCCTTTCTTCGTTTTTAGGCTATCTAACAGTTTCATGAAACAATGCCAATGAGTTATCTCATATTTCTTGGGATCAATGTCTCGGGCACTGATTTTTATATTTGCTCAATTAGCCCAGTTAAATTAGTTATATCATACAGGCTTTAAACGATCCAGTGTATATCATCGGTGTCTATTTTCATTTTATTTCACTTACAGGCGGCACGGTTGACATTGCCGTTCACGAAATAAAACAGGATGGATCACTGGGAGAGATTTACAAAGCTACGGGCGGCCCGTGGGGAGGAACATGTGTTGACAGGAGTTTCATCGTTTTCATCAGCAAACTTGTCGGTCAAGAGGTTGTACGGGAATTCGCAAGAAAAACAATGTCGGATTACATAGATCTTCTTAGAGAATGCGAAACAAAGAAGAGGTCGATCAAGAGCGATATGGATGGGAAGATAACATTCACAATGCCAATTTCAATCAAGGATATTTTTGAGGAACATAACGGAGAGGTAAAAAAATGCCATCTCTCAATCTGACTTTGAGGGAAAGGTTATGTGGAACAAGGTTGAGTTACGGCTCGAACCGAGTCTCGCAGTCGGATTTTTCAACGAGTCAATCAGAAGCACGATAAACCTTGTCGGAAAGTTGCTGTCCGATCCTAGCATGCACAATATAGACACGCTGCTCTTGGTTGGAGGATTTGCCGAATGTGAAATCGTTCAGAAAGCTTTCAAAACAAATTTTCAAGGGAAAAAGATTTTCATCCCCGACGAATCTGGGCTGGTGGTTCTGAAGGGTGCAGTGATTTTGGGGCATTCACCCAGAGCAATAGCTACTAGAATAGCCCGTTTTACATATGGAGCTAGAATAGCACCACCTTTTGATCCCGCCGTTCACCCACAGGCGAAGCGTGTTGTCATTCTATGCAGAGATCGTTGCGATGATGTTTTTGACAAGTTTGTAGAAATCAGCAACAAATTAGAGATTGGCCATACTGTCAGCAAAGTGACACACCCAATTACAGAGGATCAAACGGCCTTTGCATTTGGATTGTATACGTCTACAGAACAAGCCCCGAAATTTGTGACTGATCCTTCCTGTCGTTGTCTTGGATCATTTAACGTCCCTGCGCCGGATGGACAAACAATAGATGATAAAAGAGTTGAGAAGATCATGATATTTGGAGACACAGAGATCATGTTCAAAGTCAAGCATCTTAAGACCGGACATGAATTTAAAACTTTTTTCCAATATGATTAAGACAATGAATCACATCATTGTCGAATAAAGGACAAACCTGAGCAGGCTAGCAAATTGTATCAGTCCGGTTTATTAGACTCTGGTTTTCATCATCTTTCACTTTATACAGTCTACACACATGTATCTGTTAAAGGAAGCAGAGTAACAAAAAGCCTGCTTTCCTCAAAGTTTTTGTGAATGGACTCTTCTTTAAAACAACTAGCCAGTTTTTAAAAAAAAGGACCAATAGCGGTTGCATTTTCAAGTGCTGAGTACTAGTTGCAAATGTGAATTTGAAGTGCAAATGAACTTAATGGTTTTGAAAGTAGAAAATGATCAAAACAAATAGCAAAACAGCACTCTTTCCTTACAAATTGTCCTTTTGAGTAAATAATGACACAAAACAACTCGATATGCATATAGTAAACCTTGTGTTTCTACATTGCGCAATAAATAAACTTAAATATGTGGAAATATTTTTTCTGTGTTCAGTTCCTTTGACATTTTTAATTTTGTATCGGTATTATTCTTTGATAAAGAATCATAATAGTGAAAATAAAGACAATATTTAATTACGGAAGGTGCTCAATTCCTATTTTAATCCTTCATAGAATTGTTGCGCCATCATGGAACCACGTTTATTTTATTACGATCCAAGGGGGAAAAAAGACAAATAACAAAAGAAATACAATAGGTGTCACTATAATTTAACTTCTGTTTAAAATAGTACTTAAATGTTCCATGACCAATACAAATCCTGAATAATTGACACATTAATGAAAACAGGACTTAATACCATACCAAGGTATATTTGAATTAGGTATAATAATTGCCATAACATACATGATATTCCACTTTAGTTAGTCTTAGAATGAGGCATCGACACATTTTAGTTTTCATTCGAAAAGGAAAATCGAATTCCTAAATTAATTCTCCAAGAGGACTTAACTCGATATAAGTCCTAGTACAATACAACCTCTTTTCAAGAGGTAACCAATAAATGGAAGAATATTGCCTGTGTAAAGCGGGTTGCTGATACAGGGAGGAGAAAGATGCGAAAGGAAGCAGTAGCAGCTGAATGCGTTTTAAGGAAGTGACCATAAACGAGGGTTAAACTTTAGTAAGGTGATGAAGAGGAATTAAAAATGGATAAGGCAACATAAATTCAAAACTATTTGTCAGGCCAATGATAAGACTCATAATAAATCTTTCAAGGTTGTAGCAGTTTTGTAAGTGTTGTTTGCTTTTTCTGCATTCAAATTTGTTTATAATACTCAAAGTGTCAAGTGTTGATTGTTTTTTTTTATAGATTATCACAAATTATAGAAGTTGATTATAATTTCCAGCAATTGATTATTTTTTCTTTTGTTGCACATCATTTGAGAGAATGTTTTGCTAGAGACAAATAAAAAATGTATATAATCCAGATAGAAACTTTAAGAAATACAAGGAAGACTTGTGAACGTTTGGACAAAAATTTCATACGGGCAATTGCCAATGATCCAAAATGAAAGGCAATGAGTCGGGAGGGCAAAATTTAAAAAAATAAATAAATAAATAAAATGCCAAGAAAGTCAAGTCCTATTTTGAATTTTCTGTTTCAAATGCAGCAGTTAGGTCTTCTCTAAACGAAGTGTTTCAATAGATATACTGCAGCAAAATACTTTGAATTTGTGCCTATTATAAATTAAAACTAATGTCGTTTTTTCTTGTAAGCATTCCTAACTTCGACATATGTAATATGTACTAACTTATTGATGCATCTGATTGCTGAAATGATGAAGGAAATGCCTAATCACCTTATGAATAACTGACTTTATAATGCTCAGTTTGTAAGTTAGCTAAAAATGTTGACGAGTCACTTGTTTCAAGCGCCTACATATATATGAAATGTTCAAATTATGTACCTTAACTTGTTTGCTACAACTTTAGAGTAAATACACGCATTACTGGCAACAGCGCAAAAATTGTGTATATGTACAGTGTATAGCAGAAATAATTATTGAACCTTCAAATCAGTGCCACATTTATATATCTTCAAGATCTCAAAATGGTAACTTTTAAACTTGTTAACCACCCCCACCCCACACACACACAACATTAAAGAACTTGGATAAAGACAAATTGATATGAAAGAAATGTGATGTCAGGTTGATAAAAATGAAGCAAATTTGAAAATACAACCACAGTGCCTTAGTGATATACAACCATGGTCTATAAAATAATCATAGCATTTTCCCTAAAATATATAATGCCGTACAAATCTTCGTAAGAGGATTCAAAATGAATGTTTACAACGTTTATCACACACACATAGATTCGGCGATTACTAGTTCTGGTAGCTGTGTCTGGCCCAAATAGACTCAAAAAGAATATTGTTGTGAAAAAAACTTGTTAAATTTATTTGTAATGTAAAGACGAGAATGGGAGAAAGGCATAGAACCATCTAATCCTTAAGTAAGGAATAAATAACATTCAGGTCATTACCGTCGTACGTTTTCACGTAAAAACCGCCATTGATTTGGAAGAGTAAGATTCGAAAACTACAGCGTCATTTTGCTTGAGCTGTAGTTGTGTATTCTTAGTGGATCTCATTGACTTATGTGAATATCATAGCGATACAAAGAGTATTTTCAAATTTGCTTTGGACATCGTTTTTATTTTATAATTTAACCTCACTTTGTGTGACTCTTTGAATAGTCCAGCAGCAGCAGTTTGTACAGTTTTTTTTTCACTGTGATCTTTGGATCCTTAGTCCATACTGCAGGTGTTTATAACAATAGAAAGATAATTGTGTTTTCCATTGTGATCTTTAGGTCCTTAGCTCAGATGGTCAGGATTCACAAAAATGAATAGAGGTCTTATTTTTCGTCTAAATATGGTTTACCATTACACCGGCTGTTTCATGGAAACCCATTTAATATAGATGGTATGTATGTATTAGTGTTTTACGGCACCTCAGCATAATAGTGGCTATATTGTGCCAATGAATAACGAATGATAGACTGTGGGATAGACATCTAAAATAGAATATCTGTATGTAACGCGCATGAACATATATGATCAATGTTCCTTTTGTGTGTGTGTGTGTGTGCGTGTCTGTGTGTATGTGTCTGTGTTTTTAAAGAAAAATTACGGACAAAAGTGGCATAAGCTTGTGAGGCCATATAACTTATCAGACTAACAAACGTAGTACTCTTGATAATTTGAACCAGATGAAGTCGTAAGAAATATTTTCTGTAAAGATTTTATATTGAAATTGCTTATTCTTCTGGAAGAGTAGTAAAATTTATGTTCTAAATATACAATCCAATAGACTTAGAAATAACGCGGTCAGTAGTAATATTTTATACTAGGCCTACGTTAACAAAATTACTCAATTGCTGTACATATTCAACTTCATTTTTTCTTCCATAAAATGTATACAGGTAAAAGCTACAGAAGATGTGATATTTTACTTAATGCAAGTAATTACTTTGTTTTAAAAAGTCATTTTAATGTCCAGTAAATTTCATATGGTGTCAACTTGGTAGGAGCTATGAATAATCGACATGCTGAGACAATTGATGGCGAGGTCAATATCTTGGTTTCTCTTGATATGTATATATACGTGTATAACTGATCATATACGGTTTATGTAAACTAAAAGTTCAGGGATAATGTTACACAAATTACCTTTTGGGAAACAAGTAGATGCTAATTTTTTCACGTAATTGTTGATAAGCGACCACTAATCATCCTCGATTGCGTTTCAACTGAGTTTATATTTAACTTTATTTGCCCATTTAACATGTAGACTTTTTCATTTCAATAGCCGTTATTTTCTTGGAACTCAAAAAAATACAGGAATAGAAATGTAGGAATTTTTTTAGCGGTTGTCTGGATCAAGAGAAGAACCGCGGGTGAGCAGCAGATTATTCCTACAAGACCTAGAGGCTAATTAATGTAATAAAAAACAAAGCATGTCTTTTGGCATGTTCAAACAGAAAATCACGAAACTGACCCTCTGTAACATCGTAGCTTACCATGTTACTTGTATATTGTAAATAGAACGTCGTGTTCACAGAATGCTGTCGTCTTGTTTGTTACTGGAATTATTGTGCATTACAAATATAAATGGAACCAACTATGCATGCCAATATTAACATTGCTGTGCGATTTTCACAATCGTAATACGAAAAAATAACAAACAAACAAAAATACACTAAAATACACAGCAGAAGGAAATGAATCATCAAAGCTTATTGGTTACATTTTTTCAATCTCTACGAGGGGGTTGGTCACACTGTACATCGTGTACTCTATAATTAATAGTGAATACGATCAATAGGCCATGATGTGTACATATGACCTTACAGTTGTCATAGGTCGACACAAACAGTTCTTTCGATTTATTATCAGAAAACAGAGTAGGCCTTGTCCGCATGATAAAACAGTAGAGTGCTGTGCATGAATTGTACATGGTGGATGTGCACGAGATAATTATTCCAAACAAAGCAAGCAAGATGCATGCAAACCAATACCTATTTCGATAGTGGACTAGGCCTTCACGAATATTTCACTGAAAGGTCAAGTGGACAGGTAATCCATTCAAGCTTTACATTCAATGGATGAATTATTTCGATAAAAGATTGCGCGATTCAATATCTATTCAGTCAAAACCATCAAGTTTATTTCGCTCCAATATCGTGGCTACAAATGCCAACCCTTGCATTTCACTAAAGGCTTCCATGGAACCTTTTATTGCCATATTTACACTTTTATATCGACGATGTTCACAATGGAATTCTAAAAATAGGTAATAAGTACAGGGATTTTTCTCAAGACTTTTGAAGTCAAACAGTCGGTGCGTAAATGACATAAGAGTGCAGATTACACGGGTGAATACGGAAGTTTCAAACGTCATTCTTAGCATGTGTTTTTCAGACCCCTTTTTATTCTTCTAATGAAGGCAGGGAACCATAAACAGGCTATTTCATGGAAAGAGAGAAACTAATTGTAACTTCAGGTAATACCTATTTATCTGCTATAGCCAGATTAATATAATGTGTATAGCTGAAGAACAGAAAAAGGTGAGTCAAAAGGAGTGATGGAGTCCTTACCAGTATATCTCTAGAACATAAATGAACATCCATGATCAAAAATTGAACATTGCTTGTACCCGCTGTTGCCATGTTGGTGTTCAAAAATATCAACCGTAGCACCGACTGTTAGTTGAACCGGTTATAAGTTATAATTAAATATTTGTTTTGAAGATAAGGTATCATTATTGTTTTGTTCTGGGGTCTTGTTTTTTTTTTTTTTTTTTTTTTGTTTCTTTTATAGAAATAATAGTACTACATGTGTTGTGATTTAAGTTTAGGACAGGGTTAGAAATCAGGTGGTCAAGTCTCCTTTATATTACGAGGCTCAATTTAACAAGTTTTGAAAAGAGAGCAATATTAATACTTATTTTCCCATAAGTTTCAAATGTAGCATCTGAATGAAATAAAATTCACAATGCTGAGTTAATTTATGGAAAGAGTACACATCTCATATGCAGGTTTATATTGATCATCTTTTGTTTCTGTGATTAAATCTTATTAAACTCTCGAGTTAACAACCTAGGAAAACAGTTATTTAGTCACGTTACACTTATTTCACGTGATTCGTTCAAAGTTACCTTATCTCACATAGACTAATAATTGCTTTCCAACAGATTTATTTAATGCTTGTCACAACAAGCTAGCTTTATAATTGACTCTATGCCAAGACAACTTTACACCGACATTTTTATACTTGGAATAAAGTTAGCTAAGTTCAATGACTATTCTTTTAAAATGACATATTAACTTCATCTACAAATCAGAAACGTTATCACTGTCGATTTTTTCTACCATTGTATCGACTGTCTAGGAAAGGAAACACATTTTCAAAATAGAATAAAACTTTAACATCAAAATCATTTTGAACTTCCTTTTTTGCCAATGCGATTTTACAACTTCGTTTGTATTGAGATGAGTACTCTAGCGAGGATACCCAAAGATAAATACAAACAGTCGAATGGATATGATATTACGTTTCCCCATAACTACTTAATATCATTTGTTTTCGGCGGTGAAGCATGCAGTTTCCATGTACATTGACGCATGTTGAAACTGTTCAGGAATTAATTTTATACTTGAACGATTTCCAATAACACATATTTTCAGGAAGAAATACGTTGAAAAAAAAAAAAATATATATATATATATATATATATATATATATATATATATATATATATATATATATATATATATATATCTAACTATCTGAATATCACCTACAGAATAAAAAGACTTTCATATTAAGGCTGTGTGATTTTCATGGAATCCCCTTCACTGATTCGAGAAACGTGGGTAATGGAAGGGTATGACTGAAATACGCAATGGAAAAATGAAACGCAATCGAAGTAAAATACGCAATGGAAAAATGGAACGCAATCAAAGTAAAATACGCAATGGAAATAAAAAAATTTTGTATAATAACACTTTTTCGTCACTCTTTGAACTAAATATGATTTCTGGTGATAAATTGACATTAAAACATAAGAAATGAATGCTTACTTTAAATAATAGTGCAAATTTACTCAATGAATTTTTCACTTAAATGTGACCGACCTGCTGCGCATTGGAAATCATTATACGCAATGGAGATTTCAGAAGTTAGTAAATTTTATTTAGTGGTATTTATCTTGAAATATGGATAAATGTTTTACTGGTTATTTTTATGTTATTAACCTAATTGAAAACGTACAATTTAATATAAAAAAATAATGTAACCTGATTCATATGAATGTTACCGGACTGCCACAGAACAGAAATCCGGATAAACTATTGGAATTTCAAAACTTTGTAAATTATTAATCTATAAACTTTATTTTTAAATATTATTATTTCTTAATTTTTCTTAATTTTATATCTTTCGACTTTATTTCCATTGCGTTCCATTTTACCATTGCGTATTTTAGTCATACCGTAATGGATTATATATGACACATACAAGCAATGTATGTAGCGATCACAGCGAGCCATGGGATTATTAGCAAAGTTCCTATCAATATTTATTTCAATATTCGACACTCTCTGTGTGAGTGCCAGTATGAATGTGCCAAACAGAAAACGTTTCACACTTCATCCTTTTAAGTTAGATTCTTATGTATTTTAGTCGGCGTGTCGATGCTAATATAAACTATTTTATATCTTTTTTTTTTTTTTTTTTAGTTCGTGGTAGGGAATCATTACACCAGGTATTTCCAGCATAGTGGAACAAACAGCGGTAGATTAATGGTTAAGATGTTGGACTCGTGACCAGAAAGGTGCTGGTTTGGTTCCCACTGTGGGATTATCTAGAATTGGCTAACGTGGTGGTCCGCGGGCAGCGAACTTTACTATATAACCTTCATGTGTCGCAGTGTCGTTAAACACAACACCAAACCAAGTCGAATCAAGTATAGTTGTCTAGTGACGACAAGGTTTTAGATCAAGAGAAAATATAATATGCCGTAACTGTAAAACTGTTTCATTTGATAGGTTGTTTTACAAGTTAGCAAAAAAATAAAAATAAAAAATAAAAACATGATCACTGATGAACAGACTCGCCTGCAGAATAGACCAAAAAAAAAAAAAAAAGCAAGAGAAGAAAAGACAAGTGTTTGTTGAGCCATGTCGCTGTTAAGAATATCACACTGTCTAATAACTGATCTGGTTAATATAAGTCTCAATAAATCTTGCTGGCAAAGGTTTCAGACAGGTTATTTGCTTACCAGAAGATTAGCAAAATTAAGCTGTGAATTAGGTTTTGGAGGGTCACAATGGGCCCTGTTATACAATGCCCACTTCAACAAAAACATTCCAGCATTGTACCTCCACAGGTCAATTTTAGTTCCTCCATAAAATGACCATATTTGGTTTATAAAAGAGGGCAATTTACTCCCACCGCCACCCCAGCGTTAAGAATAGTGTTTGTACGTTATGAGTTTTGACTGCTCCAATTGTTGTGACTATTTATGACAAAGTCACAAACGCTGACTTTCATTTTACCGGTATGTATGTGCAAGTTTCAACCTGAATATAAATGGCACATTTATTCAATAAATGAAATCCGGGGAAAAGTTTAGAGACTTGACCCTTTCGGAAATACGTCCCACTACGTTCACCTGATTGTTTTTAAGTGACCATACACTACTGCGACTTACATTTTAAAAACGAATACTACTTTACGTTTTAAGCTGACATTTCCTGCTTTGGATCTATGCAAAGCCCAACTTTACGGCCTACAATTTTATTTATATTTGAATAAGAGTAGGTTTATATCAGTGACTATTCTTTGAAAAAAACTTACTTAGAATCCTTTCATCTGCAAATTTGAAAAATCATTATACGCGCTAACATTATATGCTTATATTTGAAGTAATAAGGAGATACAAAAAATGTATTCTTTCAGACCAAAAACATCATTTTTGGAAGACAGTGGCTGATAACCAAAACATTATTTTTCAAACTTTAAAAACCCACCAATATAACTCAAAACATCACTCAGTTAATAAGGTAACTTTCCGCCTGACCCCGTGGATTCAAAAGTACATTACAAGATTTGCAATTTTTGAAGTTGTAAAAGTTAATAATCATAAGCGCAAAAAGAATGATGCAAATTCTTTGAGTAATAATACTATCCACATTGATACGTAACACAAAGTCACTTTCCCATACATAGTTGATGGGAAGTTGCATTGTATGTTTAAACATAAAAGTTGCTGTTGAAAAAAAGATGTATAAAACTCAAACATAATTAGAAACTCGATTGTCTGATTTATTGTTTTTACTCACGCTATCTTAAGCCCGCTATTGCAGAGACAGGTGCATACGCTGGCGCTACTTGTCTCACTTTTGTCTTCTGTGAAATCTAAATCTTTTCAAGTTGTTTTTGATCCATCTAAATAGTGTAAAAATGGCAAAAAGTGTTAGAAATTTTGAAGAGTTGGATAATCGGATTTACGATGAATACGATTATGTGGAACAAATCAATAATGCAACAACTGAAGATCTTTTCACATATAACAATTTATCTAATGAGGGATTTGAACACAGTCTCTGAGTAAATTAAAAAAACGATTGTGTCAGAATAGAGAGACTTTATTTTTTTAAATGCTCTTTAAAAGTGCTTCAGAATTAGATGATACAAAATATGACATAATTAAACATTAAGTCATAATCATAACGTATAGTAAAGTTATTACAGGTTATCATAAATTGTTTATGATTGATGGAGTTATTGTTTGGATTACAATCTTTATCATTAGGGAATTTTACTCTCATCTGTGCGGTGAGGGTTTTGAAAACAACAGAAAAAAAAGAAAGATTGAGGTTGTGACCTAGGAATTTATCGTTCAACACCGATATGTAGTATTATGCTGTCCTAGGATTTTGTTTAAAAAAAAATTTCGACGGGAAGGACCAAGATAGCCTAGGCTTTTACCAAGCAAAATGTTTGATGGGAGGCAGATTAATGGTGACTTGGACTTTATTTTTTGTAGAAATAAGTTGGGGGGGGGGGGCCTTGGAGTAGAGTCATGACGATCTAGGATATTTTTGTTTTTTTAATTATTGTGTGGATAGTAGGGTATTGGTGTCTACCAAAAGCAACACAGATTGATGATGTGGTATATGAAATATACTATCAATGCCACTTATATAGAATCAATACTGTTGTAGAACCTACCTATTTTACGTCAAAAATGTATTATAGATGAGGCATGGTTAATATCTAGCAAGTATTATTTCAAATGAAAGCATAGCCGAAGGACATTTTTGTATAGACCGCCTGCCCCCTTTTAAAAGGCTACATGCCCTACCCCACTCCACCCGGGATGGAGTTGAGGTGAGAATGTGCAGACTGATTTCATATTGTCGAATATTAATTAAAAATAAATTTTAGAAACACCCAGTATGATTAAAACCGTGATCTACCTAATAAGAGGTTTTGATTTGCACCAGCATGAAGTCATCTTCTGTTGACCTTTTGATTCACCAATAATAATAACAATGTTTATATATCTGAAAGTGAAAAAAATCATTCGGAACGCGTATTATATAACGATAAATGACTCTATTACGAAATCTGGTGCGATATATAGACTACTACAACAATGTTTTATTCGTACACACAAATTTTCACTCTCCAAAAAGAATCGCATCTAGAGTAGCCGACAATATAGAGACTCTTTGGGAATAGCCGTAGACGTGCATGCAATATCTTCAAATTGTCGTGAAAGTCAGTTATTGGTGCATATTAAGATGGGGTGGGGGGGGAATCATGAAATAGAACATTCGATAAACACAGAGAAACAAGATTGAACTATTAATAATCCATTCAAGCGCGGCCTGCCATCATTTAATGCGTACTTACCTAATTGTTTCTTCGCGACTAAATATAATATGCTAACTGATATTAAATTTCTTAGATTGCTGTAATCTCGTTTCTTACTGAACGGAAGCCACGGGTGGCCGAGTGGCCTTACAGATCACTGACATCTCACCTCTGTCTGCGTAAGTTCGAGTCTCCGCTCGACCAACGTGGGTATGTGAGAAAGCTTGACATTAGCTTCCCGTGGGTCGGTAATTCTTCCTGTGGTCTTCCTCCACCAAATATTGCCTATCATGTGCTCACAAATAGCGTTACACCCACAAAACCAAACCAAACCATCCTAACTGAACACGACCGAGTGAAAATTAGACCATAACACAATGCTCGTGTACATTTTTATGTGCCCAGTACATGGAAATAATTTGATGTATGTATGAGTAAGTGACACATTAAGAGAAATAACAAAGCATTAACCATCTATTATTCAAAAGAATAACGGCATCAAATGATTGTGAACCGCCTAAAAATGTAATAAAAAATAAAAAAACGTACACTATTCTTATTGGAAAAAAAGGAACATATTCAGGGGATTCCTATATCCATATTATATAAATTTCTAAATGAGTTTCGTTGATTTCCATTATACAACTGCACTGCAATTTCACTGAAAAGACAAGGAGACCAAAGTATATCAACAATGATGTAGCACGAACGGAAATACATGTAATGTGTTTTGGTGCTGTGACCAAAGCTTTATGCTCAGAACGGAATGAACTGCAACTTGTTTGGCTGCTCTGGCCAAAGGTGTTTGTACAGAACGGAATGACCTGCAACTTGTTCGGGTGCCCTGGCCAAAAGTGTCTGTCCAAAGCGGGATGACGTGTGATGTGTTTGGTGTTTTTTTTCCGTACAGAACAAAGCTAATTGGAACGGAAATACAATATTTCTTACGCGCGAAAACAGTGGAGTTTAAACAACAGGTTATCTTCCGTCTGCCATCTTACCACAATGCATAATGCAACCAAATATATTCTTATATACACCATCATGCTTTTGTCGAACCAAATGTAAACACTGGTTAGACATTGGTCGCATAATGCGCCAGCAGATCAGGGTCTATGTCGTTTGTTCTACTGATTAGTTCTAACACACTGGATAGACCCAGATCTGCCGGCTCATTATGCGACAGCAAATCTGGGTCTATGCAGTTTGCATTTGGATCCGAATTATACGCTAGTATATACACTGCATTCAGGCATTTGCATTAATAATCCTTTGTGTTTGTTAGGCGTATGTTTCGATGATGACTTGCTTTGGGAAGATTTTCAGATTTAAAACTAAAAGGAAAAAACGTGGACGCTATGAAACTGGTGTCTTTGTGTCCTAAAAATGACTAATATGTGTTACAAGACTTAAAATAATGTTTTAAATTCCAAGGTTTCCATTATATTGGCTTTAATAAAAACACATGTTCTGTCATAATTGATACATCTTTTTCAAAACTTTGTTAACATAAACATATAGTGTAAATATCTTTTGTAAAGACACACGTTTCTCGCTACATATATTAACCTAGAATCAATATGCATACAAGACATGCACTGAATACATTATACAGCTAATATTTAAGTTAGATTGCTGTATAGAGTAATAGTGTAACAGTATGAAGCCGGGTTGGGATAGGATCTAGAGATGACACTGAACACAATTTCGTGAATGAGATGTTTTTTTATAATGTAATTGAACGATGAATGAATCTGATACCATACTCGTGTGCATAAAACCCAGCAATGTATTTAACAGAATGATGCTCACAGAGTTCAACAATGGATATAAGAAAATGATATTGTTCATAAATGAAACTAATCAGAGCATGTAATTTTAACAGTAATCAAACGAGAATCAACGTATGGAACTCAATTGATTGATATATGGATCTATCACCAGAGATGATCAATGTATAGCATTTATAAACAAATATGATTGATATATGGATCTATCATCATGGATGATCAATGTATAAAACTTAATTCAGCGAGCATTTACTCCATAAGTATCAGGGTTATGGTCAAATCCATGGTTATGGTCAATTCCGGGAACTTGAGATAATTGGGTTTCTCACTGCAGGCACTTTGCGCGTGCATCAGTGGGTAAAGCGAACTCAGTATTTTGAAATAACCACGGCTAATTATAAACCACCCTCGGGTAAAGCTGTACGCGGCAACGAAACCAGAGTACATTTTCGTTCATGTATAATGCATAAACGTTTTAGTACAACAATTCCGTGACAAATTGATTTTTTCAAGCTGGACTAACTTTCGAGCTCGGAATTATTTTTAAATTTCTATGGTAGGTCTAACAATTGAATCTACCACATTAAGGTTAGTCTGGCATATGTTTTATGGTACGATAATAGGCGACAGTGGCATCCTCCTTTTAACCGTTATTTAACTATGAGTCTAATTACACATAAATTCACTAAAAAGATAAATAGATAGAAATGGACGATCTAAATTAATTTTTATGGTAAGACTCCCACTGCAATAAACTAAGAGCTACACATTTTTTGGGGGGTGGGGTGGGGGGTGGGAGGGGAATGCAGCTGGCGACCTTTATTACCTTATCATAACATTATTAGTCAAACCACAGTGAAAGCAAGGTTTATACTCGATTCGACAGAAGCAGTACGGCAAACACGGGAATGACACAGTATAGGGCTTGGAGGGGGCGGAGACGCCATATTAAGATAGAGTTTTTTTCTGTACTGCAGGAACCAGATGGATAGGAGGTCGTCATCTTAATTGCTATTTGGCCGTATCTGCCTGTGAAGAATCAGTTACGTCTATTTCAATTTGTTAGTTAAACCACACATTTTCTGCCAGGGGTTGGTTGGTCGGATGTTAATGGGTTTAACGCCATTTTTCAGCACATGATACGCTATACATGGCGACCAGTATATTTTGGTGGAAGAAGAACCCGAGAAAACCCCGGGAAGAAACACCGACCCACGGGAAGATACTGGCAAGCTTTCTCACATACCTACGTTGGCCGAGCCCGAGACTCGAATCCACGCGGATAGAGGTGAGATGTCAGTGATCTGTTAAGGAGAGCGCCTTGGACCAATCGGCCACCCGGGGCCCGTCTGCCAGAGGTACGACGGTTTATTTGTAGGATAAATTCATAAGTATAGCTTCTTGATTATCGTATACTGAACTAAAACTAAAATTCACTGTGTTGATTTTAACTGCAAAAATAGGTGAAGGTGACCTAATTTTGGTTCGATGCCACAAAACATGTATGCTTATATATTCATAGCTTGTTGTAGACAGCGCAATAGACAGATTCGACAGACACGATTTAACACTAAACCTATGTTATAGATTTGCTTTATTTTATTAATTTGTGAGACTAACTACCATTAGTGAATTTTCTTCAGTCACTGATTCATAGCTTTAATACAAGTTTTAATTATAATTCTGCCATTCATATTCTTCTGATTTTCAAGATGTATTGTCGAATCAATGTTCATGCTAAAATTTTTACCTTTAGTAAAGCAAAGAGCTGGTCATTAAAAAAGCGATGTTTTATTCATTTATTCTCTTAATCAGTCATTTACAAATTCATTTTGACATATGTGAAATGCTATTATTGGTGACGATGATGATGATGATGCTAATAATAATAATAATAATAATAATAATAATAATGTAATTATTGTAATTATTCGTATCTTCCATAGCCTTTTTGACCATATTTCTGGCTGATCTTTTTTTCTTCTGTGATCAGGCCACTTTCCGTGACCTTAGTTCTCAAGGATCTTCCTCAGTATTTTACCTGCTCCCAGGAATGTTGATTTCTGTAGCAGATCTTGCTTTGGTATAATTTCTGGCATTTTCAGGTTGCCGCAAAACTTATTGGGTATTACACTCAGTGCTGATACCACATTTGGTACGATCTCTGTCTGAATTTTCCAGATCTTTCTCGGTTCTCGGCACAGATTTGTGTACTTTGTTACATTTTCTTCTTGCTAACTTACAGTTTCCTGTAAGAGAAAGAAAGCGCTTTCTATACGAAGGTAGCTGAGAAAGAATCTGAAAATGCTCCTGTGTTAAATATAAAGTAAATACCTGGTTCATATGTCAAAATGTTTGATATTTCGTTCTAACCAATAGAGCTAGAAATTTCAAAGTCAAGCTCATTAAACTTTAAATGCAATTCTCCTGCCTTTTTGAAACATGAAAAAATGTCTTTTATTTATTTATTGGGGGGGGAGGGGGGGGGGTAATAAATGGGAAGATTAATATGTCCGATCTCATTTATGTTTGTTTTGTGGACAACTATCTTAGACAATATGTTTACATCATCGAAATCAGAAAATAAAGAAAATAAAAAATATACCAAAAAAAACAAAATCCATTTCTTTCATATGTCCTCATCGTTGCTTTACTACAAAAGTCATTTAAAATATGCATAGTAGTTCTTAAAATTACATAGACTTGATTGCAGTGGAGCTCATTTAAAATACAACAATAAATTTAAATAAAGGACCGAAGAACATTATTTAAGACATATATACTACGACCCTAACATTACAGTTTCTTACACAATTGTGGGAAGAAAATAAACGTGATAAAAAGAAGATAAAACACTTTGAATTTAAAACGTGTTTTGCTGTAGAATCTACATACAGATTAGACAAGCAAGCAAGAAACTGATTTCTATACAGGAGAGTTTATTTTAGTCAAGTTGATGACCAGTCTCATGCAGACATCGTTGATATGCAAGCGTAAGAAAAATACAACAATGTATACAAATACATCTTGACAATGATATATGCTCCTTCAAAGTACACTTGGGCTAAACAATTGAAAACAAACAAAAAAGGAGATGATACGAACGACGCTTTCGTGGATATTGTAATCAGCGAAAACAAAAATAAATACAGTTCAATGAAAGGAAAGAATTTTACAATCGAACGATCAATGAATTATTAGAGAAAGAAATATAGAATATGTTTCCTCTTATAGAAAGATATAATAGAACCCTTAAGACGATAATGTGGAAATATTTAAGTCAAAATGAAACCAGAAAATGGAACGATGTATTGCCTAGCCTTATTGAGGGATACAATAATAGATATCATAGATCGATAGATATGTTACCAACTAATGCAATTGACCATAGAAAAGATCTAACCTACGGATTAACCTATTTGGTTATCTGACAAATTATACCGCCGGAACGCCTAAAAATAAAATATGCGAGAAAGTTAGGATCTCAAAATATAATTTTTTTTTTCTTCTTCAAAACGCTATCCTCATAATTTCAAGGCAGAAATATTCACAATCAGACTAGTACCTTTAGGTGATCCTAATGTGTACAAATTTTAAGACCTAAAGGGAAAGAATATTGAGAGAATATTTTACGGGGAGAAGATATCTCTAATAAGAATAACAAGATGGCGTGTTCAAGTATAAAAAAATTGAAAGCAAAAACAATGAACGATAAAAGATATATGTTAGTAAAATGGAAAGGAAACAATGATTCACTTTATAGTTGGGAGACCAATGAAAATATTATCTCGCTAAAATAGATAGAAGATATAAAATTGGTTGCTCCAAAATTCAAAGAACCATCTCAGAATAAAATACAATTATTCTGAAAGACAGTTATTTTGACATCTTGTATGACGAAGTAATACCACTTTAAAGTTCTCAAGATGTCTGTTGGTACTATAAATTATTTTTAGACAATAATACAATCGCCATTGTCTTCTCAATGATATTGGATATTTCTGCTCAGAAATTTGCAATAGATTATGATGAACTTGGGAAAGAACATTTTAATATTATAAGTATTTTTTTGTATTCGATCTTTTACAAAATGTAATGACACATTGCACACATAAATGTTACGACTATTTGCAATCAATTGCACAAACTACTTATGTATAAATTCGACCAAGGAACGCTTCTGAAATGATATTCACTAATTAGAATAAAAATCATTATAATTCCATCAAGATATATCATACCTGTGAAAACAAGTCTAAAGAAGAAAAATGTGAAGCTGACCCAATTACAGAAGATGTTAAAACTACCAACTACAAAGTAAGAGATCATGATCACTTAACAGGCAAATACAGAGGTCCTTCATATTTGGAGTATAATTCAACTGGCAAATACAGAGGTCCTTCATATTTGGAGTATAATTCAACTGGCAAATACAAAGGTCCTTCCTATTTGGAGTATAATTCAACTGGCAAATACAGAGGGCCTTCATATTTGGAGTATAATTCAACTGGCAAATACAGAGGGCCTTCATATTTGGAGTGTAATTCAACTGGCAAATACAGAGGGCCTTCATATTTGGAGTATATTTCAACTGGCAAATACAGAGGGCCTTCATATTTGGAGTATAATTCAACTGGCAAATACAGAGGGAGTTCATATTTGGAGTATAATTTAACCGGCAAATACAGAGGGCCTTCCTATTTGGAGTATAATTCAACAGGCAAATACAGAGGTCCTTCATATTTGGAGTATAATTCAACTGGCAAATACAGAGGTCCTTCATATTTGGAGTATAATTCAACTGGCAAATACAAAGGTCCTTCCTATTTGGAGTATAATTCAACTGGCAAATACAGAGGGCCTTCATATTTGGAGTATAATTCAACTGGCAAATACAGAGGGCCTTCATATTTGGAGTGTAATTTAACTGGCAAATACAGAGGGCCTTCATATTTGGAGTATATTTCAACTGGCAAATACAGAGGGCCTTCATATTTGGAGTATAATTCAACTAGCAAATACAGAGGGAGTTCATATTTGGAGTATAATTCAACTGGCAAATACAGAGGGCCTTCATATTTGGAGTATAATTTAACTGGCAAATACAGAGGGCCTTCCTATTTGGAGTATAATTCAACTGGCAAATACAGAGGGCCTTCATATTTGGAGTATAATGTAACTGGCAAATACAGAGGGCCTTCATATTTGGAGTATAATTCAACTTACAACTTACACGTTTGCTAAACATATACCACTTTTTATTCATAATTTATTTGGATACAATTCTCATCTGATCATCAATACTCTATAAAAATAACATCTAGATCAAGAAGTATCAATAATACCAAATACTAATGAAAATACAATATGTTTAGTAAGGGATTTAGAATCGATATATTTGAAAAAGAAGGCAAAGAAGATTTAGTATAAAGAACAAATGAATTTATACATAGTTACAGATTTATGAACCAATCACTTTATCAACTTGCTACAAATGTCAGACCCACGACCGAAAGGATACGGGTTCGAATCCTACCATCGGATCAGCCTAGGCAAGACAATTAACTCCGATTGCCTCAACAGTAAATAACATTCTTATTTTGTTGTACCGTAAAAACCAAATCAACAACAAATCTACAACAACCAAATGATGATACATTTACAGGATACATTTTTGTTGAAGCGCATGGAAGCAACATATTTGAGGAACGATATCTATCCGTACGAATGCATGGATTCATTTGAAAGGTTTAAAGAAACTAAATTACCACCAATACAAATATTTTGCTCAAATCTCAGTCGATCAGGCATTAGCTAAGAGGATTATCAGCATGCTAATGATGTCGTGAAACATTTTAAATTGATTTTACTTGATGACGTATATGGCTACTACGTAAAGAAAGAGACTTTAATGTTATGCACAGTTTTGCTTAGGAATTTAGAGATGTATCTAGGAATAATCATTAACTCGATCCAACACATTATTTAGTGCAACTGAGCTAGACCCATGATGTCGATTTGAAAAATAAGTTAGAATAATAATTGCTCACAGATTTTTTGACATATTCCTGGAATTTCAGAAGGAAAAACATGATTCCAAATAGATTTATTAAAGCATGTCACGAGCATTCTAGCTATAGCAGTATTGGACGTAATAGTCCCTGGGCTAGGTATGCCTACCGAGCATCCCCCACCCAGGACTCTATCTCTTTGGTATTTTTTTTATTTTTTTTTGTGCTTTAGGATATGCCAAACAAGGCAAAATATGTTAACATTGCAAATTTTGAGATGCACTTGCTCTGCCAGCTGAATATTTAAGAAAACCCCAAAAAGCCAATTTAGGGTACACAATAAGACAGTTGTGGGATGTGGTGACATTGCCCCAATTGTAATCCTTTCATGCCAAATACAGTGACTTTTTTACACGTGGGCAATATCTGTGGACATTTCGTCTGTCCATAACAACAAACAGCATCCAAATATCTCAAACTGTTTGGCCACAGAAAGGTTCTAAAAATACCCAGTAAATGTGTATAAGACGCGAGGTGGTGCTTTTACACAAAATCAAGTTTGTTCTTAAATTCACACCTTTTATGCAATTTATTTGCAGTGTTTTACATTAGAATACTAGAGAGAAGTCGATTGGAATCAATTTTAGCCATTTTGCAAGTCTCTGGACTGTTGTTAATGTAATGGTATTCAACTGATCCTCGCCGCTCATAACTTTTTTAAACCTTATTTCTTTCTTGAGAAAAAAAAAATGAAAGCTTTTCATTGGAGCTATATATGATATTATCGTATTTTATAGGATTCAGTGACAGGCACGTCTGCGTCACTTTTAAGCAATTTATAATGTGCTTGCATATAATTAGCATTTAGTATTTGGTAGATTACGAATTAGCAGTAGTGTTCAGTTTTCGATTGTTTGTTGCGTTACATGTTGTGGACCGGCAGTTTAAATACTCTAATCAGACAATTTACAGCTGTTATCATTATTTGATGTTTCAGTGAAATGGAGTGAATGAAGAAATAGAAGAAGCAAATGGATTCACAGAAGACAAGACAGTGAAGATTCCACTTCAGAGAAAATAAATAAATAAATAAATAAATCGATATGCGTCGTTCAATTTGCAGGATAAAACTGTGAATCATTCACATTTTTATGCCAAACAAAAGATTCAAATAACAGACTGAGAAAGTTAAAAGATGTATGTAATCAAAAACTGACTCAACCTGCAGGTTCTGGGCAAGGATGGAGGAATACTTGTAAACAAGTACCTGATGAATATACAGAGGAACACGGATACCACTGTGACTGTTACAAGAAGTTTAAAATGAACCTGTCCCGATTGAAATCGTCACCTGTCCTGTCAGAACTTACAGCATGTGAACCTCAAACTTCATTCCAATCTTCTGATGAATCATATAAGATTCTTTGCAAGCCTGACTGCATCTTTTGCAACAAAGAAGGAACTTCGAAGTTTGAATATGATGGATGGAAATCAGTCCTTGAAATAGCTGACAGGAGAGGGGATGAAACACTTCTCACCAGAATAATAGGTTATGACATGTTTGCTTGAGGGGCACAGTTCTACAACAAATGTCGTAAGAAATATGTTCAAGATCCAGTCTACTGGAGGAGTGAAGATGAGAAACAAACGATCAAGCAGAAAGAGCTTGAGAAGGCACATAGTCTGGCTTTTACCAAAGTTTGCTAAGCCATCGACAAAGAAATCATAAGTGACCAACAAAATCCTGAAACTGAATGACTTATGTAAGCTGTACATCTTTACTATACAGAACACAATACACACAAACCCAAACTGCAGAGGAGAAAACTTGAAGGCTTAGTTCGATGAAATGACATCTACAGACAGAAGTTGTCATTTTGTAAACGTCACAGCCAAGGCAAATTCCAGACATATATTGTGTACAATTCTGAAACAAGAACTGAACAAGCTGTCAAGTTTATTATTGATTCTACCGTTTATAGTATGCTACAACTGGTTAGACGCCAATAGGATATTTCACAGCCTGATGTTGATATCCATACTGCCGAATTTAACTTTATTTTGTCGGTATTGTATCTCAAACTGTGCTCTGTATCTTGTAGTCGTTTATCATTGTCAAATGTTATTGTGTAGCTGTTTAAAAGGTTCAAACGCTTCTATATAAAATAATTGTTTTCTGTGTAGTATTTTACTTTTGTATCATTATATATGTTTGCAATTTCTTTATTAACTGGAGCGTTAAACTAAGTTAGACTGAGTTGCTGGTGCACTGTACGCTGGTTGTTTTTGTTTTTTTGTATGTTCTTTTTTTTGTTTGTTTGTTTGTTTATTTTTAATCAAAAGTCCATTGTTTATTTATGGAAAGTTTTACATTTTATAAATTTAAAAAAAATAAAAATAATGTGTGATAGACATTCATTTTTTTGTTCTGGCATATGAATTTCAACCTAATGAGTGTCTTAATTAATGAGCCACAGGCCTTTGCATAGTCGCCTTGCTCTGATCGAATTTTATATAGTTGCGGTTATAATTTCAGAACTAGGTTCATTGTTGATATTAATTTGTTTTGTCTCGTGGGGTGTAGGATGTTGGTTTTTCAACATCAGGTGATTTGTGGATGAACCAGGAATCATGATATTTAAAAGCATTGTCACGGGTGGTAGGATGTTTGTTTCTGAAAAAAATATTTTGTCTCGTTAGGATGGTGGCAGTGTCGTAATTTTTAAAAATAAAAATAACGTTATCTGTGACCTGATAGAGCACATATCGCATTAATACTGCATATATTACATACACACATTTCTCCAAAATGAACTCAGACCAACATTCCAGTTACACTTGTATTTCTAGGGTGACGGTGCCATTATAGACCATTACACACACCACGTCTTGATAACACTTGTCCAGCATATTTACATTTAACGGCTGATTAAAAGCTACAGGAGTCAAGGATCGTGTTTCTGGGTCAATCCAAATATAGGATGTGACCATATCATACAATGAATTTGAATGAACATTCCCGCCACATTACCTTCACAAGTTCACAACCACAGCGAAACGCATTTCATAATAAAGAATAATTCTTTTCCAATTATTTCATGGAAAAAGGCAATTCCTTTCTGAAAGAAACTCACAAACACAAGTTTTAAATTTAAATATGAACTGTTTAGATGAGTACTGGCCCGAAATCATTATATCCTGGTCGGACGCCAATTGTCGTCTGCAGCAGTGTTGGGTAATTCTCATAGGGTGAAACCAGTCTCATCTGCTCTTTTAACAAGATCGGACGAGTAGTCGCTCTTTTTTATACCGGCAAATGCTCTTATTAGATCTTATCATTACATCCTGTTTCACCACCACCCCATCACCCACAGCACACTCCCCTCCTCACAAAATAAATAAAAGCAAACAAACAAAAATAAAAACGTAAGACAAAATAAAATAAGTATGAAAAGAAAAAACTTCGGATTACAATACAACTATTAATAGCGGCCAGGGACTGATGGAATATACTCCATGTTATTACAATACAACTGTTAATAGCGGCCAGGGACTGCTGGAATATACTCCATGTTATTACAATGCAACTATTAACAGCGGCCAGGGACTGCTGGAATATACTCCATGTTATTACAATACAACTATTAATAGCGGCCAGGGACTGCTGGAATATACTCCATGTTATTATAATACCATTATTGATAGCGGCCAGGGACTGCTGGAATATACCCCATGTTATTACAATACAACTATTAAAAATAGCAGCCAAGGACTGATGGAATATACTCCATGTTATTATAATACAACTATTAATAGCGGCCAGGGACTGATGGAATATACTCCATGTTATTACAATGCAACTATTAATAGCGGCCAGGGACTGAAGGAATATACTCCATGTTATTATAATACCTTTATTGATAGCGGCCAGGGACTGATGGAATATACTCCATGTTATTACAATACAACTATTAATAGGGCCAGGGACTGATGGAATATAATCCATGTTATTACTACGCGTTAGTTTGTAGTTTGTTGTTCATTATTCGAAGCGAAAAGAATTATAAAATTTGCGATATGAAATAAATTCACCGGTGGTATGATTTTGCTTGATACGTTTGTTTTGGTCGGCGTTATTTTGTAGTTTGTTGTTCATTGTTTGAAGTGAAAAGAAATATTAAATTTGTGATCTGAAATAAATTCACCATTTGAATGATTTTGCTTGATACTTTTGTTTTGGTCATCAGTATATAACACTTGCAAGTTTGCTTTTTATTTTTACCTTTAAAATGAGAAAATATGTACAATGGAAATCAACATAAAATGAGAAATAATGCAAAATGAGAAAAATGTAAAACGGGAAATAATGTAAAATGGAAAAGTATAGAAATATTAGTTTCTGAACTATATAAACTTCATAGTTCGTGTTGGGATTATCGGGATTTGAAGTCCAATTTATCAGACCCTTTGGTTCATATACTGTCAACCTTCGTTAGAACGGTATTCGTTACAACGAAATATTCACTATCCGACGAAATATTACCGGCTATGAACGTACATACTAATGAATTTGACGGTTACAACAGAACCTTGTTCCCACACCGACATTTCTTCTTTGGTCGTTACAATTCGACATCAGACACTGATATTGATTCGTTGACTGTTACAATGAACAATCCGTCGCCGATATAAATTTATCGTAACCAACGTGCAGATTACCTATATAAACTGAATTACCATGACACTACTTTGGTGACGTCAAAATGGTATATACTTACTGAAAAGTAAGTGTGCAGAGACATTCAAAGGTTTTATAATAGGACAACAAAAGATGAAAATATAATTAGATTACAGAATTTAATATCGGATACTAATTATACGTAATTATGTTAAATAATAGGTTACTGCAAATAACCAAAATGGCAGACGGTTGGATGAAGGGGAGGGAGGGTGGGGGGAAAATAAAAAGAAAAGACGACTATGCCGGTAGGGAGGTTCTGGTAGGCAGTGGTTGTGTTGCCTCCCGCCCTCCCGCCCTCCCCAACCCCATTCCCTATCCAAACTCCCTTCGTCTTCGCCCCTGAGATGAGTCTTTATCATAAGAACTACGAAATAAATAATTTCAAGACAATACGATTTCAAAAACTTCTTTCGGCAACTAGCACAAACATTATTGTTCAATAATAAACGTTTTAAACACATAGCTAGATTTATTGCACAGCAGTCAAATAGTGTACATGTATTCAGGCATATAGTACACACGTTTTATCTCATTTTACCAACAATCCTGTGTTTTGTACGTTTCATTGTTTCTATGGTATTTGTGATTTGTGTCTTACATGATGGAGTCATTCAATATTGGGGGAACATATATCACATGAACCCAACAGAAGCAAATTGTTAAGAAATGTTTGACAGGCGCATAAGAGGTGTGACCGATAATAGTGTTGGAAATATTTGACAGAAGATAGTAGTGTTCAAAATATTTGACAGACCTATAGAGGTGTGATAGTAGTGTTCAAAATATTTGACAGACCTATAAGAGGTGTGACCGATAGTAGTGTTCAAAATATTTGACACACGTATAAGAGGTGTGACCGATAATAGTGTTTAAAATATTAAAATGGAAGCAAGAAGGCATACTCAAACAATTTTTGGAAACATTATGTATGTTGTATTTAAAAGTGGTCACAATTCTATTCATCTGGAACAGAAAAATGGTTGCAATTCTACTTATCAGGAACAGAAAAATAGTTATGACAAAGTTAGGATTGAATACTGATTTCCTAACAGATTGAAACACGAAACATTCAAATCGACAAAAGAAAACCAATCAAACAAAAAATGAGTAATTTGAATATAAGTGCTAAAGGATGAGCAAATAGTAATCTCCACCTACCTATTAGACTAAGTCCATGAATTTACAAAATTGCAAATCAAACTTACTTTCTAACTTTCTCGTCAGTATCTGAAAATGCAAAATTTCATCCTGTTGCTTTATTTTTGTTTTTTTATTATACACAAAACCGTTAAGTACCAAACATTGTCAATGTTCTGCTGATTTGTCAATTTACTGATGAGTCCTATATTCATCCTGATCATATCCTATGTGACTCTAATTCTAAGTCTAATTCCAAAATTGAACAATAACTGGCCGTGATCATTCTTGTTGGCCGGGGATCCTATGTTCAGCAACTATGTCTCTGTCGTTCAGATCAATGTTTGTGACCTCCTTCACTAGTTTAGGTATGGTCTCCCTCCGTTTTCATTCCTAGAACTTGAACAGTCGGCTTTATTGAACGCTGCTCACTTGCAACTGCATGTGCTTGCTTCAATTTCTTATCTGAGTCATTTAAGTTTTAAGTCAGTGTTAAATATGTCTTTCTCATTGCAGTTTTTTCTCTCAGTTCATGATTCTCTAATTGTAATGGATCCACCCAGTCTATCAATTCTCCTGTCATTTCCTTTACTATCCTTTCAATTTATACTGTCATTTCCTTTCTAGAATTTTATTTAACTTTTTCTAACAATCCCAGCACAATAGTGTTAACAACTTATGTACGGTCATCTTTCCTCACAAGAACAGCAATAACAGATGTGAAATCTGCCATAGTAATGTACCCTCTCAGGCTTTATTTATTTCCTCAAGGTCGAACTGAACTGCAATCCAGCATGAATAGTAGATGTAAAATGGAACTTCTGGGACAGTTTGTATCTTAGTTGTTGTTTTTATTTATATATGTACTTCGCGATTTGACGCTATTTCACGGTGTTTGTCGTTTTTGGAGGCTATAAAACATAGTTTTTGACGTTGTGCTGTCTTTAGAACATTGCATTCATATTTTTCAGAGCATCCGTATTTAATATGCTTTTATGACAAGTGCTTGATGGTATTTTAAAAGTTTGCGGATAAATGTTTTTTGGGATGTGCTCGTGATGGTATTTTCGCATTGAATCTGCTTTTAGGACATGCGTTCTGAATAATAAGGTATGCGTTACTTCAAGAATAGTTGTAGGTAAAATATCGGTTGTCTTTTTACGTGTTTCTTTTTCAGAAACACTTCACAAATTGTAATAATCTAATTTTGTAAAACCGCTTAATAATTCACTATTTTTTTTTTTTTTCGTTATTAGTCTTTCACAGGGCTGTGAAAACTGGTTTATAAATATACTTTTGGATTGGCTTGGACTATGAGTTTTATTACTGTGTTATGAATTAGGAGGGAATATAGAACTGATTATATCCCTTTCCATATCGCTCTGGTTTATTTAAAGTTATTTTATCAAAGACCATTAAAGAATATGGCTAAGTTATGCATTTATTGTAAATATTTAAACATAATTGTTTATTGATGGCTCCAGAACAATGATCATCAGATATTTGATGTATATGTTTATTATCTAACCCATTAAACAATGCAACACATTTAGTATTTCGCCTGATATACTTTGGCACAACATAATACGACTGAGTTAGATGGATGTAATTTTTGTTTTTATCCTTTGATAGCGAAAAGTAATCTTAAATACTGTTCATATTACTGTGGTTAATTTTACTATCAAACACGAATATTTTGTGTATCATTATCTACATTTTATACTGGAACAACTTCATCGTTGGTGCTGCTGGTGGTGGGTATAAGATATCTAACATTTTGTTATTAGTTTTGTTTTGTAATGTGTTGCATAGTTGTTCTAGCAGGGTATAGTTTGGATAGTCATCATTGATAGTGTAACGGTTTTGACCGTATATTACTTCTTTTATCTGACACCTTTTAATACAACAGCATCAGTCACTACTGACACTTCATTTGTAAAAACCTTATTGTAATAAACTAGATAAAATTTATAACAAAGTCAGACTTTTAAAAAACTTTTAAATGCATACTATACACATTTATTCAAGATATAAAATGAAAACATATAATATATAACGATAAACCAAATGATCAGCAATCATATGGATTCAGGTGATTCTTTCACGGTGGCGTATATGCTAACTTTGACTTCGGATCTGGTATTCGGGTATTTTTCTTATGCGATCGATTTTTTTACTTGTTGATAGTCACCGATATGGAGAGGAAAATATCATCAACTTTTGTATCTGTGGGATTTAAATTGTATTCAGTTTATCTTTCAGTAGAATAAGTGTGTGGGTAGTGGGTAAAGGGGGTGAGAGACTATTGAAAGGATTAGTTTTAATAGTATCATTGAGAATCTCGGGCAGAGAACTATTTTATTACTTGAAATTCTTGCTTATTAATGATAACTGGAATTACTTGGATTGCAATATATCAGGGGAGACAACTTGGCCTGTGACTGTTTCCAATACAGAAAAGAGGTGTGTCCTTTGAACGGTATCCTATGCGACTGCTAACTGAAGTGCTGTGTTGTATCTGGAGGGATATTAAGTTCGCCCCGGCGAGCTCACAGAAATTCATGAAACTGAGAGTTTCAGTCTTGGAAAGTGTGATACATGATAATTATTTACAACTAAATGGATATATTTGGTGAAATTGGCATCAGGGGAAAATGCTTTATTAAAACTTTATCCAAAATGCGTTGCTGAACCGCAGTTGGGTAACTCATATCGCCCTCAGAATTGGTGTACTAAATTCAACTTGTCCTGCGCATGCCCATTAATGTCAGCGACCTACGAAGGCTACATCAAATGAAAGCCAGTATCTTGTATCAGAAGTGGTGACATGTATTAAATATCATAATAGAAATTTGTGACTGCTCTGACCGACCACGGTTCACAAT
The DNA here is from genome assembly GCA_029931535.1 of Margaritifera margaritifera. NCBI lineage: Eukaryota > Metazoa > Mollusca > Bivalvia > Unionida > Margaritiferidae > Margaritifera > Margaritifera margaritifera. Next base: position 5,974,396 of record JAQPZY010001665.1, on the reverse strand, counting down.
CCCTAAATCCCTTCTAGTTTCCCATGAACTTTTCCCGCTGGGGATGTTTTGCAAACGCGTGTTTCAGCAATTATAATCCGCGTGAGCCCCGAAACAAGGCTCCCAGACCGTGCTGACCAACCACAGTTGCCAACACCTAAATCAAGTTTCTCTTAACCGCCACCCGCATGGGGACGCGTGCATCCGCGATTGTACGGTAAAGCCGATGCGCTCGCGTGAGTCCCGTCGCAGAGATCCGAGACCGCACTTACCGATCAAGGTTCTCAACCCGTAAAAGAGACCGCCTCACGCGAGAGCCTCGCTGCTATATTGATCTTTGGTCTGCCTCTAGTACTGATAATTCGCAAAATAGTATTGTACTGGTTCACAAGCTTGCTGTATATTGTATAGGACAGTTTAATCCAAGAAATGGAGATTATGCGTGCCTTTAATTCTCAAAGAGGAGTTTACATTTCTGGGATTAAAGTCCCCAACAGTCAAATTTGGTCACCGTCGATGCAAAAACTAATCGAACTATTGTTGGTGGACATGCAAAAAAAAAAATTATCGATTCGTTTTTACATCGGCCCATGGGATGGAATGAATTAAATATTTTTCGCCAACGCTGTAAAGTTTTTATATGAGTTCTTTTTTTCACATGCAAGAGTTGTCCTTGGCCTAATCGGTTAGAGCGGTATACTTGATCGAGACGCTTCAGGTTCGTATCACGTGGGCGGAACATTATTGTTTTCTTTATTAATTGAGGAAACGGTTGAGCTTAGGTTGAGTTGCATATGATATATGAAAGTCAAATCTGACGATGAATGTTCAGTGCAAATTACACAACTAGATGCACATAATTTCCAAACAGTTACATCATGTATCTTGATATAAACAACCTGTAGGAATGGCCGATGATGCAACCAATGTATGTGCCCCTCGCACACGTGAATGTCCACAAACACATACGCGAGTACGACAACAACAGCGACCATCGATACTTCTTCGAATTCAACTTGGAATAACCGGACGAGCTCCAACGCGCCAACAATGATTATCCGCTGGCCCCGGAAGCGCTGTCGGTTCCCTGCGAGTGGTTTCCGCCGTACCAGAGTGCGCTCGTGGATGTTTCCGGGGGCAAGTTCGTCGAATGCACCAAGCTGCTTCCAAACTGCGACGGAAATTCAAATATGTTGTCTACGTAAGAAACCTGCAGTCGTTTCAGCGGTTGGGACTGTGTGTCGCGAATCCATCGGGTGTTGCGGTTTTGCCAGCACGCGTGGATGGACCCTTACATTTAGACGAGTACGGATCTGTGAACGGCCGCCACAAACGAATTTGGAAAGGACTTCTTCAAGCTGATGAACAATGCCGGGTTTTGAAAAACCATGGAAAATCGGAGAAAACTAATTTGCGTCGACCTTTTCAAGGACATTGACAAACGAAAACATTTTGTAGGTTGATTGTAGACCAGACATTCCAATCACTTAAAATATTCGATAGCGGATTGGTAGCAGTTTACAGCAAGAAATCTCGGGTAAAGTTGACGAAACCAATTTACGTTGGCGCGTCCGTGCTGGATCTGTCAAAGCTGCTCATGTACGAGTTTCATTATGACAAGATTAAGCCCCGGTACGGCGACAACATTAAGATGCTGTAGACGGATACAGACTCGTTCTGATGCACTTTACCACCAACGATATATATGCTGACATGGGCGCGACGTTGCTTGCGGACGAGTTTGACACCAGCGAGTACCCGAAGGACTATCAGCTGTTTAGCAACGCCAACAAGAAAGTCGCGGGAAAATTTAAAGACGAATGCGCGGGAAAGATCACGAACGAATTCGTGGGACTGTGCACAAAATGTACTCTATTGTGGTAGAACCACAGAGCGGTCTCGCTGGTGAATCTGGGGGATCCGGTAAGAACATCAAAAAGGCCTCTGGTTGTGAAAGCCAAAGATCTCAAGCACAACATATACGTGTTGTATCTTGAGCAACAAACGTGAATTCATGCATGCGGCAAATCTTATTCGGTCGAAGAAACATCGCTTGGGTATATATCGTTGCACCCAGGTAAATTTGTGCTCGCTGAATACCAAGCGGAGGATTTTCCCTGAAAACGGGCATCATGTGATTGGGCGCCAATAGACATTGGCGGTAATTCCGTATTTGCGGGAATGACTTGTAATTCGGCTCGCACAAATGCCCTACTTGGTGGCGGCAGGGACTATGTCCCCGCTGGCACCAGATGGCAGTACGTTGCCTTCCCTGGAATATCAATTCAGTCCGAGATCGTAAATTTATCAAAAGACCATACCGCTTCGCGGTTCCGGGTTACACTTTTCTGCTGAATTGCCTCAGATGGTGTTATACCTGCTGCATGTGTAATTTCATTATTCCACTCTGCTATAAGAGAGCAAAGCCGCGTCACCCACTTCCGAGATCGATCGTGAATCAACAATTCATGCGCATATTAACAATAATCGTTCCGCAAGTGTGCAGTTAAATCGTTCCACAATGGCCTGATTGCGATGAACGCTGGCATGTCGACGACGAACCCGCACATGGTGTTCCGTCAACAACGCAGCAAAAGTTCAGAGGAACTCTTTGCCCGGATCCACCTGTTGAAGGTTCGGCCATGTTAGTGGCACACGTGCGAAGATGCATTTCAACGCGTCTGCAACACTTGATGAATCCTTAGACGTCGTTGGCTCGGGTCTCTTGTATCTGCTAGCAACATCTACGACGGTTAGTGCATATTTGCATGTACGCGCACGACTTTATCGTTCACGTCCACGGACACATCCGCGACCACGGCGTGCTTGCACCTTATCATGTGGGAGAAATAAGATATCAGCCTGGTGAAGTTTGTTGGGTCTCGAAACATCAAACAATGCACGGGAAATTTTCTCGAGGCGGGACGGATAAATAAATCTGCCACAACGCTTATTTGGCCAGCCACACTTTGGCGACATTCGAGGTAACGTTTGCCGCGCTCGCCAACTTTCCAACGGCTGCTTCGCCCTTCCGATAACCGCGGGGACAGTAGTATAACGCGAACAAAGTCTGCTCGAATGCTTAGCATTCCGTGGCTATGTTTGTTATATCGAGTCTTTGCCTCCATGTGCAATCTTGGCCTTCATGTCTCCTTTGATAATTCGTGTGGCTATTCATTCTCCGAGTGTAGGACTGATCGTATTTAAGTCAAGGATGAGATTCACGTCGGCTTATTGATGATCACGAAGATCGTGTGATGTTTTATAAGCAAGGGAATGTCGGTAACATGCAGCATCGATGCGACTTATAGGTTCTTCTCCGGGCTTTAGCCGGTTATTGGAATCCAATCGAATATCCAGTCGTGTTCTAGGCCCGTAGTAATTGTCTCCAGGGATGTGCTTTTCACGAGGCTATTTACTCCACGGTACCCAAGTAGTTTTGTTAATGCAGCTGCGATATAACAACCAAGTATGTTTTAGAGCTTGCAGGTCTACGGCCGACATACTTGGAAGGTCCGACAAACATAAATTTCTTTGCGCCACATCGAGAACAAGTTCCCACAATTGCGACTCTGCCATAACGCGTTAGAACCCAATCAAGATTTGCGGTACGAATTTTGATGCGGCATCGCACAGAATATGAAGGCATGTTGATGTTGTATACAACAATTAACATTCAAGATGTCATCGACGCGAAATTTTTCCGTAATTGACTTCTCTGCTTCAGTGAAGCTCCGGCCACCCAAGCACAGCGACGTGTTTCCGAACTCGATTCGCGTGATAATTATTGGCCTGGCAGAATCCGGGAAAACCCAACTGTTGCTGAATCTGATTATGCAATGGTTAAAGAGGGATCCGTTGTACGTGATTGCACCATTCTTGGACGATCAACCATGTCATAACGTACTCCTGGATTTCGCGGAAGCACTTGTGTCTTCGACCAGCAAATCGTCGTCCGCGAGACCGCTTCGCGCTTCCAGGAGCGATGCTGCCATTCGGTTCTTTTCATCGATCGACGAAGTCACTACCATTGACGACCTTGACCCGGAAAACAATAATCTTGGCGTGTACGACGATATGATGCTTGACCGACAAACCCCGCGAAATTGCTTTCTCGGGGCAGCCACAAAAACACAGATGTAATCTATGAGACCCAACGATACGCACACATGCCCAAAGTGAGCCGGGAAAAAATACAACATGTTAATAATATTTCGTGGGGTTGATGCACATGGTCTTGCAAACATTAATTGTACCTGGTGGGATGAGTTTCAGAATATGATCGCGGAGGTCACCAGGGACCATAAAGTTTCCTCACGATTGATTTGACTGGTAAAACGCGCAAGTATCGAGGGGTTTAGACGCACACGCGTGTAGCAATTTAACGACCATAATGAATATACACCCTATGTAAAAACCTGCCAACGACGTTTGCTCAAGATGGCCGCTATCGCTTAACAAGCTTGAGGCAGCCGCCTGGGATGTTTGTGCCGCTTTTCATGATATATGTATTTGTTGTCTGTCTACGTTGTTGTGTTCATCATGCATTGGATGTTCTGTTGGAATCTGTTTTTTCATTTGCTTGTTTTGGAAATGAGAACTATTAGACTTTTTCTCAGTCGTCTTGCCCCACTGCTACAACTCCCTTTGTTGTTGAACATACAGCCATCACTCGCGTCTACCCGTTTGTGCTATGATGAACCCTTAATTGCATTGTATTACCACTCCTTGACTCTCCATACTGCAGTGTGCACTGGACTAAACGACCTGGGACTACATTCATCACTACTTAAATGTAAACGGCAGCGAAAAAAGAAACGTTGCAAAGCCAGCCGGCGTAGAACATGAAGAAAAAATCCAGTTATCTCCCTTTCGCATGTTCCTTCACAGCAATTTGAGAACGCGACCGTTAATTTGGATAACTTAATTCAAATTCTTCTTAAATCGTCAACCTTTATGTCTGAGCAACCACTGCGCATCGCATTATTCAACGCCCAATCAGTAGGACCACCGGAAAGGCGTACATAAATAGTTAGTTTTATCAACGGTCAGGATATCGACGTCTTTTTCTTGACAGAAACATGGCTAAAAACATCAGGCGGTGAGACCAAGTGTGCGGATCTAACACTCCCTGGTTACTCCATCAAGTCGTTGCCGCGCCAACCCCGCGGAGATGGAATTGCTGTTATCGCAAAGTACTCCATAATCCACCGTCTTAACCACATTACAACCTTCAATTTCGACCACACATCGTTTGAACGGGTCCAAACCACACTCACAATAGAACAAAGGTCAGTCCATTGTTTCTGCCTCTACCGCCCTCCTCCTCGTAGAAAAACAAGCTGGCTGAATCTCTCCTTTTGGACCAGTTTCCTAACCTCCTGGAGTATGGAAATTCGATAGGTAGCAACCTGATTATTCTTGGAGATTTAAACTTTCACTTTGACGGTCCCGGAAACCTATTCATATCAAAATTCCTAGATTCCATTCACGTTTTCAGCCTCAAACAGTCAGTTAGCCAACCAACTCATAAATATGGTCACATTTTAGACTGGATTTTTCATAGACCTGATGATAATATTCTACAGTTTTCCTTGGTGTCCCACGAACTTGCATCAGATCACCTCTGCGTCATATGCCATCTTGTTGTATCAGTCCCTAACCCTCCATCTATGTTTGCTACTTAGAGCAACCTCCGTATGATAATATGACCCAACTAATGCATGACATCTATGCAAACCTAAAAACTTCGTTACCTCCCACAGCAGAACAACTTGATAACTGCTTGCGTTCATTGCTTGACAAACATGCCCCAGCAACCAAGTGCAGAGTATCCATTCAAAAGTGTTCTCCATGGTATAGTAGTGTTAGGGACCAGCTTTGCACTGATAAAAGAGAACGCCATAGGGCTGAGAGGCTTTGACTTTCCACCAGCCTCAGATTTCATAAACAAATCTATGAAGCCGCTAATAAAAATGTCGCAGACATAGTCCATGCAGCGATATCAGCAAACTACTGTACTAAGATCACTGAAAGTTCCAGTTGCAAAGAGCTCTTTGAGATTACTAACAAGCTAATGTCAAGAAACAAATGTACGCCACTTCCAACGACCATCTCTCCAGTCGACCTTCCGGACATGTTTGCAAAGTTCTTCGGTGACAAAGTACAAACCATTAGAGATAAGCTTGACAACACAATTTCATTTGACTCATCGTCACCACACAGTTGTGATACATAATGTCAACGTCAACCTCTAACAGCATTTGATCCTGTCTCTATGGATTTAGTACGTACAATCGTGTTTAAGAGTCATGTGAACTTTATCCGATTCCGACATCACTGTTGTTTGAGTGCTTAGATTTCATATTGCCTTCACTAACCGATGCTAATAATACTTCTCTCTCATCCGGGGAATTCAAATCATTTTCAAAACTGCCTCCGTAACGCGTCTGTTGAAGAAACCGACTCTTGGCCACAACGATTTAAAGAACTACCGCCCAGTTTCTAATCTCCCATTTAAGTAAAAAATATTAGAAAAATTGTTCTATCCCAACTTGTATCTCATCCGAATTCAAATAGTATTTTCAGCAATGTACAGTCTGCATATCGACCTCGCCAAAGTACCGAAACTACCCTTCTGAAGATAGTTAACGACCTTCTCTCTGATTTGGATAGTGGAAAGATTACAGTCCTCACCCACCTTGACTCAATAGACCATGATATATTACTTCACCGTCTCCAGCATGTATTTGGCATTCACGATACAGCCTTACTGAGGTTCAAGTCCTACTTAGTCAACAGGACACAAATTGTGTCCGTAAATTCAAAACATTCCAGCCCAGTTGATCTATGTTTTGGGGTTCAGTGTTGGACCCGTTCTCTTTATTATATACACCCAGTCGCTCTCAAGCGCAATAGATCGTCATCCGGTGTCTCACCAATTGTACGCTGATGACACCCAAATATACAAATCTAGCCACCCAACTGAAGTTGATGCTACCATCCAAGGCGTAGAGAGATGCATTTCCGATGTGAGGTCATGGATGACATGTAACAAGCTGCAGATGAATGATGATAAAACCGAAGCCATTCTGATCACTACGCAAAGACTTTCTCATTCCCATCCTTTACCTCAAACAATAAGTATCAGCAGCACCAACATTAAATTCACACAATCAGTACGAAACATATGTGTTGCTCTGAACAGTACTCTCTCATTACACCAACATGTCATGAAAATATGCAAGGCTGCATATCTGGAGCTGAGACGCATCAGCTCATTTCGCAATTCTCTTTCAGTTGATGCCACTAAAACACCTGTGTGTTCCTTAGTACTTTAAAGACTGGATTATTGTAATTCACTTCTATCTGGTTCGTCTCGGTATCTACTACAGAAACTTCAAAAAGTTCAAAACACAGCTGCTCGGATCATCCAATGAGTACCAAGAACCGAGCACATCTTCCACCTGCTCTGTACCCTACACTGTCTACCCATTCAATCCAGAATCAAATACAAAATGTGTTCCCTATGCTACATTTCGTTAACTGACCCAAGTCCAAAATACCTATCTGACCACACCCATGTGTACACCACAGCAAGATACTTACGCACCTCTTCAGATCGCGGCTGCCAGTAAAAGCCTGCCACCGACGATGGAGAGAATCTGAGAAGACCAAGATGCAACCAGAGGTGCCATCTATGACACGCAAGAGGACGGTGTTGTGGTCGCAAAAGGCACCCATAGACTCAAGGAGGCAATTGCGAATCTTCCACGACCACTATGCGAGTACAAGTCAAGGATGCAAAAACCGCGTAATTTCTTTACTGAAGAAACTCGGGAGTGGATCCATGTAAATCCTATGCGCTCAGCTCTTGATAGCCCCCACCCCCCACCCCACCCCTCGACTGGAAAAAACTCATGTTAAAAATACCAGCGAAGATATATGATGCATACGTGGACATTGAATGGACCAAAAGGGTATTTAGGGAGTTCACAGAGGAAAAATGAACCACCGATGAGCGGTGGAATCTTTTTGTAAGCGGGTATACTGAATTTGTAGCCGGAAACATTAATAGGGGCAACGAATTGTGCACAGAATATATAAGAAACTACATAAAACAAGGAAACGATGTGACCAGTATATCACACTTTTGAAACTCCTGGTCCGCGAGAATATTATGAGTTGTTTACCGCCAAGGGATGGAAACATATACATGCTTTGCCTTATCCTCCTTCTTTTGATTCTGTTCTGCCCATAAATTACCGATTTTACATGGATGAATACAAGCACGAGATCAAAAAGCAAGCAGAAGCAAGATGGCTCGTGAGGGTATTTAGCATCCTGTATAACACCAAGCGACCAGAAAATTATCCAATGTGCGATAAATTTAGGACTATAGTGGATTTACATCGAGCATGAAAAAATGAAATAACTAAGCAACTATGGAACACATATAAAGAGACAGAACCCCATATTTTATCCAGGGGATGTGAATATATCAATACGATAATGAATTGCATATCAAACTTGACGATCCTGCGAGGCGAACTTGTCGGCCGGTTGGGGTCGGTTCGTGCCGTCAACAACGCGCCAGACGTTTTCAATGAGGCCACGTCGATTTGTCAGCTCTTGCTCACCGACAACATTATGGTCCCAAAGACGTTTCACGAGTTAATGCATGAATTCACTGAGGACATCGATGATATTTATAACGAACGCAATGATGACCACCTCGGAAGGAACTGAGACGCTTCGTGTCCCTGAGGCACTTCGTGTCCTCGGCGAATTCAATGCCGCGATGCAGTGTGTCGTTGCAAATACAATACCGAGCATCACCCAAATGATTAAATCTCGTCAACGAAACCAGAATTCCACGTGGTCTTTCCGATCTCCAATTACCGCGGGGGAAGCCCGTGCACTCGAGATTGCACTAGCGTCGTTGCGCGTTTATCGCAGTTGGCCTAGTATTTGATCGATGTCGTTTAAAGGCTTCGACGCGAATAACTCACTCGTGTTCTTGCCGGACAGCGGCGCAAGTTGGAACATTGTTGAACTTTCCTCGAGCGCGTACGAGATTTACTCAATCAATTATGAACTCCGACAGAGGATTTCGTTGGTGACTGGAAAAGACGCTAAAATGTTCATTCGTGCAGATGAGCATACACTCATCTCTGCCAGCCCAATGGAATCTCCACAGTACGTGGATGATATTGCACAGTCGTCGTTGAGAACGGTTCTTGGTTGGCCCGAAGATATTAATGAGATTCCCGCAGACCAACTAATTTTGCGTGCTGGACCTGACGGTACCAGTTACAATATCGCGCCAGACATTGTCAGGATCACCACCACGATTCAGGTTAATCTAACCTGTGACGCCATCAGTGGCAGTTACAGAGCCTCAGCCTCGACGACGCAAGTGTCGCTGGGTTATATATAGTTCAGGTTCTCCCCGAATGCGCCCTAGGATGAACTGCTTTCGGTTACTCAGACGGCGCCCGTGTATCTTCCATACAACAATCCCCTCGTGGATCAGGACGGGCACGCGTTACAACTCAACTGTACATTAGAGATCGACCTAGTATTTAATATGTACAATGACGGTCGTACGCGCACGTGTAGCACCCATTCGTGCTATCAACGCGAGAAAGCCCGTTTATGTAACATATTACGGAAATGGCCTGGGCGATGTCGTCCAGGGATTCTTCACAGGAGCGCTAAAGGTCCTCACGGGCCTGGCCTCGCGCGCAGCACCGATCGCTAAACATGTTACAGTGCAAGTTGTTGATAGCATCAAAAGCGCTGCTGTGGATCGGTTGAAAAATCTGGGATCTCCGGCGGTTCAATCAATTTGAGATCGACTACGACGATTAGTGACCCGGATTCCGCGGAAAGCAAAGCTTTCACTTCCATCGATAGCAACAATGTCAGCTCCGGTTGGTAAAGTTGTCAATGAAGCTGCTCAACGACGCCTAACCGAATTGGCGCAAATCAATACCGATTTGATGACTGTAAATCTATCAATGGGAAGCCGATTACGGTTATGCAAAAGGTATTGGACGAAACCGATAATGTATAAAGTGGAGCACAATGGCTCAATTCAAAAATGTATCCGATCACGCGTTGGACGCGCCTTTGTTGTGGTATCGTAGCATCCGAGATTATCAGTATTATTCGTACTGAGCAAGGGTCCCAAGTGAAAGTGGATGAATGGAATTATAAGTGCAGAACACGTCTAGATATTTTCTTCCGTGTGAGGTTTTGATGACTGCAAATCTATCAATGGGAAGCCGATTACGGTTATGCAAAAGGTATTGGAGGATACCGATAATGTATAAAGTGGAACACAATGGCTCAGTTCAAAGATGTATCCGATCACGCGTTGGACGCGCCTGTATTGTGGTATCGTAGCATCAGAGATTATCAGTATTATTCGTACTGAGCAAGGGTCCCAAGTGAAAGTGGATGAATGGAATTATAAGTGCAGAACACGTCTAGATAATTTCTGTGAGGTCTTTTTGGAAAAAGAGGGAAAATTTGTACGTGCAGACAACGGCAACAATTACGACGCCAATACTCGTGTTGGATTTGCCAACAACAGCATCGGGGTGCTGTTCAATAACCGACGATATCGCATCGACGGAAAGAAAATCGAAGCATATTTAGACAACGTTGACGTTGCCATGACGATATTGGGACTCGCCCGTTACAGGGACTATCATGCGTGATCCGCTGGGCCAACTATAATGCTTGTCAAGGATGCAGCCGATCATGCAGATCATATCTAGTATATATTAAGTCAACTTACGCAGTATGTTTTCGTGGACCCACAAGCTGCTGGTATGCCGTCAGACCTTGTGCTAATGGCGCCCATATGCCATATAGCGTAAACCCAAATTTTAACCTTGGATTTATGACGAGTCGATGACACCTTTGCATAAACGAATTGTTGTTTTCGTGTGCGATTCCTCTCAGTCATATATGTGGGTTTTGCATAAATGTCCACAAGGTTTGTTTTGGAGACAAAAACACAGTCGTGTAAACCCCAAAGGAAAACGACAATGATGCAATTTGGCATGGCGCCAGCGTCCATGATGGTCAAGTTGTGTTGTCGAAATTGACGTTGTGGATACCTTTGATAACGCAATCATTGGTCACAGAAGCAAGTTTATTGTCGTTTATGGAGTCTGGAGGTACGTCAAAGTTATCGTTTCTCGCGCTCACCAGACTCGATACAAAGTGCCGTCCAGGGACAGTTTTCATGGCAAATAAGTACCCAACAATGTATCAGCGTACCGAGACACGTCTTTGTGGCTTTTCTAATATGGATCGGGTGGCTGGCGTGACATGCCAGTAGTGTAATGATATTTGACAAGTTAAGAGTATCTGAAGTTTCTCTGCGATTAAGCTGTCATCAGGAACCGTCAGAGGAAATTTTGTTCGATTGGGAAGCCAATCAAGTCGCACATGCATATCACAAGGCATGGACGTTCATAGGCCGGGATCAAAACATCGACAAAGGTATGCAGATTTCCCAGCATGACTTCACTACTTTGTACTAGATTTGTTCCTTTTCGTTGGAACACCTGGACCTGTGCAAGCAGTCTATGATCGCCATACACTCTAATGCACGTGTAAATGAGGCTGGTGACAATAATAGATGCATTGATGTGATACTGTTACGGAATCATACCTTTTTACCTTTTAATAATGATTTAATTTACTAATTTATGATCTCTGTTTTTAGTCTGAATAGGGGTTAGCATATCAGTATAGATACGACTAATGCTCGATCAATAAGTGGTCACATGATCAATTGCGCGGGAAATGAAGTCGACCTGGCTTTGTACTTTTGGAAATCAACATTAAAAGGTCACATTCCATACTACAATAATATTATGTTTACTCTTTAAGATTTTTAGTACGTTAGACCTTTGGGTAAATGACGCGTAACCTAGTTCCTGATTGGTTCTTAGAGGGTTGTGTTATTTTGAAATACCATATTATTAAAGACGGAGAAAGGACATTCCCTTTTAATTCTGCGCACTTAGTAAAGATATATAGGGAATAATCTTGGGAATTATCATTCTTTACAATTGCTTGAACGAAGAGAGGTTATTGAAATTATTCAGTTCAGTGTGGAATTTATTTAATTAGTAATTCATCTGAATTACTATACAGCTCCGTGGAATTATCGGACATTATTCTAAAACTTGTGAGATTCCAAACTTACAAGGATTATTTGGATTTACTTGAAATTTATCAACACAGTAACACATCAAAGGCTTTTTCATTCGGAATACCACATCCGGATTACTCGGATTAACATCAGGAAGTGAACTTTAAAACATTTTAGGACTTTTTAGGATATTCTATACTGTAAGTTATTTTAATTCTTTCACTTTGATTGTTTGTTGAATTATTTTAATTCTTTTAATATTATAGGAAATTAAAGTTTTGCATTTTAATCTTGAAAGCTTGTTTGTGTCTTTTATTCTGTTACATTACCCTCAGAGTCGTAACAATACTCACCGAGAAGACTCTCTTGTTAGAGGGATCAGGTGGCCGAATGATGGTCATTGACGCGCCTGTAGAGAACTCGTGGTGTTGTCTCAAAATTGTAGTGGGTAATTAAACCTGTAACATTTTAAATAAATGTCGCAACAGCGTAAACCTCTCACACTGAGCCGAGGTCAACTCGAAAAGATCTCAGCCGCGATGAAACAAACAAACTGGAGTTAATTTGAAACTTTCCCCGGATAACGTATCCGGGAAAACTCAGCTGATGTTAACATCAACACATGTGCAACAACAGCCAAACATCAACGCCGTGGAATAACTCTTAAGTCGTCTGCGGTCGGTGTCGTCGCTATGAAACACGACGGTGGAATATTTCCATTCCTAGCGGTCATTTCAGTGCTGTTGGCGGAAGCAGCTCCTGTTGTTGCAAAAGCAGCTGTGTTAGGGGCTGTCGGAATCGCATCTGGGATGGCTTTGAAAAAAGGCGGTTGGAGGCGGTTCTACATGAACAAGAAAAGGTCTTCGGGAGCTGGGAGGACGTGCCAACATCGATGGTGATTTTGTGCGCTTATGGACGAATATAAGCGTGAAAACAGGGTTAACTAACCCTCGTATACACTGAAATATAATCTCGCCGAGGGCCAACTAGAAATCGACCGTTGGAACCATCCTTATTTACCAATGCCAAGTCGAGGACAGATCGGAATCATCGCATTTACACACGAAAACTACTGGACGCGGGAAGCTAAAAACTCAGACGCGAAAGATTGTTTCCACAACGATGAAGTAATGTTCAGTGACAAATCCACCTCGATAAAATTCTCCATCAGTTATATGGAACCAACAAATGCCCGACCGGCGAAAAAAAAACTTAGACTGATATTCAATGTAGACGCGCTTGTCCGTGTAGCAGTTCTTGGACGAAAACAAGAACGACCGTTGACTGTGCAAAACATGGGCGTAATCAATGTAGTTTTAGGTGAACCTGGAAGCAAGCACACAATCGACGGAGACATAAATATTCCCCGGGAATTTATTTTCTACGATTGGATGGCAGTTGTGCCAGTGAAGAAAGGTAATTGATTAGAAGTGCGCGTGCGAGTTGTACCCTGCCGCGATACGTCTGGGCAGGTCTGCCTATCGATCAATTATACTTCGCGGTGACAGTATAAATAAAAGAACTGTAATGGACCCTCATGATCCTCAAAACTACCGACGCAATAAAATAATTGAACCGAAACAAGAGCTATGAGATGAAATTACCACAAAAACCGCTGGCAAATTATAAACTTGTATGTGTTGTCGTAGACGCGATTTGTCGACTCGCAACGGCAACAATCGTTGACCTAGGTGTAGCGTGAATTGCCACTACGGCAACTATCATAGGCAGGCCAGTAAAATTTGTTGTCGGAGCTATATCGATAGCAATTGGAAATAGAATTTCGTTACGTTTGCATCAACGAATACGTGTCTTTTCTGAAATTCTCGCTGGGGCAGAAAGCAGTTTCAGCACAATTAGTAAACTTTACTCGGTAACTATCGAAGATAAAACGATTACCTCGGCCGAGTTTGAAAAGGTGTGGACTGAAATGGAAATCTTCCGTCAACTCCGTGTGCAAATACGGAACCGATGGACAGATAATTGATTTGCATGCGGTAAAAATCGAATAATCGAGCCTGTCGCGAGTGTCGAAGTGACCGAGGGCGGTCGCGGATGTACACGGGCTCCTGCGGCAGGCGGTTCGTTTACGGTTTGACAACCTTCAATCAGCGCGGTCGCAAATCTCTGCAATGGCGCTCACGCAGACGCAACACCTTTGTCTTACAATCGCGGATCCACGCGTCCCCATGTGGGTGGCGGTTATAGGAAACTAGTAGAGATTTAGGGGTTGGGAACAGTGGTCTGTCAGCGCGGTCTCAGAGCCTTGTTTGAGGGGCTCACGCGATTTATAATTGCCGGCACATGCGTTGGCAAAACATCCCTAGTGGGGAAAAGATCATGGGAAAGTAGTAGAGGTTCAGGGGTTGGGAACCCTGAGCGGTCAGCGCGGTCTCAAAACTCTATTATGATAATACCTCTGGTAATAAACCATTATCTCCGCAATCGTCTCCAATACCAAAAACTTCTCATCCTTTTAAACTTGCGAATGTGGCCTTCAAAATCGTCAGTAGGTCACAAGTACGTGTATCTGATAGTTCCGGCAGCCCTTATTACTGTTAACTCATTTCTTCTTGTCCGAAAAGTGTATATACATAAAAAAAACTCTTGTTTGTGGTAGATTAAGAGTGGTGATCTTGTAGGTCGTAGATTGTTGTGCTTGATGGACAGTATTCGCATTGCAGTCAGGTCAGGCTTCACCAGCTACCGTAAGTAATAGTAGACGTTACTACCTGTGGCTGTTGATCCAGAGTGGAGAGCTCCACCTGGCTCCCTCTGGAAAGTCCCTTCTGGTGGATAAGCCGGCCGAGCTGATATGCTCATCCCACGGCTGTGAAGGCAGATGTCAAGAGCTGTGTGGACAGCTCAGGGCAACAGCTCAGGTGCAGTAGGAACTGATGGCCATCCACTGCATCCAGGCGTCTCGACATGGTCGTGCCACTGGTTTCAGACAGGTCTCAACGAGAGAGTGAGGGTGACTCTGGGCAAGTTTCCCTCACTTAAATCCAACTCACGCGTAAGTCATGACCGCTGTTCCCCCACCATCACCACCACCAACAACCAGATACCTTCAAATCCTGTGGTGATGGACGAGCGGCAAAGCAGCATGTGTGGATAAACTGGTAACTTTAACTGCAGACCTTCACAAAGGCGGCTCATTGCATAGGGTCGATTTTCACTGGAACGATGCAGGAGTGGAACTCGGCACCGCCCTGGGTGACTGAACAGCCGTTTTTATGATCACACTGCACACCTCCGTAGCATGAGGAAGGGGCTATAAAAGGTGCCCTAAGCAATGCCTGCTTCACCTTAACCCTGGTCAGGGCACTGTGGCTGACGGGGATCCCACCTTTTAAGGGTCGAAAACCGAAGAAGACAAATGTAACGCAATTCACCATCGGTGCCTGGAGTGTACGTACGCTAATGCACAGTACATCAGCAGATAGACCGGAGAGACGAACAGCTCTAGTTGGTAGATAACTGGCCAGATTCAACGTCCAGAAAGCAGTCCTGAGTGAAACTCGCCTACCTCAGGAAGGACAACTAACCGAAGTAGGAGCCGGCTACACCTTCTTCTGGAGTGGCCGAAGTAACGAAGAGCGAAGTGAAACTGGTGTTGGGTTTGCTATCAAATCACAGCTAGTTAGCAAGCTCACAAATCTCCCAAATGGCGTGAATGATAGACTAATGCAAATGAGACTCCCACTGTTTAGAATAAGACATGCAACTATCATAAGCGTCTATGCACCCAAGAATGACCAACCCAGCTGAGATCAAGGACAAATTTGATGAAGACCTGGAGTATCTTATTGCAGAAGTACCAAAGGTTGACAAGCTCATCATCCTTGGTGTCTTTAATGCTAGAGTTGGCACATATCACCAGACATGGCCAGGTGTCATTGGCAAAAATGGATTTGGCCAATGTAACAACAACGGACTCCTCCTACTAAGAAAATGCGCTGAACATGACCTCCTAATCACTAACACAGTTTTACACCTGTCATACCTCAACAAGAAGTCTCGGATGCACCCACGCTCGAATCTTATTGAATACGTCATCGTTATGAGAAGAGACAGCAGGATATCCGAGTGACGAAGGCCATGAGAAGTGTAGAATGCTGGACAGACCACAGTATCATAGTCTCCAAGCTTAATATCCGGATTCAGCCTAGCAGACGACCACAAGGCAAAAAAGTACCCAAAAAACTTAATGTCGTCCAATTGAAACAGGAGAATGTAAAACAGGCATTTGTCGAAGAACTGTGCACCCAACTGGATACAATCGATACAAACTCCGAAAATGTCGAGGAAACCTGGGCATCTTTCAGACTTTCAGAGACGCTGTGTACTCAACTCCGTCCAAAACCCTCGGTCCCACCAAACGTGAACATCAAGATTAGTTTGATGAGAACGATGCTGCCATAAAGAGACTTCATAATAAGAAACATCAGCTACAGAAGGTCTATTTAAAAGACAGCACTTCATCATCTAAGAAGACAGTCATCAGCAACATCAAGAGGGCTGTCCAATGCAAACTCAGAGAGTTGCAAGACTCATGGTTGAGCAATAAGGCAGATGAGATTCAGTCCTACGTGGACAGGAATGACATAAACATGACACGAACAACTTATGTGACGCTTTGAAGACAATCTACGGGCCAGAGTCATCAGGAACATCTCCAATACTGAGTGCTGACAGCGCCACGCTGCTCACTGAAAACAAAAAGATACTTCAAAGATGGGCAGAACACTTCAACAACATCCTCAATCAACAGTCATCAATCGGTGAGGAGGCATGTGATAGACTCCCCCAAGTAGAAATCAACATATTACTTGCTGATCCGCCAGAGCTGACTGAAACTGTGAAAGCAATTAACCTGCTGTCAAATAGCAAAGCACCTGGAGCAGATTCTATAAAAGGCATTATGAGAAATTCATCGTGATGGTTCGACAATTCCATGATGGCTTGCTCGTTCGTGTTGTGGATGACGGTGAGTCGTCTGAACCATTTCCAGTCACCAATTGTGTCAGGCAAGCCTGTGTGTTGGCCCCAACCGTCTTCAGTATGATGTTCTCTGCCATGTTTACTGATCCGTTCCGTGACTATGACACTGGGATCGACATCAGATACCGGATTGACGGCAAGCTCTTCAACCTGAGAAGACTACAGGCGAAGACGAAGTTACAGGAAGTGACTTCGTGATCTTCTCTTTGCTGACGACTGTTCCCTGAATGACAAATCTGAGTCTGACATGCAACACAGTATGGACCATATCTCTTCAGCTTGTGACATTTTCGGTCTCACAAACAGTATCAAGAAGACAGAGGTGATGCACCAACCTGCACCTTGAAAGTCTTACGTAGAACTTACCATCACAGTAAATGGACAAACCCTCGTGGCAGTGGTCAAGTTCGTCTATCTTGGCAGCACACTGTCACGTGCAGTCCACATCTCTGATGAAACCAACGCCAGAATTGCTAAAGCAAATGTGGCCTTTGGCAGACTACGTGCAAAGGTGTGGGAGCGCAGAGGGATCAGTCTACAAACAAAACTACAAAGCCTACAAAGTCTACAAAGCCATTGTGTTGCCGACCCTGCAGTATGCTTGCGAAACCTGGATGGTGTACAGACGCCATGCCAAGAAGTTGAACGATTTTTACATGGGCTGCCTGAGGAAACTGATGAGGATAAGATGGCAGAACAGGGTCCGAGATACTGAGGTTCTCACACGGGCAGGCATTCCAAGCATCCACACTCTGTTGATGAAATCACTGTTGAGATGGGCAAGCCACGTCACCAGGATGTCAGAAGATCGATTACCAAAGAAGATCTTCTACGGCGAGGAGGGAATGCGATCTCAGCGTGGTAAGAAGAAACGCTTCAAAGATTCCCTTACTTTATCCTTGAAACATTTCAACATTGACCCTAAGTCGTGGGAAGATCTCACACAGGATCGCTCCACCTGGCGATGTCTCATCCATACTAGAGCTACAGACTTTGAACGGAGGAGAATTCCAAAGGCAGTGCAGAAGCGCGAGCAGCTTAAATCACAGAACTGCAGCACGTCCTCTATTGATCAAGCAAACTCAAGCGGCATCTCCTGTCCAGTGTACCACATACATTTCAGAGCACAAATTGGCCTGATCAGCCACTCACGTATTCACAGAAACCAAATCAATTAGTGATGTCATGGTCATCTTCGAACTCGAAGGACGAACTACAACAACATTCATATTGCATCATCAGGACTGGAGAAAGGGGTCTCTCGATCGCTCTACTTTTAGCTAGGTTTTACCTTAGTTTTTATTTGAAACTTTGTTCACCAAATACTCCAAATGCATGATTCTTTTTAACAATGCACATACAAAAGATTTTGAACAGAGCAATTGTACACTGCCTAAGCCAGATTTTCATCTGGAAGTACTCTAATATCTGAAACACATAACAATATGGCTCTCAACATAGCGCACTCGCAGTTCCTTTATTGCAATGAATCACATTTGTTCATATCAAGTTTTGAATGTGTACTCTCAAACACTGGCGGAAATACATACATCAGAATATAAGTAAAAAAAAAACATTAAACGTTACTCATGACACTTTTGTTCACTAAATAGCATTGCCCATATGTCTGAAAAGACGCCATGCAGGAAAACATAGCAGTAACGCAACTGTCCCTTCAATTTGAACGAAGCAAGAAAATCCATAAGAAAAAATCACATTTTAAATTGCAGAGGAATTCTGAAATGTGGCAAGTTATATGTGTAGACAACCCACAACAATAACAACAACAGCTCCCACCAAAAAAACACACAATAACAAATGGTAAAGTAATCGCAAAATTATTCAGTTGATACACTTATAGATCCATTTTTTTACATTTTAGGTATATCATCATAAACTAGACAAATATGAACTTAATGCGCTTTATAATCACTTTCCCATTTTCTTGAAAATTGAAAAAATGCAGTATTAGAATACAATTTTCAAAAAATAAAAGCTCATTTAGAAAATTCATCCATTAGTTTTGAGGAATCGTTTATATTGAAAATGTCTTAGCATACTGAAATTCAGTCATCACCAACGAGAGTATTTATTTATTTTTTTTTTATTTATCTATCTATCTCTCTATTTATTCTCTTGCGCAGTAGAGTGTTTCTTGTAATATCGCAAATATATTGTGAATAAACTAAACATTTTGATAGGCAGAATTGTTCATAGTTTTAAGTCTTCAGTTCATTTATTATTGCCTAATTAGACGAAATTATACGGGGAAAGGACTAGATAATAACAACAATGAAACCCAATTCACCAAATATTGTTTTACAGCGATGCACTGTTAACTTCAACATTTGTGGAAACGAATTACGTTGAAAGAAAATGTGTACAAATTTAGTTTCTAAAAAAACGAGCGTTGGGCTATATCAGTGCCGCATTGTCACGTGATACGAATATGGTCACGCCCTTTAGGTTCCACTCCACATTTATTATGTACTTCTGAGAGAAGGACCGGTATAAGGTGAAGTTGCGTTGGCAACATGCACAATGGAGAGAATATTGGTATACTCTCTGTGGTACTTTCATGTACTGTTACTGAAATTCTTTTACATGTGGTAATTATGGAAAATATGTACTATCGAAAGCAAACAGCTATCAAAATGGCTGTTACGATGTGCTCGAAGAATGAGACGGAAGTAGTCAAAAGTACACTAATTTTAGCAGTTTTTTAAATACGTATTAATGAATTTTGCCAGAGACGACAACACCAGCTTTTGAAAGTGCAATTTCGTTTGGTTTGGTGCTTTAAGGCACAGCAATAAAAGTAGGATATTTAGTGCCGAGGCAACTGGAGAAAAGTGTCTTGCCAAAGGACACACCACTGTAACTGACACAGGCTGGCCCGATGGTAGGATTAGAACCCGCATCCTTTCAGTCGTGAGTCCAGCACGCTAACCACTGAGTCACAGCAACTCCCTGAACGTGTAATAAATGTATCATAGATATATAAAAAGTATTTTTAAAAAGTTATCGGCTCGTTTTTTTTCCCCCACTTTATCTTTCAAGTCCAGGAAGTGAAAATGACCAAGTGGAGCTAGCAGTTTTTTGAGGTGTACATCTGAAATAAGGTCAAGCTGTATATTCTATAACCCAAATTACACATATCAATCATGCACCAATATAAACGGAATTAAAAGTTATTTTAACAGTACCCAAGATATACAAGGTCTTTCTTTTAGATAACCAGGATAACCAGGGAGGAAAACATGGGAATTTTTTTATTTACAAAATTAAACCCTATGCAAAGTGCGATACTCTAGAGCGGAACCTTAAAACTGTAACTGAAAGGTCTATAGCTTCGGTGATTATTGTTGTTAGTCCTGTCATCATTGTTGTGGGAGAGCCCATTTGCCTAATTTTGATCTGTTAAATTCACGAAGTAGAGCAATACAATTCGGTGGAATTTAGGTAAATCAAAGATGCGTCTTGAAGAAACAATAGCTATTACACATCGTTGCCTTACATGACAATGTTGAATTAATCTTTATTAAAGATACTGCCTAGTTCGTAATCAGCAGCAAATTACCTTTGAGGCTAGATTTTACTACACCCATGTAATCACAAAAAGGCATAGGGTGATTAGTTCCTTAATTGGAATGGTAAAGTTGGGAGCAGTAAGGAAGTGTGATTCGTGTTTAAAGGTAAAATGTCATAACTCATCTGTAATCTACCATTACAAATGCAACATTGGACATGACAATGGATGGTAACCATTGCATGTTTGACACTCGTTCACAGTAATGACGATACAGAAAGATCATTTTCAATGCTCAGAAAAATTGAATAACATTTTTCGCGCAAGTTTGAGAACTGGTATAATCCAGTGTCTAACGAGCGCAAAGATTAACACTAATGAAACTTGAATCACATTCAAACTCTCAAATGATCTACTAGTATTCCTGGCAGCAAAGTCTGCATCTGCAAGTTAATGATGTACTCCACTGTCCAACAAATGGTGAAACTAAGGAGTAATTCACAACGAAATCATAAATTATTATGGAAATTGGATGCTAACTGAATTCTGATTTTCCTTTATACTGGATTTTAAAAATAGAAAATATGTGTATCTGTATGCCTTGCCAAGACAGTTGCAGGAGCGCACTATGTTAGCCACGCCCGTCCGTCCGTCCATAGCACCTTGGTTGAGCTTTATGCTTAGGTCATTTCAAACACGGTGGTGGGAAATTCGTATTCAATAAACACATTTTTGTTTTATTTAATGTCTGTGTAATTGAGAGTGTGTGTATATGCGATTGTATGCATATGTGTGTGGTTTTTTTGTGTGTGCGTAGTGATGATACATGAAAATGCTAGTCTACCTGTTTGCTTTTTGTTTTGAATGTGTATTAAGTTCGTGAAAAAAAAAACATGTTGTTTATTTTCTTTATTTAGACGAATTTCCAGTCTTTTTGTATGGGGTTGTATGACTAGATAACTTATTTTCAATTGTACAACATTGCTTACTTCGGTCACGGCCCATAACTTCGCCTTGGGAACACACAACCCTCTTTTTAGTCTCAAAAACTCCCTACTACTGTCTGGAAGGTTTTCAAGTATCCTATGTTAATATTTCATTTTTCTGTGACTTGTTCAATGTAGGGAAGCTTAACAAATCCAATCTAAAACCTGATGTAGTAGATACCATTCATTATCGAGGCAAGATACTAGATACGCGACAGGAGATCGGGTTTTTCCGTATCCTTCCAGTGAGGGGGGTAGGTGGACACAAAAGTGGGATGGTTCTTCAAACGCTCATAGTACGCCTTGATGTTTGGATATTTGGAAAGATCCATGCGAAATCGATCCATCTGTGCCACGTAAGGGTAGAAATAGACGTCCGCCATTGAAAACGCCTTCGTATTGGCGACGAATCCGATCTTGTTCTGGAATAGATAGGTACGGAAATATAACGTTTGGGTACCCCAGAGATATTTAAAAATCCCTGAGCCTTATATCAATATCTATACAACCTAGATCAATAAAGTATGTTTATTCATACGTTTATCCGTCAACAATTTCCTATAACTAGCATAAGAGAGCCTGTATTTTGATGCATTAATATGAGTTATAACCCTAAGTACTGGATTCAACGTCTAGACAGCTAACCCTTTCATGTGTTGTGGATTATCATGTATTCTTCCGATTTACCTACAGGCCACTAAGTCTTTTTTAAAAATGAATTGATACAAGTATTGATGAACTTTACTTTATTTCGCCAATGTCAGAGCCGTAAACACACTCAGAGAACACAGCGTGTTGCGCCAACTTTTACGGCAAAAACAGATAAACTCGACTTGGTCTGGATTTCACCAACAGAACTTCAGTCTGGACTTAAATTTAAGTTTATAATTCAGCAATCCAGAATCAGGACATGTTGGTGACAACGGGCCAGGCTTGGATTTCACCAACAGAACTTCAGTCTGGACTTAAATTTAAGTTTATAATTCAGCAATCCAGAATCAGGACATGTTGGTGACAACGGGCCAGGCTTGGATTTCACCAACAGAACTTCAGTCTGGACTTAAATTTAAGTTTATAATTCAGCAATCCAGAATCAGGACATGTTGGTGACAACGGGCCAGGCTTGGAATTCAAAAAGAGTTTGAAATAAATGACTAAGACTTTTAAACAAAGATGATTGTTTTGAAAGAAACGTTTCGCCTAAGTGAAATCATTGAACGTTTTTTATTCGAATCAGAGAAACATGGAAACATATTACAATTTCATACAAACATGGAAACATATTACAATTTCATACAAATATCCTCAATAGCTGAAGGTATATGATATCTCAACATTTAATTTAAATTTCAGTTTCAACCTTGAATGCTTCATGGGCTTCATTATATCATTATGTTTGTTTCAATCCATGGTGGCAATTTAGGTTTATTTGCATCACAAGTGATATATAAATATGAAAAAAGAAGATAACAAAAGAATGTCAGGGCCTACACTTCGAGCTTAAGCTCATAGGAAAAAGAACAAAACTATTATACCAAAACATTCACAAAACCATTGCAGACAACGCCTCCACCAAAGCTGCTGTTGCAAAAGTGACGGTTTGTCTTGCTTTTCCACAAAAGAGGACTTAACAATTGCGGAAGGGACAACTATCAAAAATTCCATACCTGTTCTAACTGTTTGTCCCAGTGAGCCAATTCTTCACGTGCTTTCTTAAGTCTTTCTTCAAACACTTTCTGGAATTCAGATTCAATTATTGGTTTCAGTGACGTCATATAATGTGTGTTCATGAAGATTACGGTGTAGCAAATATTGAGTACGTTAAAAAATGTGACAGACTTTTAAAAGTGGAGAAACTGAGTTTCATGTCAAAGAAGAAAAAGAAGACTCCGAGTTTCTCATGGTATGGCGTTGATTCTGATAAAAATGAAGGGGGATAATACTTTAAATAATGACAATATTATATTAATTTTAGTACAATGGGATTTTCAATTCATATAGTGTTATCTACTATTTTCCTTTCTGTTCATAGTCTCACCGGATAATTTGATAAATCTACTTTTTTATGCCTTAACCCAGTATAAGATTGGACAACCATGCTTTATTCTTCTGAAATCTAACCCATGAATAATTTGTGTTTATGCGGTAGACGAACATGAATGACTTTCCTTTAGATTACTTGAAATAATATTAATAATAAATTTGCAAATCCGACACAATTCAAATTTTATCTTTTTTACGGACCAAGACCATAAGGACACGTG
Organism: Margaritifera margaritifera; assembly: GCA_029931535.1. Taxonomy (NCBI): domain Eukaryota; kingdom Metazoa; phylum Mollusca; class Bivalvia; order Unionida; family Margaritiferidae; genus Margaritifera; species Margaritifera margaritifera. Next base: position 5,950,456 of record JAQPZY010001665.1, on the reverse strand, counting down.
TTGCGAGTCCAATGGTCAGTAATAAAGATTCTACGCTATTGGATGACCAGATCATTCAAGAGTTGCGAGTCCAATGGTCTACGCTATTGGATGTCCAGATCATTCACGTGTTGCGAGTCCAATGGTCAGTAATAAAGATTATACGCTATTGGATGTCCAGATCATTCACGTGTTGCGAGTCCAATGGTCAGTAATAAAGATTCTACGCTATTGGATGTCCAGATCATTCACGTGTTGCGAGTCCAATGGTCAGTAATAAAGATTCTACGCTATTGGATGTCCATTTCATTCACGTGTTGCGAGTCCAATGGTCAGTAATAAAGATTCTACGCTATTGGATGTCCAGATCATTCACGTGTTGCGAGTCCAATGGTCAGTAATAAAGATTCTACGCTATTGGATGTCCAGATCATTCACGTGTTGCGAGTCCAATGGTCAGTAATAAAGATTCTACGCTATTGGATGACCAGATCATTCACGTGCTGAAATATTAAACTGTGATTCACTTTCTGTATGTGATACATCCCAGTAATAAGAGTCATAAATGCGGCCAGAAAATGAGCACTGCTAACTGCCAATGACTACAAAGCCTTTACTCTGACGTAACAAGGCTGGCCAAGTGGGGATCCAGATTTACAAGTGGCGAGGGATGGAGATGCCATGTCCATGCTCAACGTCTTCATATATATATATATATATATATATATATATATATATATATATATATATATATATATATAGAGAGAGAGAGAGAGAGAGAGAGAGACAGACAGACAGACAGACAGACAGAGAGAGACAGAGACAGAGACAGACAGACAGACAACTTTTAGAAAACGGATAGAGAGATGATGAGATCTCAAAACAGAGAGAGCAGCCAAACCTCGTCCTTTTCCTCTGGCTTGGTTCGCCATTGGTAGTACACGACACCCGATACAACATTCTCCTGTATATTACTGGACTGTAATAATAATAATAATAATAATAATAATAATAATAATAATAATAATAATAGTAATAATAATAATAATAATGACAGATGTCTCTAAATATGAATTAATATTTCTGGTTTGTTAAAAATGGATATGCAACCGAAACTTGCAAAATATCTTTTAATTACAGAAAAACATTAACAAACCATTTGACATTTTCAAAATTAAATGTTGTTTATGGCACTCCGGAAAATATGTGCGACTCAAAAGGGACTCGAACCCAGTCTGCGAGATCATGAATAAACAACATGCTTTCTAAAATAGTAAATTAGTCACAACTATCCTCTTTCACACTGATAGGTCTCTAAGTGGCTGTTCCTACCGTGCCACCGTATATCACGACTGAAAATATGAACACCACTGTTCGAATAGAGATCTCCTGCACACCAGCTGTGTGTTCTACGACCTGACCTATCTAAGTAGAAGTTTATAATATTGTGTCGCTGAAATGCTGTGTAGCAAGGTAATTTCGCCATGTCAGTATTTAGTCACTTCCGATCTTAAACCGTGTATGTATGTATGTATGTATGTATGTGTGTGTGTGTGTGTGTGTGTGTGTGTGTGTGTGTGTGTGTGTTTGTGTGTGTGTGTCGTGCTGCTGTCAGTCAGACACTATTCTTTATCCATTATTTAACAGTTCAATTTTTGTGAAATTTTCACCTTTTGTTTGGAGGATTGATCTGGAATTATGCAAAATTAAAGTTCTCGGTACAGTAAATAAACCCATATTCTACGTCTTCTGCGTTACCTCATACATTTTCTGTAGTACTGCCGCCATTTCCTTTGGATCATCTGGAATCAACCTGGTCCCGTGGTCCTTGTATGTCGTCTTAAAAGATTTTTGGTTGGAAGATGATTTAAGACAAGAGATAAATAAACCAATGATTTATAAATCAGATATTTGTATAATAATGAACAAGATTCACTAGAATACATGATTTAGGGAACAAACAGAGGTTAGAAGACGTGGCACTTGTGTGTGTGGGGGGGGGGGGGGGTGGAGGGTATGTGTGTGTGTGGTCGGTCCGCTGGCTACTGATGGTGTCTTTTATTACATTTAATTTATAAATCAAAGAATGAACGAGGACATTTTAGTCTAAATCTGAGGCTATGCGCAGTAACTACGTCGTTATACGCCGCTTACGGAGAGAGAGAGAGATATAGAGAGTATCCACATCAGTTAATTCCCCTGATGATATCACTTATTTATCTTTTGAAATTGACAACGGAACGAAAATTCCTTAGCTCTTAACATTTGCAATATATTTCTAGAAATATTAATCGAGAAATAAATCTAAAGGAAATGAAAGAAATAAGCACTGATATTAAAAAGAAGGAAAGATTTATTCATTCAATGGCAAACTGGATTACTTTTTCTAAAATAAAATATACGCTAAACTCACCTTCAATCGGGATAATTATCCGTCAACGCATATCTACCCACAAGTTTTCTGTTGGTTTTTGAATATTATACATATATCTGTATCTTATCAAATCAATCAATTCATCAATCAATTAACATTTGACTATGCAAAAAAAAAAAAAAAAAAAAAGTGCGCGACATTCGTCAAAGACTCATTTTAAAGCGGTATATTGACAGAGTCATGTTACTTGGCATGGGATAACACCAATATACCATAAGCTCAGTGGCAGGCTCGAAATATGCAGGCCGTGGTGGGGTTCTTGTTTTAAAAGTGCAAATTTAAATATATATATATATATATAATTGTGTTATTACTCCATCCAGTGGCGATATTTATACATCATTTTCGATAAACATGGAAGAATTATGAATTCAGTGAACCGCTCTCTATGAGCGACGTACCGACATTTATAATTATAAGCAGCAGTAGTAGTAGCAGTAGGAGTAGTTGTAGTACTGCCACTGTTCCAGTGGGTACCATCAAAGGAAGGGAAGCAATTCACCGATATCAATACAAAAGACTAAGGAAGGCTGTAAAGCATGGATTACGTACCTCAAGATACTGACAAATTGCGTTGGATTCGTTGACAACAATGTCCCCATCTCTGAAAGTAGGAACCTGAAAAACGTTCAATAATAATTTAAGTTTTGTTTTACAAGTTGTCATATAAACGCTAAAGTATTGGTAAAGAAAATTTCGATTCCCATGTACGCACAGCCCGCTTTAAACAACCACAATCACAATAGAAATATATATTTTTTTTAAAAAAGACAAGAAGACAAGAGATTAATTCGATCTTCTAGTCACCACCTCCTTTCGAAAAACTAGTTTATTGCATGCTCATATGTATTATTCCTATACATATCTCCCTTATATTTGCATGAACCATAGCTTTGTCTGCTAGTTTATATATATATATATATATATATATATATATATATATATATATATATATATATATATATATGGTCGAAATAGATTTCAGTGTTGACACTTTCTCCAGAGTGCGCAGATTTAAAAATGAAGTACGTAAAAGAACGTATCCATCAATGAGAGCTGGGACACACTATGCATAGTGTATACCCATCAATAAGAGCTGGGACACACCATGCATAGTATATACCCATCAATGAGAGCTGGGACACACCATGCATAGTATATACCCATCAATGAGAGCTGCGACACACTATGCATAGTATATACCCATCAATTTGAGCTGCGACACACTATGCATAGTATATACCCATCAATGAGAGCTGGGACACACCATGCATAGTATATACCCATCAATGAGAGCTGGGACACACCATGCATAGTATATACCCATCAATGAGAGCTGGGACACACCATGCATAGTATATACCCATCAATGAGAGCTGGGACACACCATGCATAGTATATACCCATCAATGAGAGCTGGGACACATCATGCATACTATATACCCATCAATGAGAGCTGGGACACACCATGCATAGTATATACCCATCAATGAGAGCTGGGACACACTATGCATAGTATATACCCATCAATGAGAGCTGGGACACACCATGCATAGTATATACCCATCAATGAGAGCTGGGACACACCATGCATAGTATATACCCATCAATGAGAGCTGGGACACACTATGCATAGTATATACCCATCAATGAGAGCTGGGACACACTATGCATAGTATATACCCAGATGAGAGTAAGTAGTTGGATAGATAGGCAGGTAGACAGGTAGGTATGTAAGTCATTCTTTGGGAATAAAAAGGTCGACAAGTGTTTGAAATTTAGGCTGGCTGGTAGTTAAATATATTTAGGTATTTAGATAAGTACGTATGTACTACTTAAAGATGCAGTATTGCTGACAGATAGATAGATAGATAGATAGATAGATAGATAGATAGATAGATAGATAGATAGATAGATAGATAGATAGATAGATAGATAGAAAGATAGATGCATGGATGCATGGAGAGATAGATAAATAGATAGACAGGCAGCTATCTGATATCTGCATATCTATAGGTTGATAGGTAGGTAGGTAGGTAAGTATATAGTTAGGTATAAATATCCATTCCTGTGTGTGAAAATTGTTCGGTGTGCAGTTTGCCTCTGCGACAGATTTAGCTCTTCAAACTGTTTAGGACAATGCAGAGAATTTTCTAACAGAAAGAAAGAACGTTGTGAACGTTTTATAACTAGAAAAGCTAACTTGTAGCACATGCGGACATACATGACAGAGTATGTTTTGATTATAGAAACAAATGTTCCTGATTTACACTGTAAAACTTCGCCAGCGGCGTATCAGAACTAGGTCAGTGTACTGGATCATAAAAGAAAGTTCAAGGACTGATATATAGATAATAGAATCGTCTACATATATGTACAAGATCCAGCTTGTTGGGAAGATAGGAAAATATAAATATTCACGATTAGTTTCAGGAAGATGGAGAGAGAGAGAGAGAGAGAGAGAGAGAGAGAGAGAGAGAGAGAGAGAGAGAGAGAGAGAGAGAGAGAGAGAGATGCGGTTGCATAATAACAAAACTAAAAAAAATGTAAATCCCATCGATGTGAGAGTGTATTCTAGTTTCGTAAGAGTTTATTAGTTACGTCCTGGGGATGTGCAGGGTTGTGTTTGTACGTGTGTGTGTATGTGTGTGTGTTTGTGTGTGTGTGTGTGTTCGTGCGTTTGTGTGTATTTCAAGAGCACGCAAGCAAGAGAGAGAGAGTTACCTGTCCTCTAGGGTTAAGTTTCATGATCTCTTCGGTCTTGTGTTCCTGCTTGGAAAACTCAATTAACTTGTTGGGGTAGCCACTAAACCCCTTTTCCTCCAGAGCAATCATAACCTTCCAGCATGGAAGGCTCCCAGACCCCCAGTACAAAAACATTTTTTCCTCCATTGTTACCGCCTCACAAACTGGTGTTTCACTGTACGTTGCACGCACAGCTGATAAATAGACAGCATGGAGAGCACACACGAACTTGTGTCAGTATGCTCAGAAAATATATCTAAACATCAGGTTAGACCACTAATTAAATAGGGTGTGCAGGTTCTGAGACTTCTCTGCGGCACAGATAGTATAATCTGTTTCTAACCAATTGGACAGCTATACATAAAGTAGATATTATGGGACTAATACTTTTTACGTACACTGTGTACGTTGTAGTATAGTACCGTCATACTTAATAATGTACTCATTTTACCATATCAACCAACCTACCCAACTACTTTCCTACCTACCAGTTGACATACGTATATATATATATATATATATATATATATATATATATATATATATATATATATATATATATATATATATAGTTACGACTCTATGGTCTAAGACAAATGTAACAGAAAGAATGTGAAACCAACCAATCAAGTAAAAATCAACAAGCAATTTATTTCTAGATAATTACAATGAAAATCAAAAGGCACTTGCAATATTGTGAATTAAATTCCAAAAATAATCAAGAATGTATTAATCACAAGTCCTAAAATATAGAATGTTCTGAGTGAACTACTGTATCCTTGAATGTGCTGATGTTCCAATAGTCTGGAATGTCCTGATATGCCAGTAGTCTTTAATGTGACAATGTGCCAAAAAAATGTAATTACTCCAGAATATCTTTGAATAAATTCACATAAATCCCAAAATCATCAATTCAAAATCCAAAATACAAAAGTCTATGAACACTATAATCCAATGAATATTTTAAATAATTCCTCTCTCTGAATTTGGAATTTTTTTCACGACTGTAGTGACTCTTTATAGACTCATGGTAAGGTCGAAAACTGAAACTGTCCACTGAACATAGTAAATATATGGATAGGTCACATGACAGAATGTTCTAGAAACTTATATGGTGTGTGACTTTTAACACAAAACTCTAAAGGAAATTCTAGTTTTATCTGTAAACAAAAACAACCCTGACCTCAAATTAAATAAATAACTTGTTTACCAAAACCGTCCTTGAACTCAAATACTAAGTAAACAACCTAATTCAATGACAATAGCTAAACATGTCAACATTATACATAACATTAAGGTTTGAGCAAATATTAAAGTCAAGAAACATTTATAATTTCCTAAAATATTTATATTATATAAGCATCATACATATATATATACAATAAGTGCCGTACAGTACATACAATCCATTCATTTAGTTAAACAAAAAGACAGCTCGAAGCAAAAGAACTCGAGTTGTTAATGAGCAGAAGCTCACAAGATACCCCGGATTTCATGCTACGAGTCAGTATCTTTACGTGTTTAATTGACAGCAGAATGTTAAAGCACGTACACAACCCCTATGAATGTTCAAGATCCTGGGAAAGATGTCAGAGTGACTCACTTATGATGTGTGAGAGGCTTTCATTTTAATATGCTATGTCAGTGTAAGTTTGATACCAATGTGTGATAACATACCGGAATTGTGACCATGTATATCAACTCCTGAAAACTAGGTGACAGTGATCCAGTTTTTATGCCCGACTCCTGCTCTTCCCAAGATGTACCCAAAGTGTAAATGTGGAAAGTTGGAGTCTTTGAACCACTTTTATTGTGACACACGTCCATCCTATGATGCACCATCAGTTTAAGTATGTTGCCAATAGTTGACCAGTACTGGCGCTGTAGGATGGACACTCTTTATACAATTATTAATAAATTCTGAAAAATATGTCACAATTGTAGTAAAACAGACGATAATCCCCTTCTATTATGACAATAATTATTTATTTATGTTATGCAATGAAAATTGATCTAAAGTACTAAATTAGAATTGTGCTGTCTTGACTCATTTATATTACTACTTACTATTCTTGTCTGATAAATAAATGGAAACTGTTATAATTGCAATCTTTTTCAGGCCAACTAAATATTCTGTCACTGTAAATTTACTCATTATCCGGAAAATGTTGTTGATAAAAGAGACACATTTGGCATTAAAATGGATTATACTGATCTTTCATTAGTTTTAGTTTAATTGCCTAGGCTATTGTGGTGATGAAGAATGCAAGATTTTCACGACATTTCGTTGGCATTGCGTTGCGAGAAAACAATATAATATTAGACGTTTGCGCAGGTGTTAAAGAATATCGAAACTTTAAATAATAATTTAGTTCTTTGTCAGATGTACACGGAGAAGGGTACTTACATTTAAATTAGTTATGAAAGGTGACCATTATTCAATGTTTGAATAGTTTTCAAAATATTTTTGTACCATTGATCTATACAATGACTTATTTTGGTATTCACGCATTTCATATGGTTGAACACATTAAATGATTCAATAATAAAAACGGCATTAGGTTAGGAGGTCGAGCTATAAACATATTCCCCATTTAAATGCAGCGAATATTGTCCTTCCTGAAACTCGGAAAGAAATACTTCTATATCTTAATGTATAATATGTCTCCAAAATCTGTCCAGTACATACACGATCAATCTTGACAGGACAGAGGTTGACTACCATTTATAGAAGAAAATATTTGCTAAGGACAGCAAACATATGCTTTTCATGTGGAAAACACCACATCTGTGTGCTTTGGCCAACATGTAGAAGTATTACTGCACAGCTTTAACTGCACAGCTCAGGTCAATGTTTATTGATGACTTTCTAATAAAAAGCACATTCTGTCACTATAGAGTATTTGTATATCAATACACATGACAAACCTGTCTAAAATGTCCATTGAGGAATAATTGTTACATTTTCAATTGGAAGTACAGTTGCAGATGACGAATTAGGAAGGAACTATTTTGTGATACGACCTCTAATATGTTTACCAGCAGTTCCTCGACCCAAGCATCTGGAGCAAATTTAATATACATCTTGTTTACATCTACATTTTATTTTCTGTTCATCTGAAGGTGAATACGTTATTGAACGTTAGCTCTGTAGTTAATATATGACTAGTAACATGCAATATATCGTCATGCGTACTTCTCAAATCTTGCCAGACAAATAACAATCGGTATATAAAATTTAACATTTTTATTACTCAGTTATGTATGGGGGTTTTTATGTTGTTCCGGTAATTATGACTAACGGATTTGGTCATTGAATTAAATATAATTGATTTTGAATATATTCTTAAATGTGAAATAAGGAATAATATGTGAAAATACAAGATTTCCAATCATGCCATGCGACGCTTGGTTATTTGTGCCTACAAAAGTTATACCTGCAGGAAGAAAAATGACCATTTTGTGATCTAGAACAAATAAATGGAAACTGTATTACCTTCCAGGCCTGGAAAGAATTGTTTGTGGTCAGATAGAATACAATAATGTGCAAAATGTCAAAATTTTAATTTCCTGCAGGAGATTAGGTCATCATAATCCTACCTCTGTCTTCAGTCACAGATGTTTATTTGATCAGCCAATGAAAGTCAGGTGAATGTACGAAAAGGGGGTGGGGGTGTACAGCAAAGCGAGTTGAATCTTCTAAGCTTCGATTCAGGAGCAAGTTAGGTATATAATAAAAACAAAATTTTCTTTTCCTGCGTAAATACCGTATATTTTTCATCTTGTGGTACAAAAACGATATATTTTTATGATATTTTCGTGGCTTCGCTAGTCGTTAAAGTATCACATTGTTTGTACCACACGATGAATTATATCCGGTATTTACGCAGGGAAAGAAAATATCCTCTTTGTACAGGAGACAAATATTTTCCAACTGGTAATCCTGCTTACAACTTTTCAAAGTTGTTTCCAGTGTAATGGTAAATCTCAGATCCTAAGGAAGAAGCAACACCATACGATAGAGAATGATCTGTCAGTGTTTGGAAGTCCAGTTGTATTCTAAATTTATTTCCGCATACTATATATTATATTACTTCTTGCATTATCCTCTCCTGACCACTGCTTTCTCATTTAGTCACTATTCATACCCTGCTTTATCATATTTGACCTAACCAAATCAGGTAACCACAAATATGTGTATGCCATGAAAATAATGTCATTTAATTTGAAAAGATCGTCACTACCATAAGTAACAGCTGTATTTAACCAGCTTTCTTCCCAAATTGTGTATGACTGTGTTGTTCGCATCTCCTTTCAAATTAGACGAAAAACTCTACAGGTATAATCATAACATTATTCCTTAATTTAGATACTGTCACTTGCAAAATTTGCTCAGGCTTAATATTACCTGAAGCATTTTTGGTACAAGGATGTGTCTGATTAAGGGCTATTGGTAATGCACTATTCAGTACAGGTGGTTGGGGGATGGTACTCTGTGAAGAAATGGCTAAAAAATGATGGTAATAGTGGTGTCCCGTTTATTTCAGTTAAGTATCCTGTAACATTTAGCAGTGAGTGTGTGAAAGAATAACTTATAATAAAAACAATTCCATACCTTTTTGTCTACAGACTTTGATCCAGTGTACAGCAATATGGAGTCTGTATGCAGTGAAAAAGAAATGTCACTAACACTTATGAATAAGACATTTAGTGGCAAGGAGAATGGATCTTGTATAAAACTTGCAGAAATTGAACATGAGCTGTTTGTATGCACATACTGTTTGCATATAAAATGGAGTTTTGTAATTTCTGAACAATCTTGACAGTAGTTACTAAAAAAAAAGATCGGGAGGCCTACCCTGGCCATAAGAAGCATTGTATGATGAAGATAATGACACAATTGTACATGTATTTTGGTAATAATATTAATGACACAATTTTCAGTCCCAAACATTTTGATGATCCCAAAAACTGAACAGTCTGGAATATTTTCATATTCTCCGTTCACATGACTTTCTATATTTACACGTGGCTTATTCGACACGCCGTAGAATCCACTGTAAAAAAGCACATGGATATATACATGTATAATTGTCATATGCAGTGGCGTCACTAGGGGGTGCGGGGGTGCGGGCCGCACCGGGTGACACCATCACAGGGATGTGACACCAAAATGGAAAAATGCAAATTCGACAGATGCAAAATGCAAATTCCCATGGGGGAAGTCTGGAGGGGGTGACACCATGAGTTTACCTCACTGGTGACGCCAACCCTAGTGACGCCACTGGTCATATGCACCGTCTCTAAGCATGTTGCTCTATATTTAGTTTAAAATTCACTATTATTGACAATCGTAATATCCAACAAAATTGAACGAAGTACCTTCTAAAGCATGCAACTGCTCACATATCTTACCTGATCAGTTTTGTAAGTTTGTAAAAATGTGTTTCTTTCTTAATTTGAACTACACAGTGGCTTTAGGTAAAGTGCCTTCTCACACACTAGCGGAAACACATACAACAACTACAATAGTTCTCATATTTACAAGCAAATTCTATATATACCATTTATGCATACATATAAGGTTTATTTTGGATAATTAGCTAATGTCAAGTACTTTTCATTGTCTTTAGACGGGTATTAAGAACGAAGGACTGATAATATGTGAAGATATAAACTTCAGCGAAGTAATATTTACAGAACCACATGCGGTGAAAGAAGAGCGGAAAAGAAGTAAAATGTAAACTCGCAAATAAGTTATTTCATAGTATGTATTTCAGGAATGTTTAGGAATTTTCTTCGCTATTAATAGTACCCTCTACAATTGTACTTTCAATACGGAAAGTTTGATAGACATCGGGTTACAGGTATGCATAAAATAGGACTGTCAGTCACGGGACTGGGTTGACTGGAAGAAGACCAATCTAGCAGCCCCCAATACATGGCATCGTTACGTTTGTCACGCGCGTTACATCTTGCTTAGTCTTCGTACAACATGTTAATTACAATGCAATAGCTCAATACTATCTCAATGCCATGATCTATTGCGCGTAAAATACAATATCAAGGTGCCTATTTTATCTCATACAAATATTTTTTTCCGCAAAACAGGTTGTACCTGCACATTTCAATTACAGTTTTTTAAGTTACTAATTTATAACTTTTCACTTATTGCGTACTATAAGTGATATATGGCTATACCACACCCACCCACGCTGTGAAGCCTATTCCCATTACCAATAGCCCTTAAGACATTGAACACGCTGTGATGTTTTCTCTTGTTTGTGAGGAGTTATGTATTTATGATAAGTTGCCATTCTTGCTATTTAAGGGCAACAAAAGTAGTGAAGTTTTAAAAAGACTCGTACCAGCATAATCACTAACACCCATTATAAGGGTAATACATAGATACTCATAATTTATCTGGTACAAATCATGAAACTTAGGTAGTCTAGCATGCTCTAAAGTAGCAACAGAAAGAGTAGAAGAATACAAAGATAAAGCATACACTACAGTATTTTATTACTGAATAAGAAAACCTTGTTCTCTGAATCTTTTATTCGAATAGTCAAGTGTCTATGTTCTGTTCTCGTTGAAATTTGAAGTGTTCCTTTGTAATTCTTGAATGGCTTTCATACCTCGTCGTCTCTTTGAATTAAATAATTTCAACAAATAATTGCATCCTGTGAATTCTAGTCCCCCACCCCCACCTCCCAAAGGATTACTGATGCTGTTATCATTTAAAAGGGAGAAATTATGAGTAGCATATTTTAATACTGCTGCCAGGTTTGACTAAACATGATTCAGAGTCTAATTCAGGACATTTTAATGTAATATATAATATGTTGTTCTCTTCTAGACAACATGTATCCTATTCTCTGATAAGGTACAGATTAGGTAATTTTTTTAAAGTCCATTGTGTAAGCAACAAGTTGTTACTTTTTATTTGTGATCCAATATAAATTTCGTTTATTTTTAATGTACCAGTGTATATAAATTCTATATAAAACCTGACTTCTGTATTGTAATATCATACCATGGATGAGAATGGCTAGCGGGTATAATATGTATTCAGCAAATGTCGACACAGCATAGTTAAAATTCATAATTTTCAACTAAAGTTTAGCAATATTATTTTACTTGAAAACATCCAACAAAAAATAATGTTTAGGTAAACCACCAGCCCCTCTGACAAGCATCGTCTATCTACTTGTTAGTAAAATGATGGCATCCGGATAATCTTGAATTTGCATATTACATTAAAAGGCACTATGGATCCAGTCATTATTTGATTTTCACTTCAAAATACTTTTTTGTCTTTACTTTATGTATTGAGTTTTATTTTTAATGTATCTATTCTAATGCTCAATCCAAGATCTCACGTGCACATTTGCGTCTTTAACGCAGTGTAAAATGACTCTTTTTTTCTATTTCGGTTTTAAATTTATCAATGCTACTACTTTATTATATATATATATATATATATATATATATATATATATTATATAGATATATATATATATATATATATATATATATATATATATATATATATATATAAAGTTTAAATGTATCTGTTTCCGTTGTAAACTTTGTTCCCACTGATTTAATTATTTTTCTTACCGTTTATCCTTCTTTTGTCTAATTTGTCAATCCTACACTGTAGCATACTAGTATTATCATTTACTTTCCAAATAACATCTTCTTTGCATCTGTTTTATATCATTCTTTCTCAACATAATATCTGTTATAAAGCTGTTGAAAGAAAACATCATTCATTATTATGTTGTTATCATCCAGATCAGTAATAGATTAATCATTAGTTGTTCTAATAGGTCCGATCATCCTGTCGTTCAAATTTATTTCGTTTTGTTGTCCGGTATATTTTGATTATATCAGTTAAATCGTTCTTTTTCTGCAGCCCTGAGAAAACATTAGTATTACGAATTATCCTCTTATTCAGGTTGGTAATGTAAGTACGAAAATCAGGCATTCGCTTTTCATTCTCTTTCTTGTTGTTTTTTATTTATATTTTGTTCCTTTTATTTCATTATTTTAGCTTATCTGAAATTTTTTAATTTGTAACTGTAAATTCCCATAGTCTTACAGACATTACTTCATTTTTTCCATCCATGTCACTCTCTAATTCATCTATATCTGAGTGTATCCTTTCTTCAATAGTTCGCAAGTACTGCTGAATTGTCGGGTATTTGTCCTGATCTTTCTCTGACAGTCTGCAATGTTTGTACACAATTAGACATGGTATTAAAAGTCTGTTAAACAGGTCATCTGATTCTAAAACCTATTTACTGTATTCGGTAATCTGCTTTTTCAGCTTTTAAAATTTGCTAACTCTTTAATTTCCACTCTGCTCCTTAGAAGATGCTTTGTTGTCTATTTGTTCTCCCCATATTTTTCTATCTTGCAAATTATTATCCCCAAAAGTCTTGCATACTTGAGCATCAACAAGTATTTCTACAAGCTGTCTACAGGCTGCAACAGAAAATTTTTATATTACCTAAAAATGTGATATGGTTGTCATTGACGTTTAAATCATTGTTTATTGATTGGCCTAATATTACATCTTCTCCTCTACTGTTTTCTACAGATTGAAAGCTAAGATAAATACAAAAAGGTATCCTCTACCATTTATTTAAGGTGAAGAACAAAGGTTACATGAAAATTCTATGGAAAATCAATTTCCTTTTCAGTCTTCATCTTTGTTACTGATATTTAGTCTTCTTAGTTTATATGCAATTCCCTGTAACGATCATTAACATGGTATCATAAAACGTCACCATGATAAACATTTTATCCGATTCAGTGGATATCTGTATAGGTAGCTGGATATTGAATCCTAAGAAAAATAAGTTGTATTAATTACTCGGAGTGACGAGAAGTTTATGATTACTTTTTAGAACTCGCTATGAATCCTTTCTTCATTGTCATTATTTGCTGTCATTCCATCGCTTGCTTTGTTCATCTACATTTCAAGGTTATAGAAACTATCATTAATTACAACAGCCTTTTCAATTTTGTAGTTGATGTAAGAGAATATTAAATTTTTCAGTTAATTAGGTATATTATAATAACCAACAACAAAATTATTTTCTCTACAATGAAATATCGCGTTCCTAATTTAATAATTAATAGGTAAGGTAGAACTGATTTCTTTGTCAGGAGATCCTTGTATTATAAGATAAATGTCTACTTGTATAGGAGAAATGTACACAACCGAGACATAAAGAGTTTACCTTTGGTTTCTTTGTTGCAGTTACGATGGTTTCCTTGTTTTCTGTAGATTATAAAAAAAAATCTTACTTTTTCAGTTTGTTTTCTCCTTCAAATATGGGTTGCTTTTTTTGTTTTTTGGCTTTTTAACATCATGAATCTCCGCGTTTTTTTTATTTTCTTCCTGATTCATTCTTCCTTCCTTATATTTTTTGTACTTCGTAACTATAAAACTAAATTTCTCACGATTTGTTTGATTACGGCTTATTGTCCTGCTCACCATGTCACTGATACTGTTTGACATACTAATGCCAGATATCACAATCTCATCATGTTTTAAACGTTGCTATATGTCAAGCTTTTCAGAAACCACAGCAAAAGTGGATCCAAACCAGTTAAAAGCCAGAGAGATGACAACTTATATAGCTATTACTGCGTTTCCTAAATCAGCAGCACTTCTATCCCTCCCACATGAAACTGTAGACATGGTAACTTCTCACAAGTTATTATAATTGTTATAAATTACATTGTATCTGTTTTGGCACCTCTGTAATATTCGATCTCTTTGACCAAATCATTCTTAGTTTCGTTGATCTATTGCAGCCTGCAATTAAGGCTATTTTCTGTCGGCAGTGGAGGCTACAAAGGTTGCGGGTCCCACCCACCCCGTGTGTATGTAGGAAACAGACAGTTTAGATTTAGTATTTGAAACTGATTTGTCAAGCTTTATGTGGTATAGCTGTGTGTTCAACTTTAACAGATTTCTTTGTTTTGCCTTTCAATTTTGAACTGTAATTATTCTTAGGTCCAATATTACTCATTTTATAGATTGTGCTATTTAAATACCTAATTATTGTGTCTAGCACGATCCATTGAGCCCATTATAAACGGGCTAAATGCAGTTTGAATAATGAACATTTGACTGCGTCGAATTCGAGTTTGTTGGTCAATCTATTGTCAGCTTAAATAGCTGTTCAAAAGCATGTTGTAACGGATTGTAAGAGCTGAGTTAATTGTTTGCATAGTAAATAATGCTAATGGTGCTGTTTATCTCACTTGACATGTTCTTTCTTGTTAAATTTCACAAAAGTTCTGGAATTTGAGGGGGGGGGGGCAGTATCTGATTTCACTGGTTGTTCTTGAGGTGCTTTTTCAGGTATACCAGGTTTGAAAATACTACCAGCTCTGTTCTTTTTGTATACATCAACATCAGAAATAACACATATATTCACCGCGTGTCCAGAAATGCATTTTGTTTTAGCTACGAGAACATGGTTCATTTATTATATCTAGTAATACTACATTTTATTCTTGCTTTGCTATAACTGCTCTTCTTTTAATCTTTTTATTTATTCGGACATTTCCCATGTTATCTACCAAGTTCAACTCTACGTGGATTTTTTACAAAGAAGTTACCTTCTCTTCTGTTCTTTTAATCCTTGGTGTTTCTTCCTTTTTGTTGTTTTCGCCTTCCATTTGTCTTACAATATCTCTGATGGCGTTCGTTTCATTTTGTGATTATTTTATTTTTTATCTCCTGGAGGTAGGTGGTAGGGTGTTGTTCTTTTTAAAATGAAAATAAGGTGTTTTGTAGCTAAACCAGGACACACACTGTCTAAAACAATATATGTCGTGGGCTGTATGGTGTTGGTTTTCGAAAAAGAAAGATTTAGAACTGGCCTTGGATTCGTGTCTATTATTAATTTATTTTTCTCTCGTTGGATTGGGGGTGGGGGTGGGAGGAGTTGGTTTGAAATATTGAAATAAGGTTGTTTGTGGGTTAGCCAGAACGAAATAACTGAATACTGCTAACAAGGATATAAATAACTGAGGAAAAGAAAAATCATTCTATTAATCAAACGAAATTACACTGGAATGGACCTAAATTATACTGGAATGGACATACATTATACTGGAATGGACATAAATTATATTGGTATGGATCTAAATTATACTGGAATGGACATAAATTATACTGGAATGGACATAAATTATATTGAACTGAACCTAAACTATACTGGAATGGACATAAATTATACTGGAATGGTCATAGATTATACTGGAATGGACATAAACTATACTGGAATGGACATAAATTATACTGGAATGGTCATAGATTATACTGGAATGGACCTGAATTATATTGAAATGGACCTAGATTATAGTGGAATGGACCTCAAATATACTGGAATGGACATAATTATACTGAATTTGACCTAAATTATACTTGAATGGACCTAAATTATACTGGAATGGACGTAAAGTATAAGAACAGTGGGACTGTAGGCAAAACTTTTTACCATATATTGTTTCAATGGACCTAAATTATAAGAACAATTAGAGTTTAGGCACACAATTCACTTTATATTGTTTCACGGTGATACACCGTTAACATAAACACTTGTGTCAAATAAATTACATTTACAGAAAATGTGTACAAATATTGTTTCCACAGTACCGACCGATGGGCCATATCAGTACAGCAGTTCTTGAATGTCACGTGATACGAATATCACCGCGCTCTTTAAAACCATAAAGGAAAGGTCTGTAGCTATGTCGATTTGTGTTGCTCCTCCTTTAATCATTGCTGTGGGAGAGCACATTTAGCTAATTTTCACATGTTGTGGACACGAAGTGGAACACTCCAATTTGTATGAAGCTAGATAAATAAGATGCGTCTTGGAGAAACAATAGCTATTACGCTTCGTTGCCTTGCATGAGACAGGTTCGTGATCCGCGGCAAATTTTCTTTAAAGTAGGATTTTACCTCATACATGTAATCATGAAAACTCATAACGTGATTATTGAGTCAGTTGGTAAAGAGAGGAGCAGGTAGGAAAGTTTGATTCCGAAAGTTTGATTCCGAAGCACATCTGGCATCTGCCATCACAAATACCAAGAATTTACAAGATGACTGGTATGGCCATTCCATGTTTGACAATCCTTCACACCAATGCAGATGAAGAAAAATCATTTTCAGAGCTCAGAAAGATTCAAAAAGATATTCGGTCAAGTTTGAGCAACATTATTATCCAGTGTCTAACGAGTTCAAAAATTAACATTAATAAAACTTTTATCACCTTCAAACCCTACAATAAACTATTCAGGACAGCAAAGTCTTCATCCAAAAGTTAATGCTGTACTCCACTCTCCAAAAAAATCGTGGCTTTATATGAATAATTTATGACTAAATCATAATTGATGGAAAGTGAATGGGAAATGAATTCTGATTTTGTTGAATACTGGTTTTCAAAGACAGAAACTTTTTGTATTTGTATGCCTCAGCGAGACAGTTGCAGAAGCATAGTGTGTTACCCTGGGTCATTTCAAGCACTGTTGTGGGGCATCCGTTTTCCATGAACGCATTTTGTTTATTTATGTTAAATATATGAGTAATTAGATTATGTGTATATGATTGATATATGAAAACGATAGTCTATCAGCTTGTTTTGTTCGGAAGTTTATTAAAGTCTTCAAAGAAAACATGACTAGCTAGCTTAGTTTTCATTGTACAACATCGCTTATTTCGGTCACGCGCACTAACCCATCCTTTGGACCACAAAACCCACCTTTACAGTTTCAAAAACCTCGTACTACTGACTGGAAGACATGCAGGTATGTTATGGTAATATTTCATTTTTCTGTGCCTTGTTCAGTGTAGGGAAGACTAATTAGTCCAAGCTAAAATGTGATGCAGTATACGTCATTCAAGCTCGAGGCAAACGTGACAGGAGATCGGGTTTCTCCGTATCCTTCCAGTGAGGTGGGTAGGTGGGCACAAAACTGGGATAGTTCTTCAAATTCTCATAGAACGCCTTGATGTTTGTATATTTGGAAAACTCCATACGACATCTATCCTTCTATGCTACATTAGGGTAGAAACTAGACCTCTGCCATGGAATAAGCCTTCGTATTGGCCAGGTCTTGCAATGGAATAGAGGGGCACAATAAATATAACGTTTTGACCATCCCGAGAAATTTAAAACAATTTGAGAATTATATCCGATGTGGGCAGCCTAGATGACAAAAATTATATGTCTATTCATACGTTTATCCGTCAACAATTTCTTACAGCTAGCGTAAGTGAGCCAGTATTTTGACACATTTCATTGATTTATCACCCTGTGTACCGGATTTCAGTATGTTTAGACAGCTAACTATTTCGTGCGTTCTGGATTCTCCTGTATTTTTCCTATTTACCTGCAAACCACGAAGCGTTTTTCAAAAAAGAATTGATAGAAATCGTGTAGAACTTTGCTTCATTTCGCCTACTTCAGGGCAGTAAACACCCCCTAAGAACCCAGTGTTACGTCAACTTTACGGCAAGCGCAGATACAGGCGACATGACCGGGATTTCATCAATGTAACTTTAACCTGGGCTTAATTTTAAGTCTATCATTCAGCAATCCGATTGAACAGAATTTAAATGTGACTTAACTTTTACGAATCAAATATCTTAAGTCTATACCAGGGGTGAGCAAATTTTGTTTTCACCCACTTGTCGAGCACAAGTGCTTTCAGAAAATTCAATTGTCCCACATTACGTTTCACTTGTCCCAAAATTTTAATCACTTGCAAAGATTTAATGAGGCGTGTGCAGTTAATCCATAGAAAAAAACAAAACGAAATAATATACAACATAATTATTTCTTAAAAGAATTTAATTTTTCAAAAACTTTGGTTGATATACATTTAGCTACTTCAGGTATATATGTTTTAGCTGTTGGATTTGAAAAAATGTCCATGTACATCTCTGCCACCTGCACCAGCACTAAGCCAGCAGTTGATAGCTGTATCTGGGTTAAAGTCCTCAAGCTCTGGTCCATTTGCTGAAATGTTCATTAGAATTTGTAAACTTTCTTTTTTTAAAGAATTCCTTAATGAAGTCTTGATTACGTTCATTGAGCTAAATCCTCGCTCACACTCAGCAGTGGACGAGCTCATTGCAAACATGATTTCTAATAGTTTGCATAACAGACTGATACAAGGTGGAGTTTTCATTAGGAATGTTCCAAGAATTTCAACAGGTGGATCCGGTGATTGCTTATATGCCCCAGTCTTCGCTTTGAACACAAAATGCTGCTCATTTGGTTTTGTAAGGGCCTTTCCTAGTGGAGTGTCAGCAACTCTAACGTCACTGATTTTTTGCACATGCTGGTTAGTGCCATGCATATATTGTGCTGCACATGCCTTGTGAGGTCCAGAAATGTCACGAGACTTGATTGGTTCAATCCTGAATTTGTCAGTTCCACTGACAAATACACTGGTTTAACTCCCAACCTGTGCCAGTTTTGGATAATGTTTGCAATAACTGCAAAACATCTTTCCTTCGGAGTCAATAAATTCAAGCCAAGGATAACAGTCAATCCAATGCGGCTAAAAATTTCTCTGTCTCTTAGTAGTGTCATATTTGACATTTTTTGCTACCACGGATTCTAGCTTATGTCTATTTGGAGATATAACTACCTCACACTCAGTAGTAGTCTTACGTTTTATCCCTCTACTCTCACAAATATATTCCTTCTCCGAATCGTCCTTATTACCTTTCTTGCGAAAATAATTTATAGTAAATATCACCTTGTTTGAAAACAGCTTCTAAAGTGATCATACCATACATTTTCTATTTTAACTATTTTAAATACAGAGACAGCTCATTAATTAGTGTAATTGTTTTGCTTCAAACGCAATATCGCACGTGTCAGTTAATCCTCTGTATAATCAATTAAAAATTAAAGATTCTTTACTGCCATTTAATCAGTTCATATTTAGGAAACCAACATCGAATTAAATGGACTCGCTGGATTAAAATTAGAGCGAGCCGCTCGTGCGGATCTGGTTTGAGCAAACACAATGCAACAAAGCCGCTTAAAACACTGCTAATTAGTCATACCGGCTTTGTTTTGTTTGGCGTGTTTTGATTTGCCGATAATTTGGTCGCTGAACTCAATATGCAGTCAAGCGGTAAGAGAACATGCGCATATGCGACAGTTATCACTGACCACCTGTAGGTGTTATACCGGATTTAAATGTATACATGAAGAGGGGCAGAATCAAGTAGTCAGTACGCCCGGAGGGCATGAATGGCCAAATAAAGATAGATATAGTGATTAAAGCACGAAAATAAGGACTTGCCCGACTTTTTTTAAAATAGGAAAAGAGCACTTGTCCCGGACTAGCGACTTAGAAAATTGTACTTGCCCGACTCGAAAATGAATAGCCCGGGACGTCGGACTATGGGATTTGCTCAGCCCTGGTCTAGACTTAAGATTTTAAGACATGGTGAAACTGGGCTCGGCCTGGAATGCATAAAGCGTTGGAAATAAATGACTAAGAGTTTACTCAAAGCTCATTCGTTAGAAACAAAAAGTGAAATCTTTCAATATTTCCCGGAATATGTTGTCAGAGTCAGAGAAACATGGCAAAATATTCAATAAATATACAAATATTGCAAATATTGTAAGGGATATCTTATATCTCAGTCTCAACCTTGAATGTTTCATTAGTTTAAATGTGTTATTATTTTGCTTTACATTGATGGTGGCAAATTAGTCTTAGGAAGAAGAAAAAAAAAAGAATACGTCAGTGCCTGCATGTGAAGCTCAAACTAATATAAAATAAAAAAAAATTCAACCAGACCCTTAAAAGTACCACGGCAGACTACGCCTCATTGAAAGCTGATGTCGCAAAACCCACCACTTGTGCTTTTCCACACACGTGGACTTGACAAAAGAGGAATGGACAACTATTGAAAATGTAATATCTGTTCTACATGTTTTGTTTCCTAGTGAATCAATTCTTCACGTGCTTTATGAAGTCTCTCTTAAAACATTTTCTGGAATCAAATTCAATTATTGCTTTGTGTGTCACGATTTAATGTGTATTAATGAAAATTACGATGTAGTATATAATGGGGGCATTACAGAATTAACCGACTTTTACAAGTGGAGAAACTGAGTTTCATGCGGGAAGAAACTACTTTAAATTATGCGAATATTCTATTACATTTAGTATAGTGGGAATTTCAATCCATATCGTCATATCTTCCGAGCTTGCTTGTTCTGATATCTAGCACATATGAAGTGTTCGTAATTTATATTTGGAGTGTAGAAGAACATGCCTGATATCTAGCACATATGAAGTGTTCGTAATTTATATTTGGACTGTAGAAGAACATGCCTGACTTTCCTTTAGAACGCTTGAAATAATATAATCAATATATTGTCTATCTTTTGCACTGACAAAAAACAGTTAGACACTGTTGCAAGACCAATTCTTCATAAGAAAGATTCAACGCTATAGGATGACAAGGTCGCTCTCACGTGGAAATATGAAATTTCCTGTGTGTGATCCATATCGGTAATTACTTTTATGCTCAGAGTTAGAAATACAGCGACAAAATGAGCTCTGCTCATGACTATAAAGCCTTTACTCTGACGTTACATGGCAGGCTAAGTGGGGATCCAGATTGACAAGTGGCGAGGGATGGAGAGGCTTTCTTCATAATCAACGTCTGTATATATATATATATATATATATATATATATATATATATATATATATATATATATATATATATATATATATAATATCAGGGTTCAGGACAAAATTCGCAAGCACTCGTCCCTGGGTCGAGTGAGTTGCAAGAGTTACTTGTCCCTGTCCTCATTATACTCAACAGTTCACTTCGCCACTACATTGCTTACGCTTTTACTAAAGAACCACAGGTACCTATATGATGCAAGTTTGACACTAAAATGGGTAACAGC
This sequence comes from Margaritifera margaritifera, assembly GCA_029931535.1. Lineage (NCBI taxonomy): Eukaryota > Metazoa > Mollusca > Bivalvia > Unionida > Margaritiferidae > Margaritifera > Margaritifera margaritifera. The sequence goes on along the minus strand of JAQPZY010001665.1, from coordinate 5,928,301 downwards.
CATGAAAATAGTATGTTCTAATACATGGCTCATTAGATAAACATATAATAAGAGACAAGGCTTGTAACTCGTGAAATTGCAGTTATATACATAGCCCTTTCTTAGTGGTATTTGCATTTAATGGAAACATTTCAGTAATCTAGGCATCATAATTTTCCTTTTCAACGAGCTATCGCACATCTTTACGAATTAGATATGGGAGAAGTTAAGAGACAGAGAATGTCACCATTTTTTTATTTTCGTCTGGTCAGACATTGCAACGCTACCCCTCAGATCACCAGTAGTTTCAATACAGTGTAGCATTTTAATACATCGTCAGGCCAAAGTAAAGACCCCAGCAAATATTTATATAAGTATGTAATTACTTTTCACAAGAAAAATGTCGGTAACTTGCATTTGAAAGAAGAATTCAAAACTGTCTCAATTTCCACCACTTTTGTGCTAAATGATCCATTTTGGTCAAATCTCCAGACTAGAGAGCTACAAACGGAAGCCATAAAAAGGAAGATTGCTGATTATCCAAAAGAACTGGTACATTTATATGTCATTACCCCAACTAGATTTCGACCAATCAGCTGTTGTCTCGACATTATCTGCTTTATAAGCAGATCACAACAGCATGCATTGTGTGAAAGTTGATAGGAATTGGATGAGACACTTAAAATACTTATTTCGAATGGAAGTTGGCAACAAATTTCTTGTGACAAATAATTACATACTTTTATCTGCTGGCATCTTCCTTTTTGCGTGACAATGTATCAATAAAGCTTCAGTCCTGAAAATACTGGTTACCTGGGGCAACTGTAACATTGCCTGACCAGATGACAAGTCACAAAAATTATGACATTCGCTGTCTCTTAACTTCGCAGATGTTTCGCTCATAAAGACGTGTGCTAGCTCGTTGAAAGGGAAACTTTCTCCCCATCAAAACGATGCCTAAATTGCTGAAAAGTGTCACTGTAAAATGCAGACACCATTGATAAGTTGAGGTCTAGGTTTGAAACTGCGACATAATATTTTCATAATAGTTACCCATTTTAGTATCAAGATTACATCGGTTACCTGTGTAAAACAAAACGGAGTCGTTCCTTTGCGACATGATCTAGAATGAAAACAAGTAGGCAAATTAGGCAACGGTTATTTATAATTGAGGCACGTCAACTGTTAAGCGATGTTGAACTTCGGCGCTTGGTTATTATAAAAAATGCAATCAGATTTATTCTCAAGATGCGAATCTGCATCTACTAGGCCCAGGGACGAGTACGTAGTAAAGTTTTACTCGGACCAGCCAATTTGTACCCGGTCAGGACAAGAGGACGTGTGGGTTTCCTGAACCCTGATATACAGAGTCTGTATTGAGTTTAAATTATAAAGTCTTTCTGAGTTTCCATACGTTTCGACTAATTCGCCTTCATCATCATCATCAATGGAATGCACTGCTGATGACGAATTACCCGAAACGTATGGGAGCTTAGAAAGACTTTATTGCATTATTATTATTATTATTATTATTATTATTATTATTATATCGAAATTATGATGATTGAACCTAACGTTGCAGGTAACTTTAAAGAAAAAAAAAACGGATAGAGGGATAGGAAGATCTCAAAGCAGAGAATGCAGCCCAACCTCATTTTTTTCCTCTGACTTGTTTCGCAGTTAGTAGCACGTGACACTCGATATAATATTCTCCTGTATATTACTGGACTGTAATGATGCTGATTACAACAGATGTATATAAACAGGTCTTTGAAGTAGGATCTCCAGTTTGTTTTTATTTTAATTAGGAAAAAAATACACAAATCCATTTTCAAAACGAAATGCTGTAAATATCACTGAGGGAAAATGTGTTTGACTGGAAAGGGACTCGAACCCGATCCACCTAATCAGTAATATACCAAGCCGACGTTCCTAGACGGTACTAACATCATGCCGTTTAGAATATTCAATTAGTCACAACTATCCCGTATGATACTGACATGTTTTGTAAGTGACTCATCCCATCGTACCACCAAATGTCACAAGAGAAAATATGAACAGTTCGGCTTGAACCCGGATGTCCAACACACAAGCATTATATTATACGCCCTAAGAAATCCGAGTAGAAGTTTATAATATGATCAAGTTTAAGTGGTGTATAGCGACTGTACAGTATATAAATCATTATTCTAACGCTTCTGTCGTATTTCAACATTTTCTTAACTAATGGCGCCGTCTGTTTTGGGATCTACATGAATCAACCTGGCCCCGTTGTCCTTTTATGTCGTTTGTAAAGATTTTGGCTGGAAATTGATTGAACACAAAACATAGGTAAACCAATGATTTATAAATCAGATATTTATATCATAACGATCAAGATTCACCACAATACATGATTTAGGGAATACACGGGGCTTTGAAAAACGGGGTAGTAGGTGGGTGGGGGAAATTACTGTATTGTGAAGGCGTGCCTTTCATTATTCAAGGTAAAGGACTTTACAGAACAGATGACAATTTTAAAATTCAAATTTTGTTGATTTCTTTATTTAAAAAATACAATAAATTTAAAATTGATGTATGTTATAAATTATCATAGCTCTAGACATTTACAAGATATTTCTGGAAATGATAACAAAGTAATAAAACAAAAGGAAATGAAAGAAACAAACTCTGCGACTTCAAGCCGGTAAATTGTGTTAATTCAATAGCTGCAAACAGGTTTGTTGCTTTTTACGTAAATTTACACTAAACTTACCTAAAATCGGGCCCATTATCGGCTAACGCATATATAAGCGTAATATTTCTATTGGTTTGTAAATATCATACAGAGATCTGTATTTTTATCAAATCAATCAATCAAGCAGTCAATCAATTAATCAATAAACTTGTGACTTTACGACCAAAGCTTCGTGCAAGACATTCCTCAAAGACTTTATAAAGCGGTGTATCAATAGTTGATTGTAATCTTTTATGTTTCTGTCCTCCACGCCTTGGAGGAAGCTTGACAAAGCGATCACAGTGGCAACCCTCCCTACATCCGTTTGTCCGTCCGTCCGTTCACCCTTCCAAGTCCTATATTAACATCAGTGTTAAGGTTTTAATGCAGTCAGTGTCTCGGGGTTGGTAACTGAGTAATGTTACTTGGTAGGAAATACATCTTGATGTGAATAACACCAAATCACCAAACTCTCGAGGGCTGTCAATGTATGCAGGCCGTAGCCAGCTTCTTGTTTTAAAATTATAATTCATTTTTTTATATTATTTTTTATTTATTTCCTAATTGTGTTGTTAATACCTCCAATGCCGATAATTATACATCATATTCGATAAACAGGGAAGAATAAATAATTCAGTGATCCGCTCCTACGAGCGGCTAATCGACAGTTGTTATTATTATTATTATTATTATTATTATTATCGGTGCCAACAAAGAATGGGAAGCAATTCACAGATAATAATACAAAAGACCACGGCAGGCTCTAATGCATGGATTACCTATTTCAAGATGTTGACAGATTGCTTTGGATTCGTTGACAACAATGTCCCAGACTCTGAAAGTAGAAACCAAAACAAATGATAAATAATAATTTAAGTTTTGTTTTATAAGGTTGCTTATTTGTAAGTTTAGTGGTCTAAATAGTTTGGACACTTTCTTCAAAGAGACGACTGAAAATGTGTAATGAGAATATACAAGAATGTGTCTATCAACGAGAACTGGGACACACTATGCATATAATATTGACAAAATACAGTAAATCGTTCGATAGATTGACGGGTAGGAACCTAAGTAATTGTTTAGGTAGAAGCTGGTAGGTGAGTAGAAAGGTAGATCGCTTAAAGTTTGGCGGGTAAATAGGCCTTGAGGTAAGTACATTTAGGTAGTTAGGTAGATATGTCCGTTCGTAAGTATGCAGTTAGGCCGGTAATAATCCAAGCAGGTATGTAGAAAGAAAAATAGACAGACGGACAAACAAATAAATTAATAGATAGATGCGACTGAATCCCGCACAATGTTGAGTAAAAAAAAAAATATTTTGAGTAAAAAAAAAAATATTTTGAGTAAAAAAAAAAATATTTTATAAAAGTAGCGTTTGAATAAATGAAAAGAATTTTTTTTTTTTTTTTAAAAGCACAAAACTACGATGGAGGTTACACCGTCGGTGGAATTTCAATTTATATAACTAGAGAAGCTAGCTTGTAACACAATTAAACATTCATGATAGACTATATATTAAGTTTAGAAACAAAGCCTCTTGGCTTGCACAGGAAGCATTGGCGATCGGCGTATCAGAACTAGGTCAGTGTACTGAATTGTAAACCAAATTTCATTACTGATGTATATAGATAAGGGTATCAATTACACGCATGTACAACGTCAGGCTTTGTTCTGAATAAAGAAACAAATAAATATGCACCATTATTTCGAGGTAGATATAAAGAAACGTCTGGAGAGAGAGAGAGAGAGAGAGAGAGAGAGAGAGAGAGAGAGAGAGAGAGAGAGAGAGAGAGAGAGCGGTTCCAGATATACAGCTAGACAAAGAATAGATATTATTGGGTTAATACCTATACCAACAGAAACTGCGTACGTAGAAGTATAGTTACGTCGTATCTTGCTATGTACCTACCTATAACTAACAATATACAGCAACCTATCCAATTACTTTCCTAAATAGCGGTCAGCATGCATATATATATATATATATAATATATATATATATATATATATATATATATATATATATATATATATATATATATATATATATATATATATATATATATATTAATATATATATATATATATAATATATATATATATATATATATATATATATATATATATACATATACACATACATACATACAGTCCATTCATTGTGATAAAATAAAGATAAAAACCAAAGCAACCCGAGTTGTTGATGAGCAGGGGTCACAAGATACCGCCGATTCCGTGGTACAGGTCAATATCTTAACGTGTTTAATTAACAGTTGAAAGTAGGTCACATCAATGAAGTTTTTGTGAAATACACAGCTTAAATCCCAGATGCAACTACAATGTACGTTTGGTTGTAAGAGGTTAAAAGGATGTTGAAATTAAAGCAAGCACCATCTCTATCAATGTTCAAAATCCTGGAAAAGTTGTCACAGTGATTCAGTTTTGATGTGTAAGATGCTTTCATTTAACCATGCAATATTAGTTAAATTCAGTAGCAATAGGCGAAAGGATATTAGAATTGTGAACATTTATATTAAATTGATAAGTAGGTTGCTGTGATCCAGTTTTTGTGCACGAAATCTGCTCATCCCAAGATGCATACAAACTGTAAGTTTGATATTAATAGATGTACTTAATATCAATTTTACAGCACGGACAGGGGTGACAGACGTGATTTTGAAGCAAGTTTGGATATGCCCCGGAAAGTAGAATCATTAGTCCACTTTTCGTGTGTGACACAAGTCCATTCATATGGTGCGTGATAGGATGGACACATGTTGTAAAGAATTATTAATAAATCATGGAAAGTATGTCACAATTGTAGTAAAACAGCTGATGATTCCTAGTCAACCCTTTTCAACTATAAATTTACTCTGATGTAAGCATGTACAAAAACAAAATTATATTATGATCCGGAAACTAGTATTGCACGCACGGATTACAGATATGATAGTGTACGCAGAATATAGATATTAGATACACGGAGATATAAGAAAGACACATTAACTTCTTGTTTCGATTTTGCATGAAAATGAACCAAATTGAATGTGTGTGTGTGTGTGTGTGTGTGTGTGTGTGTGTTATTGTTATTATTTTGTTAATTTATGATTCTTAGTGCCTTTCACTGGTGTAAAATAGATGGCTGACGCTATGAAGAATGTAAGAGGTTTCCAGAAATTTCTTTGGTATTACGAGAAAGCAAAACAATGTTAGGCATATGAGCACGTGTTAAATAATATCTGAACTTATGTTAATAATTTAGTTCTTTGTGTGTCGTACAAAGTGATGTGCAATTGTATTTTAATGATTTATGACAGCTGACCGTTATTGTATTGTTGAACATTTTTCAACTTGTCAGTAAATCAGTGATCTAAGCAATGACCAATTCTGGTTTTCACGCATTTCATACGTTTGAATACATTAATGAATCAATAATAAAAACAGCATGTTAAGAGGTGAGGCTATAAAAATACATTCCTCATTCAAATGCAGTGGAAACTGTCCTTCTTAAATTACTTAAATTAATAATAATAATAATAATAATAATAATAATAATAATAATAATAATAATGACAATAATAATAAATCTTAACGATTAAACCCTCCTAAGAGTGAACACCTACATAAATCTTCTGCTCACGGCATAAATTATAAATATGTAACGTAGAGAATGTTTACTAAATAAAGCAATCATGTGCTTTACACGAGGAACACATCACATATGTGTACAACATGTAGAAATATTAATGCGCAACCCTAATTCAGCTATTCATGAGGGGTTGGGGGGATTAGTTTAGATGGAACATTATGTCACTATAGAATATTGTAGATCTATACACATTACAAACCTGTCTAACATGGGCACAGAAGACGAAATGTTAATTTTTCAATAGAAACTCCAGCCGTAGATGACGAATAAGGAAAGGAATATGTGTGATTTGACATATGATATGCTCACAAGCATTTTCTCAACCCCGAACATCTGAAACAAACAAAAAATATACATAATGTGTGCGTCTACATTTTCTTTTCTATACATTTGCAGATATATACATTGTTGAACATTATCTAATTTGTAGCATGTACCATACAATCCCTTATCATCTGTCTTCCCAAAAACAGCCAGACACAATGGTTATCTGTATGAAGAGATTAACATTTAAGTTACTGAATTCCGTGTGGGTTTTTTTTGTTGTTTGTTGTTGTTGATTTTTTTTTGTTTTTTGTTTGTTTTTTTTTTGCTCGTCAAAAAAATACTCTTTTGTTTCGTTAGACTGTAGTCTTAATTTATAACACTGAGAATAAACCATATTGAATAATCCTTCCTAAGCATTATTTATATTTTCTTTCGCTGGATTGAAGGATTTTCTGGATAAGTGTATCTATCTGTTTTTACAGAGTATCAAGACACATGTTAAACTCATTCGTGGTGAAAAAAGCATGACATTTGTTAAAGTTGTATTAGCTGTCACATCACGAACTTTGTCTCTGTCTCGCTCTGTCTCTGTCTGTATGTCTGTCTGTCTCTCTCTCTCTCTCTCTCTCTCTCTCTCTCTCTCTCTCTCTCTCTCTCTCTCTCTCTCTCTCTCTCTCTCTCTCTCTCTCTCTCTCTTGTGAGGTAGACATAGAAGAAAGGAATTCTGCTCCTGTACTTATAATTAAAGGACCGACCCACTGAATCCAATGTAACTGCATCATAATGGAGACACATAAATTCCAACTCATAATCATGTTTCATACCTTTCAAAGCTATTCCCAGCTTCATGATAAATGTTGTTTCCTGAGGAAGAGGAAAAAGATACAATGGACAATGACATAGTAGTATCTGGAAGTCAAACGGTATTCTAAATTTCTTTCCTTATACTATATGCTGTATTGCTTCTGTATTAGTGTTTTGTGCATATCATGACCTCTGCTTTCTCAATTAGTCATTCATGATATCCATCTCACTCCTATTTTGTTCTAGCCCAACCTGGTTACCACAAATGCGTGTATGTCGTGAAACTGCTGTAGTCATTTAATTTTGAGAAGATTGTCACTACCATAAGAAATGGCTGTCTTTAGTCAGCAATCTTCCAAAAAATTGTTTACGACTGAGTTGTTATCATTATGTATTCAAGTATAACGTACAAATTATTAGACTATTTTTTAAAAGTATATTGTGTTAGCAAAAAGTTTTCTTTTACCTATAACCCAATTTAAAATTCAGTGTTTTCTTTATCTTCATTGAACTAGCTGATAAAAGTTGTATATAAAACCCGATATCTCACTTAGTTTTGAGGGGCAAATTTTATCACAAATTATGAACAGCCCATGTTTCAGTAAACTCATATCCCCTCTGACGAACAATGTGTCTCAACTTCCTACTATACTGATACCATCCAGATACTTGTGACCTGGTACATTCAGTTAAAAAGGTACCATAGATCCAGTCATTGTTTGATTGACTCTTTAGACTCCATTGTTTGTATTTATCGATTTCCTCTTATTGAAAGGCAACGTCTTTTAAAAACCTGTCTTTATCATCGAGATAAGTAACATATAAATCATTAGTCATTATAATAGGACTAATTCTGCTGTCATTCACATTTATTTTGTTTTTGTTTCAGGTTATATCAGTTAAATCATTCTCTTTTTTTTCTTTTTTTTTTTTTTTGGCATATTTGTAAAAGCATTAGCGTTCATATTTATCTTGATTGTCAAGTTGGTAATACTAGTACTAAAATTGCTAGTTAGCTTTTTAAACTCTTGGTCGCGTTTTTATTGTACATTTATTGGCGGTGGTGGTTCATTATTAAAGTTTTTCTGAACTTGTTCAATTTCTGATTATAAAGTGGCATAATCTTCCAGAGAGTTCATATGTTTTCCATCCATGTCACTCTCATGCTTGTATCTTTGAGTTGATCTTTTTTCAATAGGTTGCAAGTACGTCAGTATATTGGGAATTTATCTTGCTCTTTCTCTTACATGTCTGCAATGTTTGTACATCATTACGTAGTTTATTAAACCTCTATTTAAAGAAGTCATATGTATCTAAAATCTGTTTCCTGTTGACGCTAATCTGCTTTTGCATCTTTATAAATTGGTTAGCTCTTTTAGTTACACTCAAGTTAATAGAAGATATTTTTATCTACTTGTTGTCAATATGTTTTTGTATGTTTCTAATTTGTATCGCCAAAGTCCCACTTTGTATGCATCAGCACGTATTTGTACAAACTCTCAAGTAGCTGCCTTTTGTCGCAAACCACGGGCTAAAAACCCCTACGCTCTATTAAGAGAGCGCATTAGATTTTTTCCCGTGGCTTGCTACGATGGGTTTTGCATCAGTTGGTTTTAGCGTGTAAACCAAATTTCTGATGTGGTTCCTTTTACGTTTAACTCACTATTTATTGACTGACCCAATGTTACATTGTTTCGTCTGCTTTTTCTATAGATATAAATTAAGATCACTAGGACTTTTTAAAGATATATCCGCCATTTGTTTAACGTGATAAAAACATATCAGGTATTACTTCTCTTTCTTCATCTTTAATACTGATATTTAATCTACAAATGTTATCTTTTTGCAATTGCTTGTAATGACCAATAACATTGTGTGAAACAAAGACACCATGGAAAAGATTTATAGCAGGCAATGACTCTAGCAAACACGAATACTATTAATTAGATTAAGTTTAGGTGATATTGTTCTCCTAGAGAACGATGTACAAATTGTTGTGTTTCAAAGCCCACAAACTGAATCTAATTAGGTATATATCTTTGCAGACCTCTGGCTATTGAATCCTAATAGGTTTAAGTTGTAGATTTTTATGTGCCATAATTTCTCCTTATGAAGAGAACTTTATAATGAAGCTTCATGCACTAAGTATTAATACTTTCTTCATTATCTTTATTTGCTGTCATTCCATCAATGACTTTGTTTGCTTATATACATTTCAAGGTTTTATAAACTGTCAGGAATTAAAAGAGTTGTTTCATTCTTGTCGGTGATGTAATAAAATATGTTCCTTTCCAGTTCATTAGAAATAATGTAATAACCATCAGCACAATATTTTTTCTATGTCTTAATTTAGTTATCAATTAGAAAGGTAAAATATATTTCTTTTTCAGGAGGTCCTTCTATGGTAATATAATTGTCCATTTGTATAGCAGAAATTTATGCAGCCGAGACTTAGAGCTTTTGTCTTTAATTTTCATCTTGTGTTGCAATTATCATAGATTTCCTGTTTGCTGTTAGATTCTAAACAATTTCTTTTTCAGTCAAGAGTTTCTCTCCTGCAAAGAGTATTTTAGACTCTTTAATATATTGACTCTCTATGTGATATATTTTCTTCCTCACTTCATTTTCCTTTCCTTGCATATTTTATACTTGGTAACTATCAAGTTAAATTCCACATGACTGATTTCATTATCGCGTATTGCCCTACTCACAAAGTCATCGGCATTGCTTAACTTGCTGATGGCAGATATCGCAATCTCGTCATGTTTTGAACTTTGTTCTGTATCAACATTTCCTTGAAAGTTTTAGCCATGAATCGCGGTAAAGTTGCCCCCACAAAGTTAATAACCGGAGGGATCATAAATCAGGAAACTCTTCCTGCGTTTCCCAAACAAGCAGCAGTTCCATCCCTCTCACCTGAAGCTGTAGCTGTGTTGACCTTTGTTTAATTCAGTTGTACAAGTTACTTGTACTTTGTTCTAATACCTCTGTAATGTTCGATCTAAACTAATCAATCTTAAGATAGTTAATCTTTTGCAGCCTAGAAGTAATATATTTTCTGTGGGCAATGTAGAATACAAAGATGATGTAGCTGGTATCTATCCAACCCTTGTATCTGAAGGAAATATACAGCTTAGACTTAGGATTTGATACATATATATGAGGCTTTTTTTGGTGAATTAGCGGTGAGTTTTCAAGTAGTGAATTATAAAAGGGCTAAATGATATTTGAATAATCAGCTTATGACTTCGGCAAATTCAAAGTTTATTGATGAAACTATCGACAGCCTAAAAGTCTGTTCAAAAGTATGTTGTAACCGAGTGTAAGACCTGAGTTAATCATTGGATGGTAAATAGAATAATCATGTTGAAAAGTAAACAAAAGAAATATACTACAACTATAAATATTTTAGGATAATTTATATGATAAGAGTTAGAATTTTGTAGGTATTGAAACATAATATAAAATCAAGTACAACGTTGAAAATATTCGGTGTTCCATCTATTAACTTCTACACCAGATGGCTAAATTTTGCAAAGTCTGGAGGAGTTATTGAAAATAGTTTTGACATAAATCATATTCTTTATTGTAGTTCTGTTGACTTATCCTAGAAAGAACGGCAGAGAAAATATGTTCAGTGGAAGGAAACATGATACATAAAAGCAGTGAAAACAGATCCAAAAATGAAAAATGAAACAAGAAAAAATATGCTAGCGAAAAGTGAGATACGACAGCATCAGAGACACGTCCTAGCTTTTAAAATTGCAAACTTCTCCATTCAGAAAATTGTGAGCAACATGTTTTTGTCTGCTATGTCTCTTCCTTTATTTCACTGGAAGATTTAATTATGTCATAATCAGACACTCCAGTAATAATAACAGTTGCTACAATTATTGTCAAAGCTACAACTGTATTGATTACAATTCATCTAGTACTCATTTATTTAGCATTATTTTTGCATTTTATTGCTGCTCTGTTGTTGTTTGTTTTGTTTGTTTGTTTTTAAATTGATGTATTTGAATTGTATCAAGCAAGCACTTAGAAGTAATCCTATAATTCATTCAAATTATCAATGGTTAGAAATTTGCTCATCAATGATTGTACTGACTGAATAGTATTCGACAATGACCTGGATATATTAATTGATCTTGCATTGGCAACAATTTCATAGGTTGTCTTAATTTGTTTTTCGTCCATTTGTTTTAAAAACTAAATTTCAGTTAAAGTTATACCATTTATCTCTTTTCAGGTCCCGTTTGCTAATTTTACAATTTTGTTTATATTCTTCGATTTTCAAGGATACGAAGCTGCTGATATTTGTATCTTGCGTGAAACAAAATAATTTAGATTTATTTAAATAACGTAAAAATGGCATTAGCTGCAGGAGAAGACTTTGATCAGACATTTATAAATCTTGCCTATGTAAATTATTATTTTGTGAAAGATCAAATACTGGAACACGTTCCTGGAGATATAAATTTGTCTAATAAAGGTTTTCTTACTCCAGTAAATACCGTTTTATACATGAATGCAAAGAATTTGTTATAAACACTTTTGACATAGATACACAATCTCATATAAATAAGCCTCGTCTAAAATTAGATGGAAGAGCATTGCATCACCATAATCAATACAAATTTATAAACAGAGTAGTCCCAATAAAATATAGCTGAGACAAAAAATGGAAGTAACTTCTTCAAATCATTGAACTGGTCGAAGAAGGAAATAAATAGATACAACCAAGTGGTAAACTTCTGGACAGACCCCAATAAAGAGACAGATCCAACCAAAAACGTTAACTCGCAAGATCAAATGGAAAGTGTTGAGAGTTACACAGCAGAATTATTCAGATATTTAACAGAGTTAGAGCAAAAATGTATAGAGACAACATTGATAATATTAATGCAAGAAAAATGATTCAGAGAAAATGATGTAAGAACTTTTGCGACTATCACAGTAGTAGTTATGGCAATATCAACCCTTGCTCTGTCGGTAACAAATATGATTAAATACTTTGTAGAAGGTAATATAAGTGGTAGAAGTTATGGTGGTGGAAAAGGCAGCATAGAGTCATTTGTGGACAAAATCAAACAAAGAATTAATTGTAAGACACATTGAACCATTTGTAAAAGTAGAATAGTCCTATCCCTTTGAGACGACATTTATAGATCCGTTTATTGCGCACTCTAGAGAGTGTGTCACTCTTCCTGTATGTAAGTCATACGATGATTACGTTTTGTTGTTTACATGCTTATATTTTTACTTGTTTCGCACACACTGTAGACTATATCACAATTGTTGGCTGTAAGACATACGAAGAATTTTGTTGTATTTATGCATTAATTTATTAATTTATAAAAACATTATTTATTTGCATGTCTTATTTTAAATAATATCGGGGCTATTTTTTCGATCGCTTTGATCTCTTGATATGTAATCTGCTTTTTATGTCGCCTACTTTGCTTACTAACGTGGTTCTCAATTTGTACAGAATACATTTTGTCCCGAACCAGATTTCAAACTGCTAACTTCTTGATCTGAAATACAGTCATCATATCGTTTGCCCTATCAAACGTGCTTAATTACACCGTAAAGTTCCCTATACACTATCATACTAACAGACAATATGTGGTGTTGTGCTTTGTTTCGCCTTCAGCTAAGTACAATCTTGGCATTTCACAGGCTGTTCCGTTGTCGAATTATTGATTTACGCATCCGTCTGTTTGTGTTATAATCGCACCGCACTGTAAAAGTTATATTTATTGTTGGTAGAACGATAGTATGGTTGTGATATGGTGTGTATAAAGCAGTGCTGGAATCAGTGTGATTTTTGCTTTCATTTATTGTGAGAAGGCAAATTCTATCTAAAACAAAGATGTCGTAACAAATCACTGTTGGTCCTTGCGCCATACATTTTTCCATTTTAACTTAATGTTTATTTTTAAAAATATTTTTATTTGTTCTTTTTATTATTTTGAAACTGTATTTTTTAAAACTATATTCAGAACTATCATAATGCAGAGTCATATAATCTTTCATTTTCTGTTTTGTTTCATTGTGTCATAAGGAGACAATTAAGACTCAACGCAACCCGACGACTCAGCTTCTGTTTCTGACTGCTAATTGACTGACGCCAAAATCACTGACCTATCAGACGCCAGAATTGGGACACGAGTCTGAGTTTGAGTATGATAATTTGTTGTAATTTTTGGACCAGGTCATATAAAAATAGCATAGTTCTATATGCCCATTAAAAGTTTACATGGCTTGTTGAGGGAAAGGTATCATGGAAGTACGAACTTTGCTTGGGGAGGGGAGCCTAATTCCAGTTTGATGCATATGATTGACAATAATATCAGCGACAATAGTCTAGTACTCTGACATGTATTCCGGTAGTACCTCATTCTAATGAGAAAGAAGGTACGAGTGGAATAAACTTCAAGGTACCGGATTAGACTGACATCGGATTACAGTAATGAAGTATGTAAATTACCATAAATTCATTGATAATTGTGAAGACCGAAGCTCTTACAATATCATTTTCAAATTGAGAGAGAGAGAGAGAGAGAGAGAGAGAGAGAGAGAGAGAGAGAGAGAGAGAGAGAGAGAGAGAGAGAGAGAGAGAGAGAGAGAGAGAGAGAGAGAGAGAGAGATAAATGAAGATGCATTCATTATCGACGTTTAAGTATTAGAAATATGTCTTTACAAAAACTATATAAATATATCACGTCTAATAACCTAATTAGCCATTTACAGTCTGGTTTCACACCAACAGATTTGGCTGTTTTACAATTATGTGATATGTATAATACCTGTTGCAAGACTATTGATACATATATAAAAAAGACTGGTATTTTGTGGCACAAGTAAAGCTGTAGACCTAGCCTGGAATAGTGAAAAAAATCTGTAAACATTGGAACCGGTGGTAGATTATCGGATATTTTTCAAAATTATCTCACTAATAGGAAAACAAAAGGGCTGTTATATTCTGTAGCTCCGAACTTCAGCATTTTAAGGCGTGAGTTCCACGATAATCTATACTTGGATCACTTATATTCTTAATTTATATCAATGCTATTGTCATTAAAATCTATTTCAATGTAAGATTATTTGTTGATGATACTTCTTGATCAATTGTTCTCAAGGATCAAGGCTGCTGACCTTCTGGATAAAGACCTTCATAAATTCAAACATGGGCAGATCAAAAGCGTATCATTTTTAATCCCAACAAAACCGAATCAATGACCATATCGAGAAAATCTTAATATGCATGCCACACTCCTCTTGTAATGAACACTGCCGTTATTAATCATGTAAAAACCCCTTCCTTCCCCACCACCCCGCCCCCTCAAGTACCACCACCAACATATAATAATATATTATGCATCTCTTTTTAATACCGTTGTTCAATATATAAAATGCTCACATTTCATTATAATTCGTAATTATTACCGTTTTGAATGTTTTTTTCTTTCTTGCACTACTGTCTTGGTCGGTGCAAAATCCATGCATTTTGTCTTGGTCGGTGCAAAATCCATGCATTTTGTCTTGGTCGGTGCAAAATCCATGCATTTTGTGCATACGTTCAGCAAGAAGAGATCTCTTTATAAGCAGTACCGCTTGTTGCTCAATCCCTTATGTGTGATGAATAATATGTGAATTAATGGATCACGAGTAGTAAAGAGTGGCGATATGGGCACAAAAACGGCACTATGGGAACAAGGGAAATTAACATTAAGGCCGTCATTTTGAAATTTAGTTCTACGGACACAATGGGAATTTAACATTAGTCCGTACGATTAACATCAAATGGCACCATGGGATTAATATTATGAGACGGTTTGAAGTCAAGGGGAAGAGGTAATGTGTAAAACACTGACACAGACTGACCTTCACACAAATATACTGACCAGCACCAACACCTGCTAACCAAGACCTACTGACCAACACCCACACCTACTATCAGAGGTGTAAGAGTGGGGTGTAAAGTAAAGGGTTTAAATATATATAGTTTGAGCGTGGATGTATATGAAAACATCCCTCAGATTCTTTAGGCGGACGCGAAAGACATCATTTCACGTACACAACAAAAAAAAAAATAAAAAATAAGAAAAGATCGACAGCGAGAAAGTGGTAGAGCATGTCAAAGATTTGTTTTTTTTTTTAAAATCCCAAACCATCCAACACCAATTTTCTAAATCAAAATTTTTATTTTATGTTTTTTGAAAAATAAGCCCCCCTCAATGAAATACGAACAAGAGAATGAAGAATGAGGATTAGGGCAGTCTCTCCTCTTTATGTACAACATTTTAAAATTACAAATACAAAAGTGTTGAACATGAACGTATTTACAAGGTTTACAACATTGATTAGTAAGACTTCACTTCCCATGATCTAGGATAGTGTCAGTTTGCCATGAATGGACACTATGTTTCTGAGCTAAAGAAAACAAATATCCATAAAAAATCACTAAGCCAAATTTCTATATTTTTAATTTTTTATATTTTTTTTGTTTGTTTCCAGGGATATCATGTCCAAAATAAGTCAGTAATTGTTCTAATGAGAATCCAAGACGTCATTGATAAAAACACGCAATATTGTCCGCACACCATCGAATCTGATCCTTGTAATTTTACATTATTGAATTGGATGGATAAGTCTGTGATATCGTCTTCGATAGGAGGTAATCCATAGGAAGCATAATATTCCACGCTGTGGTCGTTGGCAAAGTAGACTGCCACCCAATGGGTTCCTGGGCGACGACTGTCGTCTGTGTTGATGACATAGGCTTGAACGTCTTCACGGGCACAAACCACTGGATTCTAGGAAGCTGTATACGAACTGTGGGTCAGGAGGTTGTGACGCTCCCAGGTATTCATTTTCGTTTTCACAGGCCAACCTTTACTTTGAAAAGGTCTGTCAAGTAAGTCGATGAACGGGAAGGATCACTACTCTGCTTGAAGAAAGCTTGGATGAGCTTCGTCTCCAAGGTAGCCAATGGAGGTGTCGAATGGTCTATCAAGTCTTTATATCACTATTTCAATAGAGTATTCTCCTGGAATGAGTGTCCATGCTACTGCCAGATAACCTTCCAACTTATTTTCTGTTTGACTCATCATTAAACATTGGTTGTGTTGTTTTTCATCTGGAAGATCGATTTGACAACCATAACAATGTTCTGTGGTCAAGAGTGTGATTATTTCAGTTAAGTGGTGAGCAAAATAGGATAGGACACTAAATGTTGTTCCTGTTCTGGCCGTCGCAACTCTACTGTTTCTTCTCTCTTTTCTTTTCCACTTTGAGGTGGTGTGTGTGTGACTACTTTAGTTCCCGTGTATGATCATCAATGTCCATGGCTTCGTGCTCCAATTGTATTTAATAGTCCAAGATCACTTCCTTCAGGTAGTTTATTTTAGGGGTATTATTAAACTCAGCATACAAAACCACGTTCACTGTGCTCTCGAGGGCAAGTGCAAACTGAAGTTCACGCTGAGTTGTCCTGATTTTATAGGGTGGAAAAAGTGACGTACTAAGGGTAAATGGTGCCCGGGGCGACGATGATGGTCCAAAGGGCCAAAATACGAGGCCCGAATTTTTATAAGCTGTTTTGGCGCCCCAAGACCGCTGGAGTCCGGGGCAACCGCCCCGTCCGCTCCCCCCCCCCCCCCCCCCCCGTTAGTACGCTACTGGGTGGAAATGTCGCTAGTGACTGCCTTGGTCTGGTGTGGAATCAAATCCCTACACACAATATCCTACTGCATAATCATCGTTTCAAATACAGTGGGTGTTGTTGGTTCACAGTTGTCCCGTGTCTTCAAACAGGGTCAAGGAAGATCTCAGGTAACTGTTCTGGACAAAATTGGGTTCAAAGAGTCTGATACACAACGTCTTGATTGACTTCCATCTTAGAAAAGCTGAAGTAGTGAAACTGGACAGATTTTTGATCAATTGTTCCTTTGAGGGCAGCATTGATGACGATACCAATGAACAAATGTTTCGGCAGTTGACCCTGAAGGACCTGATCTTCTATCTTGGATAAGAGTCCAGAGGCAGTGGTGAATATTTTGACTTCCACTCGTCGTACAGGATACTTGATTGTGTTTCTAGTCGTAGCCCTACTGGTGACGTTTCCACACATCGCACGTAGAGTCTGGCTTCTTTCACTTTGGTTTCGTACTCGTTAGCATCATTCATCAAATGGAACACGATACTACTTCAATTTGATTCAGGTTCAGACGTACATCCTTGCCATTCAACAAAAACGTGTCTTGCAACCACAGGTTCAAGTGTAAAAGACACATGATGTATAAAATCGGTAAGGGTTATTACCATTTTAAGACGAAAAGATGATGCATGGTAGTCAGTCAGTACACCTCTGTATATCGATGATATGTTTGCCACTAAAATAAGATCCTGCATAAATTCTCATGTCACAGATATTTAACTGGGGGTTAGCTGGCACTTGAATTTTTTTTTTTTTTGGTAATAGCAGGATCATTTTTGTCCAAGTGTTCTTTTATTTGTTCGTTGACTATTTCTACTAGGAATTGTCTTTCTTTTCCTCTGATATTTCAAACTTTAGTCGGATACATTATTTCTACTAAACCCACTTCCTATTTGAGCTTCGTGGACTAATTGTATGGCTTGAGGTAATTTCGCCGTGAAAAAACACGTGTTGTTGAGAAACACATACATAGAACTGTCACTTGGTAATGTCAAATAAAATTAATTATTATTAGTTTGATTGTTCTCGTATTCTAAGAGGCACACAATATCAAAGGAGAAGATTTATTTTCCAACGGTTCCAAAGGGTTGCTGTGACTGTAGTGGTTGTGACTGGCGTTGGCGTGACTAGCGTTGTTGTTACTGTCGGTATATTTCAACGAGGGATTGGAAAGAAGATAGGCAACACAAGATCCAAGTAAAATAATCCATTGTTGTTTATCCCCTTTTTGCAAACTCAGGTTTGCAATAGCTGCTCCAGTAACACAGTAATACGAAGATCTGACAGAAAAGGACGATATCGTTTTTAGGAACATGTTCTCCATACAACACCCACAGTTGTTTTCGTTTTTGTAGTTCCTGGAGTGATTAACTAGGAGAAGTGGATGTAGTGTTTAACATGTTCGTGACTTCCACTCCTTTTTGTAGGCAATGACTTGTGAAGATGCAATCCAATAATCAAACCTGAGTGGACATCGTTTTCAACGGGCTTTGACTCCTTGAATACGATGCTTTCCCACTTTACGTGTTCTTTGATTGAGAATACTTTAGCCGTCGTACATTTCGCCAGCTTTCTTGTTGACTCGTCGTAACTAGGGCTAGTAAAAGGTTCCTTTTAACATTTCTCCGTTACAATATTCTAATTTATAGACAGGAGGGTAACCTCCACGCATCTGTCCTGTCATACGAAACAATTATGTAGTCCAGTTGTGTAAAAAGCCTTTGTCAAGAGTGCGTTTTGTTTTTCCAATGCGAACCCATCTCCTGTGTTTACAATTTCTTTCCTTGTGGATCTCTTAGACGTTCCAAACAATCCAACACTGGCACTTTGTTCTGATGCGTCACTTATAGAGCACATCCGATATTGCTATAGTATGATTAATTGTAAGCTTTCACCAGACGTGCTGACAAGTCAATATATTGAAGAGCAGGTTGATGTGTAACATTTTTCCACACAAGTTCCTTCAATGTTCTTTGAAAATGTTGAAATACACTGGCTTTGGTTCAGGGTTTTTAGTGGTGAAAAAATATGAAGTGTCGTTTTTTCCAATTCATTTTGAAATAGTTGGTTGAGAAATTTAGTGCCTTTGTCAGACTGCCAGCGCAGATGGTGTCGACCACTTTGTGTCAAGACGATGTTTAAACCTTGCACTAACTCTGAGCTTGTTTTGGATGTCAAAGAAACCACTCAAGTCGATTTTGAAAACAAGTCAACGACACAAAACAAATATTTGTAACAACGATTGTACAAAGCCATGTGAAACACATCTGCTAAATCTGCTTGCCATTGATGATCGATTCCTTGTTTTTAGTTTGACTTCTTGGAAATTTGCGTCGTATTTGTGTAATGTGTACGTCAATTGTTTTTGTAATCACTGTCGTATATACTGGAGATGTATACTTTTGAGTTTGGATTTGGCTGCACGATACACATGGCAGGGTTGTACTAAATGCGCGCCAAAAGTGTGTCCATACTGTGATTCAACAAGTCACCCAGTGTTTCATTCTCCTAGGTTCATGTGGTAATTTGGATTGCGATGTTCGACATCTCCGACGAGCAATAGGAGTAGGTAAGAAGGTTTCCACCGAGATTATCGATTCTTTTTCCTTTACTTCTTTTTTTACTTCTGTCTTCACTTCTTTCTTTTTAACGGACTAATTCGTATCTGACATAAAACCTGTTATGCCTTTTAAAAAGAGTGGTATAAATTACTCCATCAAAAACAAAATCAATCGTATGAACATAGTTAATGTTTTCAAAATCTTGCCATCGCTTAGTGTAATCAATAGTATTTTCTTTGTTATTTTTCTTTTATTATCTTTATTGTGAGGCCCACAAAATATGACATGCCATCATCTCACATTACGATTAATATTGTTTGTTTGGGTTTTTTTGTTTGTTTATTTGGGGGGGGGGGATTTTTTTTTTCCGAGGGAATGCACATTTTAAAGGTTGTGCAGCACTTTTGTGCAATCCAGTATTCTTTTAATGTTTTAATTGTGACTCCTTTTTTTACCGGTGTGGTGAAACATGATTACATTTTATCTGTGTGATTTAATATATTTTTCTTTTAGCCTTTGGTGCAGATGTATGTGTTTAATTTGCATTTATTTTTATCCAGGCTTTTATTACTTTGTCATGCATCTAGTAAGATATGCACGTATCAAATTAGAGAACTGTATTGAATTGAATTTATGACTCATTTAAACCACCATAATAGGTAATTGCACTGGGGGAGGTGGCACAGAAAATCACTAAATTTTCGCTGATTATATCAATGACTTATCAGCATGTATAAGTTTCTGATTCTACACAAAACTAGTGTCCTATATTATGTACAAATGTCACATAGTGGTTATCAGTTACACCCTTCTCACCGCCCTGGATCATGTGGTATAGCATATGCAACATGTGACTTATCTGTTCATTTGCTGTCTCTTTATTAATCAGTTGTGGTTTCGCAAATATATACATGTCGACTTTTCTCATGGGCAAATAAATTATACATTGATATAGATCGATAATGCAGATGCCGGGTCTTTTAAAATCAATATGTAAAAAGCTTGAATTATATTATGCATATTTATATTACCAAGCGTTTGCGTGATAATCATTTCTTTCAAATTCATATTATATAGAAAACTAAATCCATATACATGGGCGTCCGCGGGGTTGGGGCTGGGGTGGGGGCAAGGGCGGTGACAGTTAAAAATCCATTTTGCGGTGTGTGTGTGTGTGTGTGTGTGTGTATATATATATATATATATATATATATATATATATATATATATATATATATATATATATATATATATACCGTTGAGTTGGGCTTTGCCCCCCCCCCCTACGATTTGGGCTTTGCACACACACACACACACACGAAAAAATTCGTGCGGACGCCAATATCCATATCGGAATACAACATATAATAATATTGAATTATGCTAGAACAGCATAATATGAACATATTTATGTGTCGTGTATTTTACTTTTTCCCTCAAACCGATAGTTTTACATTTAAATTCTACAATTTTTTAATATTCTAAGAGAAAGTATAAAAAAGGGGGGGGGGGGGCTTGGGGTTTCGAGCTCTTAAATTTTCCATTACCGAGAGAAACTGCATATGTTCGATTGTAGAGTTAGTGATAATCCAGACAGTGTCACATGACAATCATATGCCCTTTGTTTGTCTCGTGACTTTGCTATATAATACCTTAGCTCACTAACTAGGCATTGCGAGTAATCTTCATCTTCTTCCAGAGGGCGATCTACACGTTATTCAGGAAACAGGTAGTTGTGAACCATTTGTATTACATTTGAATAAGCTATTATTGCTGTTTGTGTAATATATCTTTAAAATAGATTCAATGAATCACGGGACAATCACAAAAAGCACTATGTTTTGCGACTGATTTTTCGCCCATTTCTAAAACGCATAAGCCTTGCACAAACACGGTTTACTGAAGTTATTATCGCATTACATATATAGCAAAAAATAAACTAGTGTAAGTCCTGACTTGTGTAAGGCTATTTTAATATGAAAATCACAATGCCCAGTTATGTAAGAACACCTGCAGATACGTCTGCTTATACTTCTAACGGTCATAGAGGAGCTTATGGGATGGACTGTTGTCCGTCTGTCCGTGAGCACAAGTTTGTTACCGCTACTCCTAAACTATTTGGAGGATACAAGATACAAGAAATTCTATTCAACATTGGTATTCTGGGTAAAACACTAGCTCTGGAGGAGCTATTTTACCAACATGACATAATATAAATACTTAATATTTCAGCAGACGTGTACACAGATAGTACATATTTACAAGGAAACTATACACATTGGAAACATTACAATACCAACAGTAACAGCAGATTAAAAGGCAAGACAACAATATATAACATGGATTGCCATGAAACTATACATGCACATTTATCCCATTGTCCCATTGTGTAGTGCAGTAGTTCTCAAACTTTTTTTGTTCATGTACCATTTGACTATTATAGACAATGTTTCATATAGGATATAAATGGAGCTCACAGACCACTGGTTGCCCGTGGACCACAATTTGAGAATCTCTGGTCAAGTAGGTCCTAAATGAAAATGGTGCTGCTCGGACATCCAATATAACTGCCACAGTGGCAATCTTGAAATTGCTACTCCACCTGAATGGAATGTTATATCAACATGTGGTTTTCACTAAAAGACATCTTATGGCGTCTTGTTGTTTCCAAATGAAAATAGCGCCGATCCGACATCCAGTGTGACCACTACCTTGACCATCTTGAAAATCTTGTTATCGGTACTCCTGAATGGATGGTCATATCAACATGGGTTTCCTTAAAAGTCCTAAATAAAAATGGTGCCAATCTGACATCCACAACGGCTAATTTGAAAAAAAATGTATTGCAGAAGAATATCAGAGATGGTTTCAACACTCGGCAGTTGAAAAGTTAAAAAGGATAAATGATCTTATTCTTAATTTCTGGAAATTCTTTTTTGGCCAGTAGAGCATGAGTACCTTCAATGGACTCTTGCTTTTATTTGGTCTTGATTGCTGCTGGTCTCTATCACAGGCCAAAATATTGGCATCTGATTTTAATGAGTGTATGCATTTTCCACTTGTGACTTTCTCTTCAATACGACATGTTGGTAGATAAGACCCACCTTAATCTAATCATTGGTAGATGTAGATAATTACAAATCCATCTTCAGCCAGCGAGGCATGCATTTTTAAATTGTGAACCATGACTATCAGCAAAGATGGCAGCAACAACTTGCATTGTGAGTTAATTGAGGACTTGTAAAAAATGCAAGTTAAGATTCAAGTTCTTGCATCATTTTGCGAGTGCTAAATTTTCCAGTGATATAGTTGTAATTCTATAATGCAGGTTTCTCCACAGGATTTTGAAAGTTGCAGTCCTAGCACTAAAATTTGCAGTCTTAATAATGATACTTTTTTCCCCTTGCAATAATTTAGAACATTATCAATGTATTGTTGTGTCACTAATATATATGTAATCAGATAGCTAATGCTCATTCATTGTGAAATATTTAGTATTTTAATAAATGAATGAAAAATTATGGCCATTGATAACCATAATTATTGGGATTGTTTGTGATCTTAAAACTAGAACAATTTTCAATGTCTTTACTTTACTAGTCTTTAATTTTGTGTGCAGCTAGAAGGAATCAATGTTAAGATTACACTTTATTTTCTCTATTAATTTATTAAATTAGCTAAATTCCATTTCTAATCAATCAATTTTCCAAGACACTTGAAGAAGAAACAAATGACCACCTTTTTCATTTCATCTTGGAGCAACACAGCATACTACATTCACTGTTTTCTCAAACAAACTTTAAGAAATTTCTCCACTGCAGGTTAAGGATCAAAATCCTAAGTTCTAGACCATCCTCCATCACCCTCATCAAGTTTATTACAGTTTCTTGTTTTAAACGTTCACAGACCTTTGTCTTGATGTGATGTTGAACTTTGCAAGTTCAGTGTTCATTGGGTTGCCATTGCAAGATTCCTTCCACAATCACGACACCATGTGCATAAAGCTAATAAAGTTCCATGATTCATTCCATGAATCTCTCGGTCTCTTTGACATTCTTTTTTTTTATCAATAGTAGATGCATCTACTAATTTCTCTCAGCTAGTCTCACGAAAATCATGCTCATCTACAGCCTTACACTTGGCACCAAAGAAATTATGTAAAATTGCCATCTGAATAGTATGCATATGATAATTACTTGAAAACAAAGGTATGCATGATGCCTCAAAACACCTGATTTTATGATGATTAACATGAGAGTTCGTATTCCTCAGACATGCAAAATATATCCCAAAATCTTGGCACTATTTTTCTCAATATGATATACAATAACATGCAAGTGTTCCAAACATCGCATAAGGATTTTTAATACGATGGATTAAAACTGTGCTGAGTAATGTGTACCAAAGTAAACACACATGTAATTAGTATTTTGATCACAATGATCATTAGACACTGACAGTCGATTAACAGGTGTCTTAATCTCCGTCTTCTAAGATCTTACCTATGTGGCTTCATCTAATCCCATTAAAATCAATTGAACTTTGTTTGATAGCTTGCACACTACACGATTAATACTTGCTTTGTACAAATGGATCAAATAAATGAGTTATTTGCCAACAAAAAGCTTGCGTACCAAGGACTCTGCTGTTGGAATTTTTGTGCATAAAAAAAAAAACTGAAAAGTATGTGTACTTTCACGTGGATTTCTGTGTCCCGGAGAACCCTGATAATGTCAATTCAGCAAACTACACTTGCATAATTCCAAAACATGAAATGGAGCTTGCTATGGCATTGATTGCTTTACTGGGAGATACCAGTAAGCTGTTTAGTATGTAACTTAATATTCCAGAAATATTTATAATATTTTCAGTAATATCTGTTACTGTATCTCCTGATGACTTGCTCTGCTAGTACTATTGGCAGGCCAACTGCAACTATTTTGTGTCACATATTGTCCTGACTCCAAAAATGAAATGGTTCTCCCTAGTACGTTCTTGTTCAGTCTAATGAGGCTGATTCTTCACGGTACAAAAATACAAAGTTACTTGGATGTGTGATCTTGATTAGTTTACTGTTTTTTCATAATGACATTAATGCACGGATTTATACATGTAAAATTCATTAGTCTGGATGTCACACTTGCTCGACTACACTTTATCAATAATGTTTGGAGTATTACTGTATATACTCATGTATAAGCTGATACCAACTGCAAACTGCATAGACCCAGATCTGCCATTGCATAATGCGCCAGTGTATGTGGTTTGTAAGGACTAATAAGTAGAACAAACAACATAGACCCTGATCTGCCGGCACATTATGAAACGGCAGATCAGGGTCTATGTTGTTTGCATTTGGACTCGGATTTTACGTGAGCATATACAGTAGATACAGATGCACATATTTATAGACAATGATTTGTGGGGAGAGGGGTCTTCGGACTCAGCAGTGGATCATCCTGGGGGTGGCCATTAAATGTGATACACGTAATTAACATTTCATGATAAATATTGAAAGTTTATGTGTAGTTTTTAAGCCTAATAGCAATTGTGGAGAATAAAATCTTATTTTTCATTATATTTGTCACTGTCATTTTTGGATTTACTTTCATTGGTGCTCCTTTTTTTCCTGTTAATGTTCTAAATTGTGTTTTTTTTACCATAAATAGAAAATACCATCATTACCACCCCTGCAAACTACATATATATTTTGGCAGATATAACATAAATTATGGCAGCTTCTTTGCATTCTGCTTCATACAATTTGAAATAAAAACCTGTTCTATGCTTGGTACTACCTTGCTGGAGGTATAAGTAATTTCCTGAAACTATTCAAAGATTAAAACAGAATCTTTAGAAGGACACACTGATAACAGTACTTGAAAGTAAGTCCACTCTAATTGCAACATAGATGCAGTTTGGGAAAATGACCATTGTGTCTGGAGGGGTGGGAAAGGTTGAGATTGGGAGTTCAAAATCATGTTTTTGCGTGTTGTGGTGTGACATGGCAGATATGCTTTGTCCAAGCTAGGATCTGAGTTAATTAACCTTTTCTACAATTAGGCCTTTCACAGTTGGCCAGGATTATGTACCATGGCAAATGACGTGAAAGCTGAATGGAAGACTTGTATGCTTAACACTTTAAAGTGTTGTACTGTTTGTATATTTTAACTAGAAAAGTACCCACCACCTTTTTACCCAGAATCCACTCTGCTCCTGCTGCCATATGATTTTGAACTATAAAAGAATGATTGGAAGCATTATATCTGTTTGTTTTCCAGGACAAAGATGTTGAAATTGTGCTCACTGCTGTTGCTGGGGGTATTGGCTGTCTCAGCCAATACTAACCTGTTCAAGTATATCAATGTCTTCAAGCCGATGTCTGAGGAAATGATCAGTTTCCTCAACATGCCTGGACCAGGCGCCACTTGGAAGGTGATCATGTGTAGTACAGATATGTCATTGTTAGCCATCAGACAGCAGGGTTCAAACTTGAGTCAGAAAATAGGAGAAGTGACTTTCCCAGACAGATAAATATAGGACAAGTTAGATAGTTTGGGAAAGAAGTGAGGGAGAAATTAGTTAAATTTTTTGCACTCTCCACAACAGAATAAGTTATCTTTCATGATATACCGTATATACTCGCATATAATCTAGTACCAACTGCAAACTGCATAGACCCAGATCTGCAAGCACATAATGAGCCGGCAGATCTGGGTCTATGCAGTTTGTAAGGACTAATCAGTAGAACAAGCAACAAAGACCCTGATCTGCTGGCGCATTATGTGACAGCAGATCAGGATCTATGTTGTTTGCATTTGGACCCGGATTATATGCGAGTATATACGGTACCCACATTTTGAAATTGAAACAAGTAATGGTAGTGCACATTTTTTCTTCCAATTGACTGAAAAGAATAATAGTCTTTTTTTCCTTCAAGATGACAAAGATTCAGATATTCATAGAAATATATATTTTTTGAGAAACAAACACAAGTGCATGAAAAAAGTTATTAAGAGCTTGCAAAATAATTTAAGGAGTTTTCTTTTTTTTTTCTCTTTAAGAATAAGACAAGATCATTCATGTAATCTGTTTTGTCATTCGAGTCACCCTGCCACATTATAACAATCCATGAAAAGTACCTGTATATACTCGCGTATAAGCATGGTCCAAATGCAAACAACATAGACCATTATCTGTCATCGCATATTGCGCCAGCAGATCAGGGTCTATGTTGTTTGTTCTACTGATTAGTCCTTACAAACTGCATAGACCCAGATCTACCAGCGCATTATGTGATGGCAGATCTGGGTCTATGCAGTTTGCAGTTGGCATCAGCTTATACACGAGTATATACAGTAGTAGATAATTATGTAATGGGTTTAGCTTGTGTGTTCTTCATTTGTCACAGCTTGTCAAAGGATCCAATTTCTGGCAACTGATAAGAGGGTTTCTGTGTGTAACAATGGTCTTAGCTTTAGATGTGCCGTATGCTACTATGTTAGGACTATCATGTGTAAATTACTTAGGTAAGGTGCTTCAGGGACTTCAGATCCAAGAGACGATAAATACTTATATACTTCCTGGGCACTCAACAATGGCCCAAGCTGTGAATATGCAGTATGCTACTATACTAGGACTTTTGTGGTGTGTTCACTCATGTCAATGACCTATATTAGAGGTTTCAGGGACTTTGGGTTCCATGGACCATATAAGCTTCTATACTTTGTGGGAAGTGAACAAGGGCCCAAGCTTTGAATGTGCTGTATGCAGCTATTCTAGGACCCTGATGTGTCAGTTACCAGGATAAGATTATTCAGGGACCTTGGATCAAAGAAAACATATATACTTCTATATTTCCAAGGTAGTCAGCATTTCAAATAATTTTATAGCAAACTTAAAATTATCACCGAGTCACCTTACGGAAAAAAATTCTGTGGTAGGGATTAATTCACTATGTCATGCTCTTGTGAGGAAAGAAACAGATAATAAAGAAATTATAAGTAGTTTAGAGGACAAAAGTCCCCTTCTGCACATGGCAGTTGATGGTGTACT
This sequence comes from Margaritifera margaritifera, assembly GCA_029931535.1. Taxonomy (NCBI): domain Eukaryota; kingdom Metazoa; phylum Mollusca; class Bivalvia; order Unionida; family Margaritiferidae; genus Margaritifera; species Margaritifera margaritifera. Next base: position 5,900,546 of record JAQPZY010001665.1, on the reverse strand, counting down.
TAATGTTGTGGAAAATATACCCATGTTATATGCAAGAACAAATGTTACATACAACAGGGAAATGATTAAGTATTCCAATTGCAGGTAGAGCAAAAAGAGAATGAATGTTTAATTTACTATTATTCTTCATAGCTTTAAAGGCATATGTGCATTTTGAAAAATAGCAGATAATTCAAAAACTATGTACTCTCTATTACCACGACTTAATTATGTATTCATCTTTAATTTTAAATCCAACCATGATGAAAAGTAAAATTTCTATTTATTAATAATTGCATCTTCCTAAATGAATTAAACTCAGATTTTGAATTATTTAAAAATTACTAATTGCATACATGGTTTCATTTAACTAAACATTTGCATGATCAACGGATGTGTTCATGTGCTTATGCCAATGAAGTATGGTCCTCTTGGCACATTCACTATCCTATCAAAACTCTCTGTGGAGATCACTTCTTCATTTTTGAAACATTCATTTGCTGTTGAAATATTTTAACGCTTGCCACAGTCTGCACTGATCTATGTGTAGGTTTGTAGTTTTCTATTTGAACTTGCTACTTTAAAATATAATGGAAAGGTGACTCAGATTTAATTATATAGGTCCCTTTCCCAATTACAAATTAACATTAAGTTAATGTAGGAAATAGTTCTTAATTCTGGATACATGTATATGCTTTGACCACTCTTATTTTAAGCAGGAATGAAGGGGGAAAATAGCAGTGAGTGCTATTGTTGTTGATTAGAATCTAAGGAAATATTGCATTTTCTTTTAGTCCAAGATTATGTGGTCAGAAATTCTCACCTATGAGTTGGAGTTGGATCATATGTCATAACATATAAATTATTATATTCCTCTTATCCTTCAGGCTGGGAACAACTTTCCTGGCATTCGGAATTTGGATGAGAAGCTGAGGTATGCCAAGAGACTGTGTGGGACCAAACTGAATGATCCCAACCCCCTCCCAGTGAAGAACATTGAGCCCCTCAGGGACCTCCCCACCAGCTTTGATGCCCGGACCAAGTGGCCAAACTGCCCCACAATTAAGGAAATCAGGGATCAGGGTGACTGTGGGTCCTGCTGGGTCAGTACAATTCCTTGAATGAGTAATTAAAAAAAACAGACTTCATAAGGTGGTTCACATTTACTACATGATGTTTGGTCATAGAATGTTATCAGTCTTCTGTGTTCCATTTACTACATGATGTTTGGTCATAGAATGTTATCAGTCTTCTGTGTTCCATTTACTACATGATGTTTGGTCATAGAATGTTATCAGTCTTCTGTGTTCCATTTACTACATGATGTTTGGTCACAGAATGTTATCAGTCTTCTGTGTTCCATTTACTACATGATGTTTTGTCATGTGTTATCTTAGAATGTTCTCAGTCTTGTATTCCATTTCTGCAAGTGAAGAATCCCTTGAGATTTTCATCCTACATTTTCTAGTCTTAACATTCTGCACCAGGCCACATATGAAAAAAGATTGCAGGAAGGATAATCTAAATATTGTCTGATGAAGTTATGAAATGATAACAGTTTTCCTGTGATGGCATTTTAAAACCAAATGTATAGCATTGCACAAGTGGAGGTATCATACCAAGGGGAGGTAACCCATTGTGGTGGGTTTGAATCAAAGGGTCCAGTATGTATGAACTTCAGTGAGTGCCAGATCTCATGCAGTGCTTGTATACTTGTATGTAAATATTTTTTTTTTTTTTTTAAATGCATCATATTAGGAAATTTGTGGATAACAAAATCACATATGAATGTGTGGTAATAAAATTCGAGAGTGAATCAAATAATTGCAATGACTGGAAAATCACATCCAAGGCTCATATGAATGAAAGTTACTCATAAATAAACAAAGATTCAATTTTTTTTTCAGGGTCAAATAATATTAATAACATTGATGTACATAATATCTTAGATTTTCAGGAATGATGTATACATATATATCAAAAAAGAATCCTGCTATTAGTCTTCTTTCTGTATGGAACTTTTACTTAAGCGGATTCATGGCCAAATTCACAACCAAAGATGTGCAGATTGATACATAAATTTTTATTTAGGGTTTGAAAAATCCACTTGTTCGCTCATTCCAACAAGTGATCAGGTAGAGATTAGTTGCTTTTTTTTAAAACAAATAGCAAGAATATGAAGTCATATTATAGTCTTCAGTCCTGCTGGACAAGTTGCAATTTAAAGTTTGTTTGAGGCCTGCCATTCCATTCCATGTGAGAAAGGCGCATTTCCAACTGTGTATTTTTTTTCAACAGGCTTTTGGTGCAGTTGAAGCCATGTCTGATAGGATCTGTATCTCCTCTAATGGAAAGGTGAATGCTGAGATTTCTGCAGAGGATCTCTTAGCATGCTGCAGTGAGTGTGGAGAAGGGTCAGTATGGGTCACTTTATTATCACAGGGTAGATGGTAGTCACTGCTTTTACAAGGAACAAAATGGTAAATTGGTCTCTTTCTCATGGTCATGGGGAAGTCATTAAAAAAATCATCTCTGCTACATGTACATGTAATTTGGTAAGAGATTGGTTGAGAGGTCACTTTTCAGGGCAACAGAATACATGTATAGGAATCACCTCTTTTATGTTACAGGATCAAAGATTGGTTAACTGGTCACTGACTTGAGGTCATACCTAGTGTAAATCAAGGGAGTCTGACTTTACAAGGCCAAATATCAATAAAGTGGTCACTTTCTCATTCTCACAGGGTAGTTGTAGAAAAACTCAATTCCTTTACATGGTAAGAGATGAGTGCAGTGGTCAGTTTTAATGGCCACAGAGTAGATTTATCGGAGTCACCTCTTGTACCTGGTCAAAGATTGGAGAACTAGTCACTTTTTATGGTCACATGGTAGTTGTTATAAAAGTCACCTCCTTTACATGGTCAGAGATTGGTGTAGTGGTCAATTTTTACATTGACAGAGTTGAGTCTGTATTCTTTTCCAACTTTTCATTTTCATAAATCCAGAAAAGTTCACTATTTTTGTCATCTTCCCAGAGCAAAGTGCAATCTCTAAGGTCAGGACTTACCCTGACTCTTTTTATTCAAGCATGATGCAAGTGTGTATGTTTCTGCCAGTCCAATTCAGGCTATTATCCATTTTTTTCCCACTCTGAAACCTAACTGCAATATTGATTCATTGTTTGTAGGTTTTTCTTTATTTACTTACTTTTATTACCTCAAACATGTATGAAACTTTTTTTTGTTGATAAATTTGGTATGTTGGAATTTCTCAAGAATAATTTATATGGTTTCAGCACTCAGCAGTTAAAAAGAAGAGGAAGGAATCAGACTTCTCATGAATTATTGCAACATATTTTCAGCCAGTAGCGCATCAGTCCCTTCAAGGGACTCTTGTTTATTATTGTCTTGTCTGGGTGAACAAATGGTGAGGTATATGTATACATTTTCTAGAGCAGTTGGCAATGAGATCATTGTCAGTGTCTCTGTGTTGAAGTTTTGTGTTAAAGGTTTTGAAAGGCAGAAATAGCAGGGATACTTTATAGTATGTTGTGCAGATGAAACAGATATAGTGGGGGTACTTTTTAGCATGTTGTGCAGGTAAAACTGATAGTGGTGATACTTCATAGCATTTTGTGCAGGTAAAACAGATATAGTGGGGATTCTTCTCAGGATGTTGTGCAGGTAAAACAGATATAGTGGGGATACTAGTTGTGCAGGTAAAACAAAGAGTGTAGATATTTCACAGCAGGTTGTTTGGGGTTTCTTTGTTGGTTTTTTTGCTAATGGTACTTTAACACATTATTGGCTATATCATGCTGTGGAAATGGGAGCGAAGTGCCTTTTTGAAGGACACGCTGAGGTAGCCGACCTAAGCTGGCCTGAGCAGGTATTAAACATTTCTACTCTTGAATTAAGAGCTACCACAGCTCCCCATGCTGTGCAGGTAAAACAGACATAGTGTGGATACTTCATAGCATGTTGTGCAATTAAAATGGATCAATTGGGGATCATTCACAGCATGTTCCATAGGTAAAACATATAGTAGGGATACTTCACAGCACGTTGTGGAGGTAAGACATGTATTGGGTATACTTCATAGAATGGTGTGCGGGTAAAACAGATATAGTGGGGATACTGCATAGCATGTTGTGGAAGTAAATTAGATATAGTGGGGATACTGCATAGCATGCTTGGAAGGTCAGTCAAACATAGTGGTGATACTTCACAGCATGTTGTGGAGGTAAAACGTATAGTGGGGATACTGCACAGCATGGTTGGAAGTTAAATCAGATATAATGGGATTACTTCACAGCATGTTGTGGAGGTAAAACAGATATAGTGGAAGTACTGCATAGCACGTTTGGAAGGTAAAACAGATATAGTGTGGATACTTCACAGCATGTTGTGAAGGTAAAATAGATGTAGTGGGGTTACTCACAGAATGTTGTGCAGGTAAAACATATAGTGGGGATACTGCATAGCATGTTTGGAAGGTAAATCAGATATCATGGGGATACTTCACAGAATGCCAAGCAAGTAAAGCAGATATAGTGGGGATAAAAAACGATGAAATAACATGTGCATGTAAAACGGACATTTGTGACAGTGCAGCCACAATTAATGTTCTCAAATCTCCATGCACAAGACTGTTATCGTGATTCTAAAACAGTTTTTGTTGAAAAATAGCAGAAAATGTGAATTCTTTGTAGTCCTACATAAAATGGAGAGTCCTGACATTTCTCATCATATTAATCTCTTATTGCATCAGGCATTTATAAGAATAAATGATTTTTAGCTCAAATTAAAATAAAATACAGCATCTGTTATCTATCTGTCTGAAGTTGTATATGTTGACATTTATCATGAACAATTTTTGTTGTATATAAACTTTAAACTTTATGCTAATGGAATGTATGCTAAGGTGAGAGTCATGAGGTCCATCCAGATAATGGAGTCATGACTGGTACTAATATAGTATTATTTTCAAAGGACTTCAGCTTCCCCAAGACTATATTTTTGGAACAAGACAAAGAATTTCCTTTAAAACCTAATTCATTTTAGAATTCACATTAAGAAAAATTCTTATGTATGTAATAGCTAGATGAGTATATGTTTTGTATAGGCAACAACAACAACAAAAATTAGAACATGCCCAACTCAGTGAGAGGCTCTATTTGAGATATATTATTTGTTTGGCAGATGTAATGGAGGGTTCCCCATGGAGGCTTGGAGGTACTATGAGAAGGAGGGTCTTGTCACTGGGGGACTGTTCAACAGCTCTCAGGTGAGGATTACTTTAGCTTATGGTTTTACACTGGGGGTCTGTACAACAGCTCTCAAATGAAGATTACTGTAGCGTATGGGTCTACACTGGGGGAATGTACAACAGCCATCAGGTGAGAATTACTGTAGGTTATAGTTCTACACTGGGGGACTGGACAACATCCATCAGGTGAGAATTACTGTAGGTTATAGTTCTACAATGGGTGACTGGACAACATCCATCAGGTGATAATTACTACAGCTCATGGTTGTACATTGGGGGACTGTACAACAGCCATCAGGTGAGGATTACTATAGCTTATAGTTCTACACAGATGCCAACCATTCCATTTTGGTGGAATCATTCCTAATTCTAAGTTCAGATTACATCATTATGATCATTTCTGTCAAATTTTGATTATCCAGTCAGAAATATTTGATATAGGCAAACAGCAACATAGTAAGTCTAGATTACTGAAACCCTTGTAATGTCAATTGTAATTCTTTCTGACAGAATGCTAATCATAAATGTAACTGAAAATTTACCAATCAGAAATTGCATCAGCTTGACACCTTGTCAGGTAAAATCAGAAATTGAGTCAGCTTTGTGTCCCATGAGACAAAATTTGATTCAGGCAAACAGCAGTGTTCACAGCGGTAAATCTAGATTACTGAAACACTTGTGATGTCGATTGTAATTCTATTCAGAAAGCATGCCTGTCACAAACACAGCAGAAATTGTCCAGTCAAAAACTCTGTCAGCTTAGCACCACAATTTAGCTAAGAACATTTAAGATGTTGAAGTAAAAGATGGCCGATGAGGATTACATCATGTGGGAAGAAATAAAATTCTTTAGAAATTAATAATGGAATACAAAAAGCATTAAAGTTTGATGAATCCTGCAGAAATTATGTCTAGATAAATTACAATAGAGTTTTGACTTAAATGATTGCTGAAAGTTTGTCTAGATCAATTGTGAGATAGTGAGATGTGTTTTGAGTTTCACTTCATCAAAGTTGGATTGAAGTGCCTTCTGTTGGCAACAGCCATCAATGAAGCATTATACCTGACATTTTAGATGGCAGAGATCTCACAGAACCACATGAGATGTCTGCTTGAACGAGACTACATTTTTTATGCCATTTTTGTGCACTTTAATGTGTATTGACTGGTACCCTATAATCATATAAAGCATCATTCATTTAAAAAAATGTAATAAGCTAATGATGGCAGGTACCATTCGTATTCATATTAACTTTATTTTTTTTTTAATGGTGGAATTTTCAAGGACTTTGAGCATAGTTTACTGTTGCCTGTTATAAGTTTTTCTTTTCAAAGATCCTTTGATTTTTTACTGGACCGAAATAAGTGAATGTTGACTTTGTAAATTTCCTTGATTATAACTTTTGATTAAGCATGATCTGAAGATTATATATGAGCCATATTTTAACTTATTTTATGTTATTATACATAGTTTCTAACATGCTGGTTGTTTTTGGTTGATATGTTGCTTTCCATCATGAACAAGTCATTTTCTAACTTGTTTTACTTGTTGTTTATTTTTTGTTGTTTTTTTTCATCTGCATCATGTTGTAAAGCACACTATTGTAAATACAGTCATTATCCCATCAAAGTACTATTGGTATCTATTTTAAAATACAGTCATTATCCCATCAAAGTACTATTGGTATCTATTTTATTGTACAGTCATTATTCCATCAAAGTACTATTGGTATCTATTTTATTATAGTCATTATTCCATCAAAGTACTGTTGGTATCTATTTTATTGTACAGTCATTGTTCCATCAAAGTACCATTGGTATCTATTTTATTGTACAGTCATTATTCCATAAAAGTACAGTTGGTATCTATTTTATTGTACAGTCATTGTTCCATCAAAGTACTATTGGTATATATTTTATTGTACAGTCATTGTTCCATCAAAGTACTATTGGTATCTATTTTATTTCTATGAAATCTTGAAAATTTAAAATGAGGAGCTGTTTTTATAGTCTGTCATACTGGCATGCTTGTCTAGAACTACACAAAAAAGCTTAATATGTAGACTCACTGTGACACTTTTTGTGTCTTTTAAAAAAAAGTAGCACATCCTTTCAAAGGTGCTTTTGTTAATTATTAAACAATGAAATCTTTCTAACTTCATAGCAACATCATAGTTTCATGTTTGATGTTTTGAAAATACTTGTCAATGTGTCACACTGTAAAAGAGGTCTTTGATTTGCATTTTACTGTCTAATATTTCACATGATAAATAAATAAATAAATATTTTACATGCATTATGCGTCTTCGTATTTTTCTCAGAGGTACATATATTTATATCCTGAACACTTAATAGGTATTATAATTTATATAAGTGTTACTTACTGTAATATCAAAGAGAATGTTTAGAAGCAGGAAGCCTGTTTTTTTTGGCTACAGTTTATTCTTGCAAGTTACTTATTTTGAGGAGAAAAGTTCTTGATATCCTTTAGTTTCCACATGGAAAATTTTATGGATGGCATATAGTGACCATTGTGTATGATCTTAAATCAGAGTGCCTACTAAGAAATTTTGTTAACTTTGTAAAATAGTACAGAAAAAAGGAAAACAGTTATATAGTGAGCATAAGTTTAATTATTTTTATCTGAAAATGGCTTCCACTTATATTTAATTAATGCATATTTCTAAAATAGGTTTAATGGTATTTGCTTTATGGTGATTATGGCCTCTCTAGTATTTGTACATTTTCATAAATTAAATAAATGATCAATGCTTTCATGACAAGATGTCTGAAACCATTAACACAGAGGATGATACAGATGGATGACATTATGCTCACTATGTCTCTTCTATTTTTCTCTGTATTCCTATCTATCTGTCAGTGTGTCCATCTATTCTAATTGGTCACATTTATGTGCAGGGGTGCCAGCCATACTTGATTCCAGCTTGTGACCACCATGTTGTTGGCCATCTCCAGCCCTGCCCCAAACAGGAGGCCAAGACTCCTAAATGCTCCAAAAAGTGTGAAGCCAACTACAATGTGACATACAAAGCAGATAAGCACCATGGTATGAATCAATCTGAACTTTTTAGTTGTTAGATTTTAGACACACCTATTTTAAGCAGCCACCTCAGGGACATGACAAAAATGGCCCTTGTGACAGGTGGTTTCTTTATTCAGTAAATGGAATCTTGAAAAGGTACCTCAATGTGACCTTGAAAAAGATGTTGTTTAAGACAGGTGATTGATTAATATAAGTGACTTAAAAGTGGGTTTTACTGTAAATTAAAAAGTATAATTTAGATGGAAAATTAATCAAATGTAGCTTAACAAAGAAATTTAATTATGTCAGGAATATGGAATGAAGCATACAACACAAACACCAACAATGGCAATGAAATTGACCTTGCCAACACATGATATTTACAATTAAATTGACCATGCCGACACATGATATTTACAATGAAATTGTCCTTGCCCACACATAATATTTACAATGAAATTGACCTTGCCCACACATGATATTTACAATGAAATTGTCCTTGCCCACACATGATATTTACAATGAAATTGTCCTTGCCCACACATGATATTTACAATGAAATTGTCCTTGCCCACACATGATATATACAATGAAATTGTCCTTGCCCACACATAATATTTACAATGAAATTGTCCTTGCCCACACATAATATTTACAATGAAATTGACCTTGCCCACACATAATATTTACAATGAAATTGACCTTGCCCACACATAATATTTACAATGAAATTGTCCTTGCCCACACATGATATTTATAATGAAATTGTCCTTGCCCACGTGATATTTACAATGAAATTGTCTTTGCCCACACATGATATTTATAATGAAATTGTCCTTGCCCACACATGACATTTACAATGAAATTGTCCTTGCCCACACATGATATATATAATAGTATCAAATAGCCATTTTGGAGCTACAGCTAAAATTTCAAAGACTCATTCTAAAGTGATCCAGTGTACCTCTAAAGTATGCTCAAATTGCGCTTTGACAGCATTTGTTTTAGTTTTTAAATAAAAAAAACCACAATTACAGCTAGAGCTGTTCCAGTAAACATACTTGGGACCCAGGGACGGCACTTTTAATGTGGATTAGCCACCCATCAATGCAGTTTAGAATTTTGTATCGTTTTCATATAAACTCTTTGAGTAATCAGAGTACCCTGGCATCCAATTTTTTAAAGTGCCTTCCCTGGGTACCATATATGTTTAAATGGAGCAGCCCTTAAAAATTAATTGTACAAGCCAATCATTTTAGTATTTTCCAGTATAATGGCCTGTATAAGAGATACGTGCAAGTATTTATCCTTAATTAAAATACAGTCAAACCTGTCCCAACGGTCACCTTTATATACCAGTCATGTGGTCACAACGGCCATTCTAAATTCAACATGGCAAATTTCCTAAAGTCATTAAAGTCATGTATATAATGGTCACCTGCTTTCTGCAGTCAGCAGCCAGGTGTTTTGTAACCAAATAATGGTTTCTTCCTGCTTTAAGCAGCCACTGGATTGTATGTAAAGTGACTGCTCTATGCATGCAAATACGATTTTTGTTTTATGAGGAAACTACTGTTTAAATAAGGAATAGCATATGAATCAATGTGTAAAATTTCTTATCTCGCTTGTATTCACCGTACTCCAGTTACACTGTCAATTTAACTCAAAAGTGTCAACATGTCAAATTTGAAAGCAATGTGGTTTTTATCATTAGAGAGGGAGCATCGACGCAGTTCATTAGCTGGATTGTGGGAAAAGTAGTCATATGGTCACAGAAGAAATGAGAGTCACCTTTTGTGGTAGTGCATATTTTGTGATAGTGTGACAGGTATTGTTACAAATCTTAATTTTTTATATCTGATGAAGTAAGCTAATCTATGGGAAGAGATACAAATTCATTCATATGCAAGTTGGCCAAAGAAAGAGTCAGTCCGATGTTTCACAGTCATATGTAAGCTGTCAGTTAGTAGTGAAATTAGTCTTTGGTCATGGTGCACAATACAGAGATCAGTGGGTTTTTTTTATTTTTTATATTTCAAGTGTCAGTGATGATTTCATTTATAGGATGAATTAAAGTGAGCAGGATACCGTAATTTTGTGTTAAACATAACTTTGGTAGAGAACAACATTTTCATGTTTGTTTATGATTTTTTGTGGAATTTTCACTAAATTAAATCTGTTAATAATAATAATAATAATAATAATAATAACAATAACAATGATACTGGTATTCATTGCATGGTATTTGTTCAAAAACCAAGTTTTACAGTTGAACCTGTGTACAAAGGCCAGTTTGGCTTTTTCCATGGGTGTCCAAAATTGACAGATTTAACTGTAATTCCAGTTTGGGAAATTATTGGGATGTATGCAAATTTTCCATGGATAATAGCACAAAAATGGTTGCAGTTTGGAGAGTTAACTTAAGGTTGCAGGACTTTTTCTCGCTGGGTGGTAAGACTAAGAACATGCCTTAGCATGTGTTGCAACCAGAACATCCTCTTCTTTATCCAGCTTCATTATTTCATCATGGACTATTAGAAGCCAATCTTTTCCAAGTTATTACATTGCAAATGGATTGTATACTGTATTTTCTGTATGTTTTTGGACTGCAAAAATGTTGCAAAAATTTTTGCTGTCTAGTGTCATGTGGCTCAAAGCCTCATTGTAACTATTTGTTCCTTTTCCCTATATTTGTGAAACTATCAAAGTTTATCAATTCACAAAAGTACAATATCCATGTGGCAAGGTACTTGACAGGACACTGACAACTCAGAAACTATTGGAGAATGAGCATGGACTTCTGTAAATGACACTTAGATCATAAAGTTTGAGTAATCTCATTCAAGGGTGACCACAAATAAACAGGTATTACATGTGTGTCATGATCACAGGGAGGTTTCATTTGTGCAAAATAACAAGCACCCACAGTTATCTGAATATGGGACTCAACTGGGGCACAAAACATGTGTCAGATCTGCGACTATATCAGAGAGTTGTCAACTGTGAAAACTAAGCAGGTTCTGCCTAACAAGCTATGACTTTAGTTCCACTGGCAGATCACTCGGGAAATGTCAACTACAAAATAGATTTGGGCTACAAAAGAGGCAAATCAAATCAAAACTTTCATTGCTTTGAACACAGTGTTTACAGCAAACACAAAATATAATACAAATATGGGTTGTTTGGACTTGCATAAAAATGGAATCCATATACTTACTAGTAAACAGCTGCAGTTGTCATTCTTCCTTTTATCTTTTTTTTTATTATTTCTTTTAAATGTTCACATCTTTGTCAAATAAATAACTGGTGAATTAGCCACAGGACAATAACTACCCCTTATCCACTGTACATAGCACAGCCAACAAGGATACATTTTGTTTTTGTTTTTTTTCTTCAAGATTCCTTTGAATTTATTAATCCATACATTTGTTTTGATGTGTTGTTTAGTGAGATAAAATGGGATATTTAGGTGCTGATTACAATACAGATATTACTGTTAGTTGTCTTTAATCAAAACCTTGACCATTACACTTGATTAACAGCACATTATTGTAGACTCTTGTCTAACGATGTCTGCAATGACAACTGATCATATTTTTCTTAATTGACTCAAGTCATGAAAAAGGAAGTACTGATAAATAATTGTATAACAAATTTAAATATAAACAAAATTTAGCGTGATAATTCAGCTGCTGAAATCTTTCCAATATCATTGTGCATTTACAATCATACACATATTCGATCCCTATTATAAACCTCACTTTTAGACAGAGGCACTGTCATGTGTTGACCTGCACAAAATGGTGTCCAAAACAAAAAGACTATAGGGTAAATCTTTCATGACAAGTAACACACCGGATTTAAAATTTACTCCGCTCCCTCATTATAGTGCGCCTGGATAACTTGCGAACCCGTGTATAATGTAGGGGTAGGTGTGGATCCCATTTTCTCTTAAGAAAAATACCCCAAAAATAGGCCCCTATTTGCTGATTGTGATTAAAATTGAGATCAAAATTGGTAGATGAAACCTTGATATATTATCGTCGAAAACAGCTGTTAGTGCTCAGAAAATTGATTTAAAATCATGAAATTTGTAACTTTTAATAAAAGTCATATATTTTGTTAAATTTTCTTTTTAAGAAAAAACAATCCTTAGTACACTGTAAATAACAATATATGATGAAAATATTGATCAATTAAAATGTCAGTAATGTCTACAGGTGGCAATGCTTTAAGAAATAAATACCAATTAAATAAGTCTTGTCAAATGAAATTTGTGTTTCAGTTTTATCTTTTAATTCGGTTTCAGTGTAATCATCATAAATTCCCTCTTGCATTCAAACATGAAAAGTGTAAATTGACCGTCACAGCCATGCCCGCGATTGTTTTCATGAGAACCTAATTAAATACCAACTGTGTTTTGATCTCTGACTTGCAGAAGTGTTGGTTGCATTGTTACAATTAATTAAAAGTTAACCTGCATTGTATTATTGCGTTAATTAGTCTTTTATATCGAATCAGGTAAAAGGGGTTAAATAACAAAAGTTCAAAGGCATGCAATCTTAAGAGCTAGCGGTCACAGTCGCGTGTTAAGTCAGCTCATTTCAATTGACTATTCAAACACTGAGAACACTGTAAGTACATGTAACATAATTAAAGTATCTAACATGAATCAGTGGTTTATCATACTCATTCGCAAATGTGATCAATGATAGCAAAGGAACCAAGCAAAAGGCATACTAGATGCATGAAACGTTTAGTTTCACAGATAGGATTCATTATGGAGAAGCAAGTTCCAAAGTTTATAGTGAACTTAAAATTCCTGAATTGGTGCTCAGAGGTTTGCTGAAGGATAAGCAGAAATTTTGCTGTAACTTGCAATGAAATCACAGCATCAGTATTATACTAATATAAAAAAAAAAAAATTTAAATCGAGTTTCGACATTGTTGTTTCTTTAAATAACTCACTCTTTTTTTAAATAAAGAATCTTGTTTTATTCTGAATCTACAGTAACACTAGAATGTATCCACATTCACATGCAAAAAGCAGTGACATAGCACACAATGTTTTCGCTTGTACACATGTGATGTGTGTTCAACCACTTGGAGTAATGTTTTAAACGATCTATCAGAGATTGGATATATTGAAAATAAAGGTAATTTATACAGAAAACTAAAGAACTTCATTAGAAAAAGCTATTAATTGACAATTATTCCCAAAGCAATTATTAAATTAGTATTCAACCACTTAACCACCCCTCCTCTTATCACTGTCGATATCGAACCCTTTATTAATTTTTCAGAGGTCCCTTGGTAACTTGTGCCCTCGCTTATGTCACGGTCTATGTTTTGGGATCCTGTTGTGTGCAAGTTATCAGGGGAGAGGTGTATTACTTTAGTTATCAGTAAGTTTGTGATCACATTCAATATTTCTTGCTAAGTAAGGCAAGTATTTTTTAAATATAATTAGGTATATATTCATGACCGATTGAAGTGAACTTCATCTATTTGATAACCACACAGAGACTTTCACATCACTTTAAATTAAGACACCATGTTTCCCTAGATTGTGTCTGAAAGCATTAGTCTGTGGAAAGGAAGTATTGCAGAGTATCATCTGAAAATTAAAAAGCATTACAAAATTATTTTGGCAAATATATTTTAGTGTCTGAAAACAAACAGTCCAAAAACATACATAAAATATGGAAGCTGATTTTATTCAGGTATGTCATGATTATTACTCCAAAAATAGCTTATACGCATAATTATCATGGAATAACATCTGTATTGGATTATTTGCGATCAGCTTTAAAGAAAAATATTTTTCACAGTCATATCCATCAGTTTAAGTATCAGTCAAAATAAAAATACAGTCAACTCTCACTTCAATAACCAAGTTAATTTCCAGCCATTTTGTCATAGTAATGAATCTGTCATTGTAAAGATCATGTCTTTAATTTAATTTCGTTTTAAGCCATGTCTTCTCTTTGTCAACCCAGCATGTATCATATATACTCGCTTATAAGTTTGGTCAAACTGCAAATAACATAGACCCTGATCTGCCATCGCATAATGCACCGACAGATCAGGTTCTATGCTATTTGTTCTACTGATTACTCCTAACAAACTGCATAGACCCAGATCTGCCAGCACATTATGCAACGGTAGATCTTGGTCTGTGCAGTCTGCAGTTGGACTCAACTTATAAGCAAGTATATAAGTATATATGGTATCAGTGAGAAAAATGAGTATGAAATATAAATCAATACTTCATATCTAATATAATTGTAGTTATTATTTTGAATCTTGCATATATTTTTCCTACATTTACATTTTTCTGAAAATGAAATTTATACATACTATTCTATGACATATTCCCAGTAAAAGTAAAATCCAGAGAAATGACAATGTTATTGGAAAGAACAATATGTTATGGAAACCGGCATGTTTCTTACTCAGAGACTGCTGTCAGAGTCAGAAGCCAAATATTCTGTTCACAAATTTACCATTGAATATGTTTGTTTGCATCAGTTTTTTTGTTGGAATGTGAACATTCTATTGCATGAGTTTTCTGTTGGAACCTGAATATTTCATTGTAATGAATGACCTTGTAATGAGACTAGACTGTATCATATTCTGGGAAACCAGAGTAAATTATTACCCCCCACCCCCAACCCCCCAAAAAATAAATCTAGACTGGTTGGCAAGTTTTCATTTTTGGACTGTTTGACGATTTCTTGACATTGAACCCATGGCAATATTAAATTAGGAGATAACAGTCTTATTTTTGAGGGTTTGAGGTGTTAACAGTAGTTCCACCATTACAAATTGAATTTTGCACATGACACTTGAGAGAAGCTGGTTAATGTGTGAGGATCTGTGGGTATTGGTGGTAAATATGTGAGGATCTGTGGGTATTGGTGGTAGTTTTATTGTTACAAATTGAATCTTGACTCATGAGAGGTGCTGATAAAACATATTTGGGACAGTAAAACCAATAATATTATCAAATTTTCAAACAGAAGATTGTTATCCCTATTCAAACACACTTGCGAAACTTTTGTTGAAAATGTAGCCCAATGAAGATTTTCCATGTCACAACACCACACGGAGAGTCATGATGTCACAGTGGTTTCAGAATTTATGATGTTAAATTGTGGATGTTACTACCACACATTTTGATGTTTGAGCAATCAGAAAATGCTTTTCATTCAAAAGTTTGTTAGAATACGTCTTATTTGACTGATTTTGCTCTTTTAGGAAAAACTTCCTACTCGGTGCAGTCAGTGGAGCGGATCATGACTGAGATCATGACCAATGGACCTGTGGAAGCTGCTTTCACTGTATATGCTGATTTTCTAACCTACAAATCAGGTTAGTATGGCTCAGTTTTAGTTTAAGTAATCAACACATGCAGGTAACACAAACATTTTACAATGTTTTGCCAGCAACTGTTTTCTGGTATTATCTCCTCGTGAATGAAGTTATGAGGGAATATAGCATTTTGTATTTGTTTGTTTGTTTGTTACACCCTCAGTATTTTGAACCCCATTTCACCCACACATGAAAATCAACATGCAGATGATGTATCAAAGAGAGTATCTTAACCATACCAATGCAAGGTTGCTGTGACCTCTTGTTCATGCTTGTATTTTCAGCTATTTGTACATTACACCCTATATTCATGAAAATTGGTATGTCGATGCAAATCAAGATGAGTAAAGTAACAATACCCAAACTAGTTAACTGTGACCAAATTTTCACACTTGATGGACTTATGTATTTTTAGCATTGTTCATACAACCTTGAAATATCCTTGAATTTTTGGGATTTCCTAGAAAACTCCTTGAATTTAAAAAAAAGTTGGTATTATCCTTGAAAAATCAATGAATTTGTTGAAAACTCCATTAAAAATTCCCATCCCATTTGCACTTGGATGACTAATTCAGTGAGAAATATGACCCAACTAGCAATGGGTTGTGTTTACAATTCATAAGATAGTGTAACCCACTCTAAAGTTGGGTTTGGAGAAACACAACTGATGTGCAAGACAGGCAGCAAAGTTATTGACATTTCTAGCATGGAAGAAAGTGTGTTCAAATTGCACATAAAAAGTCAAACACAAGAGAATCACATCACTAAATGTTTCTGCTATTACTTTGCACTGATATCTCACTGCTTTCACTTTGCACTCATTTTTTTTTAGCATTGACAGCACTACCTCACCCCCCATCTCATCATCATGTGACACATTAGCATTCCTCCCACTGCCTCCATTGCTGGTCACTACAGCACATCCATATATATATTGATAAACAAAGTAATCCTTATATGTTATTGAGAAACAAAGTAACCCTCATATGTTAGTTATTACCAAAGTAACCCTCGTATATAGTGAGAAACAAAGTAACCCTCGTATGTTAGTTATTAACAAAGTAACCCTCGTATATAGTCAGAAACAAAGTAACCCTTGTATGTTAGTTATGACAAAGTAACCCTCATATATAGTGAGAAACAAAGTAACCCTTGTATGTTAGTTATTAACAAAGTAACCCTCGTATATAGTCAGAAACAAAGTAACCCTTGTATGTTAGTTATTAACAAAGTAACCCTTGAATATAATGAGAAACAAAGTAACCCTTGTATGTTAGTTATCAACAAAGTAACCCTCGTGTGTTAGTGATGAACAAAGTAACCCTTGTATGTTAGTTATTAACAAAGTAACCCTTGTATGTTAGTGATGAACAAAGAAACCCATATATATACTGATAAGCAAAGTAACCAACATATATAGTGAGAAACAAAGTAACCATCATATATAGTGATAGACAATATAATTCTTATCTTTAGTGATAAACAATATAATCCTTATCTTTAGTGATAAACAATATAATCTTTATCTTTAGTGATAAACAATATAATCCTTATCTTTAGTGATAAACAATATAACATAGAGGAAGTTCAGTTTCCATACGAATAATCTTTGAAAACTTTTGGAAGTCCTTGAAAAGTAATGGAAAATAAAACTCTCCATGTTCAGCTTTGTGTTAATGTGACCCTCAATACTTTGGAGCCTGTTTTACTTACACTTATGAAATTTGGAATGTTAATGCATGTCAATAAAAGTAACTCAGCTTTTCTTTTGACCCTATGCTGATGAAACTTTCTATGATGAGCATCTTAATGAGTATTATAGTGTCGTAGTATTTCCCTCTTTCCATGGTGACTCAGTTGTTAGTTTAAAGTCACAAACAATGGGTATAGGTTTCTAATCCTGCCCATACCAGCCTAGATTAGCTGTTGTGGTAAATCTCTATGCAAGTCACTTAACTAGCATTACGTCAGAATAAATCCACCATACCAGTCAGTATATTGTTGGGTACTCCAAATGTGCTTCTGTTGGTGAGGGGATTCATATTTACAAGTGACTCCTTGTTTAAGAACAATATTGGCACATAATGGTCTTTTTCTAGCAAGACAAGTAGCAATTAAATTTGTTTAACCCTTGCAGTGGTCATGAGTTGCACTGACAGAAATTGTCAACAAGTATGTACTAGCACAGGACAGGTTACAGTTTAAGAAAACATACTCATTTATACACATGACAGATTTCAAGATACTTGGATCAGGGTCAGGGGCTGTTCACTTACCTCCACTTCCAGTCAGAATAGTTAACTTTAATTTTTAAAAAATATTGAGAAAAGATGGCAATTAAAGCAGAGAAACTCCACCCCTTTAAAAAAATTCCTTCCCCCCACTCTGTAAACAAAATCCTTGAACTTCCATGCAATTATTTTGGATACCATGTAAACTTTGATGAGTGAAAGCTCTGTATGTGTGTCAGATAGTGCACCTCTTGTCATATAGCACACCCCTTGTCATATAGCACACTGCTGGTCCTAAAGCATACCCCTTGTCATATAGCACACTGCTGGTCCTAAAGCATACCCCTTGTCATATAGCACACTGCTGGTCCTAAAGCATACCCCTTGTCATATAGCACACTGCTGGTCCTAAAGCATACCCCTTGTCATATAGCACACTGCTGGTCCTAAAGCATACCCCTTGTCATATAGCACACTGCTGGTCCTAAAGCATACCCCTTGTCATATAGCACACTGCTGGTCCTAAAGCATACCCCTTGTCATATAGCACACTACTTGTCATGTAGCACATCCCTTGTCATATAGCACACCCCTTGTCATATATCACCCTACTTGTCATGTAGCACATCCCGTGTCCTATAGCACACTGCTTGTCGTGTAGCACAATGTTCGCCATATAGCTCACCCTTTGAATTTGCACAGAGATCTACTAGAATGATTGATGTTTAACATGCATCCATCTGTAAACAGATCTGCCATATGATAATAATACCCAGCAGATCTGGGTCTATGATGTTCACTTGAAATCATAACTAGGATGAACAATGTTGACTTAAATGTGAAATATTATGTGACATCAGATCTGAATCTATATTATATACAAAATATGGTAATAGTTGAATGTTTGTGTTTAGGTGTGTACCAGCACAGGACAGGTGAGGAGCTGGGTGGACATGCTGTCAAAATCCTTGGCTGGGGTGTGGAGAGTGGGACCAATTACTGGATTGTTGCCAACTCCTGGAACCCTGACTGGGGAAATCAAGGTAAACCTAGTTTATATAGGGCAACAGCAACAAGACTTCTCTTCCTCTAAATCAACCATAAAATTACTACGGTTGCAACTACTGCTACAACAGTTGCAACTATTACTGCTGCTATCTATTCAACTACTGCTGCTGTCGCTATTGCTATATCTTCTGACATTACCACCACAGCTACTAATACTATGTATACTACTACCACTTGTACAGGTATCTACATTGATCCCTCATAATTCTTTTTAAGAATCATAAAAGTGTACTGTATTATAGGTGAGATCACCATATACTGGGATACATAATACATAGTATTATTATTACATAAAGTAATGGGATCCATGACTATACCTGCCTTATAAAAGGGACTGTGTTATACTGATAGTAAGAGACGACTAGACTACATTAGTACTTCACTACAGCAAACAAGTTAGGATCCTTTCAGAGTTTTCTTTACAACATAGCATTATGGTAAAATCGTACCAATCAAGCATTCCTTTGGGTCAAAAGGGGGGTGCCATGGGGTTCAAAAGGGGTGTTTTATCAGGAAACTAATGAAGTGAAACTTGTCATGATAGGTGGTCTCTTATTCCAGGTCATCACTGCATTAACACTTTATACTTGCATAAAAATAGGGTCTTTTATGAGAGGTATTCCTTCACAATACTAATGTTTCAAGTCTGGTTTTGCTACTACTGCTACTACTAATATTCCTGCTGTTGCTACTATTATAACTACTACTACTACTGCTGTTATGACTGCAGCTACTACTACTACTACTGCTGCTTCTACTCCTACTGCTGCTGCTGCTACGACTGCAGCTACTACCTCTACTTTTGCTGCTTCTACTACTACTGCAGCTACTACTATTACTGCTGCTTCTACTATATCAACTACTACTCCTACTACTACTATTGCTGCTGCCACTACCACTACTTTCTACTATTGCATCTGCTACAACAATATCTACTACTAATGCTGCTACAGCTACTACGACTATTACTGCAGCTGCTACTACTTCAGCTACTGTTGATATTACTGCTGCTGCTACTACTATTATTACTGCTGCTGCTACTATTATTAATGCTACGACTATTATTACTGCTGCTGCTGCTACTATTATTACTGCTGCTACTGCTGCTATTATTACTGCTGCGTCTACTATTATTACTGCTGCTGCTACTATTATTACTGCTGCTGCTGCTACTATTATTACTGCTGCTGCTGCTACTATTATTACTGCTGCTGCTGCTTCTATAATTACTGCTGTGACTTCCATTATTACTGCTGCAACTACTACTATTACTGCTGCTGCTGCTACTATTATTACTGCTGCGACTACTATTATTACTGCTGCTGCTACTATTATTACTGCTGTGACTATTATTACTGCTGTGACTACTATTATTACTGCTGCTACTACTATTATTACTGCTGCTGCTACTATTATTACTGCTGTGACTACTACCATTACTGCTGCTGCTGCTGCTACTATTACTGCTGTGACTATTATTATTACTGCTGCAACTACTATTATTACTGCTGCGACTATTATTATTACTGCTGCGACTACTATTATTACTGCTGCTGCTGCTACTATTATTACTGCTGCGACTACTACTATTACTGCTGCTGCTACTATTACTGCTGCGACTATTATTATTACTGCTGCGACTACTATTATTACTGCTGCTGCTACTATTATTACTGCTGCTGCTGCTACTATTACTGCTGCTGCTGTATTATTACTGCTGCGACTATTATTATTACTGCTGCTGCTGCTGCTACTATTATTACTGCTGCGACTACTACTATTACTGCTGCTGCTGCTACTATTATTATTGCTGCGACTACTATTATTACTGCTGCTGCTACTATTATTACTGCTGCTGCTGCTACTATTATTACTGCTGCTGCTACTATTATTACTGCTGCAACTATTATTATTACTGCTGTGACTACTACTATTACTGCTGCTGCTGCTACTATTATTACTGCTGCGACTACTATTATTACTGCTGCTGCTACTGCTATTATTACTGCTGCTACTACTATTATTACTGTAACCACTACTATACTGCTGCTGCTGCTACTACTGCAGCTAGTAATACTTTATCTGCTGCTGCTACCCCTTTGGTCAGTGGTCAGTCTGTTAATCCTAAAATGTATATTGCGGTAGGTACCAAAGTACAGTCATATAGTATTTGTGGAGATCTTTGAGTAGAGTTGAAAAAAATATTGAACATTTGGATTATAATACTTTTTGGCATTGCAAATGTTCTAATAAAAAATTGGTATTCAAATATTTCTTTGTTTAGTTGACAGCAGTTTGTAAGAGAAACAAAGAAGGTGAAATGTAAACTATGCAATGTCAAATTAGTCTATAAGGAAATAACTTAAAACCTGCCAAATCAACTATAATTCAACTTCCCACTCACAAAGTATCATAATGTCTAAATTCTGAATAGTCACATTGCTCACAATATTGCAATCAGGCACTCTTGGAAAGATACAGTGTAATACAGCAAGGTGATAAAGATCATGGTTTAGAACAGTAGTCATATCAAAGCAACAAATTTACCTTGTATCCACATTTAATTGTCCACATGTCAGTGTGATTTTCATTTTGAACAAGTCACTTCCAAGAAAACTTTGTGACATAATACTTGCATTTAACTGAACAAGTAATCAAGAGTTACTGCCCTTGATACCTATAGTCCATCTTCTGCATTAAAGAAAGATTTATGTTCATATTGAGTTTGAAGAAAAACAAAAATTTATGCAAGACCCATAAAATGTCATTTACATGTAATTAGATATAGATGAAGGTGTTTCAATGTGACTTGGTGGCAGGGTGATTGGGGTATGGTGGACTTAAATAACAAAGTACACAAAAAAAAAAGGATGGATTTGATAGTTTATTACCATTGACAAATATTCAAATTCTGTCTGGCAAATTTTTATTCATTTCAGCTTAGCCTTTGAGACATTGATTTTATGCACACAGCTTGGTGCATTTTTTAAAGTAGATTTGAAAACATTTGCTATAGAGTGATCATTGGCTCCCAAGTATTTATGCATTTCTATTGTTAAATATATAAATAAATCAATACAGTATAACTGTCTGTCCTGTTTGGTACTGATTACTGCTATAATTGGTTAAAATTGTCAGATTTACTGAACTGTTAGACACATAGATATGGTTTTAAAAAGACAGGCTGCAGTACTTTGTCCCCATCATGGCATCATAAAAATGCAGTAGGTACAGAAACCAGATTCTAATTAACAATAATTGACTGTATGGGTTTACTACTGTGAGGATAAATCATATCTAACAGCAATGTCAAATCATTTGATGCAGTTACTATGGCAGCACTCGACAAAGTCTGCAGAAGGTCTCTTGTAATTCTATCTCAGTCTGTCCATTGAATAATTGCCACTGTTGGTTCTTGAGCACGACTTTAATAAAAATGACTGAATCAACACCAAACCTGGTATATAGACTCATGTGGAGCAAGGTGTACAGACAGACAATTAGATGGAGATTAGGAGAGAATTTTTAACTGTAACATTTTTCTTTAAATGGGATCTTTCATATAATTCTGTCTGCAGTCTTATTTCTTTTTTATTATCTTTAACCACACTTCCAAGCAGTGCGCACAAACAAATGTAGGTATTTTCATCCCCTACTCTTTGGAGAGGAGTTGGCTTTGAATGACATCTGGGGCCAACAGCAATAGCTGAAATTCTTTTACTGTGACATCTTTCTTTCGTTGCAGGTTACTTCAATATTCTAAGAGGCAGTGACGAATGTGGGATTGAGTCACAGATTGTTGCAGGCATGCCAAAACTAACATAGACAAGGAACATTGTCAGCAGACAAAGTGAAATTATTTGCAATTTTGATTTAAATCAATTCGCCATCTTAATGCATCTGTACTCACATCCTATGAAAAAAAGCTATCACAACCATTGAACCTATGAATTAAACTGATGAACCAAAGACAGAATGGTGAAGAGAGGAAATAAAACTACATTTCTTTGCAAAGTGGGAAGAAACACGACAAGCTGCAGCAAATCTAACTTATAACAGACTGAGGTTAATATGTAAATTTCTATTATGTATTGAAAGTAAAATATCTATGCAAATGCATTAAGTGTGATAAAATGTGCCATAGTAAGTTACTTACCCGGTAAGTTATTTTCTGTCTCTATGTACTTTACCTGCAAAATTCAAAAATATTTGTTTTTGCTAGAGTTATTTTATGCCAATATCTACTTTACGTGCAAACTTAGAAAATATTTGTTATTGCTTATTATGTTTCAAGTACAAAATGCGGAAATTTTAAAAGTTTCAGAAAACTGAGTTATGTACATGTCTACATTGAGCTCCTAATTTTGATATAAAAATTAAACTATTCATAAATTTGAGAATATTTGTCTTCTTTTTACCATCAATAGCACATTACAGGAAAAGCTGAATTTAAGGTTTAATTTTGGAAGTATGAAATTCCCATTTTATAACCAATTAAATTTAATGTCCCGCACATCATCACATCAACTTTATCATTATTTATTAAAGTACCGTATATACTTGCGTATAATCCAATACCAACTGCAAACTGCATAGACTCAGATCTGCCATTGCATAATGTGCCAGCAGATCAGGGTCTATGCAGTTTGTAAGGACTAATCAGTAGAACAAACAACATAGACCCTGATCTGCCAGCGCATTATGCGATGGCAGATCAGGGTCTATGTTGTTTGCATTTGGACCCGGATTATATGCGACTATATATGATAGCCTCTCAAATTTATAAGTCCAAGGTTGGATTAAAGCAACAGTGTACAAAACAATATTACAGTGTTATATAAGTAGATGGCTACAATGTTACATTTTGTACAAGTTGTAAGTCAGTATACAAGACAATGTTACAGTGTTATAAAAGTAGATGGTACATTTTGTACAAGTTGTAAGTCAGTATACAAGACAATATTACAGTATTATAAAAGTAGATGGTACATTTTGTACAAGTTGTAAGTCAGTATACAAGACAATGTTACAGTGTTATAAAAGTAGATGGTACATTTTGTACAAGTTGTAAGTCAGTATACAAGACAATGTTACAGTGTTATAAAAGTAGATGGTACATTTTGTACAAGTTGTAAGTCAGTATACAAGACAATATTACAGTATTATAAAAGTAGATGGTACATTTTGTACAAGTTGTAAGTCAGTATGCAAAACAATGTTACAGTGTTATAAAAGTAGATGGTACATTTTGTACAAGTTGTAAGTCAGTATACAAGACAATGTTACAGTGTTATAAAAGTAGATGGTACATTTTGTACAAGTTGTAAGTCAGTATACAGAACAATGTTACAGTGTTATAAAAGTAGATGGTACATTTTATACAAGTTGTAAGTCAGTATACAATACAATGTTACAGTGTTATAAAAGTAGATGGCTACAATGTTACATTTTGTACAAGTTGTAAGTTCTTATGCTGGCTGCTTATAAGATTAGTCATTTTAAGTTAAACCTCGGTTATTTGGAGTTACAGATTTTGTCTGGATAATTAATCATTGGTTTAAATGATAAAGATATAAAGAGTGGGAGGACCATCCCTTTATCCATCTGTGTGGAAAATCCAGATGATTGGCATATGGATAATCAATAATTTACTGTATGCTTTGGTTCAGTGATTTACAGCACAGTAACAAGTAGGTTATTAGTGTCGAGGCAATTGGTGTAAACTGCTTTCCTCAAGGACATACCACAGTAGCTAACCTGGGCTGAACAAATGATAGGATTTGAACATGCATCGTTTCAGTCAAGAGCCCAACACACTAACCACAGGGCTGAGCAAATCCCATAGCCCGACATCCCGGACTATTCATTTTTGAAGTCGGGCAAGTAAAATTTTCAAAGTCACTAGTCTGGGACAAGTGCTTTTTCCTACTTTAAAAAAGTCAGGCAAGTCCTTATTTTCATGCTTTAATCACTATATATACCTTTATTTGGCAATTCACGTCCTCCAGGCATTCTGAATACTTGATTCTACCCCTTTTCATGTATACATTTAAATCCGGTATAACACCTACAGGTGGTCAGTGATAACTGTTGCATATGCGCACGTTCTATTACCGCTTGACTACATATTGAGCTCAGTGACCAAATTATCAGCAAATCAAAACACACGTAAAATAAAACAAAGCCAGTATGATTAATTAATATAATTAGTAGTGTTTTAAGTGGCTTTGTTGCATTGTGTTTACTCAAACAAGATCTGCATGAGTGGCTCACTCTAATTTTAATCCAGCGAGTCCGTTTAATTCAGTGTTGGTTTCCTTTATGAACTGATTAATGCCAGTAATGAATCTTTAATTTTTAAATGATTATACAGAGAATTAACTTCAATGTGCAATATTACATGCGAAGCAAAACAATTGCACTAATTAATGAGCTTTGTTCATATTTAAAATAGAAAATGTATGGTATGATCACTTTATAAGTAGTTGTCAAGCAAGGTGATATTTACTCTGTGGATCGAATAAGTTTGCTAAATTATTTTCGCAAGAAAGGTAATAAGGACGATTCGGAGAAGGAAAATATTTGTGAAAGTAGAGGGATAAAACGTAAGACTGCTACTGAGTGTGAGGTAGCTATTTCTCCAAAGAGACATAAGCCAGAATCCGTGTTAGCGAAAAATGTAAAATATGGCACTACCAAGAGAGAGAGAAATTTTCAGCCACATTAGATTGATTGTTATCCATGGCTTAATTTATTGACTCTGAAGGAAAGGTGTTTTGCAGTTATTGCAAACAATATCTAAAACTGGCACAGGTTGGGAATTCAACAAGTGTATTTGTCAGTGGAACTGACAAATTCAGGATTGAACCAATCAAGTCTAATTACATTTCTGCACCCCACAAGGCATGTGCAGCACAGTATATGCATGACGCTAGCCAGCATGTGCAGAAAATCAGTGAAGTTAGAGTTGCTGACACTTCACTAGGAAAGGCCCATACAAAACTAAATGAGACTGAAATGATAAAAAAATGAGAGCTCTCTTTAACACAGCCTACACCCTAGCCTGTCATGGAAAACCATTCTTAATCATCTTGAAGTGATTTTCAAACTGGAAGACCATCATGCCATTCATGAGCAGTATTTTCTGAAAGCGAAGATGAAGGCATGCAAGCAATCACCGGATCCACTTGTTGAAATTCTCGGAACACTCTTAATGAAAACTCCACCTTGTCTGAGTCTGTTATGCAAACTATTAGAAATCATGTTTGTTATAAGCCTGTCCTCTGCGAGGATTTAGTTAAATGAACTTAATCAAGCCTCATTAAGGAATTCCTTAAAAAAGAGAGAGTTTACAAATTCTAATGAACATTTCAGCAAATGGACCCGAGCTTGAGGACTTTAACCCAGATACAGCTATCTACTGCTGGCTTAGTACTGGTGCAGGTGGCAGACATGTACATGGACATTTTTTCAAATCCAGCAGCGAAGTAGCCAAATGTATATCAACCAATGTTTTCGAAAAATTAAATTCTTTTAAGAAATAATTATGTTGTATATTATTTCATTTGTTTTTTTCTTTGGATTAACTGTTAGAATTGATCTATCTAAATCTCACTGATGCGAATAATATTAAACTTGTTTAACTCTATGCTTATGTGGTCAATCTTATGGTACATACTTTGACTATTAACGTGAGAAACCGAGAGGCCTTTTTGTGAATCACGGTCCATGCATGGACCCTGATTAGTTTCAATGTCATTAGCAAGAACAAGAAGCAGACAAAATGATGCTGATCCACCATGCAATGAAGCTGCTGTTACCAAAATTAGGAAATCCTTTAAATGACAGAAAGCATCCCGGCTTAGATGACTTTCAAATTATACAGATCTTCTATCAAATATGCCCACCATTAAAACAAAATAGAAAAAATCTTCCAACAATTTCTCAAAATCCACTAAACATAATTTAACCAAATTTGAAGGAAGCCATCAAGGCATAAAGTTCTTTCAAATTTGGCCCATGATGTCGATCAACCATCAAATGTGACCTCCGTTACATAAAACAAAATCTTTTAAAAAGCTTCTTCACAAAAACTGCTTTTGAAAGAATACCTCTTGACATGAAACTCTTTCAGATTTGTTCTCATTATGCCAATCCATTATCAAATATTTCACAGCTACTAGAAATTTTAAAACATTTAAATGAATTCTTCTAAACAAACCACCAAATAGAATTTGACCAAATTCATAAAAGGCATGCCAACATAGGTAACTTTTACTTCTGTACAATTGATGCCGATCTGCAATCAAATATGCCCCCTATTGACAAAAATAAAAAAACCTACAACGACTTCTTTTGAAAACCGCGCAACAAAATTTGACTGAATTTGAAAGAAAGCACCCTGTCATGAAGATCTCTCAAATTTATTTGAAAACGAGTTGTTTCTAAAAGACCACTCAAGAGAATTTAACACATTTTTCAGAAAGCATCCTGTCATAGGTGACTTTCACATTTGTTCAAATAATCCCGATCTGCAATGAAATATGGCCGTTATTACAGAAGAAAAAAATATAACAATCTCAGGCCCACTTGGGCCTATTGTTGAAATGTATGCGTTTGCATGTTGTCAAGCTGCTGCTTAGATACAGGTAATTCCGACTATGTAATTCATTTAAATTTTCAATGGGTAGAAATTCACTTATTAAAGATCTTACTAGTAGAGCAACGACATCTGACGATGACTTGGAAAGTTTACTTAATCTTGTATTCAAATATTTCATAGGATTTCTTGATTTGTTTTTCATTTATTTTTTCCAACTCCTTTTCAGTGAACATTTTATCGGTTATTTCTGTATAGGTTTCATTTCTATATTATTTTTAAGCTTTTGATTATATTCTTCTATTTTAGGGGATACCATTTTGGGGGATATAAGCTACTGTTATTTTATCTCCTGTGAAACCCAATTCTAAACAGGATGATGTGGTATGTTCATTGTTACTGTCTGTTCGTTTTTTCATACCACAATGTATTTGGCACATTCAGAGTAAAGCACACGTTTCAATTTTCTTACTGACAATAATTACAATCGACTTATCCGACAGAAATCAGCAGTGTTTAAAAGCTGAATTTGACTTTACGCATCATTAATAATATGTATGAAGAATTAACCACAATCTTGATCCCCAAAATAATATTATTTTGTACACACTCAAGATAAATTGTTAAATATGTCAAATTTGAAACACTAAAGCAAATTCCATGTCCAATTATTTCTCTATTTATTTTCCTTGACTAATACATTTAGTGCGGTAATCAGTTCCACCACCCCAGCCCTCACCCCACCCCCTAATGATGATTTACCTCGAGGATTTACCCCAACAACGAATTTCTAAGCAATATTATGGCTTTATTCAAATTATTAAAATAACAATAGATTAGCCAGTTGAAAGTAACAGTGACAGATTGGCTCGAGTACTTTGAAGATAAGCAAGACAAGGCATGTTTATACATCAATTCACATGATACGACTTTATCTAAACAATACCTTTCCTGGGGAAAAATGCTTCATTTGCACGATCGATACACTCTAGTGACTGCCGTAACGAGTAGACAAACCTGTTTGGCTAGGAAATGCACAACGCAGGTGGCTGTTGAATACATAACTTTTGATTCGACCAGTATTTATGCAGAAGTCATCCTGGAAAATGCTAATGGCTTAAAAAGTGTTTATTTTAAAGATCATCGTTGACAGTACATAAATCACCAAATCAAAAGAGACAAAGGATTGTGTAGCAAGCATAAACTTATTTCACGGTCTCTCCTCGTGAACAATAATTTTAACTTCGATGATCTGACTGACGTGATGAATGAAAGACAATAACAGATAAATGCAACATTTGATACTAGCTAATGAAATATTAAAATAAAATTGTGCATGCATTATTGTAATAGTATCAGATAGTAACAAGTGTAGATTGAAGAAACATGGTAGATACTGATAAACAAGATGCGAAAAAAATGTATGTTTGTTGAAGGAGGGCGTGGCAAGTATATTTTTAATTATAACTTGGATGATGTATGAATGATACATAAGCACACGCCCCATGGTTCATAGAGGAATGTGTGAAGAAATTTCAGTTGGGAATGTTTGGTCAGTGCATAATATCTCGTTTGTCTCAAACGATTGCAAGATGTTAACAAATATTTACGAGGATGTGTCTTTATTATTTTGGAGCAATGTACATATTGAACGGTTCATGTTACCAATATATTTGATACAATCCAAAAGAAAATGTATTTCAGTTTCTGATTCGCTGCATGCACATTTGTTGTTTGGTGGCAAATGATTTTTGAACAAGTCATTGTTTAACGAGATACGAACTAGTCGAAGTCTCAAATGTAACATTTTTTCATATCTCTCACATTGATATTAATAGGCTGCGACTTCTGTTAGATTCCTGTTTAAGTATAATTCAAAGGAATAAAATCATGCGTTGTTCCTGTTCTCCAAGGAGAGAAGATTCCATTAAATAATGGACCTTATTAAAAATGAATTTTGATATAAGTTAGTCCAGGTAAAAGGCATTTGGAAGTTAGATCTATCACGAAGTTGTGTAATACTTACCTGCTGGACATTTGGTGGAACCAAGGCCCGCAGGTATCCAAAAGTCATTGCATAGTGCATTTTAATATGCACTTGACCATTCTATGCCTAGAGTTTCTTGTTGAAAGTCTTTCCCATTTTGTTTCCTCCCAAATTCTAGGATATGACGTAGATTGTGTTGCCCAACAACCTATTCTTCCTGCTTTAGCTAATATTTTTTTCTGTTTCATCTCTTTCATACTGACTGCAATTATCCCAAACAATATCCCCCTACTCCAAAATAAAAAAGCTCCCATGATTTTCAATCAAGTTTGAATTTCAAACTTCATATTATGTCTACCCTTCTCCACGCTTTGGTAATTATTTCTTGTATGTGTATATACCAAGATAGAGGTTCATCAAGAGTTAAGACAAAGTGTTTATGAGAACTGACATTCGCAATAACCGTATAATTTATTATTAGTTGTGGTTGTTGCTCCTTTTGAGATTTTTTTGGAAATGGTAATTGATTCGGTTTTGTTTTAAATTCTTTTTACTTTTTCTATGTCATCCTTTTTATCCCAGATATTAGCTCCATACTCCAAAAGAGGTACTTTCAAAGTGAAAAAAAAAAAGATTCTAGTGATTTTATATCAAGTTTAATTTTGATTGTATATGTAACCATTTCCATTATTTTCTAGTTATTTGCTGTTTATGTATGTGCCAGGATTGGGTTTCATCCTGTGTTAAACTCATGTGTTATGAGAAGTAACATACTTAATAGCCGTGTCATTTGTTAAAATTTGTGGTTGATGATCCTTATTAGATCTTCTGGATATGATTGTCAATTTGGTTTTGTTTTAATTAAAATCAACTACTCTTGATTCAGGTCCACACACTGATTTTGTGTAGGTCTTTGTTCGAAACACCAACTCGCAGGGTTGGGTCCTAGACAATATAGATAACTAAGTATCACCAGCAAACAGCCTTATACTGGACTAAATATCAGTGACAATGTCATTAATATAAATTAATAATGACATATATATATAGACTTGCTTTGTAATAGGAGAGACCATTTTAATAACTTTCAGTTTTCTATTAAATTACTTGATGTAACTTTTTTTAAATTATATGTAAATACGTTGTCTTATATATATAAACTAACTATGTGGTGAAATGCTATATCAACGGACATTATACGTATATTTATATAAAAGCTGAAATCCCTTATTGATTATGTTAATATTAAACCTAAAATCTGCAAGGCTCAGTTAACATAGAGCTGATATTCAATAAAAAAAATAATGTACAATGTTTTAGCAGCGTTGTTATGGATTGAAACATTATACAGTTTTCTTGTTTAATTATTATGATATTTGTAGTTTTATTCTTTTTTTGTGGACCCCTCTTAGACCTCTAGCTATGTTAAGCTATCAGTCCTTAAGGTGTCCCCCTTTGTGCCGAAATGTTTTTAAAGGGTTTTTATATCTGTTTGTACCCCCATAAGTCTGTTGTTGTGGGTTTTGAAAAAAATCAAAAAGAATTTTAAAAAGAAAATTTTATTGTTACTTTTTAGACTAGGGTTCCTCTTTGTATATTATTTTTGAAGGGCGTACTTGATTTGAAACCCGTTTCCAGGTTCCCCATCGTTCCACCCTAGGCCTAAAGAATTTACTCCATGGCTTGTACTCCCCTCCTCAGGTATTGCCCTTGCGGCTGGTTTCCTTGCCATGTTATAAAGGTTGTTTTCAGTGATCCTTGCCAGGGATCTTTTAAAGTCCAGTGTATGCTATATGTATGTTGCTATATTGTGTTATCGTGTGCTATAAACCCCTGTATTCTTGTTTGGACTGGCTTTTTAGTTTCCAAATTTTGTTGTAGTTGTTATTTACTTTTAAAGAAAAGATAAAAAAAAAAAAAAAAAAAAATATTCATATATATATAGTCCCAAAATGTATAATCTCTTAAAGGAGATTAAAAGTAGGATTTTGGTGGCGCAATTGTTGGCCTATGTTGGAGGTATTATGGTTTACAGATTTTATTGGTACCTTTCCTCCATCCATAGGCCATACTTGTGCTCCCCCTGTTTCCTTTTGCTCTGGTTTCTAATACCATATTTAAAATTTCCAATTTATTTCTTATTTATGCTATACAAAAAAAAAAAAAAAAAAAAAAAAGGTATGGTTGGTTTGTATGTCTGAGATGCGTGTAGGCATGATAGAATTTCGCAGTTGTTAGTATATGTTTTTGTTTTCCCCTTGTTTTCTTGTTTTGTAATGTTTATATCGGTTATGCCTCATTTTTCGGGTACTCTGATGTGACCCTTACTACTTCGCGTTAGCCATGTAGCTTCGGTGTCACTCGTCATCATATCCTACTTTGAGTTACATACCCCCCCCCCCTGTATTTAAATCTGCTTCCTTTTTGTTTCCTATCTGTTTGTTAGATAATGTTAGTACTGCAAAGTTCCTGTTAAATGTTAAGAAAAAAACAAAAAAAAAAACAAAAAAAAAAAAAACAATGATATACATTTCTAATCATCTATTTTCCTTCTACCCCTCTATAGCATTTTATCATGTTTCTTGTAATATACTCTACTATGTTATCATATAATTTTTTATTCCTTATATTATGGGTATATAATAAGTTTTCTTCCTTGTACACTCCATTTTCCCTTTTTATCATATTGATTATTGAATCCCTCTCCTGTTCTGTATCCTTACATTTTAGGATTACATGTTTTTTTGTGTATAAAGCATTTTTACACAAAGGACATTTTATTATTACAGGTGATATATGCCTTTTAAAGGCCACATCTCCCGTCAACCACACATCATGAATATATTTATATATTAAACTTTGTTTATAATTTGATTTAATCCCTTTCCATTTTTTCCATGTTGCTCCCCATTGTTGCCCCGGATTTTCTTTTTGTACCTTATGTATGGCTTGTTGGTTTACACCCTTCATTATGTTTATATACGTTAAAATATCTTTCTCTTCTTTCCATATTTTAATATCCCCCCTATATTTCATGATAACATTTTTTATTGGAAGCAGTTTCCTCGGTGGTTCAATTGTTTTAATTAGTTTATTATTTCTATATATTTCAGGCATATTATTAATAAGAAATACATAATTATATATATATAAAGCCGCCCACACGTATTCCTTTTTCTCCCATAGGTTTCTTATTCTATTTATAATATACGCTCTTTTTTTATATTTCAGGTATGGTATACCCAATCCTCCCTCTATTTTTGATTTATATAGATTCTCTCTTTGGAGGAGGTGCATCCCCCTTCCCCATATAAAATGAATTATCTTTTTTTCTATAATTTCTAACCATGTGTCCTTAAAATCAATAATTTGCATAATATACCACAAAGTGCTGTATATATAGGTATGTGCTACTTGTACCCTTTCCATTATATTTAAAGGTGTACATATCCATAAGTCAATTTGTTCTTGTACTTTATCTTTTAAAACATTAAAATTTGTTTTCCCAGCGTTTTTCCCAAAATACACCCCTAAAGCTTTCACTTTTTGTTTTATTAAATCTGGTGGTAAACCTGGGTGATTCCCCCGCCAATTCCCTATTAAAAGTATTTCAGTTTTCAAATGATTAATTTTTGATCCCGATGCTTTCCCAAAATCAAAAAATTCTTTTTCCAAATGTTTAAAAGAAAAGCCATCTTTTATAAAATTGGTGCAGTCATCTGCATGTTTAAGCATTTTAAATTCCTTTTTTATATTAGGTATTTTTATTCCTTGTACATTTCGATTATTATTTATTTTAATACATAAAACTTCAATTGCTAATACATATAGCAGCATAGACATGGGACATCCCTGTCGTACCGACCTTTCAATTTTAAAACTTTTTGTTTTGGCTCCATTGATCTGTACTACCGATGTTATATTTGTATACATTACTTTGATCCATTTACAAAAGATGGGTCCAAAACCATAATTTTTTAAAATATTCTCTATATAGCTATGTTCTACACGATCAAACGCTTTTTCCTGATCATATAGAATCATAGCTCCTTTCTCTCCTTTATTCTCTATATACTCTATTACATTTTGTATATTAAATAAATTATTTTTAATACTCCTCCCTTCTTCCCCACAACTTTGATTTATATTTATTATTTTACCCATGCACATTTTAAGTCTATTAGACATAATTTTACTTAAAATTTTATAATCCGTATTAAGTAAAGAGATCGGTCTCCAGTTTTTTAAATCTTGTATATCCCCTTTCCCTTTATATATTACCGTAATTATTCCCTCCTTCATTTTACCTGTCATTTCTTTATTTATCAAGATATTATTATATACATATTCTAAAATTGGAGTTATTTGTATTTGAAATTTTTTATAAAAATCCGCAGTGAGGCCATCTGAACCGGGTGATTTACCTTTATTTAATTGTATTATTGCTTTTTTAATCTCCTCTGCTGTTATGAAGTTTTCACATATATTTCTATGGTCTTCATCTATTTTTATAAATTGTACATTCTTGCAATAGCTATCTATTTCTTCATACCTTATGTTTTGCGAGGTATACAACTCTTTATAAAAATCATGTATTTCTTGTAATATTTCCCCCTTTTCCTTAAGTATTATATTATTTTTCTTTAAAGTTTCCATGTTTTTCCCTTTTCCCCTCCGTATTTCCTCCCTCCTATATATTCCCTTTGCTTTTATGTACATACTATCAAATTTCCCTGCTCTAATTTTATTCCCTGCCCTTTTATATTTTTGTACATTCTCATATTCTTCCTTATATTTATCGTTTTCCTCTTCACTTACATTTTTATTTATACATATATTTTTATACCTTTGTTCTACCCCCTTTATTTTATCTTGTTTTATAGTACTATATATCTTCGTAAGTTTTTTCATCAAATCTTTTAAATCTTCCCATGCTTTGAGGATATCCCTTGTACCTTCTGTATTAAACCTATTTAAAATTTCTGTTATTCTGTCTGTATATTCACTTTCCATTAGGATAGAATTGTTGAGTTTCCAAAATCCTTGTCCCCATTTATTTCTATATTCCATGTTTATATTTATTATAACCGGATAATGATCAGCTATTTTATCCTTTTGAATTTCACACATTACAACTTTATTTATTACTGTTTTAGATATATAAAATTTATCCAATCTACTTCCTTGTCTGATTCCATATTCATATGTATATTCTCTTTTATCAGGGTTTAGTTTTCTCCAAACATCTTCTATCTCATTTTTTTCTATAAAGATTTTTATTATTTCCACCCTTCTTGCATTTAATTCTTGCCCTTTCATACCCCCGGTCCTATCTAAATTATTTGTTACCCAATTAAAATCTCCTCCAATTATGAAATTTTCCATAGAAAAGTCTTGTATATATTCTGTTAAATCTTGTATAAATTGTAATTTTTTTGTTATATTTGTTCTTATATTGTTTGATACTGGCACATATACATTCAAAATATGCCAGTCATTTATTTTTATATGTTTTAATCTCCCATTGAATTTCTTTTCAGTTATAATTTCCTCCCATGTTAGATTTAAAGCTTTATTTTGTAAAATTGTTGCCACCCCTGCCCAAATTTCATTATTACTGTTATTTTCTAGCACTATCCCATTTAGTTTTCCTCTATTTCCCTTTTTAATTTTTTATCTATATTATGTGTTTCCTGTAACAAAATTATATCAAATGATTTTGTTGTTTCTCTTAGTTTATCTAATTTATCCTTTATTCTATTTATGTTTATGCTTATCACACGGAGGTTTTGTCCCTCCATGGTACCATAAAACATTTGTTGTTAACGTTCCATTTTTATTTTTTAAATTTATTTATTTTATTTGTAAATATTTCTACAATTATTGTGTCACATTCAGTTGACTCTCTGATTCTATTTCTATTTCTGTATCACTCTCTAATTCTGTTTCCTCTTTTGGTTGTAACTTGGTTTTTGACTTTTCCCTATACTGCTCTATCGTTATCCTTTTTTTCCTCCCAGTCTTTTTCCCCTCCCTCGGCAGGGAGGCAGATCTCCCTGATTTGGGGGTTTTTGAAGTATTTTTTTTTTCCTCAGAGTCCTCTCTTGAGGGCCATTCTGCTGAGACTGTAACTCGTCTCTTTCTTTTCTGTGACATTTTTGGTGTGTAGAATAATGCTTTCTTTCTGAATGCTCACTTTTGTGAATCAGAGTAATTATGTAAATTAATTGAGAATGCTGCGTTGCCGCAAGTAAATAAAGGGGATTAACATGTGACCGGTTGCTTTAGGTTATAACGACTCTATTTGATTTATGTTTTCAAACAAAAGATACAAAGATTTCTGGGCTTATATTAGACCTCCACTATCAAAATTAACTCCGGAAATCGAACAAAGGGCCAAAGCAAATCAAAGGGATAAATATACCCATTGCTTTCTTAGAGGATTAAGAGCTGAGACCAGTGTCATGCCACAAAGAATACATCAATTAACTAACTTGTAGGCATGTTAGCTATCACTGTCGGGTAACATAAACTTCCGCCTGTCTCGCTCATAGGACCTCTAGACGCTGCTAAGGCAAAATTCACACCGTTGTCCGAAATTAGATATATAAAATAGATTCTCAGAAACCGTGTCACTTTCGAACTGACCTCGTAGTAAACGGTAAGTAATTTAGATACAAATGCTTGTGAGAGTTAAAATTTTGTTGTGTGAAATTTGACTCACTTTGAAATCCTACAATTGTTTCTAAGCTATAAAAGTTGATTTTTGTTTATAATATCAGTCGGTTTGTTATTTTGTGTTCTCATTGTAAATTTGCTCGTAAACAAGTTTATTAGATTATTGGAATTATGCATGCATCGTTTCAATTTCATTTACTATTTTAGTTTAAATTCTGTTGACGTATAAATTGACTTTTAATCGTAACTTGCGATAATTTTGGCATGTACAAATTTCAATGTAAATCTTTCACGAAGGACCTCAATTTTAATATTCAATCTACTAAACGTTTTATTATCTCAGGTAATAATATAATCAAAACACCAGTGTTGCGTATTAAATCGTAACACTCCTAGAACCTTTTCTACCTTAAAAAAGTATAATATACTCATTGGAAAACTAAAGGAATTGTCTCAACACACTGCATACATACTATCTTATTTGATACTTTAATTATACTTTATTGCGAGATCTATACCTTTTATGATGCCATCATCTCATGATTCTTTTTTTTTATATTTTGTTTTAAAAAAATGTTCTTCATTGGAATGCAACCTTAAACGGTTGTATAGCACCACTATGTAACAAGAATCCTTGTAATGTTTGAATTGTGACTCCTAGTTTCAAGAGGAGGTGAAACATGATTACGTTTTAGACGTTACCTGGACATTTCAGCCCAAGACATTTCGCCCCACTTCAATGGACATTTCGGCCCATGGCAGTGGATATTTCGCCCCACCTGGTACCTTGACGTTTCTAGGAATACTAGATACACTAAATTATTATAAGAAAGGGACACTAGATACACTAAATTATTATCAGAAAGGGACACTAAATATACTAAATTATTATAAGAAAGGGACACTAAATACACTAAATTATTATAAGAAAGGGACACTAAATTATTATAAGAAAGGGACACTAAATTATTATAAGAAAGGGACACTAGATACACTAAATTATTATAAGGGACACTAGATACACAAAATTACTATAAGAAAGGGACACTAGATACACTAAATTATTATAAGGGACACTAGATACACTAAATTATTATAAGAAAGGGACATTAGATACACTAAATTATTATAAGAAAGGGACACTCACTAGATACACTAAATTATTATAAGAAAGGGACACTAGATACACTAAAATATTATAAGAAAGGGACACTAGATACTCTAAATAAGAGCGTGATGATACATGGAAATAAAAAAGAAAAAACTGCATTTTCTCAAAGACTTGTTTAAAAAATAATTATAATTTCAAAAGAACACCGTTTTAAACGAACATGATTATCTAGCAAGTGTTCTTTGGGCTTAATTATAACCAGGTAGCTTGTTTGATCTTCGTAGTTAAAGAACCCACTCAATGTGGTATCACTGTATTTAAGCTGAGACAAGCTTTTGTGCAAAGGAAATAAAATATTAACACATATGTTTTGAATTAAAAGAAAATTTTGAATTGAATTTAAACATTTATATTTATTAAACGATGTCAGAACATACAATGTCATGGTCCGAAACGTCCAGTAAAGTGGGGCGAAATGTCCATTGAAGGGGGGCGAAATGTCTTGGGCCGAAACGTCCCTGTTGCGGGCGGTCCTACTATACACCGCAAATTACATATTTGTATATATTATACTATATTAACTTTATTTTGACAATATTGTAATTAAAATTTTAAAAAGCGTGTTTTAATGTTGTTTGAAAGTAAAATTGGTACGTACTTAGTTGTGTCCCTTTATTTCGCGTTTTGACAATTATATAAATGCCGACAATTGTTAATAAAGGTTCATTAACGAGATATATAACAAAATAATTGTATTATTGGGATATACAAAATAATATTATGTCAGTATTATACTGCATAAGTATAATATAAATATTTAATAGAACAAAGGCCGATTGAGTATGACAAAGTCATATAACACAGATAGCGTATGACAAAGGCAGACTCAGTGCGACAAAGCCAGATTTAATAATTTTATATAATAAAATTATTTAACAAGATATTCGAAATTTTTTAAAGTGCAGATGGTGGACCTAAGACGAGCATTATACAGAACGGGTAACTATTATCTGAACACGCGATTTTCGAAATTTAAATGTAAATTTAAAATTACCAAACTTTCATGGACCTCGAAGTCAGAAGAAGAGAAATAGCAACTCTTCAACAAATTCTGAAGTGCAAGCACTACAAGTGTTTTAGGACTGACATCTTCGGATGGAAAATAATACACTGTCCATAAGGACCCAAAGCTAGCCACTAAGCCAAATCGATGCATGTCTACAAAGACACTAAGCAAGTGAATTCATGCAGCCCGTGTGAAAGTAATGCGCGTCATATAATATGAGGTGTGGCCTTTTAGTTCGAATGCAGACCGTGTGACTTACTTGTAAAATTTTGTAAACAGAGTTGCTTTAAAAAAATGTATACATTGACTTTGGTATAAATTGATTATATTGTATTTACAACAACAACAACAAAAATTACTTACACGCTTCAGTGAAACAAAGCAATCACGACATATATTTAACAAATATCGCGATGTAACTGGGATGATATGAAACTTTTTCCAAACTAGAAAAATTTTAGATTAGTAACACTTAAAAAAATTCGTAAAAAGAATCATTTACTATTTCCTTTTGACAATATTAATGGTAACATCGTCCGGTCCCAAGTCCAGAGTGCTAAAGCAGGAGAGCTGTGCATCTATTTCAGGGAAT
Organism: Margaritifera margaritifera; assembly: GCA_029931535.1. NCBI lineage: Eukaryota > Metazoa > Mollusca > Bivalvia > Unionida > Margaritiferidae > Margaritifera > Margaritifera margaritifera. Next base: position 5,861,550 of record JAQPZY010001665.1, on the reverse strand, counting down.
ATTAGTCAATCTATATCAGAGAGGCAATAGAATTAGGACTACTTTATTACAGTTCCGATTTTATAATAATTTTTTGCCTTTGTTATATATATATATATATATATATATATATATATATATATATATATATATATATATATATATATATATATATATATAGATATAGATATATATTTATCCGCCTTTGTTGTATAGAATCTGCCTTTGTCATACGTGATCTTTGTAACACTCTATCTGCCTTTGTTGCAGTACTGATATCATTATTATATACATAACTGTTATTATAAACAGACTTTTTCTGACTTTTCATGACTTTGTCTGACTTTGCGGTGTTTAGTAGGACCCTATTACGGGAGAATTTTTTTAAAGAATTCAAGCATAAAATATAATATTGTTAACTACGATACTTACACGGAAAATGTTACTGATATATTTTTCCATCATTTTTTTTGTACAATGATTTTATCAATTTTCAATTTAATATATTCCGATGTTAAGATATACCATCAAATGCAGAACAGCCGCCTTTAGTTCCATCACAATGCTTAGATAATATTCAATAACGAACAGATGCAGTGTCGAAAATCATTTTTTTTATTTAAAACTTTAAGTATCTCGCGGTGTTTTGTAGATTAGTTAATTAAACGGGGACAAATAAGATGATGGAGGCACCTAGGAAAATGTATAGACATAAGAATTAGATGCATACAATTTTATTAAAAGTATTTTAATCTACGTCTAGGAACATAATTTAACATGTGCTGCTATGTTCAGCACTTATCGAAAAACAGAACAGAACAATACGTAATAGAATACAACTTTATTCATGTAATATTTCTCAGGACACTAGCATGTGGCAAATGACAGAACGCAAATTACATTTAAGGTAGAGTAGCGTATTCATATTAATAAACTGAGGATTATACAATGTGAAAATCAGTCAGTGAAAGCGAGAGAGATTATTTATTTATTTATTTCTGGAGTGTACATAATTCATAACGATAATAAATAAAGTAGACTTTCATAGACAGTAAATTGGATGCATAAAGAAACAGTTTTAAGATTACAGAACTTATGTGCCAAACAATGTCATAAAGAAACTTTACCGTGTAATAAAATTTGCACTGTTGTTATTAATGAAAGGTAGTGATATAGTCAATAAAAGTACAAATTTGTAATGGTAAATATTTATCATTTTAAAATATATAATAAACAAAAAGACTTAGAATGTGACACAAAAATTAAAATAACAAACACGGTATTTAGGCTTTGTCACTCGTTTTAACAATTTAAATGGAATGTCACTCACAGCAAACACAATCTATAAACATATACAAATATTAAACATTGTTTAAAAAAAAAAAAAATTTCTTAAAGAAAAAGATTCTGACTACATTTGTCATGCAGACACACTCATAATACTTTAAACATATTCTGATAAATGTATAAGTTTTAATTTATTTCCCGCGGAAAGTAGTTCCCAAAACTTTACCAAAGTGGGTCTAATACAAAAATAAGATTCCAGGTAGAAAGTGGGGACAGACAAACTAACTATGAAACTCATCCCCCAATTCTACTCATCCAGACAGGTTACATATTCTATCATCGTGTGATATATTTTCCTCTGCATAATGAATTAAAAATTAAAGATTCATTAGTGGTATTTAATCAGTTCATAAAGGAAACCAACACTGAATTAAACGGACTCGCTGGATTAATATTAGAGCGAGCCGCTCGTGCGGATCTTGTTTGAGTAAACACAATGCAAAAAAACCGCTTAAAAAACTGCTAACTAATCATACCGGCTTTATTTTGTTTGACGTGTTTTGATTTGCCGATAATTTGGTCGCTGAACTCAATATGCAGTCAAGCGGTGAGAGAACGTGCGCATATGCGACCACCTGTAGGTGTTATACCGGATTTAAATGTATACATGAAGAGAGGTAGAATCAAGTATTCAGTACGCCCGGAGGGCATGAATGGCCAAATAAAGGTAGATATAGTGATTAAAGCACGAAAATAAGGACTTGTCCAACTTTTTTAAAATAGGAAAAAAGCACTTGTCCTGCACTAGCGACTTATAAAATTTTACTTGCCCGACTTCGAAAATGAATAGTTCGGGACGTCGGGCTATGGGATTTGCTCAGCCCTGCCGGTCATGTAGCTAGGGTCCCTCCAACAAAGATCATTCAAGTGACAGTACTAAAAATATCATCTATAGCTGGTAATAAGAATGGTGATAAACGTACTTACCTTTCTGCATTTTGAATTTCTTCAAAATGTACTTTCTGATCCAAGGCGCGAAATTGCACTGCAGTCTAGACTACATTTCCAAGAGAAATCACAGAATCATGAGAATTTGAATTAAAAGAATTTCATATTTTGTCCACCTTATGATCCCAAACTATCAATGGCAGAACAGAAACACATGTGTAGCTTGCTGTCAAGACCAGTCCCTCCAGCTACACGTACATATACATCGTACGGAATCGACCCAGCTAATAACTCCAGTCCATCACAATTGAAACAGCAGAATTTAGTTGGATCGACAGAAAAACAAAATCCCTGCATTCCAGACCAACTGGGAAAGTTGTTCCAAGGCGCAGACATTCAGAATGTGACTCCAAAGTTCAATTTTAAGTAGACCAAAATTAGATTTCTTTTTGAAAGGAATGACTGAGCGCGTGGTATGCTACCAAGTTCAAAAGTCGCTGGGCAGAGCCATGTGCGCAAGAATACTGTTACCGTGTATTTGTTTAACTACGGTTGTGTATTTACTTTGGAATCTAGCAGAAATTCAATTACTTTGTTTCTTGTAGTGGTTTCTTTTTCATATGCAGCCTTAGGTAGAAAAGCAAAATGAGAATATAATAAGAAGGTTACTACATTTGTAGAGGAAAATATGAACTCGTTTTTTTCTGAGCTATACTGCACTCATAATGTCGTGCAGTATAGCTCAGAAAAACTCGTTTATATTTTCCCATACAAATGCAGTAACCTATAATTCTATAGCGATATTAAGCACTATTCAAAATTCAAGTCTTGTTTAAGTATACTAGTTTCTTCCTTTAAATGATGCTCACACTTTTGGATGTGAATCTTGTATGTACAAATTATTTATTGCTTTTTGAAAAACCGGCTTGGGTAACGCAAGGGTTATTGACTGAATCTTGGTTTAAAAAAAAAAAAAGACCATATTAAAGGACAGAAATAAAAATAAAGCAAGCAACCCATTTATAATTATCACCATAATATTTATATTTTTTTTAGGAAGTTTACATTTGTTTTGCATTTATTATTGAAATGAGAAATCCAATGATTCTAGACTTAATATAAATATCAAGTTTCTTCTCAACCCACCGTATAATATGTAAATAGCAGTACTTTTCCCGAGTTTTGCATTGTTTCTCAGAAATTCATTGAGCAAATTCTGAATAATCTTCGTATTTTAAAAACCACAGATTTTACATCCTTAAAGCAGAATTGGCAGGTCAATGAGAATAAGGAGTTGCAGTTTTAAATAAATTACGTATGTTTTTCATAAAAAAAATGTGTTGCTTTATTGATATATTCAACATTATGATTCTTAGCTATGAAAATGAATGCTGTCCGTGAAAAGAAAGAGTCCGAGATATTTAAATTCATTACAAATACATATTTGACATTTTCACCAAGTTTGAAAACATAGTGAGCATTGTTTCCATAAAGGAAAATCATTATTTTGGTGTAGGTAATGTTTATATTCATCTTCCATAAAGTAAAATACTCGCAAACAGTGTTTTAATTTCGCTGTGTAAGTACCACATTCTTTCCTTTAAGTAGCGATAAATCAAAGAGACTGAAATTAATTTCTGTTTCAACAAGAAAAATATATTGCATAGTACTTGTTTTCTCAAAATAAGTGAAAGTATTATTGAAAAGTTGCAGATACCAACTTGACAATAAAGCTAAATAATATTCTTGTTGTTGTGGGGGGTGGAGGTGGGGGCGGGGCTGGGCGTTAAAAAATAGGTAATACATGTAACATGTGCACACATATGACATGTAAAATGGGCTGGTGTCAGATTGATGAACAGTGCTGATGCGGACGATGTTCACTGACTAGGTCGTGCATAGTTGTGTTGCTAATAATGCGAACACGTATACACAAGGAAGATGCGATTTACTTACAACGCTAAATCTACATATGCAAGTAAAGCTTCAACATATGTCGGTTATTACATTCCTACCCGTTTAAGAGAGATATTATCTATATTAACCAAAACAATTTGAACCGATAATATATATATATATATATATATATATATATATATATATATATATATATATATATATATATATATATATATATATATATATATGTCTGTGTGTGTGTGTGTGTGTGTGTGTCCCAACCCCCAACCCCGCAAAAAATTTGCTGAATTTAAAAATACCGAAATACATTTCCAATGCTTTCGAATATGAATACGTAATCACTTAACACCTCCGTCAAATGATCACACGTGAAAATGCTCTTCACTGCATGATCTGCCCTAGAATCACTATTGGTCAAAATGATGGAATTTGGTGTGAACATTTTTTACTAGCTACACTAATGATTTGATTTAGTCATGACTAGTTCTACTAATTCACTATCTAATTTCACTAGTTTGGATTTGTAACAGTTTAAAAATACTATCGTTCTTGGAAATATAGACGACAGAGCAGAACATTTATGTCTGATCTTGCATGGGTTTGAGATTTTTTTCATGACGTACATGCAAACATTTTGCACCACTCAATGCTGCTTCCAATTTGTTTGTTACTTCTTGATATGTTGATTACACAATCAACTCGTACTCTAAATTCATACCAGCAAATATAAGCATGATTTATATGAGGATTCCATTCTCCCATCCCCGTCGTACAGAAATCTCCGGGGTCTTCTCTCATCTAGATTTGGGCAATCAAAGTGTGGTATGGAATATTATTTCTGTTTCATTTCCAGGACAAATATGTTGACGTTATGCTCGCTGCTGTTTGTTGGAGCGATGGCTGTTTTGACTTTTCCACCCACGGATGAACTGTTCAAATACATCAATGTCTTCAAGCCAATGTCCGATGACATGATTAGTTATATCAACATGCCTGGACCAGGTACCACTTGGAAGGTAATCATGCGTAGCACAGATTTTTCTTTGTTAGTCATCAGCCATTTGGGCCCAAACTAGGGTTAGAAAAATATAGGTTACCTTGGAAGTTACCCTCTGGTTCACAACTGCACATGGCTAATTATTTTTTTGCGTTTTTTTCAACATCTTGTTCTTCGGAATAAAACAATTAAGGTCACCTTGGTAATCTATTTGTTATTCAAGTCAAATGACACATACAGCAATTCATGCAAAACAGTAGATACTTATATAATTGATTTAGCCTGTGAGTTCTTCAATTTTCACATCATATCAATGGGACCAATTACTGGCAACTTATAAGAGTTTCTATATGTGTAACAAGGGCCTTAGTTTTAAACGCGATGTATGCTACAATACTAGGATCATCATGTGTACTTCATATCGTCGAAAATTCTCCCATGCTGTATACAAGAATAAATGTTACGTACAACAGAGAAATGATAAAGTATTACAATCGCAGGTATAACAAAAGAACATAAAACGTTTTATTTACAATTTATTATTTTAAAACTTTTAAACTTTGAAATCATAATCGCTTTTTGAAAAAGTTGATGTAGCATTTTGAAACAGTGAATAATACGAGAAATTCCAGGCTCTATTACCAAGACTGAAATATCAAGACATGCAACTCTAAATTATGTGGGAGACTGCAGCTAAGAAGAGATTTATTTTTGTTATTAATTCGCATCTTCCTCAAATAAAAATAAACTAAAATTGGTAATTATGTAATTGTTGTAACTACATACAAGGTTGAATTATGTGCATGATCAAAATATGTGTGTATGTGCTTATGCCGACGAAATATGATCCATGTGGGACAACCGCCATCCTATAAATCTTGTGGGGAGATTTCTGTTCCACTTCTGAATCAAATTCATTAAATATTGCAATATTTATTATTAAAAAAAGACTGTTGTTACAATGTCACAGTTTATACTGACCCATAAGTCGCTTAGTACTTTTCAATTAGAGCTTGCTACTTTAAAATATGAATGAGGACAAACACAAATATAATTACTGAAGGCTTCAACAATGCATCATAAAATTTTACATGACTTACGTTTCCCATAGCTTCTTAGCACTTCTCTGTATTGTTTTACCCTTGGAGATAGATCAATATTTTGAGAGCACTGTGCATAACCACTCCACGTGATCATCTTTGTACATATATGAAGCATACGCTGAAGTGTAAAAGAATGGTCTATCTTTGATGGTATATGAGACGTTAAACATCACCATGGAACTATTGATATGAATATGAAAGATCTTATAATTCCAGCTTTTTCTAGAAATAGCTTGGAACCAATACAAGTGCTCTACCTTACAACATTTTCCCTCCAAGAACAGCCCTTCTGAGACAGCTCTAGGTCCTAGTTAGGGCTAAATATTGGTCCTATTTCCAGTTACAAATTACTTTCAGTTCATGAAGCAAATAGCTCTCCATTCAGTATATATGTATACTCCTAACCACCGTTTTTTGTTGTTTTTTTTAAAGCAGGAATGGGGCGGGTGGTAAATTAACTGAGTGCTATTGGTGTTGGTAATAAAATAAGTAAATACTGCACTTTCTTCCGGTTTAAGATTTTGCAGCAGGAATTCTCACCTATGAGTTGGACTCAAAGATCATGTCAAAACTTATAAATACTTCTATTTCCCTTATCCTTTAGGCTGGGGACAACTTTCCTGGCGTTCAGAATTTGGAAGACAAGCTGAAGTATGCCAAGAGACTGTGTGGGACCAAAATGAATGACCCCAACCCCCTCCCGGTGAAGAATATTGAGCCCCTTAGGGACCTGCCCATCAATTTTGATGCTCGGACCAAGTGGCCAAACTGCCCTACAATTAGCGAAATTAGGGATCAAGGTGACTGTGGGTCCTGCTGGGTGAGTACAAAATCACATGTTGATTCATGTATTAATAAGAGTTGCTATTGTCATACTCTTACAGTAACATGTATTCTCCTCATATCACCTACTCCTTCGGATTTTATCACTGCTGTAACACTGTATTATCTCCTATGTCATCTAACCCAGAGTTTATAATAGTCTGCGGCAACGATGACTGGATCTTACTTTTTTTTCCTTAGCGTGTGATACAATTCGTGAAGAATATTAATAGCAACTGATGCACAAAATATCAGAGATATTCAAAAATATAGTATGTATATGTCAAGAAACGGAATCCTGCTAGTCTTATTTCTATGGGGAACTTTTACTTAAAACTAAAACAAATTCATGGACAAATGCACAACCAGGGATGTGCAGAATGATGCATACATTTTTATACTTATTCAATGTGAGTGAGACACATTTTAAACTATTTTTTTTTTCACAGGCTTTCGGTGCAGTGGAAGCCATGTCTGACAGGATTTGTATTGCCTCTAATGGAAAGGTGAATGCTGAGATTTCTGCAGAGGATCTCGTAGCATGCTGCGATGTGTGTGGAGAGGGGTTAGTATGGGTCGCTTTCTCATTGTCATAGAGTAGATAGGGTCTGCCATGGAGGTGATCGCTTTCACAAGGATAAGAATTGTTGAAGTTGTCACTTTCTCGATCGTGGTAACATGGTATTTGTTTTTTTTTTTTTAAATATCCCCGTTGCATGCACATATACATTTGTCAGTGATTGTTACAGTTGTCCGTTTTTTAAGGACACATTGGATTCATATGAAGCAAGTCGTTTAAATTATCAAGTCATCAAAGACTGGTGAACTGGTCATTATCTCATGGCCAGAGGGTAGTAAGGCACATCAAGATATTATACAAGTTTTCAATGGCAAAGAGATTAAATTTAAAGGTTACAGTGTACCATTTTAGTCCCCCATCCTATTATATCACTGGTATCACACAAGAGAATCTAGTCTAACGGATTTACTGTATGATCGCGGCTTTATTTCCGATTGTTTGTATATGATCAGCTCTTTTTTTCCCCATTCAGGTGACATGTTTTCCTTATGCGCCCCTTTTCCATCATAATATCTTTTTATGCTGCATCATCCATTAAGATACATGTCGCCACTCATTTTACACTGCTCACATGATCATAATCGTATCATTTTCAAATTGTCAATGGTAGTCATTTGTGCTGTGTTGTTGAGAATGACCATTATTTAATTTGCCATGTCAAATATATGGACGACAATATTATGCTATATTACTGGATTTATTTAGTGAAACAATGGTTAAGAAGTTAAGTGGAGTTTTTCTCTTTCTTTCTTTTTCATTGCATTGATTCATTTTTTTTCTCGCAATTCCACGTTTTCTTTCCTTGTTCGTTTACATGATGGCACAATAAATAGAAATCAATATTCGATGTCCGTCATTTCATTTTATTCTCTGTATCGATTTCGTAAATCTTTATTCTCTCTCTCTCTCTCTCTCTCTCTCTCTCTCTCTCTCTCTCTCTCTCTCTCTCTCTCTCTCTCTGTGTAAACTAGATTTATCCTCAGGCTAATTTTTTTTTTTTTTCTTTCCACAATTTGACATTTTCTTTCATTGTTCAGATATAGAATGGCACAATAAATACAAACGGGTGTTAATGTTACTTGCTAGATGATTCAAGTTTTAAAATTCTCTCTTTCTCTCGTTGTGATATAAATCTATTCGACCGGATATAGCTGTATCTGACGTTATTAATCAATACTCCACTTGGTAACGCCTATCTGTCGAATAACGGTTATTGGTATCCCATGACCTGGCAGAGGGTCACCAGAATTTAGAACACGGGAAAATACTGACTAGACAGCTGGCATCATACAATAATAATTTTAATCCAAAGGGCATTATACATCTTCCACATGACTATATTTGGGAAACAGAAAAATAATTTTCTTGCAAATACATTTCACAATCCACATGAGGAAACATTTTTATGTATATAATAGATAAAGGAGCAGCTGTTTGGTGTAGGGAACATAATAATAATAATAATAATAATAATAATAAATAATAATAATAATATCAATAATAATAATAATTAGGAGATGCCCGACTGGGATAGTGGTGCTATGTGAGATATTGTTTTCTGTTTTTCAGATGTAACGGGGGGTTACCGTCTGAAGCTTGGAAGTTTTATGTGAAAGAGGGTCTCGTCACCGGAGGACTGTACAATAGCCATGAGGTGAGAACACTATAGTCTCTATGGAGTGATGACAACCAGCCAGATTTCGGCATAATCACGCCTATTTTTAACATCAACTTAAGCCATTACGATCACTGATGTCTAAATCTGATTTTCCGGTTAGTTAGGATTTGACATAGGCAAACAGCGGTGATCAAGATAACTGAAACGCTTGTAATATCAGATTGTTTTGCCTTAGTGCTTGCATGATAAATACAACTAAAATTGACCAATCAGAAATTGCATCAGCGAAAGGCGGCTGGTGAGGATTACACCTGAACGAAAATAAACGTGCTTCAGAAATTCAAAATGGAATAGATTTTAATTTTATGGGAACGTGGTGGGAGTCTGCGAGAGCGTACGATTTCGGACAATTGGCATCCGTTGATTGATCTTCTACATAACATTGCAATTCCAGAACGAGGCTTTCACTAAATGTTAAGGCTATGTAGATAAAATGACGTAATACGGCATTGTTGTGATAAGATGACATGATGGTTCGCGTAAACATGGACAGTTTCATCGGCTGATCGAGACGTGCCCTCTGCATCGGTGTCTGTTTACAACGTGATGGAAAATTGTATCCATTTAAGCTTATAATACAATTTTGACTTGAATAATTGTAGAAAGTATGTTAATATAAATGTTGAGATAGCTAGATATGTTTTTGGAATTTCACTTTTTCAAAGTTTGACCGAAGCGCCTCTATCAATAACATCTCTCAGTGAAGCATTTTACCAGACATTTGTTTGGCAGAGATCTCACTGAGCCACACAAGTCTGGTTGAACAAGACTAATTGACACCATTTTTTCACTTTAGTGTGTATTGATATGTACCCCATAATTGTATGAAACATTCACTTTAGTGTGTATTGATATGTACCCCATAATTGTATGAAACATTCATTTTAGAGTGTATTGATATGTACCCCATAATTGTATGAAACATTCACTTTAGTGTGTATTGATATGCACCCCGTAATTGTATGAAACATTCATTTTAGAGCGTATTGATATGTACCCCGTAATTGTATGAAACATTCATTTTAGAGAAGTATAAGTCAAATGATGACAGGTACCATTGGTGTTTATTGTTGCCTGTCAGAAGTTTTTCTTACCAAAATTTCTGTTGTTGTTTACCTGCCATAAATGGTGTATTTTGACTTTGTGAAGTTTTCTAATTATAACTTTTGATTAAGCTTGATATCTTTGAAAATTGAATGTATTTCTCGACATGATACTTTGTGAGTCATATTGTAACTTTTTATAAGTTATACAGTTTCCAACATGTCAGCTTTTTTATTGTTATAGTATGGGCACGTTCCAGTCTGAATCGTACACCACCTTTGCTCTTCGAAAGTATTTACCTGGGCCAGTTACTATCTAGCTGAGGATTATTTAATCTCTCTATACCTTACAAAATGTCAAACCAAACCTTGTTCCGTCTACGCATACTTTTTAAATTTGGAAAACTAAAATTGTTAACGGCGAGTGCAATGTTAAAGAAAATGCTATTTATAGCACAAACACTGCCTAATACACGTCGTAAGGTGCATGGATGCGACGCGAGTATAGCGGATGGTATTGTGCACGTTTTATACAGTTTAAATGTATCGACTTTTAGTTTACCAGCGCGAGGATCCTTGTCCCAACCATGCACCTTACGACGTGTATTAGGCAGTGGTCAAGACTATCAGAGATGGTTTCAACACTCAGCAGATAAAAAGAAAAAAGGTCTTATTTTGGAATCCCTTAAATTCTTTTCAGCCAATCGAGCATTAGTCACTTCGAGGGACTTTTACTTTTGTCTTTTTTTATTTATTCATCTGCATCATGTCTTATCATAAGCATTGCCAAGTACATACATTTCTCCATCATAAGTGCAACCATATATACTCACTTATAAGTCGACTCCAACTGCAAACTGCACAGACCCAGATTTGCTGTTGCATAATGCACCAGCAGATCTGGGTCAGTGCAGTTTGTTAGGAGTAATCAGTAGAACAAACAACAGTTGGATCCGACTTATAAGCGAGTACTGACGGTCTGGTATAAATTTTATTCCTACGAAATCTTAGCTTGAAAATTTAAAACGGGAGCTGCTTTTAGTCTGTCGTATTGACATGTTTCTCAAGAACCAAAAAAGTAATCAGTCTCACTTAGAAATTAATGTGATACTTGTCGTATCTTCTAAAGTAAAGTAGCACATCTTTTAAAAGGTATTATTATTATTAAACAACGAAATCTTTATAACTTCATATAAGTGTCACAGTTCCATGTTTGATATTTTCAATATATGTGTCAATATATCAACTGTACAATTGTAAAACAGCTCCTTGATTTGTACTTTTCAGGCTAATGCTTTACATAAATAAATAAATGAATAAATACTTTGTATGTATTATACACCTTCATATTTATCTTAGATACATTAATTTATATCCGTAACATTTAATAGCTATTATAATTTATTTAAGTGTTACTTACTGTAAAGTCAAAAAGAATTTTCAGAAATATGTAGTCAGTTTTGGCCAAAGTTGATGCTTGCTTTGTGAAGAGTTGTATACTTTAAGAACAGAATTTCTGCTTCTCCTTTACTTTCCTCATGGAAAATTAAATGGATGACATAAAGTGACCATGACCATTATCTTAGATCTAAAATCAAATATATACCAAGGACTTTTGTTATCTTTCTAAAATATGTATATCCAGTTACATGGTATATATGGTACTCAATAACTTTGCCTGGGAAGACCGCATCCACCTGTATTTATGCATACCTCTGAAGTAGCCTCACTTGTCATTTGAAAAGTAATAAATAAATAAGTAAATAACAAATAAATGAATAAAATGATTCCAATAAGGGTCATGTCTAGGGGTGAAACTATATGCTTTTGCCACATCGGTACGTATCACGATAACAACGTATGATGCGATAAATATTGATACACGTAAAGAATAATGAGACAGTTGACTAATAATGAATAAATTCATTTTTTCATGGTTGTTGAAGATTAAAAGTGATATCATTTTAAAACGCTTCTTAGAAACGATGTGTAACAAAATGACAAAATTAACTATGTATCAATGCATTGATGTATTGTTTTGAATCTAGCTGCATCTTGCCCTTTTTGAAGTTATTGGCTTGTACAAAACCGTTGATGCTGCTGCCGCCACAGACAGGTGTCATCACGCTTGGTATATCTCACATTATTCTTTAAAAAAGGGCGAGGCAATAAACGTCTCTCTTTCTGTCTGTATGTCCATATGTATACCTGCTTATTGTGGTTGGTCCTCTTCATGTGCAGGGTTGTCAGTCATACTTGATTCCAGGATGTGATCACCATGTTGTCGGACATCTCCAACCCTGCCCCAAAGAGGAGGCCAAGACTCCTGAATGCTCCAAAAAGTGTGAAGCCAACTACAACATGACATACAAAGCAGACAAGCACTATGGTATGAATCGATCAGAAAATTTTAGTTCTTTTAATTTATACAGACCTATTTTAAGCAAGGATGTGAAACAAATGGCACATAAGACAGGTGGTTGCTAATAAATGTTTATTTATACAATCAGTTGGTTTATGGGATCTTGAAAAGGGACCTTTATGGGACCTTAAGAAAGCAATCAAGTCAGGTGATGGCTTAATAGAGGTGACCTTTAGGCAGATTTGAGTAAAATAAAATGTATAATTTACACGGAAAATAATCTAGTTATGGTTATCACAAAAATTAAATCATGCCTGAAGTAACAGATTACTATAATAAAATCCTAACATCAAAGGTAAAATAGCGCGACTACCTTTTCCCTCCCCTACACAAGATATTTCCCGTAGTTTAAAATATCCCTTGTGGAGCTACAGTAGAACATCCAAAGACCTGATGTAAAGTGATCAAGTGTACCTTAAAAGCATGCTAAACATATGAACATACCGGCGTTTTTGTATTTTTCTGAAAACCATAATTCCAAGTCTGAAACTAATGATAAAATGCTTTAATTTTAGTATTCCCAATATAATGACAGGTATAAGAAATGATATTTAATTAAAATAATTACATCCTGCAAAATTATATGGGTGTACGAAGATTTTCCATGGATTCGGCACAAAAATGGTACCCAGTTCAGAGATCAAGTTCTGATTATGGGGTTTGTCCAAGTGGACACCAAGATCAAGAACACGTTATAACAGCGAGAACACCCCTTTATTGACTCGTCCAGCATTGATGAGATCAATCATCATTGTTTTCCTCATAGGCGATTGGAGCGTGGTGTATTGCAAGAAAGTCTAGCTAATACCATGCGAAATAGATTGTATTGCCGTTTATATTCAGGTGTGTCGTGTTTATTACTTATATTCAGGTGCGTAATGTTTATTACTTATATTCAGGTGTGTAATGTTTATTACTTATATTCAGGTGTGTAATGTATATTACTTATATTCAGGCGTGTAATGTTTATTACTCCAATAATGGCTTATAAGCATAATTATCATGGAAAAGATGCCAACATTGGATTATCCAGTATCAGCTTTAACGACAAATATTGTTCAGAGGCAAATACACCAATTTAAATATTGTCTAAATTATCGTCTACTCTCCTTACAACGATCAAATTCGTTTCCAGCCATTTTGTTGTTGTAAAGTTCACTCCCTTAATAGAGTCTAATTTTCGTTTCTTCTTATATGTGTACACCCAGCATGCCTACATGAGTAGAATGAGTCAGAAATATTAATCTGTACTTCATATCAAATATTTTTACAAAAATTAAAAATCTCACACGTATTTTTCCTTTGTTTAGAAATCATTTTTCTGGAAATAAAACATTTACTAATCTTCAACATATTCCTCGTAAATCTCGCACAAATTTTTGCTACATTTACATTTTTTTGAAAAACCAGGACTTTAGTGGTTTGCAAGATTTCTCCTTAGTCTGTTTCACGTAGTATTTACCCTATGTCAACTTTGAATGAAAAGATAAGTCTTATTTTTGAAGATCTTGGAATGTTAACGGTAGTTCTACTGTTACAAATTGCATATTGCAAGTGACACATGAGAGGAGATGGTAATAGGGTGAGGATCTGATGATCTTACCGGTAGTTCTGCTGCTGTTACAAATTGAACTTTGCAAGAGAAACATGATGGGCTGGTAAATGTGAGGATTTGAGGACATTAAGAGTAGATCTACTGTTACAAATTGAATTTTGTAAGTGATACGTGAGAGGAGCTAGTAAATATTTGTAGATATGATGGTATTAATGGTAGGTTTATTGCTACAAATTGAATCTTGCAAGTGACTCGTGAGAGGTGCTGGTAAATGTGAGAATTTGAGAGTATTAATGATAGTTTTACCGTTACAAATTGAATCGTGCAAACGACACCAGAGAGAAACTGGTAAATGTGTGACGATCTGGGCATGCTTATGGTAGTTGTACCATTACAAATCGAATTTTGGCTAATAAAAGATGCTAGTAAAACAAATATATGATAGCAAAACCAATAATGTTTTCAAATCCTCAAAACATAAGGCTGTTCTTTTTATTCAAACACACTTGGAAAACTTTTGTCCACAAAATAGCCCAGTATATTATTTTGCACGGCACTACAACACTTGGAGAGTCATGTCACAAAGTAGCCGTGTATATAATTTTCCATGGCACAATGGTTTTGTCCACAAAATATCCCAATATATGATTTTCCATAGCATAACGGTTTTAGAATTTCTGACGTTATATCGTGTAAATATTACTATCACACATTTTGAATTTTGACCAATCAGAAGATGTATTACATTCACCGATGTTTTAGAATAAGTCTTTTCTGACCGATTTTGCTCTTTTAGGAAACAATTCCTACTCAGTACGGTCAGTAGAGCACATCATGACTGAGATCATGACCAATGGACCTGTTGAGGGCGCTTTCACAGTATATGCTGATTTTGTAACTTACAAATCAGGTTAGTATTTCTCACTTTTGGATTGAGTACTAAGTGCATGCATGTATGTCAAACTTTGTACGATGTTTTACTAGCATTTTAATTTTATTATTATCCCCTATCCGATGAAGCTTTTGCCTGTCCATTTCTGTGTTTATTTTTTTGTTTCTTATACCCTCAATATCGTAAGCCATATTTCATCTACAGTCATGAAAATTAATAGGTTGATCCATCTGAAACAGACTACCTTAAACATACCAAAACAATGTCACTGTGATCAATTTGCCATGCTTCAGTGACGTGTTTTAAAAAATCTATGCAAACATTATGCTATAACTATATTGGAACCTACTTCACATACACTCATGCAAATTGGTATGTTGATGCACCTCAATCTGAACAACCCTTCTATACACAAACCACATCACTGTGACCCAGTTTTCACAATTTTTGAGGCACCTTTGTATTTTCAGCATGGTTTGTACAACCTTTAAATATCTATGAATACAGGGGTTGCCTTGGAAACTTCTTACATTTCAAATAAGTTGGTTTTACCTTTGAAAAGTCCATGAATTGCGTAAAAAACGCATTCTTTTTTGACAAACACTTCTTGCATTTAGCTGAGAGAATACAGAACAGTAAAACTGAATAAAATGTATCACTTTCTTAATAAATAATGTTTGATATTTATGTGTTTACTGCAAATAATAAAATGGTATAAAATTGGGTGAATCAAATGACACAACACTGGTAGTTACAAGATGGAGTAGCATCCCTTCTCTCTATTGGTGCACTAATTGCATTTGCAATTGAATAAAAAAAAGTAGCTGTACTTAGCGACCGGTTATTTAATTTTTAGAGTGGGGCTGGGGTCGTGGGAGTTTTACATAAAAAAAATGTATGGCCCAAATAGCTTGAAAAAGATTCTTGCTCTGATTTTGTTAAGGAAAAAAGCTTGATATATCAATAGTATTAGTTTAAAACAAAATTAATTATCTTGAGGTATAATAAATAATATGGTTCAAAACATAATCTAAGGTTCCTCTCAGAAAATTAAATGGTTGGTCCCTTACAATTCAAAAGGGTAGCGTAATCCACTTTACAGTTGGGTGAAAACAATGCGATGTGAAAGACATGTGACAAAGTTACTGACGTTTCCAGTAGAGGAGAAAATGCGTTAACCTCGCAGATTAAACGCGAGCAGCATACGACAGCATACATCGCTATCTGTATTCATTTTGTGAAACATCGACAGAGCTTCTTTACCAACTGTCTCAATGTTATATGAAACATGCAAAAGATTAATAGTGCCCCCACTCACGCCCATAGGAAGCGCTCTACAGATATTATGTACTTCTGAGAGAGTGACAGGTGTAAGGCGAAGTTGTTTGAATTTGCAACATGCACAATGAAGAGAATGTTGGCATACCTCTATGATATTTCATGTACTCTGGCTGAAATGTCTTTACATATTGTACTTGTGAAAATTGTACATGAGCTAAGCACACAGCTGACAAAAATGTCATCTCCCATGTGCTCAAAATATCAGTCTGAATTAGTCCAAAGTACACTATTTTTTTACCAGTTATTAAAATAGGGAACACGAATGTTGCCAGAGTAGGCAATACCAGCTTCTGAAAGAACAATGAATGAATTACAACATATTTAAAAAGTAAAAAAAAGTTATTGGCTCTTTTTTTTGCAATTTACCTTTGAAGTCCAGGAAGTGAAAATGACAAAGCGAAGCTAGCAGTTTTTTGATAGGTGCACATCTGAAGTAAGACCAAGCTGTATACTCTATAACCCAAATTGCACCCATCAATCATACACCAAAATAACGAAATTCAAAAGTTCTTTTAATAATACCTAAGATATGCAAGGTCTTTTTTTAAATAGCCAGGATAACCAGTGAGGAAAAGCTGGGAAATTCTTTTTCTTTAAAAATCTAACCCTATGCAAAATACGAAACTGTAGAGCGCCACCACAACCGGCGACTTCAGCAGCTCCATATATAGTTTATTGGATATAGTGATAAACAAACTTACCTCCATATTTAGTGATAAACAAACAAGCATCCATATATAGTGAAAACAAACTTTTATATATAGTGATAAACAAACTAACTTTCATATAGAATGATCAACAAACAAATCTCCATATAAAGTGATAAACAAACAAATCTCCATATAAAGTGATAAAAATACCTCCATATAGAGTGATCAACAAACAAACCTCCATATAAAGTGATCAACAAACACACCTTCGTATAGAGTGATCAAGAAACAAACCTCCATATAGAGTAATCAACAAACACACCTTCGTATAGAGTGATCAAGAAACAATCATCCAAATAAAGTGATCAACAAACACACCTTCATATAGAGTGATCAAGAAACAAACTTCCACATAGAGTGATCAACAAACAAACCTTCATATAGAGTGATCAACAAACAAACCTTCATATAGAGTGATCAAGAAACAAACTTCCATATAGAGTGATCAACAACCAAACCTTCATATAGAGTGATCAACAAACAAACCTTCATATAGAGTGATCAACAAACAAACCTCCATATAGAATGATCAACAAACACACCTTCATATAGAGTGATCAACAAATTTCCATATAGAGTGATCAAAAAACAAACTTCCGTATAGAGTGATCAAGAAACAAACCTCCATATAGAGTGATCAACAAACAAACCTTCATATAGAGTGATCAACAAACAAACCTTCATATTTAATGATCAACAAACAAACCTCCATATAGAGTGATCAACAAACACTCCTTCATATAGAGTGATCAAGAAACAAACCTCCATATAGAATGATCAACAAACACACCTTCATATAGAGTGATCAAGAAACAAACTTCCATATAGAGTGATCAACAAACAAACTTTCATATAGAGTGATCAACAAACAAACCTTCATATAAAGGGATAAACAAACCTCCATAGAGTGATTAACAAACAAACCTCCATATAGAGTGATCAACAAACAAACCTCCATATAGAGTGATCAACAAACAAACCTCCATATAGAGTGATCAACAAACTTCTATATAGTTATCAACAAACAAACCTTTAAATAGAGTGATCAACAAACAAACCTTCATATAGAGAGATAAACAAACAAACCTTCATATAGAGTGATCAACAAACAAACCTTCATAAAGAGTGATCAACAAACAAACCTCCATATTTAATGATCACCAAACAAACCTCCGTATAGAGTGATCAACAAACAAACTTCCATATAGAGTGATCAAGAAACAAACCTCCATATTTAATGATCAACAGACAAACCTTCATATAGAGTGATCAACAAACAAACTACCATATAGAATGATCAACAAACAAACCTCCATGTAGAGTGATCAACAAACACACTTCATATAAAGTGATCAAGAAACAAACCTCCATATAGAATGATCAACAAACACACCTTCATATAGAGTGATAAGCAAACAAACTTCCATATAGAGTGATCAACAAACAAACCTTCATATAGAGTGATCAACAAACACACCTTCATATAGAGTGATCAACAAACAAACCTTCATATAGAGTGATCAAAAAACAAACCTTCATATAAAGGGATAAACAAACTTCCATATAGAGTGAGCAACAAACAAACCTTTATATAGAGTGACCAACAAACAAACCTTCACATAGAGAGATAAACAAACAAACCTTCATATAGAGTGATCAAGAAGCAAACCTCCATATAGAGTGATCAACAAACACACCTTCATATAGAATGGTGAAGAAACAAACTTCCATATAGAGTGATCAACAAACAAACCTTCATATAGAGTGATCAACAAACAAACCTTCACATAGACTGATCAACAAACAATCCTTCATATAGAGTGATAAACAAACAAACCTTCATATAGAGTGATCAACAAACAAACTTCCATATAGAGTGATCAACAAACAAACCTTCATATAGAGTGATCAAAAAACACACCTTCATATAGAGTGATCAACAAACTTCCATATAGAGTGAT
The DNA here is from genome assembly GCA_029931535.1 of Margaritifera margaritifera. Classification (NCBI taxonomy): domain Eukaryota; kingdom Metazoa; phylum Mollusca; class Bivalvia; order Unionida; family Margaritiferidae; genus Margaritifera; species Margaritifera margaritifera. Next base: position 5,842,312 of record JAQPZY010001665.1, on the reverse strand, counting down.
CAACAAACAAACCTTTATATAGAGTGACCAACAAACAAACCTTCATATAGAGAGATAAACAAACAAACCTTCATATAGAGTGATCAACAAACAAATCTTCATATAGAGTGATCAACAAACACACCTTCATATAGAATGATCAACAAACAAACCTCCGTATAGAGCTATCAACAAACAAACTTCCATATAGAGTGATCAACAAACAAACCTCCATATAGAGTGACCAACAAACACACCTTCATATAGAGTGATCAACAAACAAACCTTCATAATTAATGATCAACAAGCAAACCTTCATATAGAGTGATCAACAAACACACCTTCATATAGAGTGATCAACAAACAAACCTTCATATAAAGGGATAAACAAACCTCCATAGAGTGATTAACAAACAAACCTCCATATAGAGTGATCAACAAACAAACCTCCATATAGAGTGATCAACAAACAAACCTCCATATAGAGTGATCAACAAACTTCTATATAGTTATCAACAAACAAACCTTTAAATAGAGTGATCAACAAACAAACCTTCATATAGAGAGATAAACAAACAAACCTTCATATAGAGTGATCAACAAACAAACCTTCATAAAGAGTGATCAACAAACAAACCTCCATATTTAATGATCACCAAACAAACCTCCGTATAGAGTGATCAACAAACAAACTTCCATATAGAGTGATCAAGAAACAAACCTCCATATTTAATGATCAACAGACAAACCTTCATATAGAGTGATCAACAAACAAACTACCATATAGAATGATCAACAAACAAACCTCCATGTAGAGTGATCAACAAACACACTTCATATAAAGTGATCAAGAAACAAACCTCCATATAGAATGATCAACAAACACACCTTCATATAGAGTGATCAACAAACAAACTTCCATATAGAGTGATCAACAAACAAACCTTCATATAGAGTGATCAACAAACACACCTTCATATAGAGTGATCAACAAACAAACCTTCATATAGAGTGATCAACAAACAAACCTTCATATAAAGGGATAAACAAACTTCCATATAGAGTGAGCAACAAACAAACCTTTATATAGAGTGACCAACAAACAAACCTTCACATAGAGAGATAAACAAACAAACCTTCATATAGAGTGATCAAGAAGCAAACCTCCATATAGAGTGATCAACAAACACACCTTCATATAGAATGGTGAAGAAACAAACTTCCATATAGAGTGATCAACAAACAAACCTTCATATAGAGTGATCAACAAACAAACCTTCACATAGACTGATCAACAAACAATCCTTCATATAGAGTGATAAACAAACAAACCTTCATATAGAGTGATCAACAAACAAACTTCCATATAGAGTGATCAACAAACAAACCTTCATATAGAGTGATCAAAAAACACACCTTCATATAGAGTGATCAACAAACTTCCATATAGAGTGATCAACAAACAAACCTTTATATAGAGTGACCAACAAACAAACCTTCATATAGAGAGATAAACAAACAAACCTTCATATAGAGTGATCAACAAACAAATCTTCATATAGAGTGATCAACAAACACACCTTCATATAGAATGATCAACAAACAAACCTCCGTATAGAGCTATCAACAAACAAACTTCCATATAGAGTGATCAACAAACAAACCTCCATATAGAGTGACCAACAAACACACCTTCATATAGAGTGATCAACAAACAAACCTTCATAATTAATGATCAACAAGCAAACCTTCATATAGAGTGATCAACAAACACACCTTCATATAGAGTGATCAACCAAACAAACCTTCATATAAAGGGATAAACAAACTTCCATATAGAGTGAGCAACAAACAAACCTTTATATAGAGTGACCAACAAACAAACCTTCACATAGAGAGATAAACAAACAAACCTTCATATAGAGTGATCAAGAAGCAAACCTCCATATAGAGTGATCAACAAACACACCTTCATATAGAGTGGTGAAGGAACAAAATTTCCATATGGAGTGATCAACAAACAAACCTTGATATAGAGTGATCAACAAACAAACCTTCACATAGAGTGATCAACAAACAATCCTTCATATAGAGTGATAAACAAACAAACCTTCATATAGAGTGATCAACAAACAAACTTCCATATAGAGTGATCAACAAACAAACCTTCATATAGAGTGATCAAAAAACACACCTTCATATAGAGTGATCAAGAAACAAACTTCCATATAGAGTGATCAACAAACAAACCTTTATATAGAGTGACCAACAAACAAACCTTCATATAGAGAGATAAACAAACAAACCTTCATATAGAGTGATCAACAAACAAATCTTCATATAGAGTGATCAACAAACACACCTTCATATAGAGTGATCAACAAACAAACCTCCGTATAGAGCTATCAACAAACAAACTTCCATATAGAGTGATCAACAAACAAACCTCCATATAGAGTGACCAACAAACACACCTTCATATAGAGTGATCAACAAACAAACCTTCATAATTAATGATCAACAAGCAAACCTTCATATAGAGTGATCAACAAACACACCTTCATATAGAGTGATCAACAAACAAACCTTCATATAAAGGGATAAACAAACTTCCATATAGAGTGAGCAACAAACAAACCTTTATATAGAGTGACCAACAAACAAACCTTCACATAGAGAGATAAACAAACAAACCTTCATATAGAGTGATCAAGAAGCAAACCTCCATATAGAGTGATCAACAAACACACCTTCATATAGAGTGGGGAAGAAACAAAATTTCCATATAGAGTGATCAACAAACAAACCTTTATATAGAGTGACCAACAAACAAACCTTCATATAGAGAGATAAACAAACAAACCTTCATATAGAGTGATCAACAAACAAATCTTCATATAGAGAGATAAACAAACAAACCTTCATATAGAGTGATCAACAAACAAATCTTCATATAGTGATCAACAAACACACCTTCATATAGAGTGATCAACAAACAAACCTCCGTATAGAGCTATCAACAAACAAACTTCCATATAGAGTGATCAACAAACAAACCTCCATATAGAGTGACCAACAAACACACCTTCACATAGAGTGATCAACAAACAAACCTTCATATTTAATGATAAACAAACAAACCTTCATATAGAGTGATCAACAAACAAAACTTCATATAGAGTGATCAAGAAACAAACTTCCATATAGAGTGATCAACAAATAAACCTTCATATAGAGTGATCAACAAACAAACCTTCACATAGAGTGATCAACAAACAATCCTTCATATAGAGTGATAAACAAACAAACCTTCATATAGAGTGATCAACAAACAAACTTCCATATAGAGTGATCAGCAAACAAACCTTCATATAGAGTGATCAAAAAACACACCTTCATATAGAGTGATCAAGAAACAAACTTCCATATAGAGTGATCAACAAACAAACCTTTATATAGAGTGACCAACAAACAAACCTTCATATAGAGAGATAAACAAACAAACCTTCATATAGAGTGATCAACAAACAAATCTTCATATAGAGTGATCAACAAACACACCTTCATATAGAGTGATCAACAAACAAACCTCCGTATAGAGCTATCAACAAACAAACTTCCATATAGAGTGATCAACAAACAAACCTCCATATAGAGTGACCAACAAACACACCTTCACATAGAGTGATCAACAAACAAACCTTCATATTTAATGATAAACAAACAAACCTTCATATAGAGTGATCAACAAACAAAACTTCATATAGAGTGATCAACAAACAAACTTCCATATAGAGTGATCAACAAATAAACCTTCATAGAGTGATCAACAAACAAATCTTCATATAGAGTGATCAGCAAACACACCTTCGTATAGAGTGATCAAGAAACAAACCTCCATATAGAGTGATCAGCAAACACACCTTCGTATAGAGTGATCAAGAAACAAACTTCCATATAGAGTGATCAACAAACAAACCTTCATATAGAGTGATCAACAAACAAACCTTCATATAGAGTGATAAACAAACAAACCTTCATATAGAGTGATCAACAAACAAACTTCCATATAGAGTGATCAACAAACAAACCTTCATATAGAGTGATCAACAAACAAACTTCCATATAGAGTGATCAACAAATAAACCTTCATATAGAGTGATCAACAAACAAATCTTTATATAGAGTGATCAGCAAACACACCTTCGTATAGAGTGATCAAGAAACAAACCTCCATATAGAGTGATCAACAAACACACCTTCGTATAGAGTAATCAAGAAACAAACTTCCATATAGAGTGATCAAGAAACAAACCTTCATATAGAGTGATCAACAAACAAACCTTCATATAGAGTGATAAACAGACAAACCTTCATATAGAGTGATCAACAAACAAACTTCCATATAGAGTGATCAACAAACAAACCTTCATATAGAGTGATCAACAAACAAACCTTTATATAGAGTGATCAACAAACAAACCTTCATATAGAGTGATCAACAAACACAGCTTCATATAGAGTGGTCAACAAACTTCCATATAGTGATGAACAAACAAACCTTTCTATAGAGTGATCAACAAACAAACCTTCATATAGAGAGATAAACAAACAAACCTTCATAAAGAGTGATCAACAAACAAACCTCCATATTTAATGATCAACAAACAAACCTCCATATAGAGTGATCAACAAACAAACTTCCATATAGAGTGATCAAGAAACAAACCTCCATATAGAGTGATCAACACACAAACCTTCATATAGAGTGGTCAACAAACAAACCTTCATATTTAATGATCAACAAACAAACCTCCATATAGAGTGATCAACAAACACTCCTTCATATAGAGTGATCACGAAACAAGCCTCCATATAGAATGATCAACAAACAAACCTTCACATAGAGTGATCAACAAACAAACCTTCATATAGAGTGATCAACAAACTTCCATATAGTGATCAACAAACAAACCTTCATATAGAGTGATCAACAAACAAACTTCCATATAGAGTGATCAACAAATAAACCTTCGTATAGAGTGATCAACAAACAAACCTTCATATAGAGTGATCAACAAACACACCTTCGTATAGAGTGATCAAGAAACAAACTTCCATATAGAGTGATCAAGAAACAAACCTTCATATAGAGTGATCAACAAACAAACCTTCATATAAAGGGATAAACAAACCTCCATATAGAGTGATCAACAAACAAACCTTCATATAGAGTGATCAACAAACAAACCTTCATATTTAATGATCAACAAACAAACCTCCATATAGAGTGATCGACAAACACTGCTTCATAAAGAGTGATCAAGAAACAAACCTCCATATAGAATGATCAACAAACACACCTTCATATAGAGTGATCAAGAAACAAACTTCCATATAGAGTGATCAACAAACAAACTTTCATATAGTGATCAACAAACACACCTTCACATAGAGTGATCAATAAACAAACCTTCAAATAGAGTGATCAACAAACAGACCTTCGTATATATTGATCAACAAACAAACCTTCATATAGTGATCAACAAACAAACCTTCATATAAAGGGATAAACAAACCTTCCTATAGAGTGATCAACAAACAAACCTCCATATAAAGTGATCAACAAACAAACTTCCACATAGAGTGATCAACAAACAAACTTCCACATAGAGTGATCAACAAACAAACCTTTATATAGAGGTATCACCAAACAGACCTCCATATAGAGTGATCAACAAACAAACCTCTATATAGAGGTATTAACAAACAAACCACCATATAGAGTGATCAACAAACTAACCTCCATATAGAGCGATCAACAAACAAACTTCTATATAAAGGGATAAACAAACATCCATATAGAGTGATAAACAAACTAACATCCGTATAAAGTGATGAACAAACAAACCTCCATATACAGTGATCAACAAACTAACCTCCACATAGTGTGATATAAAAACCCCAACCTACATATAGGGTGATTAACAAACCTCAACTTATTCATAAAGTTTCAAACAGTCATAAACGAAACATAGGGTGATAAACAAACTATCATCTACACAGAGTAATAAACAAACTATCATCCACACATAGTAATAAACAAACTATCATTCACACAGAGTGATAAACACAATATCGTCCACACAGTAATAAACAAACTATCGTCCACACAGAGTGATAAACAAAGTATCATCCACACATAGTGACAAACACACTATCATCCACACAGAGTGATAAACACACTATCATCCACACAGAGTGATAAACACACTATCGGCCACACAGAGTGATAAACAAAATTATCATCCTAAGCTATTATTCACACAGTGATAAACAAACTATCATCCACACAGAGTGATAAGCAAACTATCATCCACACAGAGTGATAAGCAAACTATCGTCCACATAAAATGAAAAACAAACTATAATCCACATAAAGTGATAAGCGAACTACCGTCCAACAGAGTGATAAACAAACTATCGTCCACATAGAGTGATAAATAAACTAAATCATCCACATAGAGTGATAAACAAATTATCATCCACATATAGTGATAAATAAACTATCATCCAAACGGAGTGATAAACAAACTATCATCCAAATAGAGTGATAAACAAACTATCGTCAACACATAGTGATAAACAAACTATCATCCAAACAGAGTGATAAACAAACTATCGTCAACACCTAGTGATAAACAAACTATCGTCCACACCTAGTGATAAACAAACAATCATCGACACATAGTGATAAACAAAATTATCATCCACTCATAGTGATAAACTAACTATCATCCACACAGAGGATAAACTATCATCCACACATAGTGATAAACAAACTATCATCCACACAGAATGATAAACTAATTATGATCCAGACAGAATGATAAACAAAATATCATCCACACAGAATGATAAACAAATTGTTATCCACACATAGTGATAAACAAACTATCATCCACACAGAGTGATAAACAAACTATCATTCACATAGGGATCAACAAACTATCATCCACATAGAGTGATAATCAAAGTAACCTCTGAGTAATAAACAAAATAACCTCTATATATATAGTGATAAACAAGCTCCATATAAAGTGATAAAGAAAATGGCCTCCATACTAGAGTGATAAACAAACTAATCTCTATATAGACTGTTAAAGAAACTAACCTCCACATTGAGTGATAAAATAACCTCCACAATGAATGATAAACTAACTAACCCTCCACATATAATGATAAACAAAACTAACTTCCACTTAGAGATAATCAAAGTAACTCCACAAGTGATATAACCTCCATTTATACTGATAAATGAACTAACCTCCATATAGAATGATAAACGAGCTTACCTCTGTGTAGAGTGACAACCAAACTAACCTTCACATAGAGTGATAAACAATCTACCTAACCTCCATATAAAGTGAAAAAGAAACTAACCTCCACATAGAGTGATAAAAAACGAACCTAATTTCCATGTAGAGTGATAAACAAACAAACCTCCCTATAGAGTTATCAACAAACTTAGTTCTGTTTCAGTAACAAAAAATACTCCTTGAAATCTTTTGGAAATTCTTGAAACCTCCTTGAAAATTACTTGAAGAACAGTTCTCCAGAACTACATGCAAACCATGTTCAGCTTTGTGTTCATTCAACCTTCAATATCTTGGATCCTATTTCACTTACACTTCTCTGCCTTTTCAGTCAAAATAGTTCGCCATTGTCGATACCATGTAGACTTTGATGAGTGAAAGCTTAGTGCATGAGTCACATATCACACCCTTTGGATTTACACAGAGATCTACTAGAGTCATCGCCCATGTTTAACATGCATTCATCCATACACAACATAGACCGACACAGGTCTGGCACAGAATAACACACCAGTAGAACAGGGTCTTTGCTGTTCGCTTGAAATTATAACTATGACAAAGAGTAGACTTAAATCTACATATTATGTGAAAGCAGCTCTGAGTCTACAATGGTTGCTGTTGTACATTACACACAAAAATATGGTAATTGTCGAATACTTGTCTTTAGGTGTGTACCAACACAGAACAGGTGAGGCCCTGGGTGGACATGCCATCAAAATCCTTGGTTGGGGTGTGGAGAATGGGACACCATACTGGCTTGCCGCCAACTCATGGAATCCTGACTGGGGAGATCAAGGTAAATCTAGTTCATGTACAGCAATAGCAAGAATACTCCTTATCCTCCTGCTTTTACCAGTCTATGACTAGAATGGCAATTTCTGCTATTGCTAATATTATTGTTACTACTACTATTACTACTACAATTGCTACTGCTACTACTATAACTATTGATATTACGACCACAACTACTACTTCTACTGTTTCTACTACTACCACTTGTACAGTTTAGTCCATTGATCCCTCAATATAATTGTTATAGATGATGTTACTTTATACTTGAGTACATTATGCACACAATTACTATTACATCAAGCAATAGGATGCATGACTATACCCACGTTGTACTGCTACTATTACTCTTGCTCATGGTACTGCTACTACTACTGCACCTCCTTTTGCTATGACTGTTGCTGCTACTGCTGTTACTATTTCTGCTACTATTACTGCTACTTCTACTATTGGTGCTAATAATATTGCCACTGATGCTGCAACTATCACTTTTGCTACTGCTGCTACTATTACTACTACTATGACTACTGTTACTATGATCGTGATATCAAATAATATGAACCTACTAACAGTAGCGGTTTACATTGTGGTAGGTCACATAGTAAAGTTGAATAGTTCACACAGTTGTGATGTGTATTTGTGACTACCTTTGTGGCATCAATCTAATGCACAAAACAGTTTCATCTTTAACTAAATAAATCAATACAAATCTGTCTTTATGTCTCTACTGTGTGGTACTATTATCATTACTACTATAATTTAGTAATATTGTCGGATTTACATAACATTTAGAACGTAGATAAGTTTAGAATTATTTTGCTGCAGCATAGTGTTCCCAACATGGCATCATAAATGCAGTAGTTACAGAAACAAGATTTTAATTAGCAATATTGCTTTTCACTATTGTTGGGACAATTCATATCATGCAACAATTGTCTATTCCTTTCATCCATTTATAAGGGAAACACTCGATAAAGTCTGCAGGAGGCCTCGAGTAATTCTGTCAGTCTGTCTTTTCAACCATTTTCACAGCACAGCTTTTCCAAAGCTGGCTGATCAACAGCAACATATAGTACACAGACGCTTGCAGTTTCATTTCTTTTTTACTATCTTTACGCACACTGCCAGACAGAATTAATCAACAAATAAAAGTATTTTCACCTGCTATACTCTGGAGAGGAGTTGACTTCGCAATGACAACTATGCCTAAGCTTAAGTTCTTTTGCCATATCTTTTTTTTTTCTTTTTTCTTTTCAGGTTACTTCAAGATTCTGAGAGGCAAAAATGAGTGTGAGATCGAGTCAGAGATTGTAGCAGGCATGCCCAAGCTAATGTAGAGAGGAAATAGTGTCAAGAGACAAAATAAAATTAATTAATTCACCATTCATCTGTACTCCCATCCTGTGGAGAAAAGCTATCACAACCACTGAAAGATTCTCTGAAACTGATTAACCAATGATGAGATGGTGAAGAGGGGAAAAAAGTACATTTACTTTGCAGAGTGGGCATAAACATAGATTACAGCAAATCTGTTACTTACGACATATTTGGGGTGAATTTTTTTTTAATTATGTACTGATTGTCTAATATTTATGCTTATGCATTACATGTGTCATTGTCTGTCTTTAAGAGGTGTGGGATTTATACCTGCCTAGGTCAGCTGCCTTGGTTTGGTCCTTAGGAAAGGAACTCAGCTCCAATTTCCTTTGCATGATACAGAAATACTGTGTTGAAGTTGCTGTTAAAATCAACCAACAAACATGCAAAATATAAACATATGTGTTATGCTATACATGTAAGCTAATTATGCTTCTGTTGCAAAACATGGACATTTTAAAAGTTTCAAAATATTGCGTGATGTACATGTTTCTACTTCAAAGGATTGTATCTTATTTTCATCAAGACATTTTTCTTCATTGAGTTCTAACTCTTTATATAAACAATTAAACTATTCATAAAACTGACAATATTTTGCTTATTTGTTCTGTCAATATCACATTACAGGAAGAGCTGAATTTAAGATTTCGTTAAGGAAGGAAATAGTTCCCATTTTAGAAATGATAAATTTAATGTCCTGTATATAATTTCAGTTTCTTCATTGTTATAGTGGACTGTACATTTTTTGGAGTAGAAATAAGGAAATATTTCACTCTTGAAGTGTAAACATTTTGTATTGTCACGAGTGGCAAAAATGTTTCCACTTCACTCATGAAATATTTCCTTATATCTACTAAAAAAACACGTAGATTTTCCTTTTATTATATATTTTTCCTAGCAAAAATCTTCGATTTTTGTAGATTTGTTTCTCCATTCAGTCCCAATGCGATTAATGGCTGCATTGCTACATAGATAAAAAGAAGTTCCAAACTTTTACAATAATTTTAGGACAGAGACTTTTTACAAAATTGTATTGTACATATAATGCTCTAAATTGTGTATTTTGTGAAATTAATGAATGTTTTCATGTGTAAATGAAGAGATTTTTATTTTCATTAACACATTTCTTGCGCGGATTGATACAGTGAACATTGCGAACAACATTGCTGGGGGGGGGGGGGCGCTATAGCAAAATGACAGAACGTTCCAACAGATTTCAGAGCGTATCATCATTAAACAACAGATTTTTATGATTGTGAGTCTACTTGTAAGAATTTTGGTTGCTTTTTTAAAATTATTTGTGCATTCTGACTTGAATTTTTGTGTTGGCAGGTGCAGTCTATTTCGATTAGAGATGCTGCACCCTAATATTGATTGTCACATAGGATGGAGTATTGTATTCTCGCAGTTCTAAACAAAAAAATGAATTGCAAATAAAAGACAATAATTTACCTGCTAATGAAGGTTGTCCTACTTCTTCATTCATCATTTATCTCCATGTAATAATTAATATGAATTACAGGCATAATTTCATTTATATATTTTGGCATATCATCAATTATATCAATAGATATAGTCATACATGATTGCAACATTCCGGGACGAGGTTTCAATACAACGACCTTATTGTCAGCGATATGTAAACAAGGTGAATCATGTAATTATGCTTGCATCGTTGTAAACCATCATTAAGTCGATGATTTTATTCAGCCAGGTGGGACATGATTCGACTTTCGGTATCAGATGTAGGAGACATTTTTTTGAAAGCATTTGCTATTAGTTAGGATCAAACACTTCCATTTAACAAAACTACCCTAAAAATGACCGGCAGATAGTGCAAGTATCTATTTAGAACGGAAATAGTTGATACCGCGAGATTTGGGAACCCACGAGAATAAAAGAAACGAGCATAATTTCGGTTTGCAATCGACACAAATCAATGCCTGATTTCTCCATCATTCTCAGACATTATTATGATTGTGATGACAGTTAAAATCGCTACATAAACAATTTAATTACTATATGTAATCAAGAGTTTTTTCTTAAAAATGTGTATAATTTGTTTTTGAGTGTAACAGGTATGAATGATGCTGTATGGGTGACACAGAATATCGAATAGCAACAGGTCATGTAAGTTCAGTCACTGACAATTTGAATGATTCATTCAGAAAACTAATTATAAAAAATTAATACTTGAAGCCTGTTTTTTGTTCCTTGGGATTCATTTTTATGCATTCTTGACGGTGCCTTTTCATTGATTACATTAATGTATGATAGAGGGTCAACCATGTTGACACATTTTGAGATATATTCATTCTGATGTTACCATATTATACAACCGGATGGCTACAATGTTATAATTTGTAAATGGGTAAATACAACTATGTTACACAAAATGTTACTTTATTATACAACTGGATGGCTACAATGTTATAATTTGTAAATGGGTAAACACGACAAATATTACAAAAAATGTTACCATATTATACAACTGGATGGCTACAGTATTATAATTTGTAAATGGGTAAATGCAACAATGTTACAAAACATGTTACCATATTATAAAACTGGATGGCTACAATGTTATAATTTGTAGGTTTTAAGCCAGTTACTAATAAGAGCACTGTCATATAGTCAAAACTAAACTATCTGGACTAATGCAGATTTTGTTTGGATAAAATGATTATTCATTTAAATTATATACTTATAAACAAGATAGCTTCCACCTGGCTTGCATAACATAACACTTAACCATTTCATTAAGCAGGCTTCTGTAGTATTTTAAGAACACATCCTATGTAAACTAACCCCCAAACTTAACATCTTTTCGTTTTACCTATTTTATTCTATCCTGAAAATTCTTTCTAAAGATAAAGTCATAATTAATATGCATAGTCTCTTGCTCATAATTGAAGTCATGCATGATCTTGATGACAATAAACACAACATATTTTAAAAACGTGGCTGAAGAGTGGTACCAAGGTCAGCCAGTCAGGTACAAGATCACCTCATGCTTGGATCCCACTTATTTTCAAAATTGCCTAAGATCTTGATAATAAAATTCCATACTCAAGTTTTGATCAAATTCGAAAAAGAATTATGGCTTGCATAGTGGTAATAAGCTCAGCCAATCACATGCAAGATCACATCATACATATGCATTGGTCGCACACATTATTAAAAGAGTCCAAGATTTTGATGATATAATCATATATTTCAAATTTGATCAAAATTGGATCAGAAATATGGCTTCCAGAGTGGTAACAAAATTAGCCAATCAGATGCAAGATTACATCAGTACTAAGCATGGATCTTAATCATGATTGAACTGATCCAAGATATTGATATAAGCCCATATTTCAAGTTTTATTAAAATTAATCTAAAATATGGCTTCCAGAGTGGCAATAAGCTCAGCTAATTAGATGCAAGATCAACTCATTAATATGCATACATCTCATTATTGAACTTGTGAAAGATGCTGATGATATAATCATATCCCAAGTTTTATCTCACTTCTTATCTACCTCATCTGAGATCTTAATGATCTTGGCATATATTCCAAGTTTGATGCAAATCAGATCAGAAATATGGCCTTCAGAATAGTGACATGGTCAGTAAATCAGATGGAAGATTACATCATTAATATGCTCTTGCTCATTGTTGAATCCATCTAAGATCTTGATGATATAAGCCCATGTTTCAAGCTTGATCAAACCTGGATCGGAAATATGGCTTCCAGAGGGGTAACAAGTTCAGCCAGTCAGATGCAAGATCATCTCATTAGTATGTGTGAATCTTGTTTATTATTGAAATCATCTGAGATCTTAATGATATAAGCATGCATTCTAAGTTTGATCAAAATCGGATCATAAATATGACTTTCATAGTGGTGTCAGTGTTAACAAATTACATGCAAGATCACCTTATTAATATGCATGGATCTTGCTCATTAAAGACATTATCAAGCTTGTCTGAGATTTTGATGATAAAGACCAACATTCTCAGTTTGATTGAAACATGGACCAGTGGTAACAAGAAATTGGTGTCAGATGGACGATGCACAACACAAGGGTTTTGTTTAGTTTTGTGGGTTTTATGCCATTTTTCAGCATATGATGGGTGTACATAGGGCCGAGTATATTTGGTGGAGGATGAACCCGGGATGAACCATCGACCAACAGGAAGCTTATTCACGTATCCGCGTTGGCTGAGCTGAGACTCGAACCCATACAGACAGAGGTGAGGTGTGTAATCTGTAAAGGCCAGCACCTAAGACCACTTGGCCACCGGGGGCCCCACAACACAAGGGATGACAACCGATGGATGATGGGCCATACCACAAGCTCCAATGGCCGTATGGTTAGGTGAGCTAAAAATGAGTTGCAGGTTTAGACAATTCCCTTGTATGTGTGGAAAATTCAGATGGATAATTTGTAATTTACCGCATGAAGTAAATGACAAGGATTTTATGTTCTTCAGCTGCAATGTGATGACTATAGTATGTGCAACATGAGCTTATACCTGTATTTGTAAAAAAAAAAATTTATTGAGAACGTTAAATCCAGTTTTAAAATTAATTATACAGCCTTCAGTTTGAGTATTTTTTAATATATGTAATGACAGGTATAAGAGATCATATCCATAAATAGAATAATTCCATCCTGTGAATGATTGGGGTGTACAAAGATTTTCCATTTAATCCATCACAAAAATGGTGGCAAGTTTGGAGTGTAACTTCTGACTGCAGGATTGTTCCAGTAGGTGGCAACACCAATAACATGTCATAATACGTGTTACAACAGGAACATTAGTTATCAATTTGTCCAACATGGATGTGATCATGATCATATTTCTTCCTTGTCTTATTACTTTGCAAATATATTGTACCACTGATTTAATTGAGATATAGCATGCTTAATACCAGTGGTGTAGCAAGCCTTTCACAACTTTGCTCAAGGTATGTGGTCAAGAAATATAGTTTTTATGCAAAAATAAAATGTATTCTTTCAGTCAGTGAACTTTACCTTTCTTTTACCTGCTGACCACAAATCCTGAGGCTTCTTTCTTAACCAGTGTGTAAGTTATAGCACAAACTTTGGTGAAGGTATGTGGTCAATAACTGAAATTGTACATAAATCATATTTCTTTTTCAGTCAGTGACCTTGACCTTTGACCTTTTAAACCCCAAATCGATACGCTTCTTCCTTCAATTGCAAGTCATCCATAAAGTTTGGTTAATTTTGTAATGCTGAACTAATGCTACTATGCTTAAACCATTTTCTTCATTGAATCAGTGATATTTTACCATTTGAACCCCAAGTCCATAGGCTTCCTTCTTACTCAATGTGCAAGTCTTATCATAAATTTTGGTGAAGGTACATGGTCAATAACTGAAATTGTACAGAAACAATATTTCTTCTTTCAACCAGTGACCTTGACCTTTTAACCCCAGAATCAGTATGCTTCTTCCTTATTGCACTGGCAAGTCATCCACAGAGTTTGGTTCATTATATAATGGAAAACTAATGCTATTGTGTCAAAAACATTTTTCTTCATGGAGTCAGTGACCTTGACTTTTATCATTTAGACCTCAAAATTGACAGGCTTCTTTCTTACCCCAATTACAATCCATTCACAAAGTTTGATGCAGGTGCATATAACTAATGTTATTGGGAGACAAGTATTCTTTCAGTCAATGTGACCTTGACTTTTGATCTTTCCATCCAAAATTTATGGGTTTATTCCTTGCCACAAGTGCAAGCCAGCAGCAATGTTTGGTAACTTTAGCTGGTGGGGAACTAGAGTTATTGTGTGGAAACCACTCATCTTATTTTAGTCAGTGACCTCAACCTTTGACCTTTTGATCCCAAATCCGACCAATTTTCCCATACACCAAGTGCTTGCCATCTACAATGTTTGTTGTGCAAAAACCAGTTTTCTTCTTTCAATCACAATGACCTTGACCTTTGACCTTCTGTCATCTAAATTGATAGGATTATTCATTATCCCAAGTGAAATTGATTACAAAATTTGGTAACTGTAGATAATAGACAAATTGAGATTACTGAACAGAAGAAAAACAACTTGTAACATGGACTGATGGACATTACAACATAATACACTCCACCTTATAGCAGACATATAGAAAGTGCAATAACTAACTGAAATTGTGAGAGCAAAGTAATTTATCTATATGACCATCTTTGGGCGATAACCATAAGATTTACCAAGTTTCATGGCAATCTGTCAAAAGCTGCAGGACTAGAATTGTGTGCTGGACAAGAGGATGGATATATGGGCAGTTGGACAAGAGGATGGATATATGGGCACTTGAACATGAGGATTAATATATATCTCTGCCAATATAGATGGGGTATACAAATTAAGGGGACCATGACAATTATTTTATATCATCTGTGTGGTGTTCTTTATTGATAGCAATCAGGAAAAATTCTCTTTAGATAAGTGAATTTGTATCAATACCAAGGAGCTAATCTGTCTCAAATAACTACATTTTCAAAGTTTTTAGTTTATTTATTTGCATAGAGTTTTTCAACTAGATGAAAGGCTTTAACCTGTAAAACAAAATCAAAGCTTTTTATACATACTTTTATCTGCTATACGGTCATGTGATGAAATTTGAAGGTACTCCGATAAAGGCCAAATTTCTTTGCAATGAGTCATATTTTCAACAGCCACCCCATAGTTATCATATTAAAAACCTGGTTTTCCCATAAAGAATGAACAATTTTGAGGGAGAGAGAGACTGAGAGTTCATTGTTAGGCTAACTCAACAAATTACTTTAAATTTACCAAGTGAAAAAACATCATGGTCTCCCATAACAGGTCATAACACTACATACTCTATAAATATGTGCACTGAGAATCTGGTCTATCAAGACAGGTGGTCTATTATAGCAATTGTCTTTCAAGACAGGTTTTACTGTAGATGCTTGTCTTCCTTAGCAATAGCAAGCCAGAGGTCAATTAATTTGACAAATGTTCACAAATGCCACTCTTTTCTTTGCTATCGTAGTATCCTGGTAGTTCACAACATATTATCCAGTGGATCTGAAATTCTCTATAGCTTAACAAAACTGTCATGGCTGGTGCAGCATATTTAAAGAACAAAATGGAACAAAGCAAACAATTAACTTTAACGAAGAAATATATGACAAAAGAAAAAAACTTTTTTTCATTTTCCTATCACCATCCGCAAAATACTAGTAGTAAGATTTTTGTGTATGGACAAGGAAAAGTCTTCGCCTCCTGGTATATGAATGGTCATGCCAAATGAAATTTGGTGGCAATGGCCCTACTTAAGTGGAATTTCACACTAAGCAGCTCATACAACTAGGGAAAAATATAAATGAATGTAAAGGCAGATTACAGGGAAACATCATTTAATTCATATTAAGCTTGTTTTTGTAATACCTGATTTCATATGAATTGGGTTTGACTTTTTGTGTCTTCAATTTATATCCACAGGTTTACATTTTTTTAATTTCCAAAATTACAAGACTCGGTGCAACATTCTCCAGTTAGCCCTCTATGGGCAGCAAATTAATTCTGTGTTAACCTCAACTGTATGAAAATTTGAAACATCAAGTTAGCTTGTTTTAGCAGCTGATACATTACCATTTTAGCCCATGTCTCAATTCCAATGTTTAATTTCTTAAACACACCATAGATTGGTATGTGAAGTAAGAGATCTCTTGCATTTTATGAGAGAGAGAGAGAGAGAGAGAAAACAGATGAAAATAGAGAAAAATATTAGATGACATATATAACATAGAGCAATATTTACACATAATAACTAAGTCTTTATTGAAAAGATGATAGATAAAGCAAATGATCAGCTTACAATATTTAAAAAAAGTGCAAAATGGAAAAAGAGTCTAACACATCAATAATTGCTGATCACAACCATGTCTGTCTTTTAAAGCTACTGCAAGACCAATACCTTCATAGTACTGTAGTAAATGTAACATACAATCTACATATTAATATTGTATCAAAACAAGAAAGATCAAACTCTCCTTTGGTTGAAATAAAGTATATAATTCTAATTATATAGATAAGTAAATTATGGTAATAATTTTGATCTACAAAATACATATTATTTTGATACTGCTCTTGTACAATTATATTGACAGCTAAATTAAATTGTGTATAAAACTTAGGAATGTTTAACATTTTGATATGTCAAAATTAATATTTTCTTAAAAATGTTGTAAAAGAAAGATTCTTTTCCAGATTAAATTATAAAGAACAGTTAGAACATTTATTGGCATTTTATTGCCAGAAATATTAAAACTTTCCTTTAAAGATCTTTTGCAACATTTTAAATGTATCTGAAATATAATTTAAAGCAAAAATAAAATCTCTTGAATAAATATTTCTGAAATAAACTTCATTTAAGTGAAGTCACTTTCAAACTGTAGCATACTAGATCTAAATTTAAATTATGCAAGTTGATAGGAAAAAAGTTTCCATGAAAAATAAAGAAGATTGTCATGGGCATTATTACATCTTGGCTGTGTCCAGTAAAGATGGCATAATGTAGTTAGGACAGAAGATAATTTTACACTATTAAATGGCCCATCATCTTATGTGAATCTTCAACATGGTCGACAAATGTTTGCAATGAGTTAGCATAGCACACATTTTTCCCCATTTTTAAACTGTGCTCTTCAAAGATTAATTACTTGCCTTAGAAATATATATTTAATCTTTATTGTTGAGTACATAAATCTAAATAAACACCAGGCATACATTCAAGGTAAATCGACTGTGTGTTGAGATTCTCCAGGCCTGTTTACAAGTCCCAGTTTCATACACTGCTCACAGCAGCTGCTAGCTTTTGCCACCAAGCAGTCTGTACAATAGGATTGATAGCCTAATGCCACCTAATATTAGTCTTGTTGAATGCAGCCTTAATCTAATGGTCCAAACATTGTAACACTGCTAGCTTACTTCGCCCAAGTCTTCAGCTATTCTTTATTCAATATAAAATATCTTTTATTACAAAATATATTCCTAAAAAGGGACATTTTGTTATTGAACTTTTTGCAATATAAATACGCTGCTTCCTTGTTTTCTCAGATCACTCATAAACCTGCTTATATTGCAAGGCAGGTGTGGGTTCCATCTGCTTAACATGAAAAATAACA
Organism: Margaritifera margaritifera; assembly: GCA_029931535.1. Taxonomy (NCBI): domain Eukaryota; kingdom Metazoa; phylum Mollusca; class Bivalvia; order Unionida; family Margaritiferidae; genus Margaritifera; species Margaritifera margaritifera. Next base: position 5,823,617 of record JAQPZY010001665.1, on the reverse strand, counting down.
ATCAAAATCTGTTAACGAAAGCTTGATATATTGTCAAAAACAGTGGTTAGTGTGCAAACATTAGAAATCATCAATATGAAATTCACAAATCGGAATAAGAAATCATATAGTTTGCAGGATTCTCTTTTAACAAAAGCACTGTCTCAATAAATGACAATATTGGGTGAAATATTGATCAATGAAAATGTTAGCAAATGCCTACTGTTGGCAACACTGTAAGAGATAAATACCAGTTAAAAAAGTCTTTTCAAGTGAAATTCATATTTTAATTTTATCTTAATTCCATTTCAATATATGTAATGATCAGAAATATTACTGTATATACTTGCTTATAAGTCAAGTCCAATTGCAAACTGCCATCGCAAAATGTGCCAGCAGATCTCAGTATATGCAGTTTGTTAGGAGTAGTCAGTACAAGAAACAACACAGGCCCTGATCTGCTGGTGCATTATGCAATGGCACAGCAGGGTCCATGTTGTTTGCAGCTGGACTTTAATAAGCAAGTATTTACAGTACATGGTCTCTTCTATTCATATATTCATATGTGAAAAGAGTTGATCAACTCTCTTATTTGCTTTCTGTCAAATTTGGTTAAGTTCCATTGAGTGTTTCTTCAGAAGAAATCATTTAAAGGTTTTCTGTTTTTAGTAACAGAGGCCACATTTGATGTCAGATTGCTATCATTTCTAGAAACTTTAAAGGGCTTCAAGATAGAATTTTTTCTGTCAAATTTTATCCAATTCTGCAAATCAGTTTTTGAATAAGTTGTGTGAAGGTTTTTGTTTTGAATAATGGTAACCATATTTGATGGCTTATTGGCATCTTTTGTTTATAATTGAAAGCCCTTTATGTCAGAATGCTTTCTGTTAAATTTGGTCAAGTCCTGTCAAGTGGTTTATAGAAGTCATTTAAAGATTTTTCTGTTGTTAGTAATTGTGGCCATATTTGATAGCAAATTGGCATCATTTGTACAAAAACTGAATGCCCTTTATTTCAAAAACTGATCTTCTATATTATAATAAAAATATAACAAATAAATAAGCAAATTAGTCACCTAAAAAAAATGTGAACCTTTCTACAAACTTCCATATCAAATTAGTATATCAGTCCTGTAAAACTTAACAAAAATACAAAAGAATTAATAAAAAAAATTTAAATTACGGAAATAAATGGCCTTGCTACACAGTTTCAACATTTTATTTTTTTAAAACAAATACTGTAAGATTTGGATAATAGCCACAGCAAAGCCTTTCTATATAGGAAACTGCAGGATTAATATATACAGTGAAGCCTTTCTATATAGGAAACTACAGGATTAATATATACAGTCAAGCCTTTCTATATAGGAAACTGCATGATCTACATATACAGTCAAGCCTTTCTATATAGGACACTGTATGATCGACATATAGTCAAGTCTTTCTATATAGGAAACTGTATGATCTACATATACAGTCAAGTCTTTCTATATAGGAAACTATATGATCTACATATAGTCAAGTCTTTCTATATAGGAAACTGTATGATCTATATATACAGTCAAGTCTTTCTATATAGGAAACTGCAGGATTAATATATACAGTGAAGCCTTTCTATATAGGAAACTGCAGGATTAATATAAACAGTCAAGTCTTTCTATATAGGAAACTGTATCATCTACATATACAGTCAAGTCTTTCTATATAGGAAACTGTATGATCTACATATACAGTGAAGCCTTTCTATATAGGAAACTGCAGGATTAATATAAACAGTCAAGCCTTTCTATATAAGAAACTGTATGATCTACATATACAGCCAAGCCTTTCTTTATAAGAAACTGTATGATCTACATATACAGACAAGCCTTTCTATATAAGAAACTGTATGATTCACAAAAATCTACTATCCTTTATGGACAGGTGTTTTTTTTTTCTTCTAGTGGTTAAAAAATGATAAAAAGGAATCCCTATATATTATCCTTTATAAACAGTTCTCCTTTATATGGAAATGTCTATTAATGATGGCTGTTACTATACATGAATATATATTGTGGAATCAAATTCTACACAGACTAGCCTGGATAAGCTGCCTATGTCACTCTGCAGGACCAGTTACTCCCATTACCCCAGCACAAAATAGTCTTTAATTTGCAAATGTTCTATTAAACAATCATCAATAAATAAATCACCAACATTTGTTAAGACCTATGTAAAAGTAATTAGATTTGTGCTCATAAAACACTGTGTCCCCTTAGTATAATTGATGAAACCTTGGTGTAAAATTCAAGGGCAAACTTTAAAGTCCAACAGGGGCCATAACTCAAATTTTCATGGTGGAAGGTTGGGGTTGGTGGAGTGAAAATCAAGCCTCAATTTACTTATTTAAATCCCTTACCAAAACAAAGATTTGGTTTATATCGATTACATTCATCAAAAATTATTTATCAGAAACAAAATTCATGAAGCAACAGCAAATGTTTTAGTCAAATAGTGGCCATAATTCTGTCAAATTTTGATATAAAAGATGAAATTGAATTTGACCCAAGTCATCTTGATATTAAGTCCAGTTGCAGTTTAATTCAACCACTGACATAGAAATTATATATCTTTCAAAAGATACAAAATTGTTCTCGAAAATAATGCTGCCACTAACAGGAAATTGACATCTATATCACCTTTACTTTGCAGGAGAGACAAAAAAGTTTCTTTTAAATTATATATAAATAATACAAGCATATGACTGCTATTTTATCAAAGAACATACCAAGAATAAAGGTCATATCAGGTTTTGATTTCATGAGCTAGAGTATAGGATGATCTAAATCATAATGTCACCATTTTAATTCTAATCAAACCTTGTTAAAGAAAATTTAAAAAATAAGGAATACAATAATCCTCAAAAGCTGACACATCCCCCTGGTTCCCCACTTGTGACTCCTACTGAAAGTACCCATTGGTTCATCACTCTCAATTTATATACTACTTATGCTACACTTTGTTTCCATGACAACAAAAATCACTGAATGCGGAATATTCTAAGTATCATTAAGCACCTCTACATAACCTGCTTTACATGTGTACCTAGTTTGACTGAAATACATTTAATTTGGTTTGGGAGCTGCAGTGGCACAGTGGTTAGCATGCTGGACTCATGACCGATAGGGTGTGGGTTCGAATCCTACCATCGGACCAGCCTGGGTCAGCTACCGTGGTGTGTTCTTGGGCAAGGCACTTTAATCCAATTGCCTCGGCACTAAATAACCTACTTGTGTTGCTGTGCCATAAAGCACCAAACCAAACCATTTAATGGTTTGAGAGTTTCAGAAATGAAAATGTTTATAGACAGGCACATATATGTGAGTCTTGTGTGGGGGAAGAGAATTCTGATGGTATAAGCAATGACTCCTATCAATCTCATCAATGTTTGAAAACTCCCATGTCAGTACCTGTAATATTATTTGGTTATTAGAACAAACTGATCAACCTGAAACTTGCACTATGCATATACAGCACAAGAAAGAAATTCACCGAAAGTGACTTACTGATTTGGCAATTCTGAAAAATGGCAGGTGCAAGACACTTTACCATCATGAATGCTCACTGAAAACGACAGAACTTGCCAAAGCTAGAAGATATAGAAATGATAAATGGTACTGTTTCCTTTTATCTGTCTCTACTGCTGTATGCCACTGGTGCTTATCTTGTTTCCAATCTGACTATATCTTCAATCTGTTCCATCAACTTGCCATGTAGGATAAAGCAAAACCACCAGTCTATCAAGATTTGTAATGCAGGATAAAACAAAATCAAAAGTCTATCAAATTTTTCAATGATACTGAGGTAGTTTTTATCCGTTTTTTCTTTTCTTCAGAAGCCAAATCAGTGTGCTGCTTTTCAAATCTTCAAATCTAGGTCTAAATGTTACCATGTCATAAAACTTTATTTTCTAAAATATAAAGAAAAACAAATGTGTATTTAATGACCCAGTGCCACAATAAATATAGGAGTTGCAAAGGGGAATGAAACATTTCATCTTAAATGTTTGAGTGGATATAAAAGAATCCTATTAAGTACCCCGTTCATATGAAAGTAGAAGCAATACACTCTGTCTATACTTGTGTATAAGTCGGATCCAACTGCAAACTGCATAGATCCAAATCTGCTGCCAGATAATGCACCAGCAAATCTGACTCTATGCAGTTTGTTACCAGTAATCAGGAGAACAAACAACACAGACTCTGATCTGATGGTGGATATTGCAATGGCAGATCAGGGTTTAAGTTATTTGCAGTTCGACCCGACATAAACGTGAGTACAGATGGTATATAGTTTTGTTGTGAATAACGCAGATGCAATGATATCTGTGAATAAGTAGTGATGCTGTTTTGCTTAAATGGAAACTAGGACCAATATAATACAACTTCTTTAAGTCCCACATAATAAGTAATGATGTTACATGCCATATTATGCACAGACATTTGAGATGATTTTCTTGTGCTATTGAATTATGTATTAATTTGGTTAAATGCTTCCTAAGCCTATTTAAATATAAATATGTTCAAATTCTTTATCATTACTGCTAGTTTTGTCCTTCTTACATACTAAAAACTGAATCAAAGAAAAACCTCCTGATTTTGAAGTGAAATCTGATCAAATTTTGTAAATCTCCTGACTTGACCTTTCTGCTCTGTCAAACACATTCAAAGAGATGGACATAGCAATAGTTGCGCTAACAAGATTGTGTCATACACTGCTAAAAGACAAAAGTGGCAATAACACTAACAAAATATTTTTTGGGAAGAAAGTGATTTGTCATTATGTGCATCTTCTGGTGAACACAATATATACAAACTTTCATGGCAATCCATCAAAGATTGTGGGACTATCTGCACTAATGAGATTGTGTGCCAGATAGAAAGACAGATGCACAGACAGACAGACAGTCACAAAGGATTACTATATATCCTCATCTCTAAAGAGGCATAGGCATACAGATGGCTAAAAAAATCATAGATCAAGCAAAAATAAACGCTTTGTAATGTATATTATGATAATAAAAAATATAAAATTTGATACTTTCATTAATTAAGACATTTATGTTTGGGATGGCTTATATTATCAATAATGCAATGACAAAGACAACAATCACCTGCACAAGTAAACATCCAAGGTAAAATCTGTTGATAAAATTTCATAAACCGAACATCAAAGTCATTGTATAACGGTGGTTAGTTTATGATAATAGTGAGTTTTCCTGTTAAGTATAACTTGATCAAGCATATATTAAAGAAACTTTTACAGGAAAATATTACCACAACTGTTAATTGAAAATGACAATACTATGGGCCAGATGTAAAGGCAGTTATGAGTTTCATCACCGATTAGATACAATTCATAAAGCTGAGCACAAAGAAAGCCATTTTTGTTGTATAAATCTCTTTTTTTGTGTACCTTTTTTTTTATTTTGGATATAATCTAGAATACACACTGGCATGCAACATTATGACAATATTGGATCAATTATGTCACAGCTATTATAGAAAAAGAATCTGATGGTTCACTGAATATAAAATATATGTTTATCGGAAGAAAAAGGATGTACCAAGCTACATAAGAAAGTTCTGAAAAAGATTAGCAAATACAGTGATCCCTGAAATAGATTACCAAATACAGTGATCCCTGAAAAAGATTACCAAATACAGTGATCCCTGAAAAAGATTACCAAATACAGTGATCCCTGAAAAAGACTACCAAATACAGTGATCCCTGGAATAGATTACCAAATACAGTGATCCCTGAAAAAGATTACTAAATACAGTGATCCCTGAAATAGATTACCAAATACAGTGATCCATGAAAAAGATTACCAAATACAGTGATCCCTCATTGTAATGTAATTCAGTATAATTTGGTTTAAAATATAAATATTACATGGTCATTGACCTCATAAACTGGGCAAATTTTATTTTGCAAATATCACTAATTTATTTATTTTAATTTTAATTCTTGGCAAATTAAAACTCTTGTGATTTCACATTAAACACACTTTATAATGTGTTTGTACAAAAAACAAGAACATCTCAATCATTACAAAGATTTGTTTATGCTGTACTCAAGCATGGTGGTCCTTGTATCTCAATCATTACAAAGATTTGCTTATACTGTACTCAAGCATGGTGGTCCTTGTATCTCAATCATTACAAAGATTTGCTTATACTGTACTCCAGCATGGTGATCCTCATATCTCAATCATTACAGATTTGCCTATACTGTACTCCTGCTTGGTGGACACTCTTATCTCAATCATTACAAAGATTTGCTTATACTGTACTCAAGCATGGTGGTCCTTGTATCTCAATCAGTACAAAGATTTGCTTATACTGTAATCCAGCATGGTGATCCTCATATCTCAATCATTACAGATTTGCCTATACTGTACTCCAGCTTGGTGGACACTCTTATCTCAATCATTAGAAAGATTTGCTTATACTGTACTCAAGCATGGTGGTCCTTGTATCTCAATCAGTACAAAGATTTGCTTATACTGTAATCCAGCATGGTGATCCTCATATCTCAATCATTACAGATTTGCCTATACTGTACTCCAGCTTGGTGGACACTCTTATCTCAATCATTACAAAGATTTGCTTATACTGTAAACAGCATGGTGGTCCTTGTATCTCAATCATTACAAAGATTTGCTTATACTGTAAACAGCATGGTGGTCCTTGTATCTCAATCATTACAAAGATTTGCTTATACTGTACTCCAGCATGGTGATCCTCACATCTCAATTATTATGAGGACTGGCTCATACTGTACTCCAGCACAGTGGTCCTCACATTTCTAATATTACAAAGATTTGCTCATACTGTACTTGAGTATGGTGACCTTCACATCTCAATCATTAAAAAGATTTGCTTATACTGTACTCCTGCATGGTGGTCCCTCACTAAAATGTGCCCCTGTATTGCACAGTTTATAATTTCCTATAAGATGAATGTAGTTAAAATGGTGAACCTATTTCAGTAATAGGGTCATCTCCATGATTACAAGGTACAATTTTATGACTCCTCTGAACAACATTACAAGGAGGGAGAACTGTATAATGGTTCCTCATCAAACATGATGATTTATGTTTAAGGCTCCACTAAAATGTTTTAAAGTAAATAAGCCAATATTATTGTTTGATATGATGTTTAACAATTTTCAACTTCTTTGAAGAAAACAAATCTTAAAAAATGATCTCCTGATTTAATAGGGATTGGGTACTTCTACAAGTTGAAATGCTCCCTAGTATTCAACATTTACATAGTATAGTACTGTTGTAAATTTACACATAAAAGTATGGGTAAGGGACATGATCGATCATTAAGAATTGTTTTCATGCTTCCTGGGTGAAAAAGGAATTAATACAACAAAATTATACATAGGAAAACTTCTTTTTAAATAAGGATTATCTTACACATTAAAGAAAATGTGTCTAAAGTTTTGCGGAGACTTTGTAATAAACTTAGAAAAGTCCATAAAACAAATGGAATGGTATAACAAAAGAAAACATAAATATTATATAACAGAAGTAAACTCTAAAATACACAACATCAAAAGGATTAGTGTAAATACATATCTGAGAAAATTTTAACAAAGAAAATACTTCACTTCTGACTAAATTGAAAATATTAACGAATTTCATGTATTGAAAAGTATATACATATAATTTACACTATACATAAGTTTACTGCTTGCAAAGAAAATTAGCATGACAAGTACATATACTGAAAATGATGCATATGTGATGTGCAACAATAATGTTCACAGTAAAGGACATACAATGTAAAATAACTTGTATGCAGTTTATTCAGGCCAGGTTTTTTTGTTTGACTTTTAAGATTCATATATTTTTCTTCCTTTAAGGTAGGTAATAAAAAACAGCAGGTTTGTTCATAGACACAATTTGTTTGCTTAAAACCTATGTCAACTGGGCATATTTAAACACCTTCCTCAGTTTTTAATAAAGTAAAATAACTTTAAATACACTTATGTAGTTTTCAGAATTAATGCATCTGCCCCTTGTCTTTGCACGATTTCATTGAGGATATGATAAACCAAAAATATGAATTAATGATGAACGTGACATTAAACTTTTAGCTGGGGTGACAGGATGGGCTGGGTGCAGGTAGCTCTAGAGATATCACTGTTTAATGGGGTTGAAAATATTCAATTTTAATTTGTGTACTTTGTAAATCTCAAATTATGTGTGGTAAAACTGAGAACTACTTAGACACACTGTCATGGTGCACATGTTTTATATTTCACTTACCACAGCAACTTTAGTTGATTATTTTTAATCATCTTTTGTTCAAGTACAACAGGTATTTACTTTGCAATGTTTAATTAGAGATTATATCAACATTAAATACCACATGTTTTACAGTATGTATGTATGTATGTATGTATGTATGTATGTATGTATGTATGTATGTATTTGTATGCATGAATCCATACATGTACGTATGTATGTATGTATGTATGTATGTATGTATGTATGTATGTATGTATGTATGTATGTATGTATGGATGTATGTATGTATGTATGTATGAATAAATGTATGTAAACAATAATATTTCAAAAATCAAACATCATTCACTCTAATACTTGGCATTACTTGAATACTCTGTATTACTTGAATACTCTGCATTATTTGGTGTACATGCTTAGTCCTGCTGTAAAGCGTTATTGTGTTTGTGACTTTTAAACATTCAAAACAACTGAAAATTCCAAGCAAAAAGTTTGGGACCACAGTGCTTTTTGAGTTATACCTCCATAAATATACACATCGATACTGCAGTTGCTCTCTAAAAAAGTTGTACAAATCAAGTCTCTGAGTTTAAAGATACAGTATTAAAAATAATGGAATGCCAAGTTTTTCATATAAAATTTTCCCTCACCGTACAGGTCTACATGCTATAATTCAAATTATTGTACAGTTTACCGCATATACTCACATATAAGTCAGATCCCACTGCAAACTGCACAGACCCACATCTGCTGTCACATAATGCACTGGCAGATCTGGGTCTATGCAGTTTGTTATGAGTAATCAGTAAAACAAACAACATACACCCTGAGCTGCCATTGCATAATATGTTGGGCTATGTTGTTTGCAGTTTGACATGACTTGTATGCGAGTATATATCGCACTTAATAAATGATAACTTTAGGTAAAATTATTCTACAGTATCCTTAATAAATGATAACTGCAGGTACAATTATTCTACAGTACAATTGATAAATGATAACTGCAGGTAAAATTATTCTACAGTACACTGGATAAATGATAACTGCAGGTAAAATTATTCTACAGTACACTGGATAAATGATAACTGCAGGTAAAATTATTCTACAGTACACTTGATAAATGATAACTGCAGGTTAAATGACCTATAATACAAGAGGAGGCAACTCTCTATGCACAGATGTTTAAAAACTGGAAAGTGTTCATGAAATATGAATGTCATACCTCACCCGTACCATCTCCTCCTTCTACAAAATGAATGTCCCACCATTACCTTTCTTTCCAATTCAGCATAATATATTAGTCAGTACAACCGACTTTTGGAACCAGATTAGAGTAGTTAAACACCAAGACACAATCATGAAGATATATGACCTAATGGCCTACAGTCTTGATTGCAATACTTATTGAAAGTAACTGAAGTGTAAACTGTAGGTCATAGTGAATTATTCTAGACATGCAAGTGTTGTGCATACCAACATGCATCTACAAATGAAAGTGTATGATCCATTGGTCAGGAGAAACAGACTTTAAGGTAAAGAAAACATATCCATCTTTAGACAGACAGACATGTGTATAACGATAATTGCTACATTTCTTTCCACGCTCTCAACAAAGCATATACATTATAGAAAAAAAAGTGATGCACTGGACAGTCCAAGATGTTGGAAAGAAAAAAATTGTTCTAATAAACATGACTAATGCAGGCTTTGGGTATAATGCCAAGCCTTTGTGTAATATCCTTAGCATGGTGACTGTAGAGGTCAATTCACCTTGACAAATATGGCAGCTAATTTCAGTTCATTGTGACATACTGCGTCAATCTACCTTCACCCATTTCAGGATAGATTTTTGAAATGCATCAATCCATCTGAAAATAAACAAAATGAAAATGATCAGATCTCTACCTCAGCTTCAAAAAAACAAACAAAAACAAAAAACTAGAAACATGTTCATCCAACATAAATGCCTCATTACAGTGCCTGATAATTGACCTACAACAATAATAAAACTGGATGAATGGATTTATACCATGAATGTATGTTTGATACAAGTTCTTGCATGGAAACCAATGTTATCCTTGCAACTTTAACCTTTGTTCATTTAAGCCCAGATCAGATGGCTTGATGATCATGCCCTAAAATGTCATCTACCAATGAAGTTTGGTGAAGGTGTGAGAAGTAGCAGTCAATGCAAGTTATAGTACTACAAAACACAGGTAAAGAATAGATTAATTGTTATAGTGTTACAAAGCACAGGTAAAGAATACATTAATAGTTATAGCATAGAATGCACCACTACAGGAGGGGTGTGACAGATATAGTATAGCAGGTCCTACCACAGGAGGATTACAACAGATACAACATAGCAGGTTGCACCACAGGAGGGTTAAAACAGATACAACATAGCAGGCCATACCACAGGAGGGTTACAACAAATACAACATAGCAGGCCATACCACAGGAGGGTTACAACAGATACAGCATAGCAGGCCCTACCACAGGAGGGTTACAAAAAATACAACATAGCAGACCCTACCAAAGGAGGGTTACAACAGATACATAATAGCAAGCCCTACCACAGGAGGATTACAACATATACAACATAGCAGGCCCTACCACAGGAGGATTACAACAGGTACAACATAGCAGGCCCTACCACAGGTGGATTATAACAGATACAGCATAGCGGGCCATACCACAGGAAGGTTACAGATGCACCATAGCAGGCCCTACCACAGGAGGATTTTACAGATACAGCAGAGTATGCCCTACCACAGGAGGATTATAACAGATACAGGTTACAGATATAGCATAGCAGGCCCTACCACAGGAGGGTTACAGATACATCAAAGCAGGCCCTACCACAGGAGGGTTACAGATATAGCATAGCAAGCCCTACCACAGGAGGGTTACAGATACAGCATAGCAGGCCGTACCACAGGAGGGTTACAGATACATCAAAGCAGGCCCTACCACAGGAGGGTTACAGATACATCAAAGCAGGCCCCACCACATGAGGGTTACAGATACAGCAAAGCAGACCCTACCACAGGAGGGTTAAAGATACAACATATCAGGCCCTACCACAGGAGGGTTACAGATACAGCAAAAAAAGCAGGCCCTACCACAGGAGGGTTACAGATACAGCAAACCAGGCCCTACCACAGGAGGGTTACAGATTCAGCAAAGCAGGTCCTACCACAGAAGGGTTGCAGATACAGCAAAGCAGGTCATACCACAGGAGGGTTCCAGATACAACATAGCAGGCCCTACCACAGGAGGAGTTTACAGATACAGCAGAGTATGCCCTACCACAGGAGGATTATAACAGATACAGGTTACAGATATAGTATAGCAGGCCCTAGCACTGGAGGGCTACAGATATAGCATAGCAGGCCCTACCACAGGAGGGTTAAAGATACATCAAAGCAGGCCCTACCACAGGAGGGTTACAGATACATCAAAGCAGGTTCTACCACAGGAGGGTTACATATATAGCATAGCAGGCCCTACCACAGGAGGGTTACAGATACAGCATAGCAGGCCCTACCACAGGAGGGTTACAGATACAGCAAATCAGGCCCTACCACATGAGGGTTACAAATACAGCAAAGCAGGCCCTACCACAGGAGGATTACAGATACAGCATAGCAGGCCCTACCACAGGAGGATTACAGATACAGCAAACCAGGCCCTACCACAGAAGGGTTACAGATACAGCAAAGCAGGTCATACCACATGAGGGTTACAGATACAACATAGCAGGCAAAACCACAGGAGGAGTTTACAGATACAGCAGAGTATGCCCTACCACAGGAGGATTATAACAGATACAGGTTACAGATATAGTATAGCAGGCCCTAGCACTGGAGGGTTACAGATATAGCATAGCAGGCCCTACCACAGGAGGGTTAAAGATACATCAAAGCAGGCCCTACCACAGGAGGGTTACAGATACATCAAAGCAGGCCCTACCACAGGAGGGTTACAGATACATCAAAGCAGGCCCTACCACAGGAGGGTTACAGATATAGCATAGCAGGCCCTACCACAGGAGGGTTACAGATACATCAAAGCAGGCCCTACCACAGGAGGGTTACAAATACAGCAAAGCAGGCCCTACCACAGGAGGATTACAGATACAGCATAGCAGGCCCTACCACAGGAGGATTACAGATACAGCAAACCAGGCCCTACCACAGGAGGGTTACAGATACAGCAAAGCAGGCCCTACCACAGGAGGGTTACAGATACAGCATAGCAGGCCCTACCACAGGAGGATTACAGATACAGCAAACCAGGCCCTACCACAGGAGGGTTACAGATACAGCAAAGCAGGCCCTACCACAGGAGGGTCACAACATATACAGTATATCAGGCCATACCACAGGAAGGTTACAACAGATACAGCATAGCAAGCCCTACCACAGGAGGGTTACAGATACACCATAGCAGGCCCTACCACAGGAGGATTTTACAGATACAGCAGAGTATGCCCTACCACAGGAGGATTATAACAGATACAGGTTACAGATATAGTATAGCAGGCCCTAACACAGGAGGATTACAGATACAGCGAAGCAGGCCCTACCACAGGAGGGTTACAGATACATCAAAGCATGCCCTACCACAGGAGGATTACAGATATAGCATAGCAGGCCCTACCACAGGAGGATTACAGATACTGCAAAGCAGGTCCTACCACAGAAGGGTTACAGATACAGCAAAGCAGGTCATACCACAGGAGGGTTAGAGATACAACATAGCAGGCCCTACCACAGGAGGGTTACAGATACAATAAAGCAGGCCCTACCAGAGGAGGGTTACAGATACAGCAAAGCAGACCCTACCACAAAAGGGTTACAGATACAGCAAAGCAGGCCCTACTACAGGAGGATTACAGATACAGCAAAGCAGGCCCTACTACAGGTGGGTTATGACAGTTATACCATAGTATGCTACACTATAAGAGGGTTATAAAATGTCACTACCTCCATGAAACTGACATTAAAAGGCTTTTGGCCTTTCAAACAATTTATTAATAAGTGATTGCTGACAATAATAATGCATGGAGACAGATCACAATGTACCACTGCAAACAGAAACAAAAGATGGAAGCTTTCACAAATAACAATATTAACCACCATCACCCCACCCCCATCACCCTGGAGTGGATCCAATAATGGCCAATTTTGCAAGTTAAAACTGAAACAAGAAACCCTCTATGGCAGTATGGCTGGATTGTTAACCAAGAAATACAGGTCACAGTGACCAAGTTTTCACTTATGGCTGTAGTACTCCTCATGAAATATTTACATAAAGTCACACAACACTGCAAGCAACAGTGTCTAAGAAAAGTACCCATTCCTAATCTCAATTTTCAAACCAATGGATGGAAGGGCAGATATCAAGATGGAATTGTTTTGCAATCCAGCAAAAAAGGGATTTTATGGAACATTGTTTCTTGCCTGCAGTGAGTACCAATGTGTATAAAGGCTTGTGTTCTATTATAAGCTAATGCAAGTGAGATAAAATTCCACCTCTGTCTGTCAGTTTCATTTTCCGTGTAGAAGGAAAATGTCCTCATCTGCTGCTCTGGGGGTTTAAGAGAAAAACTGTACTTCCTGTTTCCAACCAGCCCAAAGTCCACCATGTAACCATGGAGATGTACTACACCTATATAAACACAATGGAGAAATGATAATGATACAATGTTAATAACGAGTTTGTTTTTGAGAGCAACGAGGGTTCTGTACATAAAATGAGAACACATCTTAGACTATATATGTCTGTAAACTACACATGCCCCAATTGAACCCTAACACACACACAAATCAAAGTCCAAAATATCCACACATGTATAGCTTCATATCTGCAGCAAGTATTATCTCCATGCTTTTCAAAGTTATCCCCCTTCCCTTATACATAATATGAAATAAATGTAACCACACTCATGCTTTTCTAATTATCCACCTTTCCCTTATAGATAATATGAAATAAATGTTACCACCCCCATGGTTTTCTGATTTCCCCCCCTTCCCTCGTACATATATGAAATAAATGTCACCAACCCTATGCTTTTCTAAGTTATCCCCCCTGTCACCACCCCTATGCTTTTCTAAGTTCTTGGATATAACGTTTCCTCTGTTATAATGTTTGAGTTTAAATTCCCAAATTCCTAAAAGTATTCCGAAGGCTTTGTTATAACGTTCCTTTGTTACAACATTTAATTGGTTACAGCATTTGATTTGTGTTTTTCCTGTGTAAATTAGCTCAATATAACATTTTTATCACCTGATACGCTGAAGTCAGATAAACAATGGTGGTTGTTTAAAGAACAAAGGGATCGGGTAACAAAAACTGATAATCACATGTCATTCATAATCAGTAAATAACAAAGGTCTAAAAAAGGTGCCAGGTAACGAAGGAGTGATAATCACACCTCATTCATAATCAGTAGTTTAGAATCACAGGTTGCTGGTTCATTGTAATCAAAGCATTAAAGCATAAAAAAAAATAATTTGTTTTGTACTTTTTTGACTATATAATTTAGAAATAACCTTTAACTATCATTCTCTACCTGTATATTGACTAATTTAGTACAGCTCAAAGTAAATCTCTCTCATGTTCATTTTGAATTCTGACTATTGTGAAAATGGCTGAAAATTCACCGGTCAAAAAAAGAAAAAATATGTCTCTTTAGACACAAAGCAATATGAGAATTGGCATGTCACTGAAAAACATATCAACAAAAAAATCCAGATTGATAGAAAACAGATGACTATTGAAAATTTCTTTCCATCCAAATAAATAAAGGACTAATTTACTAGTCATTAAGTTATTGAACAAAGACATTCACATAAAAGTAATTTTTATGATTCACTGGCTGATACATGTACATGTATGTTGACATTTTCATCAGATGGTAAAATTGACTGATTTTTCATTTTTTTCTTCTTCATGATAACATGTATTTATACAAATGTTTATTGTTTTTTGAAAATTTTATTACTATTACATATGAGTTCTGACACTAATCATACCAGTATAAATTGTTTATTACATGTCTGTCCAACATCATCGACATGGACAAGTGCATAAACATTTTGAAGAAAAAAAATGAATTTGGATATAACGTTTCTGGATTATAATGTTCTAAAATCCCAGTCCCCTCTGAAACATTATAAACAATCTTTACTCTCTCTCTCTCACTTTATATATATATATATATATATATATATATAGATAGATAGATATATAGATAGATAGATATATATAAGTATCAGTGTCACTTCCCCCATGCTTGCCAAGGACATATCAAAATTTGAAAACCAATATGAACATCTGCAGATCATCCCTAATTATAAAAACAAAATTTAATTTTCTATCTTACACACTGGAAGAGTATGGCACATGCATGTCCAGAGTGGCAGGGTATTTTTCTTTGAAAAGCATGAAATAACAATTCATTTTAATAGCACCAGAAACAAAAAAATCCAGTCATGTATGTATGCATATAAAACAGGCCAACTGAATTTCATTTGCATTGGTCAAGTAATCCAGTCATGTATGTATGCTTATAAAACAGTCCAATTGAATTTCATTTTCGTAGGTCAAGTAATCCAGTCAAGTATGTATGCTTATAAAACAGTCCAATTGAATTTCATTTTCATAGGTCAAGTAATTCTTACATGTATGTATGCATATAAAATAGGCCTACTGAATTTCATTTGCATTGGTCAAGTGGTGTCTGTGTAATTGTTGCAGGTTTGCACTTAAAATATAGTACTTGTCCATAAAGTTGTCAAGTACTAATGAAAAAATGCAAGAATCACTCAATTGGAAAGAAATTCTAGTCTGACAGGTCATCTACGCACATAAGCATGCAAACTATTTCATTTGCCTAAATCATAGTTTCTATGTAATCATGCTGACAAGGTTTTCACTGAAGAAGTACAAAAAAAGCAAGAGAATAAAAGGCAAACAACCTACTGAAAAATCCAAAATCACCTAAATGGCATGAAAATCCAAAATCACCTAAATGGCATGAAAATCCAAAATCACCTAAATAACATGAAAATCCAAAATCACTTAAATGGCATGAAAATCCAAAATCACTTAAATGGCATGAAAATTGAATCAGGTTATCTGCATATTAATCTTAAATGCATGAATCAGGTTATCTGCATATTAATCTTAAATGCATGAATCAGGTTATCTGCATATTAATCTTAAATGCATGAATCAGGTTATCTGCATATTAATCTTAAATGCTTACCAAACTTCATTGGACTTTGTCAAAAAGGTTCTGATTAATTGTACTAACAAGGTTTTAACTGAAACAGTCTATGTCCACAAGCTGTTTGAATGTATCTTCTGCAGCATACACATGAAAGACACATACATACATGGTTCTGACATTACTCCTAAGTCAATCTTCATCCATTTGGCATTTGTTCCTGGCCGACAATTTCTCAAGAATTGAGATGTTATCCCATATGTAGCTACATCGGTATTAGATGTAATCATAACTACAGATATGCAGCCTAGTTATTCAAGGACAAGAAGATATACCAGAATTTACTTTATGGATTTAAAAAACTGTGCATTGGAAGTTATTGTATAGCAGGTTATTTTTAGCAAGTTAATATACAGAAATGAAATGCATTGGCAAAATTTAGTTATAGGAACAGTGATTTTGACCTTGGAACTACTGACCCCCAAACCAATAGGTTCTTCCTGAGGGTTAGGAAACCAAATATGCTAAATCTCCTTGAATACTGTTATCTAGAATTTATTATAAATTATCATTAGGAAATGAAATGCATAGGCAAATAAATATTGTATGCAACAGTGACCTTGACTTTGGAGCTACTGCCCCAATTCAGCAAGATTCTTCCTGGAGTAAGGGGAACAAATTTACTAAATTTCATTGAGTTCTATTACCTGTAACTCAAGTTATCATCCAGAAATAAAATGCATAGGCAAAATAAATTTTTAGCACAATGTCTTTGATGTATCATCTTTTCAGATTCCCTGTCCACATTGAAAGTCTTGCAAAACCTTAAACCTGACAACCTGTTAATATCTGAGACATTAGAGAAACATGATGTGCTCATACAGTCTGAGAAAAGTATTCTGTACTGTTGGCTGCCTAGTCACATCGGTATAAAGGGTAATGATGGGACAGATAAATCAGTCAAAGCTGCCCTGCAGTCACCCATTTTTGAATGGAAGATTCCATATACTGAATTCAAATATTGTATAAATCAGCATGTTCATAATACTTGGTAAAATATGTGGAATGAAAACTCCACAAACAAACTTTAGAACATCAAACCCACTATAGGTGAGTGGTATCCCTCAAATAGAACAAATTGGAGAGATGAGGTGGTATAGTGCCAATCATGTGTTGGACACACACACCCGATTCATGCATACCTCACAATGGGTAAACCTCGACCAAAGAGTGTGATATGCCAGTGTCCACTGACAGTGGAACACATTCTTGTCGAGTGTGTCAACCTCCACTCTGTGAGACAGAAGCATTTTGATGTTAATTGCATGAAGAAACTACATGATGATATACCACCCGATACTTTATGAGGGAATGCAGTTTATATAACAATATATATCTTTTAGGGATTTTACATGTGTTACCTTAATCTTTTATTATTTTTATACATGTTATAGAATTAAAACATTGTTATGTTTTATATTTTATCTTGTTGAACTTCACATTACATTTATTTGGATGGGTTTGTCTTCCTAGAGTTTTCGTACAATTCATTTTTACATTTTTTGAACAGTTAACTCTAGTTGGCGCCATATAGCCAAATATATTAAGTAGTTTGGATGATTCAAGCACAGTGAAACTCTGATAACTCTAATATCAATCAGTCAAGTACTCTGCTTTAATCAAATGAGACGCTTAGTCAATGTGTAAAGCATTCTCTTGTCCATGAGTGCCAAAAACTTGAAACAACAGAAAACTCAAACCTAACATTTTGTCCACCAGATCTTTCATTTTGCTTTGTGAACATAACATGACAATGGCATTTTAATTACTAATAAAAGCAAACATCATTTAGAAACAAAATCAAAAGAATACCTATATATCAGGTTCTTGTACTTACCCCGAGCTTCTGTAGAATTCAAAGTCTTGTAAAAGTAAATGCAAGCATCTTTAAGAACACTGTATCGTCTGATCCAGTGTCGACTTGATCTAGCAAGTTTGTAAAGCCATCCTGAGCAATCTGGTTGGCGAATATCAAGGGCAGGTAACTGTACATTTACACTTGTAACATCCAGCCAGGAATCCTTCTGATAATAATAATAATAATAATGACTTTATTTAATAAAAAGGCATTGATAATAAGCTACATGTATATATGGACTTAATAAACAGAAAATTTTGAAAGAACATGCTCCAACTAAGTTCAATGTGTATATACAGCACAACAATATAGAGACAATGAAGTGGAAGGTTTGAGAATTTATACTTTAAGTTGTAATGTATTTGTCAAATTGAACAGGTTCTACTTTTCATCCGTTGAATTAGATTATAATTAAATGCATTTATATTTGTACTTTCTCTAATTTCCTTGGGATTCTGTTCCAAATCAGTGACCCCAAATATTGAAAACTTTTCTTAAAGAGTTCTTGATTTGGTTTTGGAATGGAAAGGTGGTTAGCTGAAATTGATCTTAAACTGGGAATGTTGCCTTGTTTTCTAGCATGAAATAGGTCCTTGAGATATAATGGGACCATATTGTTTGAAACTTTGTGCATAAGTCAAGTCTTTCTAAAAACTATTTGTTCACTTACTGCAAACATTTTAATATCATTCATCGCATTTGGGACATTTTCAGCATTATCTAGGATGAGTCTGCAAGCTCTTTTTTGCAAGCAGAATAATTTGCAAATATTCTTGCCAGAAGTGTTTCCCCAGATAACATACAGTAGTCTAGGTATGGTTAGTAGCATTTAATAATAATTGTAAAATAATAATAATAATAATAATAATAATAATAATAACAATAATCTGATAATAATAATAGCTATAATAATAATAATGATGATGAAAATAATCATAATAATAATAATAACAAAATTTCGTTGTTTTTTTATAAATATGCATAAACAAAAATGTCATCTACAACAGAATGTAACTAGCTCTTACAAAGCAATAAAGCATCATTTAATTATAAAATTAAACCAGTCATTGGCTCATTCAACCAACATGCAAGGTCATGTTGGGTCAACTTTTCGCAAAAATTTTTACTTGGGCTAACAGTATCTGGTTAATAAGCAGGTTTATGCATATTCAGTAGAAATGAAGAAAATGTAAATATTTAACAAACTGATTCATCTAAGCACAACTAAGTTAACTTCAAAGTTTTATAAAACTCTAATGAATACTTTATAAATCATCCAAGCTGAAATTTACTATTGCCACAATATCTAAACCTAATATGTGGTTACTACATACACACTATCTGAGTCAACTATGTGGTTACTACATACACAATATCTGAGTCAACTATGTGGTTACTACATACACAATATCTGAGTCAACTATGTGGTTACTACATACACAATATCTGAGTCAACTATGTGGTTACTACATACACACTATCTGAGTCAACTATGTGGTTACTACATACACACTATCTGAGTCAACTATGTGGTTTGCTATATCCTCAATATCTGAGTCTACTTTGTGGTACTTTTTCATACAATGCTCCCACATTGCTTTAACCATCTTGTTTAACAATGTGCTATCACTCATGCTGGCAACAGCTAGTGGTCCAGCTGTTGGTTATATGTAAAGAGATGAATAATGTTAAATAAGCTTGATTGACATGGTGGAATGATTAATTATCCTCTATGGGTAGAGGGAGAGAGAGAGAGAGAGAGAGATAGAGAGAGAGAGAGAGTGAGAGAAAAGGGGGAAGGGAAGAAATCAAAATAAAAAATCAGTATGATGTATTTTTCCATTTGCTTACCCTCTCTTTTCCTCTTTGGGATGCTTCATTCATAGCTCCAACCCAGCTAAAAAATAAAGTAGCAGAGTTTGGAAATTCTTGCCTCTGAATGAATTTCTAGATTCATAAAAGATAAATAGAATATGGATGAATGGTGATAAAGCTCCTATTCTGAATGTCCTATAAGGTTTACATAAACTCACTGAAATAATCGGAAAATATAGTGCCAAGAAAACTGAGTATAAAAGAGGATTGTATATCATACAATATAGGTCACAGTGACCTAGCTTTTTTATAATACTGTAGTACTCCTCATGAATCATTTATATACCAAGTCAAGTGACTTTACAAGCAATGGTGTTTTAGAAAATGACCTAAATGCAAACCATAACTTCAGTGTTGATGCCAGGTGGATGGACAGATTGACAAATGGACAGTCATCCAGACAGACACCATCAATCCATAAGCTTTGTAGTTTGACCAAAAATAATAGTTTTGTTTCTTTGCTCAATAACTAAACAGTTGATAAAGCTGCAACCAAAAACATGTAATAGCCTGACAAATAAAAAAAATACTCTCCTGCCAAATTTGATTATTTTTGGTCAAGTACAAATTAGAGCTATTTGTGACAGGTGCATCACAAATGGCTCCACCCACTATAGTTTGCTCTGTAAGACCTTAAACAGTGAAACTTGCGTTGGGAAAGCAAATTTCAGAGATGATGGGTATTCAAGGGCCATGAATCCTTTTAAATCATGATGTAGAATGCTTGAAATCCAGCTCCTTCAAGGGCTCATCAATACAAGCAACATCCCATGTAAATATAAGCTGATCAACATGGACCACTGCTCTGTCACAAATGGAGCAGCAACACACAACCCACACAAGTTACACCTAGGTCTATGCAACAATTTTTGCATCAAATTGGATCAGAATACATTGAATGGTTCTTGAGCTATGATCATTACAAGCAATGTAGATTAAGTTGCTCAAGTGTGGCCTTTGGCAGACTACGAGCAAATGTATGAGAGAACAGAGGCAAACAAAACTGAAGGTTTACAAAGCCATTGTCTTGCCAACCCTGCCGTATGCATGTGAAACCTGGACGGCATACAGATGCCATGCCAAAAAGCTGAACCATTTTCACATGGGCTGTCTGAGGAAACAGATGAGGATAATAAGGCAGGACAGGGTCCCAGACACTGAGGTTCTCACATGGGCAGGCATTCCAAGCATCCACAATCTGCTGATGAAATCACAGATGAGATGGGCAAGCCACATTACCAGGATGTCTGAAGAGCGACTACCAAAGAAGATCTTCTATGGTGAGATTAAGGAGGGAATCCCTATGGTAATCCATCAAGTCAATCTTGAAACATTTCAACACTGATCCTGAGTCTTGGGAAGATCTCGCACAGAATCGCTCCACCTGGAGCTACAGACTTTGAAATGAGGAGAATTGCAGAGGCAGTGCAGAAGGCCAAGCAGCATAAATATCAGAACTGCAGCACATCCTCTATTGATCAAGCAAGCCCAAGCAGCATCTCCTGTCCAGTGTGCCACACACAGTTCAGTGCACAAACTGGCCTTATCAGCCACTCACATTATCACTGAAACCAAACCAGTTAGTGATGTCATGGTCATCTTCGAACTCAAAGATGAACAACACAAGCAATGTACCTTGTAAAGATATTAAATTGACTACCAAGGGCTATAACTCTGTCTAAAATGGTGTGGATCAAACAAAACTCCTAAAAAGCAGATCTATGCTAGTTTAGATTTTAAGACAAGAATTTGCTTGATAAGGGCCATAACTCTGTCCAACTGTAGTAGACAAAACTCAACCCATGCAAGGCAGCTTAGTCTAAAAAACAAAGTTCATACCAAATTGCATCAGAATATACTGATTGGTTCTTAAGCTATGCAGTTACAAGAAGCACCCCATGTAAAGATATGATGTTAACCACCAAGGGCCATAACTCTATCCAAAATGGAGTTGATGTGACAAAACCTATAAAAGGCACATCTAGGTCTATGAGACAATGTACATACATAATTGCATAATATGTTGAATGGTTCCTGATTTATACTGGTTGCAAGGATCTGGAGATTTAAAATTGATGGAAAAAGAGTAACAAGTCTGTTAAAATTGCTCCTGAAAAGATGAAACCTTAAAAAAACACAACTATATGTAATATGCAATTCACCATCTAAATGACATCCAATTATCTGCAAGGGTTGCAGAAATATGGTGGTTGCAAGAAATGTGAATAGATGGGACAGACAGATGGACAGATGGATTGCAATAGGGATTCTGCATCTCAAAGTAGGGCCTTCAATATTGATTATTTGGTTATGATTGGCATATTTTTGCTTTTATTTGAATATTGTATTATCTAAAGAAATGCAAATAGCAGAATCCTTACTTTTTGGCTTATAGGTTGTTGTGATACGTGTTTCAAAGATATATTAGTTTTAAAACTATGTGAAGTCTTGAATGAATGACTCCTTACATAAACAAAACAATGTATGTCAACACCAACTGTGCCACTGGAATGGGGGCACAATAATTAGCATTCATCATGGAGCATGCATAATACCGATAGGATGCATCATAACAAAAGCATATAATGCAACATTATCTCTTGCTAAAGGACCAGTCCAAATATGGCTGTGCTGAATAGCCATTGCTCTCACTAATGATTATGCTATGATGGCTGAATATTAACAGTTGGTGCAAGGTAGCCAATCATCATATACAGTAGAAAGAATAATACATTATTTAACAACTTCTGTGATCCTAATTTTTTAAAAATATATTTTACAACATAGTATTTTCTCATAATGGCTGAATAATCACTGTGAGACTTGTACTTCGGATGTTCATGGCTGCATGTACAATATGATCTGGTGGTAATATCCCTGGTGTAACATCAGCAAGGGTTAAAGGTCACTCTTCCAGTCTTAGCTGTATCATAATCCACCTCTAACACCTGCTCACAAGCCAACTCATGACTTGGTCGATTAAGTTGCTCAAACTTACTTTACTCAGCCAATGTAAAACAACATAAAATTTTTAAAAAATTTCACACAAATCTCCAAGTTACATAAACTTTTACGATATAAAATAGTATAAAGAATCACACACATGACAGTACCTAGTCATTGTTTCTCGCACATCTGCCATAAAGTAGTAGGTTTTGGAACCATATTTATCTGCCTTGAAGCAGTTCTTATTCAGGTCACCATGCCGGGAAATGACATATCCTGTCAAGGGGATGGCTGCCAGTGGATCTTTGTCCTGAAATACAATATAGAAAAGAAACAATATGAAATTGTTTAGAAATAATATGGTATCTTTTACTTATGTCAAAGATGAACCTATCCAACATTATACATTATTTTTCTGATGATAAGAGCCTGGGAAACAGCCTAATAAATTGGTCAAAAAGCAGGAGTTCAGCTTGTTTTCAAACACAGATCTACTTAGCAAATATTGGCCAATATTTTATAACAAGAGTACCAAGACTGGTACATTATTCACATGCCCCATGTTTAACAGTCCTCTATGTAGGCATTGGTAAGGCATGAGAACTGACCAATATATACATGTGACAGAACAGAGAAGTCAGCTTAGGACAAATCAGGAGATTTGCAAAATTTGGTTGAGAGTTTTGACTTCAAAAGAGGGAGGATTTTCAATGAGAATGGCAAATATTTCATTGCGGCATATGTCTTCGACTTTCTTATCCAAATGAGGGTCCAAAGCTTGGGTCACTATGTTGGTAGTTTTTATCCATTATTATGAGAATTTTTGTGTGATTTCCGAGTCAGGGAACATTATTTTGACTAGATCTGAAAAATGATCTGCTACCATAAATGGGAGATTTATGTTCAGCTATAAAGTTGGTAAACAGTGTCTTGGCACATATATCGTTATCCACATTTTATCCAGATTCCGCAAACATGGATTTCAGTAATGGCGTATTTGTTGTCACATTTAATATGCCTTGCATGATATGTAATGTCATTCTTGCCACCAGTTTTATGGGGAGGGCAGAATGCATATTTATGTCCTTTGAATTTGATTCCAACCAGTGAAATTCCTGTTTCCATCCATCATTGAATTTAGTGTGATATTTCGGTTGCT
Organism: Margaritifera margaritifera; assembly: GCA_029931535.1. NCBI lineage: Eukaryota > Metazoa > Mollusca > Bivalvia > Unionida > Margaritiferidae > Margaritifera > Margaritifera margaritifera. Next base: position 5,799,200 of record JAQPZY010001665.1, on the reverse strand, counting down.
TAGATTTTGGACTTTCAGCGTTGGGAGATAACACACGCTTAGACATCTCAACAAACTTTAAACACCGAAGCAAAACCAACACAGTTTTATGCTGATTGAGCTCATTAGTAATCCAACCATACTCAATTGATCTCTTTAATCCTTTTGTAATTACTTCTGATCAAACATAGTATAATCCATGTCGACAAACTTCAAAAGCTGAAGCCAACTGACCCTGCTGACAGAATCAAAGGGATGTTAATTGTTTTATGTTGCTTGAAATTAGCAACTAAACTGTCTTTCTATGCTTAAGCCAGTTCAGAGTCACATGATCACAGGCAGTATTACTGTAAATATACTACACCGGAAGCAAGGTGTGAAAACAATTTAAAAGAAAAAAAAATTCAAACCTAATATTGCGTTCATGGGAGATTTCAGTGAGTGACGGGAGGGACGGGAGACACCCCTCATCTCAGAAGGAAAACCCTCCCTCCCATTCGGGAGGTTCACATGTACGCCAAAGGGTCTCAATGGCCTTGACCTCTAGTAAAGTTGTGTAGTCTTGAACTAAATTTACTGTGCAGAAACCATTATTTTCTTATTAGACTTACTTTGCCCATTAGACCCCAAAAATGTATAAGTTTCTATCTTTACATAAAGTGCAAGCCATCCACAAAGTTTGGTCAAGGAACTTACTCTAAAATATCAGTTCTTGTGCAAAAGCAATTTATCTCTGAGTCACAAGGACCCTGACCTTTCATCTTTTGACCCCAATATCAATAGGTCTTTTTCTTACTTTAAGTGCAAGCCCTACACAAAACTTCGGTCACGGTAGTGGTCTAGAACTGAAGTTATCATGCAAAAACCATTGCTGTTCTTTTAGCCACAGTGATCTTGACCGTTTGACCACCAAACCAAAGGCTTTTTTCTGACTTAAAGTGTAAGCCATCCACAAACCTTGGTAAAGGCACATGGTTGAGAACTTAAGTATTTGTGCAGAAACTATTTTTTAGTTTTCAGCCTAAGACCTTGACCTTTGACATTTTGACCCAAAAATAAAACAGCTTCTTTCTTACTCCAAGTGCAAGCCTTCCACAAAGTTTATGTCAGGTCTGTGTTACAGAACTAAAGTTATTGTGTGGAAACCATTTTTCTTCTTTGTCACATTGACCTTGACCTTAAACCATTTTACTCCCAAAGTGATATGCTTCTTCCTTGCTCTATGTGCAAGTCATCCTGCAAGTTTGGTTAAGGTAGATGGTGTAAAACAATTGTGTAGAAACAAAAAGGTGACAGACAAGGACCAAGAGACTCAGACTAGTGATCCTCTTGGGCAAATTGAACTCTGAAATGGAGCGACTCCTGCCCACTTTGTAAATCATGCAATGTAGCCCTCCACAGGCTGTTTGTGAATACCATTAGTGTCAATATTTCTCTCCTTCAGACATGTTATCTGAATCATGCAGAGTTGTAGTGTCTGATTTTATGCTCTTCATGGCAATAAAACCGTCTTCAAATGTAATGTTAATTCACTCTGCTCTTCTTCTCTTGCTATTCATGGCGAGTCCTTCTCAGCCCATGCTGCGCTAAGTAGGTGCTGTGGTTGTCTCCCCTGGCTGATTCGATGTATTGTTACTATACTTCACTCAGTTCACCTTGTTCTTCTGTCACCGGCTGTGGCAAATCTTCAGCATATGCTGTGCTAAGCTGTAACTGACACATGGAATTCATCAGGGGAGCATAGTCAGTGCTGTGGTTATCTCCCCTGACTAGGCATATTTCATCTAATACAATGTACTGTGTTGTTACTATGCTTCAATTGTTTCATAAAAAAGACTCATGTTCCAGTTAATTGTTGTCATCAATAAATTGCTTTCCTATATTTTTGTGTTATGTAATCTAACAAATTTGTCACCCAGCACTTTCACTGAAGAAGGGCAATTTCTGACCTCAAAGACTGTGAAAGTTTAAGTACAATGTTTATTTACTATAATGCTGTTCAATGGCCCATAAAAAGTGTTGCATGTTACATCTGATGTTGACTTATACTGGAGTATATAAAACATAGTATAGTCCTACCTGTTTATGTCGACATCCTTGGGCCCGAGGCAATATTGCTGACATAAGCTTATTTCGAGATAAGTGTTGGGGGGGGGGGAGGGGGAGGGACTGAAAAAAGCAAATTTATCTTTGACCAGCATACAGGTGAAATTCGTCTGTAAGGGGTGACCTGTCGTCAGTGAGCAGGATTTACACTTTGAGAAAATAAACAATGGAAATAGAGTAGATGAAGACAAAACCAGTGTGAAATACATTTGTATATTGACATCTTACATTTGTGTTACCTTTGTGTAATAAAATCCATAATGTGTTAAGTACATGTATATGAAAAATCCATGAATTCCAAGACAGGTCACATGTTAGAAAATTCATGTATCAGTCACATCCTGTTAGAAAACACATGTATAAAAAAATGGTAGTCCTCGTTTGATCTATATCTCTTTGTCAACCAACACGTGACTAAACAATTCACTATGATATTTATTGTTGCCAGCAGCATGTGGCTGTATAGTTGTTATTTACATGCTATATGTACTTAAATTGGCCTAGATTTTGGTCTGCAATCATCTTACTGAGGCTACCAAGGGGATGAGGCTATTTATTCATAGGGAAATGAAAACCTGTCAATAAGTTATGAATTCTTTGTGATCGCAAAACATTCAATGATTATTTTTTTTTAAAAGTCTTAATTAAGCACAAGTAGAATTTGAATTTTATGCTGCCATTGGTAGCCATCGTAAGCATAAATAAAGTTACTTTTCTTCCTACAGAAAAGGAAACTTTCATGGCACAATAAACGTGTTTCATTCAACAATCACTTTGAAAAATGCAACAATCGATCAGATTAAATTACTTTTATTCAAGTTTGATGATGACTTCCTTTGATGAAGGGTGCATTGTTTTTACTGAAGATTGTAGCTGGCTTGTTTTGATGAATAGTACATATGTTATTTAGGTTTCCACGAAAGGCCAACTTTGGAGGACCAAAAAAATGCCTGTTTGTTAATCCAACGGCAACATTAAAACCTGGTGGCAACATCAAATAATTGTAGAACAAAGTATGGGTCAGAACTGGCAGCTTGTCGACATAAATGATCAGAAAACAAAGGATTTGCTCAAGCTGGGACCTAGGGCTTCTGTCGATATATACATTTATAGTTTATCTCGACATCGACATAAATTTGTTAGTAACAATAGACCAGAGGACTGGAACTTTGCTTTTTTGTCGACATAAGTGATGGCGATATAAGTGGGTAGGACTGTATTACTATTACAAAATGTAGTGGGATCCATGGCATAACCGCATAACAAAAGACTGTGTTATATTGACACTTCATGAAGTGAGAGACCACAGCAAAAACAATTTCTGTTGTAGATAATTAATCAAGCATCAAAATATTTTGTGAAACTTTGGTATTCTTAATGCAACCTGGACTGGCCAAATGTGAAATGTACTGTAAAATAAGATATTCCATGCCTTTTTCAAGTACAATGGTCCCTCACTATAAAGACACTCTTAGATGCATTATTTTACCCACTGAATACTTAGAATGTCTCCATAATGGGCAATTTCTAGTCTGAGTGGATGCATGTTTTTATGCCTGTCAGCCATCTATGACAAATTCCATAATTTTTATGCAGGAACCTGTTAAACTTGATATTGTTCTTCAGTCTGACTGGTTTGGACTCGAATACATTTACTCTATCTCTTTTCTTGAATCAGGATGAAAACCAGTCTTTTCTTAAGAAGCCTGCATTAGTAATGAGTATTTATCATTCATCTGCATGCAATCATCTGATATATTAAAAGAAGATACATATCGTATTACAAGCAAAATGAAGATCAGTCCTGGGAAACAGAAAACTTTTGTTTCGCTTTTTGAGAGTGTAACAAATGGAAATCTGAAAATACAAATATCACTCAAGCATACAAATTTTGCAACATGACTTAATTCTGGTATGGTTAAACTTGTGGCGTGTACCGACATAACAATTTTCATGAGTGTGGGTGAAATAAGGTCCATGATATTTAGGGTGGAAATCAACAAACAACTGAAAATACAAAAGTCACTAAAGAGTACAGATTGGATTAAACTGATCTACATTTGGTATGGCTGAGTTACTTCATTGAGATGTATCCAGATGCAAATTAGATCACACTTAGTTTTGGTATAGTTGAGTTACTTTTGTCAAGATGTATTTAGATACTAAATTTCATGAGTGTAGGTGATACAGCACCCAAGAAATGAAGATGTGATAAACAACCAGCTGAAAAACTCAAGTCATTCATGCATGCAAATTAGGTCACAGTGACTTATTTTGTTAGGTTTAGTTTCTCTTCTTGAGATGCATCCACATACCAGTTTCATAAGTGTTGGTGAAACAGAGTCTGAGATACTGAATGGGCAATGAAATATTGAGAGGGCAATGAACAAAGGAACACGAAAAACACTATATCTCCTCCCAACTTTGTTGGCAAGGGGTTAAAAGTCCTTAATGACACCCCTGGATTTCCCATGCTTTTCTCAATTATCATGGATTCCTCTGTCCCACTGTTAAACATTCTCTACATCTGCCTGGAAACTGGCACTAACAATACATACAGCCATAACGAGATTAACATTATATTCCCTGTACAATATACATATATACACAAAGCAATGAAACTCGGCCATCACTCCCGTGTGTATACAGCTCAATTAGGTGTAATATGAGACCACTGGACTGGTTCTCTGTTTCAGGGTGAGAGCCAAGCTTGGTCATGAGTGAGATGTCTGAAACTGGGCATCAGAAGACAAACAGTTTGCCCTCATTATAACACTATCCATTGCCAAAGACATAAATGTGTACCATTTTATCACTAAGGATACTTTATACCGAGGTATGTTCAAAGCATCATGGAATATTTTGAGTGGTTTTGTACGTGTATAATCACATTATAATTGGTTTTCATCAGCCATTGCAAGAGACGACTGTAACTGAGTTCATGTCCATACCTGTATTATGTATGGTGCAGCATTATACTGTGAGGCTATACAGTGAGGAACCACTGTAATGGTGTCTATGACCAAACCTGTATTATATATGGGACTGAATCATACTGAGAGACTATATAATGAGGAACCACTATAATGGTGTCCATGATCATACCTGTATTATACATGTAACACCATTATACTGAGAGACTATATAATGAGGAACCACTATAATGGTGTCCATGACCATACCTGTATTATACATGTAACACCATTATACTGAGAGACTATATAATGAGGAACCACTATAATGGTGTCCATGACCATACCTGTATTATACATGTAACACCATCATACTGAGAGACTATATAGTGAGGAAGCACTGTAATGGCATCCATGACCATACCTGCATTATATACAAGGCAGCATTATACTGAGAGGCTTTTTAGCAAGGAAGCACTGTAATGGCATCCATGACCATACCTGCATTATACACAAGGCAGCATTATTCTGAGAGGCTTTATAGCAAGGAAGCACTGTAATGGCATCCATGACCATAACTGCATTATATACAAGGCAGCATTATACTGAGAGACTATATAGTGAGGGACCTCTGTGAAGATTATTGTGTACATGAGTTCAATTAGAAATTTCCAACCTGTTGTGTTTTGTAGCAATACAGGCAGTTGTCCTGTCGGAGGATGAAAAAACGCTTTTTCCAGCTGCGCAAAATGCTGGAGCTGCTGAGCTTGGACAGTGTCCCTGTCATGACGGGCATCTGAAGGTCACGGACTGTATCGATGTTACTATTTGCCACTCCCAGTTCCAGCTGCTTTCCATCTACAATGACAGCATGAGTATTAGTACCAGATTTTTCCAATAAAGAATGCATGGACAACTTGTAATTCTTTCAATAAAGAATACGTGGACAACTTGTAAATTTTCCAATAAAGAATGCATGTACTATTTCTAAATCTTTTAATAAAGAACACATGGACTACTTGTAAATCTTCCAATAAAGAACGCATGGACTACTTGTAAATCTCCCAATAATGAATGCATGGACTACTTGTAAATCTTCTGAAAGATATGAGGTGGGTTTGTCATAGGTATAAAATTCTACATTACTGAAAATTTACCACAACTGTCTAAATGGGGGTGAGGAAGTGGACTTAACATTAGGTAAGGGACTTTCATGTAATAATAAAAGTAAATACTGCTAATATAACTGTATCCAATGTGGTTGTAATCATAAGAGCTGTTACTTGCTTTGGATCTTGAAAACATACAAAATGGAATAAAACACCTTGCTATAGCAATTGTTGAGCGGTTTATTCATACAATTTATTTTATGTTTCCTTGTACTGGAACCATGCTTTAATTGATTTTACTAATGCTAATTTCCTTGTACTGGAACCATGCTTTTATTGATTTTAGTAATGCTAATTTCCATGTACAGGAACCATGCTTTTATTGATTTTACTAATGCTAATTTCCTTGTACTGGAACCATGCTTTTATTGATTTTACTAATGCTACCAATGGACACTGACTGTACTGAAAACAGTTCATGAAATATTGTCAGAACTTTTAAAAATCTGTTTTAAATTATACAAACATTAGCATATGTTACAGCTCTATGACAAGATACAGTTGTATAAGAATATCATTCAACCAACAGTCACATGACACATACAGATGTACATTGTCAACCCACTCACAAGAGGTCAAAGGTTAAAGGTTTGAAGGTTACATTGCATTAATACCTTCCTGCATTAGCTGAATAATCTCAGCATGGCTACATCTGAGAACAATGACCTTATTTACGGACACAATGATCTGACCTGTCTGAACCCCAGCCTCTGCAGCAGGACTCCCTGAAAGGAAAGCGGTCAGTTAAGCAAAGAGAGAGAGGGTTACCAAAGTAAGCTAAGAAGTCAAGTTTGTAAGCAAATGTAAAGAATTGATTTGTGAGTCAAGATAAGATACTGAATTTACCCTCATATAACCCACACCTAACTGCAAACAGAATGCCATCATACACTCGCATATAAGTGGATCCAACTGCACCGAACTAGATCTGCCATCACATAATGCACTGGCTGATCTGGGTCTATGCAGTTTGTTAGTAGTGATCAGTAGGACAAACATGGACCCTGATCTGCCAGCTCATTATGCAACAGAAGATCAGGGTCTATGTTGTCTGCAGTTGCAACTGACTTATATGTGAGTATATATGGTATGTGATGACATCTGAGGCATGATGTTCACAGTTTGGTGGTGTTACGCTCATTAAAATATTACAGCATAGTGATTTTCCAGAAGAGATGATGTGCTACAGGAATTTTCTTCATAGTCCTTAGTCACTAATTGTAAAATAAAATATTTCAAAATCAAGAAGTACCAATTTTAGAAATTTATTACTGAGAATTTTGTTTCCGACCGATCAAAATGTTTCCCCCAAAATTAAACCCATTCTCAATCACCCTGGAAAATTCCTGCATTTAACTATGTTCCCATTAGTGGTTGCCAAATTAGCCATTTCCTTCTAATTTCACAGATGGCTACTAAATTTTATAAAATTATTAATTTTGGCTACCGTTGTTTCCTTCAACTGTGAAAGAAAAACTTGTTTTGATTACACCAAAATTTAGATTATTTGTGTAATTTTTGATACTTTTGAAATTTGTTTTAGTGGGAACCTAGCATAATAAATATGGATGAGCTATAGCATAAACTGGTAAGTTATGAAAGCAAAGATGGCTGGTTAACATGAGCACAGATAGCAATTCCACACATATATTGCACTGTTAGTGTTGGGGAAGGAAGGATGAAAGAAACACAAAGTCAATAGAATGCAATGACTGGACTTTGAACCTAAAACACATGATGGATGATGCACAACTACATGTCTACTGACTTATCAATAAATGTCAATCAACTGCTGCTAATCAATAAAATTATTAGTGGAGCACTGACCAATAATACTTTGAGCAATATGGATATGCAAAATTACTAAAATACTGGTTGGTTTTCTGAGTCCAAAGAAAGAGACCTCTGACATATATAGGTGGTTTCCATTATATACTGTATATACCCATTCATAAGTCAAGTCCAACTGCAAACTGCAAAGACCCAGATCTGTCATCATATATTGTGCCAGCAGATCTGGGTCTATGCTGTTAGGAGTAATAAGTAGAATAAACAACACAGAGCAGATCAGGGTCTATGTTGTTTGCAGTTGGACTCGACTAAAAAGCGAGTAAATGTATGTACACTAACAATACTGGAATTCAAATTGTCATAATTAAGCTAATTTTTGCCTGATGTAAGCATGCTTTCAAATACAGTACAAGCCACCTTAAAGGTCACCTGTATTAAGCAATCACCTGTCTTAAACAACAACTTGGTCAAGACTCTGTGCACTCAATTACTGCACAAAGGATCTATTAAGCAACCACCTGTCTTATGGGGCCACATTCTTACTAATCCCAGTGATGGTTGCTTAAGACAGGTTTAGCTGTACACACCAAAATTTCACTGTTGAAACATTATATTTGTCTCCAAATGTAGACAAAATTTGATACTTTCTAGTGCTTCTTTAATTCTAAATCTGCACTGATATGTTATATCCTGTATTCACCTGTACATGATAGACATCTAACTGATATGTTATATCCTGTATTCACCTGTACATGATAGACATCTAACTGATAACCATGTACCCAGCTATTGTCAATGTCAAATGCACCCACCACAGATCCAGGTCACTACACTGATATGCTATCTCCTGTTTTCACTGTGTATGACACACATCTAATTGATAACCTTGTACACCCAGATCTGTCAAATGCACCCAATGCGGATCCAGGTCTATGTTGTTTGGCTTGAATCATAAAGGGAACAAATGATGTAGCAAAATGACCACAGATTTTTTGATAAAAACAATCCCTACTTCTAGAAAATCAATAAGAAACCAAGTACAGATACCAATACTTCATATTTTGATGGGGTTTTTTCTTCATTTTTTCCTTTATTCATCAGAAGCTGCAGTGACTCAGCAGTTAGTGTGCTGAACTCATGACTGAAATTGTGTGGGCTCAAATCCTACCATCAGATCAGCCCGGGTCAAGATCCTGTGCTGTGTCCATTGGAAAGACACTTTACTCCAATTGCCATTAAATAACCTACTTGTGCAGCTATACCGTAAAACACCAAACCAAACCAAATCCATAATCCATCCCTCAGCTTTAAATATTTTCAATTAATAAAGAAATATTGAAAAGAAAATGAAGCCACAAATACACATCTCAAAAGAATTATCAAGTTTAATAGTGTAATTCTGAACATGCCAAAAAAATCTGCAATCTTGGTTCATCAGTTACTTTTTCAAACTCTATAATGAAAAATCTGCATAATGCAAAAAACACTGTATATGTGGTCATCTTGAAGTAGGCCATAATCTGCTGGTGCAATATGTGAAAGCCAATGTTGATTAATGCTGTACAATATGGACTACTAAATACAGTAATGAGTTGGAGAACCAATAGTCGACAAGTCAATTAAGGATGATCGCTTTTGAAATATTGGAGCATCTAACTTTTTTAACAACTGATATTTTTACACAGATCAGGGATCTATCAAAAATCACAAAATTCAAAAATCCCAAAAAATCAAAAATCACAAAAAATCTAGAAGTGTATAGGTTGGTGTGCATATTCTCATTCTACTCTTACTTGAATATCTACTTGTATCCCCAAGTATGAATCATGTATCCCCAAGTATGAATCATGTATCCCCAAGTATGAATCATGTATCCCCAAGTATGAATCATGTATCTCCAAGTATGAATCATGTATCCCCAAATATGGCTCATGTATCCCCAAGTATGGATCATGTATCCCCAAGTATGGATCATGTATCCCCGAGTATGAATCATTTATCTCCAAGTATGAATCATGTATCCCCAAGTATGGATCATGCATCCCCAGGTATTGATCATGTATCCCCAAGTATGAATCATGTATCCCCATGAAGGGGTGAAACGATATACCTCTGCCACGTATCGATACGATTCACGATACACAGCCTATGATACAATACTTTATCGATTCTCAGTTTAAAGAATAAAAAGGCCAACGACTAATAATTATTCATGACTGCTGATGATTAAAGTAACTTATATAGGGTAAGTATCATTTTGTATCGATTCTTCACCGCTTGTATCGATACGTGTATCGATATGGCAAAAGTATCCCCAAGTATGAATAATTTATCCCCAAGTATGGATCAAGTATGCCCAAGTATGGATCATGTATCCCCAAGTATGGATCATGTATGCCCAAGTATGGATCATGTATGCCCAAGTATGGATCATGTATCCCCAAAGTATGGATCATCTATCCACAAGTATAGATCATTTATCCACAAGTATGGATCATTACATACAAAAATATGGGAAAGAGTACCCTGTCACTAATTGAATATCTATCCCCAACTATGGATCATTACATATAAAAATATGGGAAAAAGTACCCGGTCACTAGTTGAATAGATATCCCCATTGATATCCCCAAGTATGGATCATTACATAAAAACATATGGGAAATTTGCACAGGTTGAAGATCATAGCCTCATTTGATCAAATACAAAAGGAAAAAGGTATATTGGTGAGAGATTTTTTTCAGTAAGACCAAAACATGTTGACCTCCCGAGAATTCCAGATTGCCGATTTGTGGCAGGTCTTAAAATGCATAAGATTTCCAAAGATCTCATAAACTTTTCATTGACTTTTTCATTTTCTTTCACTGGACTATTATTGCGATTATTAAAATTACATAAGCGTTTTTCCTTTTCATTTTTTACTATAATACTGAAGTTGATTCAGTCCAGTCTCTCAGGGAATTAACAGCATTATGATGCACACGGGTTAAAATAGACATCATATTAACGACATAATAATGTAACGATCACATCATATAAAAATCGGCACAATAAGCATCTATTTCACCAAAGCAGACTACCTTAAGGGCATGTATAAATATTATAAAACCTGTTAATTCAAACATACCTGAAATGAGAAATGTATCAGTCATATTACTTACACATAAAAATAAATTTAACACTGCTTAACTAATAAAGAATTTGATTACCTCATAAACAGGATTTTAAGAATATGATTGGACAATTATCAAGATAAAAAACAATCCAGTATTTCTGTTAAAAAATTATTCAAGTAAGAACTCCAACATGGTCATAACTGGGTCATGTGGCTTTGAAGCTGGGTGTAAGTAAGTCACATGATATCAGGCAATACACAACTGGTTAAAAAAGAATAGAATACAAATTCTGATACAAAAGTTACAATGCAAGTATCTAATTTATGATCCAAATATATGAAATGATTGTATTATATATGTATATATATATATATATATATATATATATATATATAGCTGAGTTACTGTGTGGTTTATTATCAGTTGGAATTACCACCCAAAGAAGGCTAGACTTTTATTAAACAATACTTATTTCATCAGTTGATCTGCAGAAATTTGCTCAACCCAAGGGAGGTAACTGCTACAACTAGCTCGCTGTTGTAAACAAGAGTCCCTCAAAAGGATTGATGCTCTACTTTCCAAAAATACTTTCTAATAATTCAAGATAAGACCATTTGTTCTTTTTAACTGCTGAGTATTGAAACCATCTCTGATATTCTTGAGAAAAAAGATTTTCAAATTAGCCACTGTGGCAGCCATATTGGAGGAAATATCATTTAGGGCAAAGTCGACATCATTAGATGACTTTTGGTGAAAACCCTCTTGTTGATATGACCATTCAAGAGAATTTGTGACAAGATTTTCAAAATGTGTATTGTGGCAGCCATATCTGACGTCAGATTGGCACCATTTCATTCAGGACCAACTAGATATTATAATTAGTCTTCTGGTTAAAACCATATGTCAATATAACTTTACATTTAGGAGGAGCAGCAATGACAAGATTTTCAAAATGGCTGCAATGGTGGCCATAATGGATGTCAGATCAGTACCATTTTCATTTAGCACCAACTAAACATCATATTAAGTCTTCTGGTGAAAACACAATGTTGATATGACTTTCCATCTAGCAGAAGTAACAATAAGATTTTAAAGATGGCTGCTGTGGTGGCCATACTGGAGATCAGATTGGCACAATTTTTATTTTAGAACCATTTAGGCACCAGAAAAAATCTTCTGGTGAAAACCACATGCTGATATGACTTTTGTTAAGGAGGAGTAGCAACAACAAGGTTTTCAAGATGGCTGCTGTGGTGGTCATATTGGATGTCAGATCTGAACCATTTTCATTTAGGACCAATGAGACATTGTATTAAGTCTTTAAGTGAAAACCCAATGTTGATATGACCATCCATTCCAGTTGAGTAGCAATAACAAGATTTATCAGATGTCCAGGTAGCACCATTTTCATTTAGGACCAACTAGACATCATAATTAGTCTTCTGGTGAAAATCTTACATCAATATGACATTCTGTTCAGGAGGAGAAGGAATAACAAATTTTCAAGGTGGCTGCTATAGCGGCGCTGTTGGATTTCATATCGGCACCATTTTCATTAAAGACCAACAAGACATCATTTGATTGAAACCCTGATGTTGATATTGCCATCATTTAGGAGGCGTAGCGATAACAAGGTTTTCAAGATGGCCACCATGGCAGCCATATTGGATGTCCAAACGGAACCATTTTCATTTAGGACCAACCAGACATCATAAGAAGTCTTCTGGTGAAAACTCTATGTTGATATGACTTTGTATTCAGGAGGAATAGCTGTAACAAGATTTTCAACACACGAAATTCAAAGTAAACCTTCCAATCCTCAATTTTTATATATTCCATAAATCTTCTCAAAATAAGGTTTTAAAATCCTAAAACTTTCAGGAATTTTTAGTTTGGATTATCTTCTGGAAAAAATGAAATTCAATGGTGATTTACTCCACACAGAGAAATTGAAGCTGTTGTTTTCATCTTAGAAATTTGTGCCTCAATCATCGTTAACAAGTTTTAAGAATTAAAAGGGGGCCTGATTTCAACATACCTGGATTTATGCCAGTAATTATCGCAGGGTTATCATTCAGGATATGGAGACCAAAGCCTGTATCGGTGCTGTCTTTCCGTAAAACATATGTCCTTTCTTGTTCTGGGTATCAGCAAAAGACAGAATAGAAAAACACACAGATTATGCATTAGGAAGCAGGAAGCAATGTTTATAACAAATGCAATTAATTGTCACATATATACATAGATAAGTACATGTATTAACTGCCTTACAGTATCTGATTACAAAGTGAAAGCAAGCATAAGTTGGCAGATTTTCAAAAGACCTAGCCCAGGCCTGCAGACACAAAACTGAAAATTTAACTCAAGTCCAAAATTAAAACCATACATGCACTTTGAGCCTCAAGTATATGTAGAGATACACGAAAAAAAGATAATCTTTGAAATTTTGCATGACTCCTACTTTGTTAGGAGTGATGTTAGACCAATTAATTTTTCAAATTTGAGTGCAATTAAGAGTTTTGAAGCTTCAATAGTGAGTTTTGTGACTTAGGAACTTGCTTTTGAGATGATGCTTGGTCACCAGTTTCTGATAATCTTTAAATTTATTTTTAGAATTACACAATAATTGTATGGAGTGTTTGAAAACTAAAACCAGACTTTGATATTACAAGTTGTATAAATAAACCATGCCCTGAAATCACATGCAGAGCTGATCAAATATCATAGCATTATGTCCCAGACTATTCATTTTCAAAGTCGGACAAGTAAACTTTTCCAAAGAACTAGTCTGGGACATGAGTTTTTTCCTACTTTAAAACAAGTTTGGAAAACGCTAATTTTCTTACTTTAATCACTCTATCTACCCTTATCTAGCCATTCATGCCCTACGGGTGTACTGAATGCTTGAATCTAACTCTATTTATTCATTCACATCCCGTGATACATCACACCTACAGTAAGTGGTCATTGATAACTGTTGCATGTGTACGAATTTTATTACTGTTTGACTGTATATTGAGCTAAGTGACCAAAATACCAGCCAATCAAAACACTTCAAACAAAACAAATCCTTATGATTAAATATCAGTGTTTAGCATCACCTTGCTATATTGTGTTTACTCAACTTGGATACTCACAAGTGGGTCACCCTTTGCTTTTAATCCAGTGAGTCAATGCAATGAAATTACTGAAAGGCACGTTACCGACATAAGTGTCGGTTTCCTTATGAAATGTCAGTAATGAGTCTATAATTTTATTAATTGATCATAGAGGATCAATTGTCACTTGTGATATTTTGTTTGAAATGAAACAATTATGTTAAAGAAGCAGTCTGTGTTTACATTTAAACGACAAAATTTATGTTATGATCACTTTAGCATAAGCAGTTGTCAAATGAGATGATCTTTTCTATTCAGAAAAAATAAGTGTATTAAATTATTTTTGTAAGGAAGGTCATAAGGAAGATTCAGAGAAGGAAAATTCACATGAAAGTGGAGGAATAAAATGCAAGGCTGCCACTCGGTCTGAGTTATCTATTTCTCTAAAGAGACATACACCAGGCTCTGTGGCAGCAAAACATGTCAAATATAACACAACTATGAGACAAAGAAATTTTTGGTCACATTGGGTTGATAATTATCCATGGCTTGAATTCACTGAATCTAAAGGAAAGATGTTTTGCTGTAATTGCAAACAATATCCCAATCTGGTACAGGTTGGAAATTTAACCAGTGTATTTGTCAACGGATTAAACCAATCAAGTCTCATGATAGGTCTGGACCTCATAAAACCTGTGCAGCACAGTATATGCATGACACTAGCCATTTTCTATAAGTTAGAGTTGCTGACATTCCACTAGGAAAAGCCATTTTAAAACCAAATGCAAATGAAAAATAAAATAGAATGAGAGCTCTCTTTAACAAGCCTACACCCTAGCCCAAAACAGAAAACCATTTTCTGACATGGACAATGGAAACTTGAACAGTTAATCCATTTGAAGAAATACATTTTTGTACATATTTTTTATGGATTAAAAAACATACATCACATCAAATCTAGGCAAGATACTGAAAGTTGGGACAAGTGAAAATGTCGGTTGGACAAGTGAATTTTCTGAAACCACTTACAAGTGGTTGAAAAAAATCTGAATAGTCCTGCCCTGATATTACAAGGTGTATAAGTAGACAATGTCTAAATAAGCATCATAATTATTTTAGTGATTACTTGTTCCTTCTGTAATTCAAAATAAAAATGTTAAGAAAGGTTATTAGGGATGATTTCTGCAACTTCTCAAAAATAAAGTCACATCTAGATAGAATGTGACATAACATCACTGATTTAAAATAAAATCTGGACTTGTTTAAAAGAAAGGAAAACTTTAATTTCAAGTGACCAAGCTATAGAACAACACAAATTTAGATGCTATATAAATTGGAAAACTGACATAAAAATTGCATAGGTCAAGATAAGCATTTAAAACATTGTATATAAGAATTAAACAAAAGACACAAAAGACACCCTTTCACCGAAAGCAAGCACTGAAGGAGATTAATCTTCATGTGTGTGTGCGTATATATATATATATATATATATATATATATATATATATATATATAAATTTGCACAATTTCAGGTTTAAATAAAGTCTTATACATCTGTAGGTGTAAAAAACTTTCTGATTGGTTGAATATCACAACTGTAGGTGTAAAACACTTTCTGATTGGTTGAATATCACAACTGTAGGTGTAAAACACTTTCTGATTGGTTGAATATCAC
Source organism: Margaritifera margaritifera (assembly GCA_029931535.1). NCBI lineage: Eukaryota > Metazoa > Mollusca > Bivalvia > Unionida > Margaritiferidae > Margaritifera > Margaritifera margaritifera. The sequence goes on along the minus strand of JAQPZY010001665.1, from coordinate 5,783,351 downwards.
AACTGTAGGTGTAAAACACTTTATGATAGGTTGAACATCAATATATCTGGCAGTAGAATCAAATATATACAGTCAAAAATTCTGGTGATGTCTGGACTCTCCTTCTGAGGTATTGCCAAGGACTATACATTGTGACTTCATGACTTTCCCTGTCAGGTACTACAAAAGATGTATCGGTAGTTTTTTTGGGGTGGTAAAACTTATTTTAATAATGTAATACTTACCTGTCACTATTGCCTTGCTAACCTCTTCCAGGAAGAGCCCTCATTCACACTTATAAATTCCATCCTCCTATTAGCAGGGCTTGAAATTAGAATTTTTTTCACTAACCCGCAGGATCACCATAATAAAATTTTTACTGATTCTGCCTAAATTTCACTGATCCTGCTAAAATCAAACAGAAGCCAGTTCAGTTTCTAATTCAACATTTATTATTCATTAACATCAACTCAAAACAACAACAACTGTATTTCACAAACAAGACTCAATAAAAGTTGAAAGTTCACAGTCATTTTCTGCATCTGATTCATCATCAGATCTGGGTTCATAAGGCCTAGTTTATGGCCTTCTGCTTCTTGGTCCAACAGCATGCCACAGCATGATGGCATCTCTTGGTCGTAATCCTTGATGTCTGGTGACTTAAGCAGCACCATAATTAGTGTAATTCCAGGGACAGTTGGTGAATGTTTTTATGCCCAACAATGAATGAAATACCCTGCGCACTTTTGAATTTCTCTAATACTCAATGCTGAAAGCATACAGTATCACAGCCTTTCCTGTGTCATACTTCAGCCTTTCATATGCATTTTTCCAGCATTTCTTGTACTTTCTTACTATCTTCTCCTGATCATGTTTATGATCTTGCTCTCTCTTGCCTCATTTCTGACATTTCAGAAGTGGCTGCACACATTGCTTAACTTCCACATCATTCTGATTGTCACCAACAAAATGCATTTAATGTTTATCAACAACAATACATATTAAAACATGTTATTCGGTATAATTCTGGATTATTTGTTGAGTCTGCCTACATAATCTTTACTGATTAGCCAATAACAGACTCCAACAGCAAGTCTTTTGTCATTATCCATATTGAAATCAGTGTTTGGGGCTAGTACACCAGGCTAGTTCCATGTGCACAAAGACTGTTTTGACAATACTCACCTGAATTTGCTTGCTGCAAGTGGGGAATAAGACCTGTCAATTTCCACCACAGGCATTTATTGTGTCTTGTCAAGCACAGGATGTTGGTAGGTATTCAATTAACACAATACATGTAAATAGATCAATTAACCATGAATTGGAATGATGTCTACCATTTTATTTGATACATCTGACACAAGACCACTTATTAATTGTTATGATAAACAACTGAAGAAAAGTTTTCACTGCTCCAAAGGATTAGTGATTTCTTGGCAAAATCACTTACCTTGGGTTAGCGGATTAGCATCAATTTCAAGCCCTGCATTAGACAGAAAGTTCCAGAACATTAGAATTGAAAGAACACAGACCCAGTCTGACTCCCACATCATAGCCCCATGCAGGATACTCTTTCTCTTTACTTTGACCCAGATTACTCATAAGACATCAGAGCAGGGAGAGAGAAGGGAATCTTGCAATAATGACAGGTAAGTATTACAGTATTACTGTATAATTAACTTTACACCCAACCCACCCAAAAAACTACATTTCAATAAGAGTCAATTACCAGTCACTACCACCTTGCTGAATTTGCCAGTTTGCAGATGGAGGCTGATGGACAAAAAAACTGGCATAAATATTATATGCTGATCACGCTTACAGTAGGAATGTCTACTACTGTAAGTTGGCAGCAGCTTTGGTCACTTTTGTGCCATAACTACTGGGACCAAGGAAAAAAAATACCTTCACCCTGGTGCGCCAAAGACAAAAGGTAGAAGGAGAAGAAAGTAGTATGTGACCACCAAAATGCAACTCTCACAACATCCTCCAGTGACAAATGATTTAGATAGGACCATGAAGCAGCAATAGTCCTAACTTCATGGGCTTTAATTCTGATAAGCTCTCTTGATAGTGAGGACAGTCCACATGGAAATGGTGGAAGCCAAAATATCAGCGGTGTCCTTAATAGGTAGGAAGAGATACTTCCGACCCTTTCTTCTACTTCTGAAGCAGCCAAATGGAAGAAAAGACTATCTTGATCATCCCAAACACAGATATGACTGAGACTGGATATCTTGATAAGGAGTGGAGCTACTGAAGGAAGCCGGCTTTTTGCCAGAAACTGGTTGTCAGTGGAGAGAAATGGACTTATAATTACCATTGAACCATAAACAACATTTTTCTATTGACAATTATGGCATGAATCTTGCTCCTTCTCCCCACAGACACTAAGGAGAGCAGGAAGACAGTTTTAAGGGCAAGGTTCTTGAAAGAAGTTTCACCCAATGGCTCATAAGGGGCTTTGACAAAGCCCACAAAATGCATGAGAGATTCCATCTAGGCATTAGTGTGCAAGATACAGGTATCTGCAGGTCAAAATACTTGATAATACCAGTGAGATGAGGATCCAGTCCAATGTCCAGACCCGTGGAGAACTTAAGCATGTTAGACAAGTCTGCCTTATAGCCCTTAATAGTAGAAACCGAACATTATCTTTGAACAAGAAGAGAAGAAAGTCCAAAGCACTTAAAAAGGGACAGCCAGGATCAATGAACATTCCTAATGCATCAATGACAGAAGATTCTCCACATTGCACTGCATGTAAACCTTAGACATGGACCATCTCTCAGGCTGGACAATGTTCAGGTGGCAACTTTGCTCAAAACTTTTCCTGGCAGATTGAAGAAAAGTATAACAATCTGCATCATATGAAAGATAATAGTAATTACTCTTTATTTTAACACGTCTTTAGTACAGTAGGACCCCGTTATAGCACGATGGTCGGGGTCCACAAAACGAGATCGTGCTATACCCGAACCGTACTATAACCGAACAAGACAAAACCAAGTCATTTAGCTGAAGAAAATGAGGGGGGGGGGGATTGTGGTCTGAAAACAACGTGCTTCATTGGCACCGTTACCATCTTAAATCAATGCATATTAAATGAGAAATACACATGCAATGAAAACAGAGATTGCACATATAATATTTAACTTTATTCAGAGAACCATGCATTGGTACATTTATATATACATGTCTAATGTATAGCATGAATAGTTAAAGGATTTTAACCTGTACTCACCAACCGATCTCATCGCATGCGTAGGAGTGAGTCCATAATAATTTCATCGAAAATATGAACACAGAAGTATAATATCATTGTCTGATAAAGTTCTGAAATCCTACATCGTCGTCTAGTCATTGTAAATCGTCGTCATCTAGTCATCGTAAATCACGTCCGACTCCGATTCCTCAGCTTTACTATCGTATTCGGGTGCTTACGCAGAGACTGAGCTTGGGTTCTGCAAGTAACACTTTGATCATAAAGTCAGAAATCAATTAAAGGATGCAACTGGACACGTGTCAATTGTGCGGCAAGATCACAGGGAGTTCAAATAACCACCCTCTGTTACTTGGCACTGGACAAGTAAAACTCGCGGCTTGATCAAAGGATTGTCACGTGGGAAAACAACTTGAAAACAAAGTGAGTGCTTTTACAAGCCAAAGGCTTATTGGACCACGTGCACTGGCAGATCACTTGGGAAATATCACTTGGGAATTAAATCTGACTTGTGGAAACACCGGGCTTAATTCTGTCCATGGCTTCAAGCTTCTTTTTAACAGTAAAAGCTTTACGTTTCCGTGTACTGTTTGTTATTCATTGTAAATAACTACTAATTAAAACTCTGACACCTATTTGTTTGAACGACTACAGCAAGAATAATTGTTAATCAACAACGGGGTCATTTTTATTGGGAATGTACAATATTATTCACTGGTCAACTGATTGCGTGGGGATTGTCTAACAACACCGACAAGCCACGTGTGCGCGTTGGCGGCTTTCGTTTTTTTTATGTTTTATAAATCATTGCCGCATGGTTTGAACAACCTTTAGCTTTGAGACTGACTTTGATGATTGTCAATGACTTAAATTAATTCATTTATAAATTGAGGTGCGAATCTTTTATCAACCACCGCATTGTTTGGTGCTTGGCTGTGTATGCTGTTGAATGAGCAAACATATGTCTGCTATTGTTTGAGCAACGATTGTACACAGAATGTATTGAAGACAAACACAAAGAAGACTTAATGACTTTTTTGTTCATGTATCAGTAATAATAAGATTAACACTTATCAGCTTTAAAATGAGCTGACATCTTTCAAAAATAAACTAAGATCAAAGTGCAGTGATTGACTACTGACACATTTGAAATGAACATTCACAAATAGAAATGTTCAGCATCTTTATTCATATAAAGAAAGATGCAATCATAAGACACTTTTTCTTCAAGAATACAATACAGCTTACCAAATTATTAAATCAAACTCTTGTTCATTTTGACACAAGACTTTGCAGTAGTTCAAGAAATTGGCGAAATTATTATAAAATTTCGGTAGCCATGCCATGATCGTATTATATCCGAATTTATACACGATCTCTTCCCCAAAATGATAATTAATTTTTTACACATTATTTTTCGTACTTGAAAAAAAAAGCTTTTTTTTTCATATACGAAAAAATAGATGAAATTTCGCGATCCATGCCACGATCGTGTTATATCCGAATTCGTGCTATAACGAAGCGTGCTATAGCGGGGTCCTACTGTATTATAGTTGCTATATTATATGATAATCTGTTAGTAACACATACATACTCATGATATCTCTTCTTAAATACTGTAACATATTCTGCAGATTTTACATGCAGTGGAAGCTTGTTCCACAGAACTGTACCAGAGTATTGGAAGCTTTTCTTAAATTGCTCTGTCCTTGATTTTGGTGGATGAAGGTTTCCATGTCATGTTGATCTCAATTGGTAATGTCTTGAATAAGGCCTGAATAAATCCTGAAGATACTCTGGTGCAGCTCCATGTAGACATTTACACAGTGCTTTATGAATATCAATCCTTTCATATAATGTAAACCATTTTAGTTCTGTAAACAATACTTTTGATGAATAATCAATAGATGCATATAAAATAATGTGTGTTGTCCTTTTCTGAAGTTTATAAATCCTGTCAAGCTGAGATTTGGCACAGTTTCCCCATACAGTTGAACAATAATCCATTCTTGGAAGAATATATGAATTGTAGTATAGAATGTGAATTAATGAAGGTAAATATTTCTTGATTCTGCTGAGTAGGGCAATTTTGGATGACAGTGCTTTACAAGGCTTGTCAATATGGTCATCCCATTGTAAATTATTATCTACAGACAGACCTACAAGCTTTTCATGTTTGACATTTTGTAACTGACAATTACTTAATTCTGGGTTCCCTAAGTTATGTAATTTTTGTGATGTCTCCAAAATCATATATTTTGTTTTACCGTCATTAATTACCATCTTATTTTGTTGTGCCCAACTTTGAACTCTAACAAAGTCTGAGTCTAATCTTGTTTGGATAACTTCAGTATCAGAACTAGATGTATACAAGGTTACATCATCTGCAAAAAAATCTGTATTTGTGAATTCAGTATTTAATGGAAGAACATTTACATAAATAAGAAAAATATTGTCAACGGTTACTTGTTAAGACCTTTGGTTTATGTATGATGTAAACCAGTTTAAAAAATAATTAACACCTGTAAAAGTTCAACTTTTACAGCAGAATTTCATGATCAACTAGATCAAAGGCTTTCTGAAAGTAAAAGAAAACAATCCCAGTCAAAAAACAATTATCCATTTCTTGTAGCCAAAGATCTGTTAATTTGGTGAGTACTGTTTGGCGTGAGTGATATTTTCTAAATCCTGATTGTGCCTTATAAAATAGAGGGTAAGTTTTAAAAAATTCATAAAAGAGGAGCTTGTTGTTCAGTGTCATTGCGAACAAGTCCACCAAAGGTTGCCATCACAGTCTGAACAGGGACTCTGCTACTGATTGGTGCAGAGACCATTCCATGAGGACTACTTCGCCTCTCCTGGACAGACTGTCTACCTGAATATATTTCTTGCCCAGAATATGGTGAACACAGTGGGTAATCCCTTCAAGTCTGCCCAGTGAAGGAGGTTCCAAACTTCCACACAAAGTGAAAGAGCATGTGTAGCACCCAGTCACCTGAGGCATGTGTTGTCAGAGGAAACCATCACACAAATGACACTTTATTTGGTTGACACACTCCTGTAGGGGTAAGAATACTGCCCTCATTTCGAAATTATTTATGTGTAGGGTATGGTTCCTCCCCGGACCAAGAACCTGAAGAACTAACCTATCTGACTCCATGTGAGCACCCCAACTCAAATCTGATGCGTTGGTGTAGAGATTGGAATGGTGTTTGTGGGCATGATTTGGGACTCTGGTCAGAAACCAGTCCCAACTGGCACACCAACTCAAGTGGTGATGAAAATCTGATTGCAGAGAAATTCAAACTGACTGGGGATCCTTGTGCAGTTTCCAGTTCACCAAAAAGAGAAACTGGAGAGGACACAAGTAAAGTCTTCCTATGGGAACAAGGTTCCTAGGAAAGACCGACAATGACATCTTAGCTTGAACTGCTGCCAAAAGACCAGGATTCTGTCTATCATGTTCAGTGGAACACAAAACTCACTCTAGATTGGAAAGGAAGTTTATCCCCGAGAAAACTAAATCCCGAGGAGGGATTAGCTCAGATTTCTCAAGGTTTGGATTAAGTCCTAGCTTGGTCATCATTGACCAGCAGTGGAGCAAAGCAGGAGGACTGATTGAGCTTCTTGTGCAATAACCAGTCATCAAAATACTGAAGGTTGGGAATGCTCAAGGGCCCACAGGTGGGTGGCAACTACTATCATCACCATGCTGAAAGCCCTGGGAGCGGAGGCTAAGCCCCACAGATGGGATCAAAATTGGAAGACCCCATGATCCGGGCAAAACCTGAGGTATTTCATGTGAGGATGAAAAATTGGAATGTGAAGATATGCATCTGGAATGGTTCCTCATGAAGAAACTTGTGTAATTCAGAAAGATTGATGATAAGCTGAAACTTTGCACCTTTTTGGGAGACTGGAAACTGTCATTTTCCACCACCTCTACTGCACCCTTCTGCAGAAGGGTGTGCACCTCTTCCCGTATTTGAACCAGTTTTGACCGGTGAAAAAGGATGGGGTCCTTGAAATAAAGCCGGTAGCCTTCTCTTAGTATAGAAAGGACCCAACAAGACGGACAGCACATCTTTATCCTGCACTTGCCCCTGAGAGGAGGCAGAACTTTTTAACCCCATGTCTCTCTGTTAAGGGGGAGACTTTGAAATAGGGGTATATTTTTCTTGCAACTCTTCCTGAGGAGTGATGGGACTGCCCCTAGCAGCAAACATTTTAGGAGTATAAAAATGCTTCTCATCTAGGAGAAAAAGACCGACCTCCTCCTTTCTATTTGGCTTGACACAAACAAACGATGTAGGTCAGTGACCTGCAACAACAGTACTGCTATGAGACCAAGACATAGGCATCCACGGCACCATAAATGGAAGGAAGATTCACTTCCTTGGAATGATACCCTCACATCTCGTAGGGATTAAAAGAAAGCATAGGGAAGGGGGGATGGTGATCCTCTTCTGTAGTCGGATGAGTATACACCAGCTTCCTGTCCCCAGCAGGATTTATCAGCTGCATAGAGATGGGGGTGGGGGTGAGGTATTGACCCAATCTCTGTCCCCATATTGTTGTTGAGGCTCCATTGACTTGTGACTTATACACCAGTTAATGACCTGTCAGGTGACTCTGATCTAATGGAGGAGCCCTCTTCAGAACTTACAGATTGTGATCTCTGCTCCCCTTTTTCAAGGTGGTGTGATCTGCTGATCACCTTCACTGGGCTTAGGGCTATGAGAGGATGCAGCTATTTACTCACAGGAGGGGGGGGGGCAAGACTCACTCTCAATAGGAGTATTTCCTCCCTTTGGAGAGACTCTGCATCTAACCCTATCCAGCACTGACTGAATCAGTACAACTGTTAGTGTTCCTTGAGCCTTATAATTTTTCTCTGAAAAGAAAGATCCCACACCCTCCTGGGATCGAGGAATTATCTTCTCTAATGAAGAGAGATATCCCATACCCATCTCGGATCAAGAAGTTTTCTTCCGAGCCCCTAAGGGATCAGAGAAGGATTCAATTCACTCCTGGGATCAAGGAGTCTTCTTCCAAGTCAGTATGAGCTCAGAGAAAGGATCCCATATCCTCCTGGGATGAAGGAGTCTGATTCTGAGTCCTGTAGGACTGCTGTGAGGCATTACTTTTCTATGAAGCAGATAAATATCCCATACCCTTCTGAGATTGAGAAGAAAGGAATCCCATACCGTCCTTGAGTCATGGACATGAAGAGGAAGAAGGGTCTTTCTTCCTCCCCATATGGGTGCACAAACTCTCAAGATCCCAAACCTTATCAGACCAAAGACACTGAGTGCATGCCAAGCAGGTGGGATGAGTGTCCCCACTTGGATTTTTTTTATACCCACACTTTGTGACATTTAGTTCTGAAATGCAAACAATATTTTTAAAAATATTCTATATAACAATTTGCTGAAAAAGAAATAAAATTCTGGAATTAAAAAAATGTAGCAAATACTTGCCCTATCACAGGATAATTGAAAGGGTATAATTATATTAGAGCACTGCTTGCTTTAACATGGCAGAATTCACTGATTTAAAGTCATCAAAACTCACAAGAGAGCTTTTAATCACACTCAGATTGTAAGGAATATGGGTACTATCACTTGATTAATATGGAGAATAGATTAAATTGCCGAAATATGTCTTTGGAACATGAAAAATGGCAAAATTTCCACAAGCAAATTAGCACATATAGATTGTACAAGAAAAGAGTATCCCGTATTGACTTATAATATGGGATTCAGACTAGATCTGTGTTTTTTCTGTTCTAATACTCTGGAACTTTTCATCTAATGGGAGGACATAAACTGTAAGTGTGGACAAGGGTACTTGCATCCCAGAAGAGATCTGCAAGGCAATAGTGATGGGTATTGTATTACTATTTAAACAGTACATTGTGACCTCTGGACTCTCTCTGTTGGGTACTGCCGAAGACAATACATTGTGACTTCTGAACTCTCCCTGTACGGTAGTGACAAAGACAATACATTGTGACTTCTGAACCCTCCCTGTAAGGTAATGACAAAGACAATACATTGTGACTTCTGAACTCTCCCTGTACGGTAGTGACAAAGACAATACATTGTGACTTCTGAACCCTCCCTGTAAGGTAATGACAAAGACAATACATTGTGACTTCTGAACTCTCCCAGTATGGTAGTGACAAAGACAATACATGGTGACTTCTGAACCCTCCTTGTAAGGTAGTGACAAAGACAACAGATTGTAACCTCTTGACTCTCCTTGTCAGGCAGTGCCAAAGACAATACATGTACGTTGTGACCTCATGACTCTCCCTGTCAGGTACTGCCAAAGACAATACATTGTGACCTCAAGACTCTCCATGTCTGGTACCGCCAGAGACGATAAATTTTTGGCTATTTTTCAACATTCATTTTCCAAATGTGTCAAAACCAAGACTGGCATGATTATGCAAATAAAACGATAATCGATTGCCATACATGCTAAAATCGATTATCAATTCAAAAATTAGGTAACTGATTTTTAAGGTAGACATTTTAATGCCATTGATATTACCCTTTCCATTGAAATTAGTATAATAATTGCTTTATCTTAGCAACAGAAGCTTAGTGTGACATATTCAATGTAATACTGTTTGTTACCAATATATACCTATGACTGCATTTCATTCCAGATTCCATTACACCTGACAGGAAGAAAAATCAATGTCACAGATCATTATAATGTACATAAAATTGGTAATGGATAACTATGCATGCTCTCCACCAATGAAAGCAGGGGATTCCATTCAGTTCTGAACTGGCACTTACATGCTGTGAACTTTGACACTGTCTTTCCCAGAAGACTTGTCATTTTGACAGTGACATTTTAGAATAGTCTTACAAAAAATTATATGGACCACAGTACATTTTGTTTCATTACTATCATATGTATGGGTTACTGAATTTGCACTGAAAAATATTTATATGGTCTCATGTTTTAGCAGTGGCTGATGAGGGTGTGAGCCAGCCTGCCACAATAGTTTGTCCATATGAATATTTTTCATTACAAATTCAATAACCGATTTATTATATGCTTTAAACCAAATAAAGATATGAACAGATAAATGTTATTTTGTATACCATCATTCACATAAACACTGAAACATAATAACATAACTAAAAAATTCAACATTTCATCTTCACATGAATGGATTTAAAGGTTTCACAGATCATAAATTGTGAGTGAATGAATGCTTAATTTTTTGTATGATGTTGCATAAAAGTGGTGGCATAAAAGGTTTATGTTGGATTGGCAGCAAAGTTTTCATTGCAATGAAAATACTAGTACTTTTTATAATTTTGTCATTCAAACAAACAGACTGCTTTTAGTAATCATTCATTACCTTTAGTTGACATATTCGTTTACCTTCAAGCAGGGAATCTGTGGTTTTTGGTACAAAATCAACTCAAGATTGAACAAAATATGTGTCTGTTCTTTCAAGCAACAGTTCTACCAATTGTTCGTCATTTTATTTTCTTGTCAATTAAAACTGAAATGTCACCTGTTCAATAACCACTGATCGATCTACTATTAAACATTGGCCACTTCACTGATGACATTGGAATCACACTGAAAATTGCTTCAAAAACAACAAAATATCATGATTTTGATTATCATGTCTTCAACATCTAAAGACACCATGTTTTCTTTGAGCAAAGGGAGTGCTCAGTTAATAACCACTGATCTATCTACTATCAGCATTGGCTGCCATACTGCCAACATTGGAATCAGACTGAAAGTTGCTTTGAAAACAACAAATATATTGCGATTTTGATTTCCCTGTCTACAATGCCTCCAGATGCCATGTTTTCGGTAAACAAAAGTAGCCCTACAAAATTTCAGCTCTAATATCACCTTATCTATGTTCAATATGCAAAAAAAATATTGAATAGTTACTTAACTACAGAATGAATGGAACTTGGTTTAACATGTTTAAAGATTACAATACGAATATAATGCTCCTTTTTTAATGTGAAAAAAACAAATTCCACACCTCATGTTTGATAACTATAATAAATACATAGCTACTGCAAAAAACAAGTCCACATTTTCATATTTTTAAAATAGGACTCGGGTCATATTGGCCAAAACATACTGAGATATGACCTGTACAAACCGACATATTTCACTGTGTTGTCATATAAGTACAGTGAACCTTTCCTAAACTGGACTTTGTGGCCACCATACATTTTGAAAATATTATAGATGTCAGTATATAGAGGTTTAGTCAGTATTAGACTGGCCTAAAATTATTGGTATTAGACTGGCCTAATATTTGTATTAGACTGGCCTAATACTGGTATTAGACTGGCTTAATATTGGTATTAGACTGGCCTAATATTGGTATCGAACTGGCCTAATATTGGTATTAAACTGGCCTAATATTGGTATTAGACCGGCCTAAATTTATTGGTATTAGACTGGCCTAATATTGGTATCAGACTTGCCTAATATTAGGATAAAAATATTTTACCAGTTTGTGGAGGAGGCTAGGTGAGGGGCCAGTTTAGGGAAGTCAATGTCAGGTATGTAGATAAATTCACGAGCCTCAAATTCTGCAAAGGGTTGAAATAAACTGGTCCTGCACTACAGAGCGCATCAATATAGTACATTCCCTCATATAATGCGCGTGAGGTCATGGAGCCCAATATTTTGGAATAAACGTAAATTTGATGTAAAAGTGTCTGAGTGTAAAGTGACCTCGCTTTTTATACAGACCATTTCACCATATCTGCATTGCTTTTCCATTTACTTTACCCTTCACTTGCATTCAAATGCATTCAGAATTCATTATGTTTGCATTCAGTTTGCATTCCATTTATGCTTGCATTTCAGATATCATCTTGTCATTTCTCATTTAGTCAAAAAAGTGCATTGTGATTTGCATTTATCACTTCCATCTATCATTTCCTTTCATTTTCAGTCATTTGGAACAAAATGGAAATGCATTTATTGAAGTTGGGTTTTCCATTTTTGATTGTTAAAGGGAGAAAACTACTAAATTTGTATATTGTCTTATTAAAAGTGTACTTTAATGAAATAGAAAATGCATAAAATGCAAAAGACAGCATGAAATTTATGATAAATACCAATAAAACTGCAACCGGAATAAATCCAAAGATATAATTGTTGAGTATTTAACAGAAAATTTTATTTACTATTCCGTTTCATTCAATAACAAGAGGCCAATATGGGCCTAATATTGCTCACCACGTACATTGGTCTAAAAGACAAATGAAGTAGTAAGGCAGGTGGGTTGGGACGAAGACAGTCATGTCAAGATAACCTTCCAGCTATTTGTAATTGTTAAAATAGGTGATATTTAACATTCTTTAATTTTATGCAACTTTAGCTGGACTAGATGGTGCATTGGCATCTTTTGCATGATTGTGAAATGTGTTCATGCAAGATCTCTACCTATTTGATTAGGGTCTGATATGGTATGACAGTTTTGGAGGGAAAATTATTCTATGATAGTGTTTTTTATTTTGTATATATTAGTAACAACAGCCACACCTGACAGCATATAACTATCATTTATAGGTTTTCCACTGAGTTGCTAAGGAAGCCCAGGACATAATATTGATAAGCATATCCTGAGAAACACTTATACCAAATTTGATCAAAATTGCAAGTAGATTCTGAAGAAGCTTAAAATAGGTTTTCAATCCAGTTGTGAAGGAAGCAACACAACTGCCTGGAAAGCCACCTAGAACACAATTTTGATAGAGAATATCCAAAGAAACATTCGTATGAAGTTTGATCAAAATTGGATAAGCCATTCTTAAGATAATTAAAAATAGGTTTTCTGTATGGTTGCCAAGGAAGCAACACCATTGCTTGGGGAGCCACCCCAGAAGCAGTTATGACAGAGCATGTCCAAGCAAATCCAAGCATGCATTCTTAAAAAGTCTGATCAAAATTGGCTCAGCCATTGTAGAGAAGAAATTCAAAATGTGTTTTTCACCCATTTGCTAAGGAAGCCACACCATTGATAGAGGTGTGATCCCAGAAACAATTTTAAAAAAGCATGTTCTAATGAACATTCCTATCAAGTTTGATAAAAATGGGCTCACTTATTTTGGAAAAGGTGAAATTTGTTTTTTCCATATAGCCGCTATGGAAGCCAAACCATTGCTAGGGGTCACCTCAGACATAATTTTGACTGAGAATCTCCTAATAAATATTCCTGCCCAGTTTCATCTAAAATTGACCCATAAGTTTTTGAGAACAAATCAAAATTCCAAACGTAGACAGATGGAGGGACAGACAATGGGCAGACAATGGACAGACAATTGACAGACAATGGACAGACAATGGACATATAATTGGCAAATACTGTAAATAATTTCCAAATATAACCACAAGGTGATGAAGTAATAACATCAATGATGGTTATTATGGCGTGAAATAGTATGACAAATCTGATCCTGGTATATGATGCAAAAGGGTTTTCAACCTTGGAAATTTAGTGGCAGCCTGAAAAAAAATGAATTTTCAGATCCATTCATGAAATGCATTCATATTTTTTGTTCCATGTTCATTTATCATTCATCATTTTAATATTGCATTGACAATATTTTCTTCAAAATGTATTCAACATTTCATTTGTGTTCATTCTATATTCTGATTTTGCTTGAATGGTAAAATTACCCATTTCAGTGTCTGCATTGAGGGATGACTGTTTAAATGGCAAAATTAACTATTTCAGTGTCTGTAGTGATGGATCACTCTTTGAATGGGAAAATTACCTATTTCAGTGTCTATAGTGAGGGATCACTGTAATTAGTGAGAGATTATACAGTAAAACATTAAGAACTTAAATATTAATCATTTAAACCTCACTCAAGTAACTTGCGCATGTGTCCTTAGTCGTGTTATGGCAGTGTTCCGACCTGGAACACAGGACTCCAATTAATTTTTTTACTACTTGCATTTTTTCATGAGTGGTGACAAAATAAACTTGCAAAATGATATAACTAATGACTTTGTTCACGAGTTACTGTTGTTACTTACAATGTAATCCAGGAGTTTGGAAATAAAGGGAACTTCAATACTTTTCAATTGGTTTGAATTGTAATTTTTATTATTATTTTGAACACACAAAAAACTACATGTACAGCTGATTTATTTTTCTTGTTTATAACTCAAGTCTAATTTGTACACATAAAAGATACATGAACCAATCAGTCTCACCAGGATTAAACAAGAACATGATAGGGACAAACATTTCATTTTTAGGGGATAGTGATATATGTGACACAAATAACTGATTGGCCATCCTAAAACAAAAAATTAAAAATGCTAGCAAAGCGTGTTATCAGAGGAAATTTACTAAACAGGGTCTATGGACTCACATTTTGAGTGATGTGATTTCTCTCCCCAACCCGACTAGAAAACTGTGAGATGTGGGTGTAGAGTAGTCAAAATTTAGAATATTTACAATAGTCACTTCAACAGACATTTTACTAAACCTTTGTGTAACATAATATAAAAGTAAATGAAATACCCATTACACTATTAAAAAATATTAAAACTGTTTTTAGTTTGATTCAGTAAAATTGTTGTACAACTTTGTTACTGAAAAATATGGTAACCTCCAAAAAAGATTACTGTTGAAATCAGGTGACAGATATCAAGGTACAAATCCTTTCTTCCTACTTTCACAGGTTGAAATATGAAATATACTTAATTACATTTGCTAGCAATCAGATTATAAACTTCAACATAATAATATTTGATCTTGACTGGGTTACGAATAAATGGAATTTCACTTGTTTCTTCAAGGTTCATGTGAAAATTTTCAGCTGGAATCTAGTAGATTGAAACATAATCGCAGACATAATTAATCATTTTCAATTTATGCAAAAGATTATCAAAAGAACAAAATATGATGTTTAAAATGTTTTACACTGCTCACTGACATAAAAAGTGCTTAGAATATGAATGCATTCCATGACAGAAAAGAACAGGGAAGAGACATAAATTCCACAAAGGCCAGTGCTTTCTTTGCATACTGTATTTGGGCAAAATTACAGGAACTGGGGAAACTATTTCATCAGAAGTCCCCCCCCCCCCTTCCACCTCAAAGCATGTACCCTGCTTGTTAAAGATAATATCATAAAAATACTTCCATATTTGTGAATGAAATGGTTTGGCACAAATTAGGTATCCAGCTTCCCTTTGAAAATATAACAGTTGTGTCCTAGTCCATTGTGGATTATCAGCAGACAAATGTATGGTCAAAGTATTAGGCTACATGCTAAACAGCATATTATCTCACAGTAAAGGAATCAATGCCAAAACATGCTTCCTTTTATATTTTTGAATAATGCACATCATTTTCCTGAATTTATATACTTTAAGGTTGGTTGGTCGGTTGTTATGGGTTTAATGCCATTTTTCAGCACATGATAGCCTATACATGGCATCCAGTATATTTGGTGGAGGAAGAACCCGAGAAAACCCCAGGAAGAACCGCCGACCCATGTGAAGCTACTGGCAAGCTTTCTCACATACCCACATTGGCTGAGCCTGAGACTCGAACCCACGAGGACAGAGGTGAGATGTCAGTGATCTGTAAAGGCGAGCGGCTTAGACCACTTGGCCACCCGGGGCCCCTGTACTTTAATGAGTTTTAGTAATGATTTGCTGTATAACATTTAAAACTTTTGCACTTGTAAAGAGACGCAAGAGCCTGAAATCTCAACTTGCATTAACAATTAACTTGTATTTTGTGAGTATGTGAGCGTTAGATTTGAGCCCTGTAATGTGTTTCACTTTTTTTTTTCCTGTCAGCTGTTTTATCAATCTTGATTGTGGTTGTGTGAAGTTATTGTTCCAACAAATATGTAACTCAGTTTCATACTTGGTTTGAGAGAAACAAGATGGCAAATACAGGGGGCTGTCATATTTAGCCACATAAATGGTGTCCTTGGGCGAGACATGAAAAAGGGTTCTTGACCCAAGTACAATGTTCTTGTGGTTCTTTTTGCCCTAATGCCAAAAACCTTGTTCATTTACCACCAAGAACCTCATTCTTGGGTTGAGAAACAACACCACCTCTGAAGTAGGAGTAGACAAGAACAAAGATGGCAGAACATGCTGAGTATTGATCCACCATGTTTTTGCTTCTGAAATCAACTTGTGTTATTAGGGTGAGCACACTCAGTAACAAGCAACAACTTATTAGAACGTTTTCTAGGCATTTGAGTGAAATATGCCACCCCAAGACAGCCATTATGTACTGAAGCAACACCATGAACAGGAAGACACTAATTATTGTTCCTACATAGCTATTTTCACTTGAGAACAACACAATGCTTCTGGCTAGCTAATACTGGTCCAGACTGATAAATTTGGTAACAGCATCAAAACACACTCCATGAGTAAATCTTTCTATTGACCTTGAAAACAATAAAAAATACTGAAAAAACAAATTAGCTTTAAAAGTTCTACTGTGTATCTCATGGTCATTATATAAAACTAGGAGCATGAAAAGGATCCAGACAAATGGGACATTGATGAGTCCACTTCATCAATATGCCACAAGGACTTAGGAATTTTCCACTAACAATGAATATTATTTTACACTGAAATCTGACTATAAAGGTCACTCAACAGACCATAAAATCCTGTCCTTAATGGACAGTTGATTATTTATACTGAGGGTATAGATGCAAAGGACACGAATAAAAGTCTTAAACGTTGTCTCAGATGATCATTTGTCCTTTATAAGCAGGAGTCTTCTATAGCAGGTTACACTGTATACAATGTTAAATCCGGATAATATACACATATGCATATATTCAAACAGATCATCTGTACCTTCGTGTATTTCTTTAGCAACAATAGTTAAGTGTATGTATGTGTGTAAATTACATTAAAGACATAAAATTTACTCATCAGTTGATTGATCAAGTCTGAATGTCACCAAGAGAACTTAAAGTTTAGACTTAAATTCAAGTTAGAATCCAATGATCTGATTGGTTGAAATTTACCCGGTAAGTCTGACTTAAAAGCAACCAATTAAATATAGTATGTCTAGACCTCACTTAAGACCTGTGAACTTAGTGAAACTGAGGCAGTGGTCCCAATTAAGTGGTAAGCAGGATTCTTTTTTATTTTTTATATCATTTTGCCTCTTCTTTCTCTCTGTCTTTTTAGTGTTATAAACCAGGTTGATAAGTGCGAATACAGAAACTTTCCAAATACAAAATTTAGTTACATCATGATACAATTTACTGCCGATAAGTACATATAAAAAATTAATGTATGACCGTCACTAATTTAAAAAATAAGTGTATCTGACCTTCACTAATTTACAAAATTAGAGTAAATGACCTTTACTAATGTAAAAAATAAGCACATATGACCTTCACTAATTCAAAAACTAAGCACATATGACCTTCACTTATTCAAAAAATAAGTGTATATGCTTATTATCCAGATTTTACAGTAATGTACAGTCTAATCTCATTTATCTGATGTCTATTTATCCAGCCTGTGTCTCTCTATCTCTCTCTCTCAATATTATGAATATGACTAATTTGCTTAGATTTTCAACATTAAACATGTTTATCCAATAATAAATATTGTATTTATTAACAGCATCAGATTGTATTGGAAAACAGGTTTGACTGAATGTTTTGTACTGATCATGATGGCATCACTTTTTCTCAAAGCATGCTGTCAAGACACTCACCCTGTAATAGGTTGAAGAAAACCCTAATCAAGCATATCACACAATTTTTGCAATATTTGCTGGTATTCCCGCTGACTGTTAGATGAAACTAATATACCAAGATCAATTCTAGAACACACATTTGTGAGATTTATGCTTGTTTCTAAAAGACTGGGCCAAAAAAATCAACTAAAGGCACGAAAATTGCACATTTTATTTTCAAGCCCAACCTTTATTTCTTCATTAAATCCTATATTCAGAAAATTCCCCCCTTTTTTCCAAATGGATTGGAGAATTTCCCCCCTTTAGTTTCAGTTCTAGAATAAATCCTGAATACTCCGAACAACATGCCTTGACAAAGAGGGGATGGGGGGTGGGGGTGGAGAGATTAAGTGTACCATAAAACTTGTGTGACATTCGATGGTATTGCTGCTGACTGTCAGATCGCTGAACATAACATTTCCTCACGGTACTGTATTCCTTGCGGAACTCTGCTTCAGAAGCAGTGGTAGCAGTCGAATCATTCCTTCGGTGATTGAATCTATGTGGAGACATTGGGTCGTTGTTGAACACTTCATCTGCAATGAAAGTAAAAACTAAAGCTAACTTATACAAACTGTAATTATTCAAACTTCTATCTGTTAATTTACATTATAGTATCTTTCCGCCAAATAATGTTCATGAATTCAATAAATTCATCTTAACCAACAAAGAATTTTACAGTAGATGGAATAAGATATACAGTGGGTGGGACAATGTGTACTGTAGCTTGGATAAGGTGTACAGTAGATGGGACAAGGTTACAGTAGAAAGCTGATTATCCAGATGCCAATCATCCAAACTGCCTGCTGATACCAACTCCCAGTGTCCATGTCCCTCTAAATCATTGGTCAATAGGCATCTTGATTAAAACCAATTATTTGCCCAGCCAATTTTCAGTACAAAATCATCATTTCCTGATGGGTCCAGATGATTGGAGTTTTACTCTATTCTATAGAGCATGGTATTTACTGCCCATGGACCTGTGTATGGTTGACTAGTGTCTTGGATGCACACATACCTGTGTATGGTTGACTAGTGTCTTGGGTGCCCACAGACCTGTGTATGGTTGACTAGTGTCTTGGGTGCCCACATACCTGTTTATGGTTGACTAGTATCTTGGGTGCCCACAGACCTGTGTATGGTTGACTAGTATCTTGGGTGCCCACAGACCTGTGTATAGTTGACTAGTGTCTTGGGTGCCCACGGAGCTGTGTATGGTTGACTAGTGTCTCGGGTGCCCATGGACCTGTGTAGTTTTGGCTAGCGTCTTGGGTGCCCATGGACCTGTGTATGGTTGACTAGTGTCGTGGGTGCCCACAGACCTGTGTATGGTTCATTATTGTCTTGGTTGCCCACAGACCTGTGTATGGTTCACTAGTGTCTTGGGTACACAGGTGTATAGTTACATGCATTTAGCATTGTCTGCACTTAGTTTTAGAGTGTACTGGAACTTAGTTATATGACTCTGTACTAAATTGTGCAGTGTACAGACAATGCATGTATTCCTTCAAAAAGCATTACTTGTACTACTGTGTATAGTGTTCATTATGCTACTTTAGACAATAGGCATTTCTCTGCTTAGTTCAAATATGTACATGTACTTTACTGGGTGCTCTGGTGTGTAGTCAATCGGCTTTTTCTGTATTAAGCTGTGTAGTGTGTTGAGTACTCTGGTGTACAGTCAATAGGCATCTACTATATTAAGCTGTGCAGTGTGTTGGGTACTCTGATGTAGTCAAATAGGCATGAATCCCCCAATCACACATCCTAGTATAGACCTTGCATCTTCTGTACTAAATTGTACCTATTGTACAGTGTTTTGATACTGGGTCATGTATATGATTAATAAACATTTGATCTACATGTACCAAGATTTACAGTTAAAAAACAAGTATTTTATGTACTCTGAACCAATCAGCGTAGATATAGGGCCATGTAGCAATCTTCTTCATGTAATAATAAGATCTCTATATCCAGGATGAAATGGCAGTTTCTATAGTAAGATATCTGCAAAATTCTAAAGTAAGATATCTGCAAAATAATATATTAAGATATCTGCAAAATTCAAATTAGGATATCTGCAAAATTCTATATTAAGATATCTGTAAAATTCTATATCAAGATAAATCTACAAAATTCTATATTAAGATATATCTGCAAAACACTATATTAAGATATCTGCAAAATTCTAAAGTAAGATATCTGCAAAATTCTATATTAAGATTTCTGCAAAATTTTATATTAAGATATCTGCACAATTCAATATTAAGATATCTGCAAATTCATTTCAATATTATGTACTCAGGTTTATACTCTGACTGACTGGAAAGATAAAATTTCAACTAGGATATTACATGCATGTTTGTGTGGGTACATATATGTACTATTTATACATTCATCTGTTTTTAAAGACCTACTATGACAAGGTTTAGCTCTATTACATCATATATATTGGGGGTCACGCTACCAGGTGAAGTGGGCGACTAAGTCACCGAAAAAATGTAAACTTCGCTTTCTTCTATTAAGAAAGTGAAAATGACTTCGACCTGGCATGTTTGTTTTAGATTTACACCGAGTGACCATAGTTTATGGCTTTTGAGATGCTCGCTCAACCCTAATATGGCAGGTGTTCATATCAATTGTGTCAACAAAACAAACTCTTGCACGTTCACAGGCATGTGTTTTAATAGCTGACTGACCAATTAACTCCCCCCACCCGCAATATATTGCTGCCCGATTTTCGCAAGTTATCATATGATGATGAAAACTACTTTCAAAGCTAAATCATCTATATATAAATGACAATTTGTGTTTTGAGAATAGAATTGGTGAAAGCACTTTCTAAATGTATTTTTTTAATATTTTTAACTGCCGTGCTTGCATTACTTTCTTCATAAAATCAGTTTGAAACCATAAGTGAACCTGCTAAGGGGTAATAATGGTGGACATCGCTGTGTCTTGAAAGTACGTCTTCATTAGACTGTCTGTTTTCGTAATTCACTGGGCACATAAATTTAAGGAAATTATATAATTCGTAGAAAGCAAAGTGTAACTATTATGCAATAAAAGATTTAGCCTAAAAATAAAAATGTGTGGGTCAGAAACGAATGGGACAATACTTGTGGAATCGATAAATGATGTAAGGTCAAGGTTGTTTTCTTACATCTCATTTTTTGTGCAAATACAAGAAAAAGTAGCAAAGAAAAAAATATCCAACTAATACATGACGTTGTTATGGCTTTCAATTCAAATGTTGATAGATACCTGCTCCACTTAGTTGTCCTTCAATACTAGCCATAGATGTATATCCTGATTCACTGATGCCACCATCCTCTGAAACTAAACTCGGTATTCGCTTTGATATATCCTCACCAACATACAGCCAGGTTGACTTTCTATAACTTTCCCTATAAACACCTGAAAGCAAAAATAAAAGTAAGAGTTACAAATTATATATTGCTGTATGTCAGTCAAAGTCTAATACATGCTGATACCTATGGACAGCTGACAAATACTGTTGCTAGGAATGATGTTGGGCTACTGAAATTTCATGCAAGTAGCCAACAAAGAACAAGAATGAACAAAAATTCAAATGTTTAGGCCATTTTTCCTGTGTCATCATTGCTGGGCTCATAGGTACCTATGTATATAAAAGGGTTTGATGGCATGTCAGCAAAATAATGACTATATGGTGCCAATTAAAAGTAAAGTAGTAAATATGGAATTATAAAGAATTGCACATACAACTTGAGCAAGATAAACCCTTCCATACAAATGTAAATATGAAGTGCTACAATTAAAAAATATAAAAGGTAAAGATGTTAAAATTCTGTAAAATGTATATAAAATAAAAGATAATTGTAAAAAAAAATATAAAATCCTTAAAATATATAGCCAAAATTCTCTGGTGGTACATCATAATGAAGTTCCTTAATTGAGGACACATGAAAACACTGCAGTCTGTCTCACAGGGTAGAAGTCGATACACTCTACAAGATTGTGTTCCACTGTCAGTGGACGATGGCAGCATATGCACTCTGGTCAAGGTTCACCCTTCAAGAGGTATGAATAAATCAGGTATGTCTGTCCTATAGCGATCGGTACAATACCACCTCATATCTGCAATTTGTTCCAGGGATCAATTTAGTAGCTGGCCTGCCAGACCATGGCCTGTGGGTTTTGAGACAGTTAATGCTGAAAGTCGCAGCCCCACAGGGCCAGTTACATTTTCCAAACAATTATTTTTATTTGATTGGGAGGGCCAGTTGATTTTCTGCAAGGCCATTTGATTTCCATGTGAGCTGACCTTACTGGCCAACAGAAAAATCTGTGTTAAGTAGACACCTATGTTGTTCTGTATAAGGGATGTAACTCTCCAATGACAGATATTTGATGTCCCAAAGCTTGTTTGTGGAATTTTGATTCCAAATATTTTCCCAAGTATATAGAACATGCCAATTTATATAATATCTTAAGTTAGTATAAGCAATCTTCCCATTTATTACCCTTATTATTAATTTGACTAGACAGCCAAAAGTACATAATACTTTTTCTAGACTCTATGAACAAATCACGTTTCTGTAGGATTTGGGATACTGAAAGTAAGGTTTCTCAAAGCTTGCAATGTGGAAATGGATGCTGAAAAGATGATGAAATTTGTTTTTCTTTTAGATCTTTCAATGTAGTTCAAATATTTTAATATGTTTGTAATTTCTGTGGCAAAATGGGGCTTTATCCAGCAACTGGGTCAAGATGGTACCATGGGTGTTGCATCTGAAACTCCAACCATGTCTCCATCTTTTGAACTGTCTGTATACATGGCCATATTAGTGGGACCCGATTTCACTGAATTTACTATGAAAAATGAGAGGAATAATGTTGAGGACTTTTTGAATTGGCAAAGATCAAATATTGTTTGAGGGGGGGGGGGGGGGGTGATCATGAGAGTTGTGAGTTTGGAACAAAGAATTTTGCAGTATTTGCAACATTTAATTTTGCTGTTTCTAAGCGAATGAAAGGCGAAATGAAATTTGGTTATTAGTGTACTAGGTTTGGGATTTGAGCCTAAAGAATACCATCTATACTCGTGCATAAGCCTATACCAACTGCAAACTGCACAGACCCAGATCTGCCATTGCATTATGCAACGGCAGATCAGGGTCTATGTTGTTTGCATTTGGACCTGGCCTATACGGGAGTATATACAGTAAATCATATGTTGGATCAGATGGATTTGAAGATAGTCTGGTAATATACTGAAGAGCCCATTTCATTTTTCTGAGATAAAGTGATGGTTTCATTTTCCTCAGCAAAAAGGTTTTCTGAAGGAGAAGTTTTAACTGCTCCCTGACAAGGTCCTGTTTCTGTAGCAAATCAAGAATATGCTGCTAAGATTTAACCACTGATCTAGCACTCAAAGAAATTTTTTGTCAGACAAAGGCCCATGGCAAGTGGCCTGAAAAAAATCACATAAAATCCACAAAACCAACAAGGCCAATTTTTCACTCTTATTTTGATACCCAACTCCTTCTGGAAAATTGAATAAATTAGAATTCTGAATACTCGTGACATACACCTATGCTCTTGTGATCTCTGAATATATGCCTTCAGCTGTGATCTCTGACTATATGCCTTCAGCTTTGCATTCAGGTCAATGTACAGTCTGTGTATTTCATCGCGATCTGTAGGGATGAGTATTTGGGGTCCTTAGAGTAGTTTCATTTTCTGAACAGTGCAAAAATCTCAATGTTTCTTGATCTAAGTTGAAAACAGAAATGACGTTGGAGTATGTTACGACTAGGGGTAATGTAACAAAAGAAAAGACTCAAACAAGCTTTCAAGATTTAAAACACAAATATTTAATTTCCTAAAATATAAAAATATTTCAACAAACAAAGTGAAAGAATTAAAAATAAATTACAGTACAGACTATCCTTAAAAGTCCTAAATTGTTCTCATGTTCACTGATCCGGAAGTTAATCCAAATTATTCAGAATGAAACCACCACTGTGCTGATGTACTAAAAAGAATCAGTAATATCCAAGTAATCCTTGTGAATATAGAATATCACACAAGTTTTAGAGATGTTTCTGATAATTCCAATGGAGCTGTATAATTCTTAAATATCAGTAGTTAATCCCAAAAAGTAGTGTCTGGAAAGTATTTTTGAAGTGGCAGTACTAAATCCAAAATGTACTGTATAATAATATCTCTGAAGCAGAATATCACATACAAAGAACCAATTTCGTTAAAGACCTCTCAAGCTGACGAAACTATGTTGAATGATGAACGCTGTTTTTACATCTTATTTTATAGCTTCTGTACTGCGTCATTGAAACAAATAAAACCCATTTCTTATTCTGTCTTAAATAAACAACTCTGTATTATTCATCTTATTAAAATGATTCATCCAATGAATTGCGAAATCCAGGTCCGCACAAAAGTGCCCACGCACTGTATCACGTGACATGACTAATGCTTCAAACGATAATATTGATTTTCCCAGGACCAATGTACTGGGTGACATTGAAATTACCGTATATGTGTACTCTGCAAAATGACACCTATTAGACTATAATACAGAGATCATAAACTAATAAAACTATACCATTATTTAAAAGAAATGATACATAATTCCGTAACAGAGTAGCATTAGTCTTTTTGCTTTCAATCAATCAGTAATAACAGTAGCTTCAAGTTTTGCATCAGTTTGTACGATAGTACTGTGGATGTGTCACAATTATAGAAAACACTCACTCTGTATCAACAGAATCAGTGTCGAACAACAGATTGAACTAAATAGATTTAAATACAATGTAATTATCTCAGTTTCTATCGGGGGCTTTTATAAGTCACTAATCACCAAGATTAGCTTAATTTTCAAACAATCGCATATGGTACCACTTGATATATTTAACCAGTGATGCATTACCAAGTCAGTTTGAGCAAGGGACAGCTCATTGATATTCACGCAGAGCAAGAGAGCATTACTTGGAGATAACCAATGAAGTAAAGAAAACAGAAATAGTACTTGCCCATTCATAGGTCACATGCTTTGCTTCGTACACAAAGGTAAAGCTTTGGATACAATTAAACAGATGATCTTCATAAGCTAGGGGCTACAAATGGAGCCCCAACTGGGGACTTAATATTAATAATTTACTAGTGTCTTTAAAGAAAAATGCAGAATTTCATCAATGCACTCAAGGTTTCTTTCAGGCAAATTAGACAAAACTTTATATTTGACAGGCCTGATGGGCAACTCAAATAGAATACAGGAGTCTCAGGCCCAATCTAGATTAAAATGGGGCCCCTGACATTGGGCTATCCAATTTGTGTTAGCTCTGAGCTGATCCATACACAATCAAGCTTCAGTCAAGTTTAGATCTTATTAAAGACCTTCAGGCCTGCTGCCCAATCTGTGCTTGCAATGACTCTTATTAAATCGAGGGCTTTTGACACATGTCTCTATGGCATCACAGATTATTTGATATGTGGAAGGAAAGTCAGTTTACATTTAAAAAAATGCCTTAAAAATTTGGTCTCCTACACAACAGGCATAAGAAAACTGTCAAAACAGTCTTGGGTTATCATGAATTCCATGTAATTGTCAGAAGTGCATGCAAACAGCTGTAGATTTTAGAAAACTAAAACTTGTTTTCTTCTGCCAACCTTGGAACTCTTTTTAAGCATATCTACAATTGACGTTCAATAATTAATCTGTAACAGATCAAAAAGTCGTTGATATACATGTATAATGATCACTCAATTACTGGATTCTATCATTTCATTACGCTTTCGAGTTTGATGTTGAAAAGGGTGGCTGACAATATATTGCCCTGAGGTACACCCATATAATGAAGATAGCATTCAGAAAGGATGGTGGAACCTATCACAACTCTGAAAATTATATCTTTCAAAAAATTAGACCTAAAAATAGATAGAGAGCCCCTTAGACCTAGGTTCAATAGGTCATGTTATACTTCTGTGTGGTTATGAGCTTTCTCCAAGTCAAATAAGATGACTACTATATCTACTTTTTTATAAATGCAATAACTGCTTCAAATCTGACTAGATGGTCTTTTGTGCTTCTCTGGAGGTTTGAATCTGCACTGAATGTTTGACAGTAGTATGATGGACTCAAGATATCAGAGAAATCTGTCATGTATAATTCATTCCATGATTTTGCAAATACAACTTGTTGGTGATATAGGATGATAGCTGGAAGAGCTGGTATGGTCCCTTCCTTTTATTTAAAGTGTTTAGTAGTGTATTGAGAGTTGCATCAAGTTACCATCTATACTCGTGTATAAGACAGGTCCAAATGCAAACAACATAGACCCTGATCTGCCGTTGTATAATGCACTGGCAGATCAGGGTCTATGTTGTTTGTTCTACTGATTAGTCCTTACAAACTGCATAGACCCAGATCTGCTGGCGCATTATGCGACGTCGGGCTATTGGATTTGCTCAGCCCTGGAGGAGAAGTACAAATTCAACCTAGTGACATATGTTCTCCAAATTGTCCTCTTGGTCTCTCTAATGGTACGATGAGATTTAGCTTGGTGTACACACACACACATATATATAAATATATATGATGACACAAAAATTTATAACGGTGCAAATACAATAGTTTCCCAACAAATGTTGTATTTATTCAGATTTTCAGGTGATGGATTGGCATTTAACTTTGTAATGACCATTTTCTGTTCCCTGATGGCATCTTTGCAAGCATCATCATCAAACCCTGGTAATGTTGACATGTTTAGGAATCACCAAAGTTTCTGGTATTTTATTCACATAAACATCTGGGGTATTTTGTAAATAAGTGTATTGCATCCACTATGCTGTCAATATTATCATTTGTCAAATTTGATTTAAAGAGGGTCTGAAATGTTTCCCAATCTACCTTGTTCAATTTCCATCTCTGCCCTTGAGGTCTGGGGGTATGGGTACTTCTTAAGTATATTTGAAAATGGTCACAACCACATCGGTCATCACCAGCTTCCCAAGATAAAAGAGATGCAAGGCAGATGGTAAAATCTAAGGATGAGTCAGATCATGTGGTAGGATGCCGGTTGGTATATGACTTATCATTAAAATGGCAAAGACTGTGTTTTGAAACAAAGTCTTCTATTTTCTTCCCAGGCTATAAGGTCGGAATACCAATGGTGTGAAAGGATGATACATGGAATATAATGAGCAGGGTCAGTAAGATGGATATATCATAGTTACATCAATAATTGTTTTCATTTTATAATGATTACCAGAGCTGTTATCAATAAATGCATTGCAAAAGGTCTCACTTACTGCAATTTCTTCAGTTGGGGTCTTACATAGAGGAAATTTGTGGAAACAAAAGGAAGGGAATATATCCAACAATAATGGGCCATTAAGTCTACAAAATGATGATGTAAAGTGTTGGCAATCAAACTCATGTATGCAACAGTTCACATTTTTTTAGCTGGACAACAAATCTGCTTGAAATCGTGTATGATATTGGTGCAATAACTAAAGGTGCATATAAGGGACAATCACTCTACTCATTTATGATACTGTAACTTACAAAACGAATCTTATAGGAAGTCAGTTATCTGAAAATTAAACTAATCTGAGATCTTATCAATATAAAGCTGCACACCATATTTGGTTGAAATCTGACAATCCCTGTTAAAGTTATGCTGCAGAAACCAAAGTTTAGGCAGAAGGGTAACCAGGAGACATAACTTCTGTAAATTAAAGCCCAAAATGCTAGAAACAGCATTAATTCAAGGTCTCATCGATATAAAACTGCATACAAAGTTGTATTGAAATCCAAAAAATCCACAGTACATTAACCTTGGATAAAGCGAAATCAGAAGTATAGTAAATAAGGCCATAACTCATGTAAATGATCTTGTGGAATGCTAGACATCAAAATCATTCAAGGTCTTATCAATATAAAGCCGCATGACAAAATCTGGTTCAAATCCAACTATCCTTGCTAAAGTTATCTTGCAGAAACAAAGTTAGGAGGCAGAGCAACCAGGGTCCATAACTCCTCTAAATAAAGGCATGACTTTAAATCTACGCTATTTGAGATCTGACCAATATACAGCTGCAAACCGAATTTGACTGAAATTCAACTATTCCTAGTAAAACTATCTTGCAGATAACCAAACTGTTGTTGGATAGATGGACAGCTGAAGGGACAAATGGACAGATGTGATAACAATGGTGTTCCACATACTTTGTTGAATGGGGCAAATATAAATATTGTTCTGAATAATTTGAATGGTAAAATTTGATACAGTGCATCTAAACATAAAATCGTAAAAAGTCACAGGGTTTATTCCAACAATAAAATGTTGGGTCTCCCGTCCCTAGGATTGGGAATTCTTTTTATCATGAAACAAGTATTATGGGGAATTTTAACACACAGACTTCCGGTTTCTAACCTACTATCCTTCGTCACTCATACTGTAAAATTTTCAGATGTCCCTTTGTAGGAGATGGACATCAGACTTCTAGAGACTACACACGTTAAATTGCAAAAAAAGTGAATACAGTTGTGAATTATATTAGTTCAATGACCTCATTTTTTTCAGATCAGCTACCTTGTACGAATTACACAATAAAAATATATTCTGTTACAAGTAGTGTCATTAACTGCCCTGATTTCCACCTGTAAAATTAATTACACACAATAAGACTAGGGTAGATGATGATGATGATGATGATCATCATCATCATCATCATCAAAAGCTTTCTTTAAATGGTGATCAATTTATCAGGTATCCCTGAAGGTTGCTGATTTCTTTCTATTATGCCAGGAGGGAGAAGTTACTTCTCTGCATGGTCTCTAGATGGACATCTGGATAAAGTTTCTTGTCATCTAATTGTAGTTTAGGAGTTATAACGCCAAGACACAGAATTAGGTTTTAGAGCTATATTTTCTCCATGAAGATCCTGAACTTTGAAACGGGAACTAGATAATATTATAGTCATCATGTATTTCTGGGTAATGTTCTGTCAAAATCTCTCCAAAGATATTAATTATAGGCTAGAAAAGTTGATATTAAAAATGGTTGGTTGATTGGTTGGTTGGTTGGTTGGCTCTTTGAGCACATTAATGGCTATATCATGCAGAGGAAATTGGAGCTAAGTGTCTTTCTCAAGGACACATAGAGGCAGCAGACCTGGCTGACCTGGGCAGATATTCAACCTGTGACTCTTGTGTTACAAGTCCAATGCTCTACCAGCTAAGCTACTGACATGCACAAATGGACAATGGATGGACAGACAAACACCAGAGCATAATATCGCCTGTCTTGATGTTTGTATAACTATCTTATAGCTCTTTCTAAGCACTTTCACCTCATCCTGGACCTTCAAAATTCTTGTTCTGGACTGCAATGATCCAAAGCTCAGCATCCTGTGGATGTCTGATAACTACTGATAACCAGCCCTGGACCCTCACTTTACAACAGTGAATCCTATGGAGATATATGTAAATTTTGCCAACAGGTTTATAAAAAATAATCCCCATTCAGTTAAGTCTTAACTGAAAGAGTATAAACAATCTAAATTCGAAATCGAAAGGATATGAGAATACTGAAACAACGAAACTAGAATACAGTAATAATCAGTCAACATGATTTATCTTTTTTTGGGGGGGGGGGGGATGTTATAGACTTGTCTTGAATATTTACAGGTATATGATTTTCTGCCCACTAACAGACTCCCTCACTCATCCCACCCTATCTCACATGGACCTCAGTTTTCCCTTCTAGACTCCAAGTTTCTGAAGATTGAGGATCCAAGATTCCCAGTGTCATGGATTCACTGTGAGCACTGTATCTACAAGAATCCCCTGCTTGTAACAGGACAAATTTGTATTTCATAAAATGCAATGACAATAAAACTTCTATCTTCCCCTCTAAACTTCCTCCCTTTTCTTGTTTATACCTGTGTCATCATCAGATGAGTTTTCTTCATCTTCTTCTCCCTCCTCCTCCTGGGATTTGCTTACTGTGTTCCGCTTAAGCTGCCGTTTCACAACACCATTGCTACCATTCAACCCTTCCATACTGGTTGACTCGCTCATGTTAGACTGTGACCCTGAACTCTTGCTGGATTTTGACAGAGTGGAGTTAACTGAGCAAGACTCATATATGGAGCCAGATCTATTCTGATCAGTATTTGGAATGTCTCTCATATTGTCATCATTTTGCTCATTGTTTTCCTGAACATCAATAGCATTGCCTCTTTTAAGTATCTGATTTTTTGGTAAATCATCACCAGATCTATACTTTTCGGGAACTTTTGCCTCTTCTTCTAGTTTGTCTTGTACATCGAGGATGAAGACCCTACCATCCATATCCTCCACTTCTCGTAAGAAATTAAAGGCATCACTGACAATTTTTTGATTTTGTCGCCATGTAGATACTCTCTCATGCTGAGTCTCACCATCAGCTTTGTCTCTAAACTGTACCATAGAACCGTCAATTTCTGTATTGTCTTTGGCATCTTCACAATCTTGAATAGGACGGGTATTGTCTACAGATGTAATAATTGTGAACTCTTCAGCTGAATCATCAGTTTTGCCTACTGTTGTAAAATCCTTCCTTGAAGACTGCTTACAATTTTGATCATTATTTTCTTCTGAACATTGTTTTAAGTCAGTATTTGTTACCATGGTAACTATTTTATATTCACCCTTGGATTTGTGGCTTGCCTCTTTTGAAGATGACTGGGTCAGGTTGACCTGATTTGAGCTCTGACCTGGAAATCCTATCTCTAACCCATTTTCTTCCTCCGAGTCTTCAGGGTTAATCACAGATGTGATTATCCGATAATCGTCACCATTTTCCTCTACAATTAC
The DNA here is from genome assembly GCA_029931535.1 of Margaritifera margaritifera. NCBI lineage: Eukaryota > Metazoa > Mollusca > Bivalvia > Unionida > Margaritiferidae > Margaritifera > Margaritifera margaritifera. The sequence continues at coordinate 5,752,514 of JAQPZY010001665.1, read as the reverse complement.
CTGTTTTAGGTCTCCAATTTCTTTATTTTTAAGCTGATTTTTCTCCTGAGGTCTCTTTACCTGAAACTCGGAAATTTCAGATGCACTATTTGACCTTTGAACAATTTGGTTAACATCATCATCACTGCTGTAATCTGATTGGGGCAGAAATGCAAATGTCTCACCGATACATAGAGATGTTTTCGTTACTGGCACATTGTGTGGATGATACTGCACTGGACCTTCTTCCATGGTACTTGTGTATTTTTAATCATTTCATGAACTATGGGGAGGTTACTCCATTTCTAAACTCCTTACTCTGCAAAATAAAAGTAATTCACAGTTACAAAACAAAGTACACACAAATAACATTTTTTTTTTCAATACTGGAAAATCAATCCCACTATACTACATCTCTGACATTTAGATTACTTTGGGCTTGTCTGATTTAGCTTTAAATCTCTATCAGATGAAACAATTTACTAAAATGGTTGCAACAAGTACCCCAAGTAGACCTTAGATCATTCAACTGGCTGACATTTGTCCAGTATTCAATGCAAGAGCAGCTGACCAAAAAATTGGGGTCAGGAGGATGCTTTCTGTTGAACTTTCTTCCAATGCTGTTGCTTGCAATTATGTAATGAAAACAACTGCTTCAAGGTTTCTCCAACTTTTGCATCTTCATTGATATTTAACATCAGCATCACTTGTTTAATATTGAAAGGCCCTTATGCCAGAGTGATTTGTGTCAAAGTTGGTTTAATTCAGTTCAGAAGTTTTGTTTTAGATAAAGTTGTGTACATTTTTTTGTGCTTGTAGTAGTGGCATTCATATTTGTATAAATCATTTGTATAAATCATTTGTATTGTATAAATCATTTGTATAAATCATTTATATAAATCATTTGTATAAATCTGAAAGGCATTCAAGCTGGGACACTTTATGTCAAATTCTGTTAGGAAGTTTTTAAAAGAAGTTATTAAATGTTTCTTTTCTTAGTAACAGCAGGCATATTTGATGGCAAATTAACATCATCTATACAACATAAAGCCCTTCATACCAGGATGCTTTTGTATGCTACATCATGCTTACAAAATGCTGCTTACAGCATAATAAACTTGTCTCAAATTCTTAGTTTTTGAAGATTGTGGCATCAAATTTGAAGTAAGTTTTACCTGTAATTTTCCTACAAGCAAAAAAAGCACCAAAGTACAATGAATTACAATGAAGTAATATCTATTTACCTCAGCTGCATTTCTTGTTTGAGCAGCTTTGATTTCTTTAAACACTTCGACCAATTGTTGTGACTGGCACTTAAAGAAATTGCCAAAAAATGCAAAGTATTCCAAATGAAAGTGACATAATATGGTGAGATTAAAAACCTGAACTCTGGCATCCTAAGAGAAAACCTCAAGAACTGCTTTCTAAAATTGTATTTCCTTATTTAATGTTGAACTTGTAGAATATTTTGGGCAATTCTACTTTTCAGATGACTCCTGAGTATGAAATTATCAAATTTTTGAGACCTACATTTTATTATTTCCAAAAATGGTGGCATCAAATAAACCTGTTGTAATCAGACATGGGTTGGAGTACACTATACTCAGTTGCTTTGTAATCCCAAGTCATGCACATCCAAGTACACGTATCCATACTTACACTTATAATTTTAATGAGTGCAAGTACTAATATCCATGCTTATACTCTTAATTTTAATGAGTTCAAGTACTAATGCCCAAACTTATACTCATAATTTTAATGAGTTCAAGTACTCATACCCAGACTTATGCTCATAATTTTAATGAGTTCAAGTTCTCATACCCAGACTTATACTCATAATTTTAATGAGTTCAAGTACTCATACCCAGACTTATACTCTTAATTTTAATGAGTTTAAGTACTCATAACCAGACTTATACTCATAATTTTAATGAGTTCAAGTACTCATACCCAGACTTATACTCATAATTTTAATGAGTTCAAGTTCTCATACCCATACTTATACTCATAATTTTAATGAGTTCAAGTACTCATACCCAGACTTATACTCATAATTTTAATGAGTTCAAGTACTCATACCCAGACTTATACTCATAATTTTAATGAGTTCAAGTTCTCATACCCAGACTTATACTCTTAATTTTAATGAGTTTAAGTACTCATACCCAGATTTATACTCATAATTTTAATGAGTTCAAGTACTCATACCCAGACTTATACTCATAATTTTAATGAGTTCAAGTTCTCATACCCAGACTTATACTCATAATTTTAATGAGTTCAAGTTCTGATACCCAGACTTACAATCATAATTTTAATGAGTTCAAGTACTCATATCCATACTTATACTCTTAATTTTAATGAGTTCAAGTACTCATGCCCATTCAAGTACACATACCCAGACTTAAACTCATAATTTTAATGAGTTCAAGTACTCATACCCAGACTCATACTCATAATTTTTATGAGTTCATGTACTCATACCCAGACTTATACTCTTAATTTTAACAAGTTCAAGTACTCATACCCAGACTCATACTCATAATTTTTATGAGTTCAAGTACTCATACCCAGACTTATACTCTTAATTTTAAAGAGTTCAAGTACTTGGAATTATACTCATACTTTCAGTTGTAAATGGTTAAGTACTCAATAGCTAGATTTTGCAGTACATCAGATCTTTTGGCAATTAAACTGAAGAATCTTTCTTCCTTAACATTTCAAATTAAAAACTGATGTTGATAAATGTACATGTACTACTGATAAGTTAATCTAAACAAAAGCAGAAAATGTAAGGATTGCTTTATTTTCAAAGAAAATTATCGTTTCTTTTTATGTGACCTTTATCTGTGTACCCAGAAAGAATATATTTTTAAGATCTACTGGAAGAGACCCTGGATGTTTAATCCCCTATTTACTGGAGCAACCAATCCTCTCTGTGTGTGTGTGTGTGTGTGTGTGTGTGTTATACAGTGTATGTGGACTCAGAAAAACATATCTAGTAAAAATAATTCAACACACATATCTCACTGACATAACAGGAACTGCGGAAGCTCAGTAGTTAGCATGCTGCACCTACAACTGAAATAGTGGAAGATCAAATCATGACATCGGATCAGCACGGGTTGGCTACTGTAGTGTTCCATTGGGCAAGGCACTACTAATTGCCTGGGCATTAAATTATCTACTTGTGTTGCCGTATCATAAAACGCCCAAACCAGAAGAAAACACTGATATTATATCAACAGACTTGACTAGATTGTTAATCTTTGCTTTCTCTAAGCCATTAGTGTCATCACAGCTGACTAGATACCCACTGTAGTGAAACAGGTTAATCAACAAAAATGTTTTTTATTGGGGGAGAGGGGGATATGGTTTTTTGATGTGTTGGATTTTTTTCATCAAACTAGGCTAAAAAGAATTCCAGGAATTCAAGACAAGACCATTTCTTCTTTTAAGCTGCATTCTTGAATGATAACATTTTCAAATTAGCCACTGAGGCAGCCTTATTGGATTTGAGCTTAGCACCAATTTATTAAGGACAAATTAGACACCATTAGAAAACTTTTGGTGAAAACCACATGATTCATATGACCATCCATTCAGGAGAATTTGAGACAAGATTTTCAATACGCTCCTTGTGGCAGTAATATTTGAGGTCAGATTGGCACTATTTTCATTCTGAACCAACTAGATATCATAATAAGTCTTCTGGTGAAAACCCCATGTCAATATAACTTTCCATTTAGGAGGAGTAGCAATAACAAGATAGCTGCCAGCGTGGCCACACTGGATGTCAGATCTGCACCATTTTCATTTAGTACCAACTTGACATCATAAGAAATCTTTTGGTGAAAAACCAATGTTGATATGACTTTTCATCTAAGACAGAGTAGCAATAAGATTTTCAACATTGCTGCTGTGGTGGCCATACTTTAAATCAGATTGGCACAATTTTTTTTTCAGACCAAGACACCATACAAAGTCTACCTGTGAAAACCCAAAACTTCCCATTTAGGAGGAGTAGCAATAACATGATCTTCAAAATGACTGATGTGATGACCATAATGGATGACAGATCAGCAATTTTCATTTAGGAGAAACGACATCATAAGAAGTGCTTTAGCGAACACCCAATGTTGACATCACCATCCATTTAGGTGGAGTAGCAATAACAAGATTTTAAAAATGGTCAATGTGGTGGCTATATTAGATGTCCGGACAAGACCATTTTCATTAAGACAGACTAGACAAATATAAGAAGTGTTCTGGTGAAAACCCCCATGTCAATATGACTTTCCGTTCTGGAGGAGTAGTGATAACAAGATTATCAAGATGGCTGCCATGGTGGCCATATTGGATGTCAGATTGGTACCATTTTGATATAGGACCAAGTAGACATCATAAAAAGTCCTTAAGTGAAAATGACATGTTGATTATGAGCATCTATTTAGGCGAAGTATCTATCACATGATTTTCAAGATGGCCACTTTGGTGGCCATACTGGATGTTCGAGTGTAACCGTTTTCATTTAGGGCCAACTAGATATCATAAGAAGTCTTTGGTGATAATCCCACAGCGATATGACTTTCTATTATTATGTATGATGTTTATATAATATTATAAATATTTTAGGAAATTATAAATGTTTCTTGACTTTAATATTTGCTCAAACCATAATGTTATGTACAAGGTTTACATGTTTAGCTATTGTCCTTGAATTAGGCTGTTCACTTAGTATATGAGTTCAAAGACGGTTTTGGTAAACAAGTTGCTTATTTAATTTGAGGTCAGGGTTGATTTTGTTTACAGATAAAACTAGAATATCCTTTAGAGTTGTGTGTTAAAAGTCACATACACCATATAATTTTCTAGAACATTCTGTCATGTGACCTATCTTTATATATACCATGTTTAGTAGACAGTTTTCAGTTTTCGACCTTACCATCAGTCTACAGAGAGTCATTACAGTTGTGAAAAATCATTCCAGATTCAGAGAGGAATTATTTAAAATATTCATTGGATTATAAAAGTGCTCATAGACTTCTGGATTTTGGATTTTGAATTGATGATTTTGGAATTTATGTGAACATATTCAAAGATATTCTGGAGAACTTCAATTTGGCACATCAGCACATTAAAGACTACTGGCACATCAGGTCATTACAGACTATCGGCACATCATTACATTCAAGGCTACTGAAATTCATTCGGAACATTCTATATTTAGGACTTGTGATTAGGACACTTAGGATTATTTGGATTTTAATTTATGTTACTGTAAGTGTCTTTTGATTTTCATTTTAATTATCTAGAAATAAATTGATTTTTACTTGATTTGTTGGTTTCATTTTCTTTCTGTTACAATTTTCTTAGACCATAGAGTCATAACACTATTCAAAAGGAGGAGCAATACAAAATTTCAAGATGGCTGCCATGGTGCTGTGGCAGCAATACTGGATATCAGATCAACACAAATTTTATTTATGACCACCTAGAGACCATAAAATGTCCTCCATTGAAAACCCCATGCTGATTTAACTTTCCATTCTGGAGGAGAAGCAATAGCAAGATTTTCAAGATGGCTGCTGTGATGACCATATTAGATGTCAGATCAGCCCAATTTTCATTTAGGACAAACTAGACATCATAAGAAGTACTTTAGTGAAAACTCCATGTTGACACGACCATCCGTTCAGGTGGAGTAGCAATAACAAGATTTTCAATATGGTCATAGTGGTGGCCATATTAGATGTCTGGGCAGAACCATTTTCTTTATGGACCTGAACTAGACATCATAAGAAGCCTTCTTAAGAAAATTTCATGTCGATATGATTTTCAGTTCATCAGAAGAAGCAATAAATGATTTTCAAGATGGCTGCTGTTGTGGCCATATTGGATGTCAGATCAGCACAATTTTCATTTAGGACCAACCAGACATAACAAGAAGTCTATCAGAGAACATCACATGTTGATATCACCATCAAATCCTCAGGAATAGTGATAACAAGATTTTCAAGATGGCTGCCATGGCAATCATCAAAGTGGTTTAGGAGGAGTAGCAATAACAAACTCATAGTAACAGACGGCTGGACGAGAGACAACGGGCAACATACAACAGGCCATCCAATAAACTCTTCTGGTCTATGACCAGTAGAACTCAAAATCAGAAAAGTTGCAGGTTATAGTGATTAAATTTCAACTGAAGGAATTTTATTAATTACCAGAGTATATGAATCATATATGAATCAATGTTGGCTTTGCTTTAGTCTGTAACTATAGTCTAACAAAAAAAAGTTGCTTGTTTCTGAACAAAAATAATTCATGCATAGATTAGAGGAATCTGGTATGCAGTGAAATATGATATAATATATTTCTCTTTTATCCAAACACTATACAACTAGGCAAAATGGCAATGTTAAAAGTACTATAGTTGTAGTCATGAATACTTTTTAAAAAGTACTCATGCTCATAAGTCCTAATTAGGAAAGCCAGAAGTACTTGTACTCCAATTTAGCAAAACAAACCTACTTGAACTTGAGCACCTTAAAAAGTACTCTGTCACATTTATGGGAGTAATACACCCTGAAAAACTTGATAGAAGAAAACATTCTTGGCTATTTTTTATTCGTCTGTCATGTACAAGTTCATTAAAGCTATAATGTTGCAATAATACATTCATCATCATAGACAGGTTCTGATACAAGGTCAAAAAATAAAAATATGTGTAGTTCCGGTAACCCGACACCTTATTTTAATGGCCCCTATTCTATAAAGTTGTATGTGTTTATCATGTATGCAACAAAAAAATTAGTTACCAACCATGCCCTGTTTTTCACCTTTCAACTGATAACTTTAGATTGGAAACTGACAGAACACAAGCTGGATACAAAAAATCTAATACATGTAAAAAAGTAAATATCGACCTTTCTACCATATCTTTTTTACACCACTGACAGAAACACTAATAATTTTTTCTTTGGCCTAACTGTCACATTGCATACCTTGTATTAATATAATGCACAAGCTTCAATGAGCTCAAATATGTAAAAAACAATTTATCCCATAATAGAATTTTAGCACTTACTCTCCATTTATGAATCAACACAAACACTTATTTCACTGTTAACATAAGCCACAATATGATGGATCTTGAAAACAAAAACTACACATTGTGAAAATGCACAAATATAACAAATTACAGAATTACTACCATAGTTTTCATGCTGCATTATATATAATATGACATTGGGATGGCAGGAATTTTTCTAACTCTTTAAATGAGACAGGGATTCATTTCAATAAAAAAATAATACATCTGGCAAGTGAAAAATTTAGAGTGTATTTGTGGCGCTGTCTGCATATTTTTGCTTTCAGGTCACTGACATGTTCAAGTGTAACATATTTTTGACGTTGCATAAATGTTGTATGGGACTAACTTTCCTATCAAAGGAATGTGCAGAAAAGCATAATTCAGCAATAAATCAAACAGTTATTAGTTTGAAAATAAAAATTCCTGATCATGCCACAGCGCTGCCATGATGGACGGCAAAAGACATGGAAAAATAAAGGAGAATCGCCTAATTATCTTCACAATGTTAAATAAAAAGGTCTAAGTATTATTTACATCAATTAGAGAATTGGTGGATTTATTTGGTTTTGCTAAAAATAAGGCAATTATCTGTTTCACACTATCTCTATATTAATTTGCCATCCTGATTAGTATCCAAATAACCAATCTTGTGACCATGTCATGTGCATGAAAGAGGTCATAAATTACTGACGAGCTATATTCCTTTTGCAATTTTGCATCTAAAGTTTGAAACTGATGATATATATGTAAATAACTATATAATTATTGCCCTGCATTAAGCAGTGTTGCATCTTGAACAAGCACAGGGGTCATTTTCCCACCCCAACCCTACAAACTGTCAGTTTCCATTTACATTTAACAAAATCCCATATCCTGATCATTATATGGGGACAAAGGTACATAAAATGTCCCCTTGACAGCTTAACCAAGGTGCAATACTGGTTAAGGTGTGCAGTATATTAATTTCACAAGATATTTCAGCCATTTGAATGAAAATGTACCTAAATAACTAAAATAAATCCATATAAGAAAGGATGCCTGATTGGCAGAAGTAACACACTGACAACATTGTTGCAGAACTAAATTATTGTCTCATTTCAGTGTAGCTGTTGTGTGGTGTTTTTCTTAGAGTGGTTTTAGTTGGCTAATAATTAGGTGTAAAACCCAGATCAGCGCAGAATCGAATTGTTACATGTGTATATTTTTCACATTAACAAGCCTTATGTGCTGGCATGAATATTTAGACCATGTGATATCAATATACAATGCATTTGTAAATTTCAAAAAGTCATTTGTATCTCGATTCTTAATGTGTTCAACTCCACAGGCTTTTAATCTGGCAATTTTGGCAATCACAGTAAATGCCAGGTGCTAGGCATGCAACATTCAATACATGTACGAGAGGCAACCTAAGATTGCACTAACCTGTCTAATTACAGGTCTCATGCAACTATTTGAATTCAACACATGTACAAGTTATTACAAAATAGAAAATATAAAAAAATCATACTCAATTCTTACTTCAGTACTCCACTTCACTGGTTTTTCATAGACATATAATGGACAGGGCAAAACATATGTTGTGCAGTACTTTAATGAAGTCTTAGCCTCTGTAAATGGTCCACTGTCAAAAATGCATGCAAGCATGGTACACAAAGTGCCCTTTTAAACTTCACTTTAAAAAAATCTACATTCACTATTTTAATGGCCTATCAATTGATCAGGTGCTGGAGCCACATCAAAATAGTATAAATATGTGCCAATGAATAACGAATTTGAACACACTTAGCATCATTCTAACTTTTCTGGCATGTTAAAAAAAAAAAAGCAAAATGAAACACAAACTAGGTTTTCTTTAATTTTCTGTTAGCCATGTTCTGAGGGCCACCAGGAAACCACACTGCTATAGTCACAATGCAACATATACCTAGAATATATGCATGTGACAACAGTTAGGTTTCCTGAGATGTAATTCAATCTGTGCAATTTCCATTGCCACAGATCCAATTATGCACAACAATGACAAGGCCAAAAAATATCAATTTAAAGTTACCCCACACATACTCAGCACAAAAAGAATATATCTTTACTCCAAACAGATTAAGAAAGGTAATATGCAGAAGCCTTCAAACGGCTTGTACAATTAATGCTTGTGTACACATGTATATTTATCATGTACAATTAATGCTTGTGTACACATGTATATTTATCATGATGTAAAAATGAAGAGAGTTAGGGTTCAAGTTTGAGCTCATGTCTGTGATCAGCAGACAAAACAGACTACGAATTTGCAGATATTATAAAATACAAAAGTTTTATTTGGCTCATTCAGTATTCATTCATTTGTCTATCATAATGTGTGAAGGCTGTATTACCAGCTTGTAACAAACCCTTAAAGCTAGATATAATCCAGTTTTAGTTTGATGTTAAACATTAATGTGTGCTAATTTAACTAATTTTACACATAAATGCATGGTATTAAGTTTGCAAATCAATGCTTGAATATAATTTACTGGTATTTCTACTCCTAGTAAGGGTTGGCCTTAATACAAATTGGTATATGAAGTTAAATAGCTTATTCATTTTGTAGCTGAATGATAATAACATATTTTAGGAATCCTCCCGATTTAGATATTTCTGTCAGTGTAAAATTTATATGGGGGTTTTTTTTGGTAAGGGTTCTACAGTACATGTACTTGGAATGGCCACTTACCTAGTAAGGAATACCCACATCGCCATTCTCCTTAAAAAGTATTACATTTACCCAATAGCTGGAACCACTCGTCATTGAGTAATGCCAAGATAAATGATCTCTTGCCAGAAAGAAATTGCCATACAACACAAAATTGTCATGTGACCTTTTCTATAAGAAAGCATGCATTTTCTAAGCTATTGTGCTTTTGTATGCAATCTCTAATCTGCACACTTACATTTGTATGCTTTTTAATGTGTAACATGATATGTTTTCATCAAGCTGCTGTACATATTGTAAAGAGAAATGGCAAATTTGTATGGTTTACTCCATTTATCAGCATTCCATAGTTTATCTCAATATTCCATTTACATATTTACGTCATATATTTCTAACCTTTGCCTCATAATAATATCAAATTCAGGAAATAAAGATTGATGATGATGATATGATCCAGGGTTTAAGGATATCTTTCAAGGCCTTTTTCTCTTTCTGAATTGCAGTTTCTGCAAGACCGATTCCCCATTCATTATTCCATCCACAGTTGTCATAGGTAAGTGAATGTCAGTAACAAGTGCTTTCTGTAAACCTTTTTCTCTTCCTGAATTGATAAAATCTAACATAACCACACCTGCTAATTTGTGAAGCAATTTATTTTTGGTACACAGTAAACATTTTCTAATAATTAATTGAAAGACGGTAAAGTTATAAGCATGAATTTTAAGTAGAACTGGCCAATGGGACAGGAACTTTATAGTCTCTCAAACTTCTCATTCCAGCGTTATTACATAATAAATCAAATAGAGCCTGGTTTTATAGTGGGTGTGGTCCATCAGAATGCTGAATAAACAACACTTGACTGACAGCTGGAGGTAGGTATGGTGGAGCTTAGGGATTTGTCATGTCAATCAGTTTCCAAGAATAATCAAGCAAGTTTCATGCACATATTCTGAATTACACTGTAATTTAAACTGTATATTTAAAAGCGGTTTCTTTTACAGTTTTGTGAAAATGAGAAATAGGAGACACCTGTGACACATACTGTAAGAAAACACTCCTACTGAAACCAACAAGTTGTCCCCTGCTAACTTTTTAACCAAAAAATTCTAACATGATTGGCAGTGTGTTCAGTTTTCTTTTTTCCCAAATGTAGCATGTACACTTTGAAAGTTTGTCTTAGGGTTCATGTATGTTAGGCCCTAGGGCATGCAAAAGGATATGTTCAGTTACTCTCCGAATGCCTTTTTGTCTTCCTGCATTGTGCATGACTGATCACCTTTCATTATTTGGTCAACAATGGGTTATGCATGAGTGATTAGGGCAGTATCAAGTTCTGTCTGTAGACCTTTTTCTCTTCCTGGATTGATGAATCACCAAATCAGATATAAACACACCTACCAATTACCACAGCAATTCTATAAAATCTTAGGTTTTATTTTATAGATTGTGATCTTTGGTTCATAGTAACAATTTCATGAACAAAAAATGATTGACTGCAGCTGCTGGTAGGCAGGTGTAGCTGTGTATTCCTTAATAGCAGTTTAAAAAAATTATCAGTTAATTTTCAGTGTTTATAACATGAACAGGTATTTGCAAAGATTTTGAATTACACTGTAATTTATACTGCATACACAAGAGTTTTTTTTTTCCATTTTGTTAAGGGGGGAGGGGGGCAATGATACACATGTGATACATGTTGTAAGAACGAAATGCTAACTTTTTATATTCGACCTTTTTTTTAAAAAAGTTCTAACATGACCTGGCAGTTATGTAATAAAGCAAAAGTGTTGGTGAAAAACTTGTTGGTTGGATGATTGGTTTTAACGGCACTTTCAGCACATTTTTTGCTACATCATGGTTTATAAAAAAAAATGGGTGCCAAGTTCCTTTCCCAAGGTCACACCAGGGTTTAAGGGTTATTGCTAATGCACAATTTTGTACAGGTGGCTGGGATATAGTACTCTGAGTATGAAGAAATGACTATAAAGTTTGGTCATAGTGATCTCCTATTTCCTTAAATAACGCAACCTGTAATACTTAGCAGTGGGTTTGTGAAAGAGTAACTTACAATAAAACAATTCCATACCTTTTTGTTGACAGACTTTAAAGCAATGTACATCAATAAAGCTTGTATGCAACGAGATAAAAAAAAAGTCACTCTAATCAGTGGCTTCACTAGGGGGGTGCGGGCTGCACCGGGTGACACCATCACAGGGGGGTGACACCAAAATGGAAAAATGCAAATTGGTACAGGAGGACTCGGAGGAGGTCCATGGGGGAAGTCTGGAGAGGGTGACACCATGAGTTTACCGCACTGGGTGATGCCAACCCTAGTGACGCCACTGACTCTAATCAATAATCCACTGAGTGGCAAGGGAAAGTGGATTTTGTTTAAAACTGTAAGAAATTGAACATAAGCTGTTTTTCTGCACATACTGTTTGCAAATAAAAGACATTTTAGTCAGTCCTGAAAACTGGAAGGTAGATCCTAATAAAAGGTATGGAGGCCTGTACTGGCCATAAACAGGTTTTATGAGAAACAGAGTGACATAACCATACATGTTGGTAAAAATAATAATGTGAATAATGTCAGTGATAAACATTATAATGATCCTCAAGCTGAACAGCTTGGAATATTTTAATAATCTCTGCCCTGCTATACATGCTGTACATCCATGTTTCTATCTATGTGCCTGCCTGGCTGTTTTCAATTTAAATTTTGTACTGCACCATAAAATGCTGACTTGTCCCTGTTTATTATGTTTATGACTTTCAGTGTGCAAGGTTTCAGGTCTGCCACTATAGTCTACTTTCTTCTGGGATCTCTCATGTAAAGCACAGTGAGTTGCAATGCTAATGACATGCTCTTTCAGATATTCTAGGTTTATCATTCTGTAAAAATACAAAATGTCTACATAATGTTTTATTTTAAATGTTGTATTTTTACAATTATGATGAAACATGCAGTTTTCTAGTGTGCTGAATTGAAATGTGGTGCACAACAATCCTGGTAACTTTTAGTATGCTGAATTTAAATGTGGTGCACAATAATGTTGGTAACTTTTAGTACGCTGAATTGAAATGTTTTGCACAAGAACAATTTTGGTAACTTTCTCTTCAGTGCACATCCCTTTCATCTTTATGAACTGATATGGGGACACTGAATATTGGCACAATAATACTGTTCTACCTTCTCATCTCCTTAAACACACAATTCCCTTATCTGCTTATGGCTTGCTGATATTTGCAATTATGTTGACCACCAGTGGCATTAAATCACCTGTTTTAATTCTTCTTTCGAAAACACCCATGTCTTTGCAAATGACTACACTGTAACAAGATACAAAATAACTGACCCAAAGTCTTCAAATGTGACACACAAAACAAATCCAATCAACAATTAACACAAATGCAAGAAATGAAAATAAAACACCACCAATATGTATATAAGCTGATAAGTAAATTTAAAAATGTTTAAACTCTTTTCCTACACATGGCCTAATTGACACAGTCAATTCCACTGTAGAAGAACATGAAGGCATCTACATGTATACATCTACATCAGTGCTGAGCAAATTTTTTTTTTAACCACTAGTCCAGGACAAGTGGTTTCAGAAAATTCACTAGTCCCACCTTACTCTTCACTAGTCCCACCTCACTCTTCACTAGTCCCACCTTACTTTTCACTGGTCCCAAAATGGTAATCACTTGCCGAGATTTGATGAGATGTATGTACTTAATCCATAGAAAAAACAAACGAAATAATATACAACATAATTATTTCTTAAAAAAATTTAAATTTTCAAAAACATTGGTTGTTATACATTTGGCTTCTTCAGGTTCATGTATATATGTTTTAGCTGATGGATTTGAAAAATGTCCATGTATCTGTCTGCCACCTGCACCAGCACTAAGCCAGCAGTTCATAGCTGTGTCTGGGTTGAAGTCCTCAAGCTCTGGTCCATTTGCGGAAATGTTCATTAGCATTTGTAAACTCTTTTGGTTTAAGGAATTCCTTAAAGAAGTCTTGATTAAGTTCATTGAACTAAATCCTCGTTCACACTCAGCAGTGGATGGGCTTATAACAAACATGATTTCTAATAGTTTGCATAATTGACTGAGACTAAGTGGAGTATTCACTAAGAGTGTTCCAAGAATTCTCTGTCTCTTAGTAGTGTCATATTTGACATTTTTTGCCATCACAGATTGTTGCTTATGTCTCTTTGGAGAAATAACTACCGCACACTCAGTATCAGTCTTACGTTTTATCCCTCCACTTTCAAACAAATTTTCCTTCTCCGGATCGCCGTTATGACCTTCCTTGCGAAAATAATTTAGCAAACTCATTTTATCCACAGAGTAACTATCAGCTTGCTTGACAACTACTTCTAAAGTGATCATAACATACACTTTCTTTTTTAAATACGAAGAGAGACAGCTCATTAATTAGTGTAATTGTTTTGCTTCAAATGCAATATCGCATGTGGAAGTTAATCATCTGTATAATCAATTAAAAATTAAAGAATCATTACTGTCATTTAATCAGTTCATAAAAGAAACCAACACTGATGTCGGCAAAGCACCTTTCATTAATTTAATTACACTGACTCGCTGGATTAAAATCATAGAGAGCCGCTCGTGATAATCTGGCTTGAGTAAACTCAATGCAACAAAGCCGCTTAAAACACTACTAATTGATCATACTGGCTTTCTTTTGTTTGACGTGTTTTGATTTGCCGATAATTTGGTCGCTTAGCCCAATATGCAGTCAAGCAGTAACAGGATGTAAATTTATACACAAAGAGGGGTAGAATCAAGTATTCAGTACGCCAGGAGGGCATGATTGGCCAAATAAAGTTAGATATAGTGATTAAAGCACGAAAATAAGGACTAGCCCGACTTTTTTAAAAAGCACTTGTCCCGGACTAGCGACTTGGAAAATTTTACTTGCCCGACTTCAAAAATGACTAGTCCTCGACGTTGGGCAATGGGATTTGCTCAGCCCTGTACATGTATATATATTAAAGTCACTGTCTCTGACAATGTTATGCTACGCTTCATTTTGAATTCCTGATTAGGGACAATCATAACATCCAACAGATCTAACGTAATGACCTTCATATAACTCGTGCAGTTTCTCATCAACTCTTAATTTTCAAATAATTAACTATTTTCTTCTCTTGAACCACAATTTTTGTATAGTGGAAGTGCCTACTCATACACTAACAGAAACACATCCTACAACTACAATATTTCTCATAGCTGCAAGCAAAGTCAATATATGTACCATTTACAAAGAAATATAATACATATTTATGATATACAGCAAATGTAACAGTTTCCATTATCTTTTGATGGGTATTAAGAAGGTATGACTGATAATACTGGAAGATATAAAGTTTCACAGAATAATACTTACAGAACCATATGCTGTGAATCAAACAGAGGAAAAGCAAGTGAAATGTAAACAATGGAATGACTCTGTTGGTACAGGAGTATAAATTTTACACACATTCTTCTGAATTTTCTTCGCTATTTACAGTACCGTGTAAATATTACTTTCTATATGGAAACTCGGATAGACACCAGGTTTCAGATATGCATGTAATATGACTCAGTCATGGGACTGTATTGACTGGAAGAAGACCAAGTTGGCAAACTCCATTACATTAATGCACTATGATGTTTGCCACATGCTGTGTATGTAAGGACTCGTGCATGCAAAATGGAATACTCCTTGCATCTTGTTTAGTCTTTATGCAACATGATAATTACAGTGCAATTACTAACTTCTATCTCTATGTCATTATCTACTGTATGTAAAATGCAATATCAAATTGCCTATTGTAGCTCTTATAAACAAAACAGGATGTATCTGCAGTCCATTTAGATTTTTTTTAAAGTAAATAATGTAACATTTTCCATTCATTACGTTCTATACATGATAATTGGCTATAGCAAACCCACCCACCCTAAGAAGACTTGGCATTAGCCCTTAAATTATATAATAAGATGATGAATGCTGTACATTACACAAATACTAAACGTGTGAATCTAGTCCTTATAATCTGCCTCAACGTATATACATGTTTCTGTTGATGGTTTGGACTGATTTACAGAATAAAATTGGAGCTCAGTTTACATTATATGTCCGCGACCTGGCGGCAATGATCTAGTTACCCGCCCTACAATGTAAGACGTTCACCCTAATATTTATGATGCGATATCACACCCATTACATGATAAAATCGGGGTGGACGTTTTAAATTGAATGCACAGGCTCTTGATTCTTTCAGTAAAATGGTAGAAACTGGGAGTAGAGAAGACTGTTATCATGAATTTCCCCTTTTTTTACTGAAAGAATCAATTGACCGTGATTGCAGGACTACATAGTGGTAGTGACCGATTAAATTACTCTTCAAGTGTCACGATATAGAAAGTAGACGTGTTATACCATGAGGGCTACAATAACTGCTCACAATTTGCACAATACAGAATGGTATCACCCTAAAAATGGAAAATGTACTAATCAGTGAAAAAATAAATACCTTGTTTTCCAACGGATACAAAATTAGTTGATGAAAATTTCCATATTCCGATACACTAACCAATAAAAATACTAATACACAACTTCCGGGTTGAACTCAGGTCAGTTTATTACACTACTGCACACAGAGTCCGATAACAAATCACAGGCTACCAACAAAATAATCCGGATCAGACGAAGGATTGGGTTTAGTTTAAACCATATTTATTTTCCGAAACTTTGTTAAATGCAAATACAAACATAGGATATATGGGATTTAGTAGAAAGCATAAGCTTATTAGACAAGAGTCACACCAACATTAACAAAAAATATAACATCATAAATCTGGATGCTGGTAAAAGTGGTTACAAAGAAAAAGTTCAAATAATATATATATATATATATATATATATATATATATATATATATATATATATATATATATAATCACACACATGCATACACAAAAACAAAAACAAAGATTTGAAGCTAAATAAGTATGATTCAAAGGTTGTGAGTTATATCAATTGCTTAAAGCTTTCAGTCATCTTAATGAAATTAAATTTTGCACATACAAAAATATTTACGTGTTTTTTTCTGTAGAGAACATAGGGTTGCCAAATAATAAAGTTTCAGTTCTGAGAGTAAAATTGATTGTGTATAAGATGTAATCTTTAAGATCGGAGTATTTTTGGCTGTCTTGAAGAAAGTGTTGTGCAGTCTCTATTTCATCGTAGGATCAATACTTAACTACTATACTTTGTTCTTAGTCTAGCATTCATAACCTGTGACATTCGATCACCAAGATAATAATAACAAGGAATGGTTTCTTTTTCTCAATTCAGGTAGGCTTTGAAATTATGCAGTGGAGAATTGTTTCTAACTTCTTCAAGTAACAAGTTCCGTCTTCGAATCGTAAAGGGTAAAAACGAATTATGGAACAATGGTGTTCTACATATTGTAGGTCGAATAAAGTTTGTTGATCGAGTTGAGTATATTTCATGTTCTATAACTAAAGGTCGAATCACATTTTGAAGCTAATTCGTGATAAACTTGAAATAACTGAATCAAATTACGCTTGAAACAGCGAGAGTTTAGTTTCATGTTTCCAAAATTAGTTTAATGTTTCCAAAATTAGTTTCATGTTTCCAAAATTAGTTTCATGTTTCCAAAATTAGTTTCATGGTACAGTTGTGTAGGAGATGCACTTTTTTGGTTGTACATGTTACTGTTCTCATCGCCTCAACATTTATTTTTTTCTAGGAGTTCTTTATCCTGCATTGTACAATTGTCCCAAATGTGATAAGCGTAATCAAAATATTTTACAAAATAAGATTTCTACATTTGTTTCCAATAGCAATAAATCCAGTTTAAAACTTTTATATAGTTTAATTTCTACCAGGCTTTATCAGAAATATATTTAACATGCGCGTGCGTTGATGAAAATTACAAATAAGTAGGGTCCCAAAATGGATCTCTGGGGGACACCAGTGTTGATGCATCGAATATCTGAGGATTTATAATTTATAATAACTCATTGTTTGTCTTCTTTTTTTTTTTTTTTTGACTGTGTGTAACTTTCAAACCTTGATAAAAAAAATTCCATGAACACCAATACCTTTTTATTTCAAGAGCAACCCTTTATGTCAAACTCTGTCGACAGCCTTGCTAATATCAAATAAAACGGTCCTAACCTCCTTTCCTTGGTTTAGCGCAAAACAAATTGTATTGTAAATGTCTGTTAACTTATGTATTATCGAATCACCTGGTGAAAAACCATGTTTGATGATGTGAAATTATGTAATGCTGCAGAGTGTAGTTATTTAGATATTGATATGCACACTTCTCAATAACTTTAGATAAAGTACAAAGAAAAGATACAGGGCGATTGTTTCACACAGCGATTTTAGAATGATGGGTAGACATAAGTTTTAACATATTTTATTGCCAGGACGATCACAATTGTGTATAAAGGGCAAAAGAACTGGAAACAAGTTTGTCAACTTTCCATTATAAACGTAAATAATTAATTAATTAACGAGCATGTATGCAAGAGTTATGGAAAGAGTCCAGACAGGTGACGTACATACATATGATGAAATGAGAGGGATGAAGAAAGGATAAGAGCGGAGGGACGGTGTTTGGTGTGGTCCGGTACGTAAAATGTCTAGCTGTAGTCATAATGGAACACAAAGTAATCATACATTTGTGAATCTTTTGTATTAATAAAAAATTTCTGCATTTCCTTCTGTAGCAAAATGTTTTTTTTTTAATTATTTTTTTTAAAAAAAACAAAGCTTGCCTATTTCGAAATGCTAAATAACTAGCATCAGAAGCTTGCCTATTTCCAAATGCCTTTTTTCAAATGCCAACTAACTAGCAGACGTTTTGTGTTCAGTAATGTCTTGTTTGAATGTTAGTATAAATGAACAATTTCTTGCGAATTGTGACAGATCGTTCCATGAGTTGATAAGTGTTGGTATATACGATTTTTTAACAAAGATGTTCTTCATTGATATTAAATGACATGGTTTGAGTTTCTCAGATTATAAGGCACTGTGTCTGGAAAACAAGGTAGGGGGTGGGGATGGGGTTAAATCAATTATATAACCCTGAGACCGGTTGCTAATAACTTTCTAAAAACTGCAGATTTTTTTATGTTTCGTCTTTTTGCTCGAGTAGGCCATCTAGTTTCAAAATAAAGTCCTTTTCTGCTAGGTAGTCCAAAAACTATTCTGGATGATTCAAGCTGTAATTTTTCAAGTTTTTCGGAATCTGAGTTAGTACAGGAAGACCAAGTCTCAGATGCATATTCAAGAATTCGGCGAATGTGGGTTGAATCAATTTTATTCAGGTTATGTTTTGATAATATATATTTAAACTTCCTAAGTCGTCCAATACGCATAGATACAGAATTAATTATAGATTCAGTATCGTTGCTCCAAGAACCTTTGAATGATAAAATAATTCCCAGATAACCGATTGCATTGTAATTATAGTGTTTCATAAAGTTAATTTTTAAGTTTAGTAGATGATGCAGCGAGTGTTACATTTTGCATACACACGGGGCTTTACGTACACCGCATGTGGCATACATCACGATGCAGTGTAATAGAGGCTGCAGTCTTGGTCGTCTTCCAGTCAATACAGTCCCATGACTGAGAGTCAGGTTACATGCATATATGCAACCCGATAGCTATCCAGGTTTCCATATAGAGGTACATTTGTGGTCGGTACTGTAAATAGCAAAGAAAATTCAGACACATGTGTGAAATGTATACTACCAACAGAGGTACTCCATTGTTTACATTTCACTTTCTTGTCCTCTGTCAATTCACCGCATATAGATATGCAAATATTTTTGCGCCGAACTTGATATCTTCCAGTATTATCAGTCATTCCTTCTTATAACATGTCCGAAGATAATGAAATATTAAATGTGGTATATATATATTCATTCTATTTCTTTGTAAATGGTAAATATATCGATCTAGCTTGCAACTATGAGAACTATTATATCTGTAGGATGTGTTTCCACTACTGTGTGACAAGGTACTTCCCGATAGGCAAAACGTGTGGTTCAGGAGAAGAAAATAGTTAATTGTATGAAAATTAAGAATTGATCAGGTAAGATATATGAGAAATTGCATACTTTATAAGAAGGTCCTTCAGTCAGATCTGTTGGATGTTACGATTGTCCATCATCGTGAATTCTAAACGAAGTGTAGCGGAACATGGTCAGAGACGATGCGTTTGATATGTATACATGTATATGTCCTCCTGTTCTTCTACAGCAGAACCTGCGGTGTGTCAATTATGCCATGTGTAGGGTCGATCTTAACATAATGAATGATGAATACCAGGATATAAATGATGTCAGTGAACACTTTAACCTTCAAACAAATGGAGATCTATACGAGTATTACGTAACAAAAAATACACTGATGTTATACGAAATTTTGAGTGAGTTTTGGAATGTCTAGGTAACAAATTACAAACTCGATCCTGCACACCAGGATGGTGCAGATTTAAAGATATCAGATGTTGAATTAGAACTGTCGACAGACTGACATATTCCTGATCATTGAATCAAGGTCAATTGTTATTCACCTACATCTTAACAACCTCTATGCGTGGTACTTCAGCAAATACATGATTTTACGACATTTTAAATGGGTAACTAATAAACATGCTAGATGGGTAGATAACAATGTTTTAGATACAACAGATGACTATGATACTCGTTGAAATATTTAGAAGATAGTGTGAAAATGCCATTACACATGAATGACTGTTTCAAAGATTTCCCATTAACTCTATAGAAATTAATTCCAAATGAAAATTATTTTTTATTTCCATTGAAAAAGAAGATGATTGATGATTGCAAGGGTAAAAAACCAACTCCACCAAAACTGTTATGTACATAAACACGAAGAGAAATATGTCATTCACTAGAGAAATGAAAGTAGAACACAAAATTTGGTTTAAAATTGAAAAAAGATAGGGAGTTGTCTTGCTTCATCATCAACCGTACATAGAACTGAATGCAATTTTGAGACTAAAAGCAATAAACGATTTCAATAAAACTTTTTTACTAAATTGAAGAATGACAAAAACATTCTGAAACAGATGGAAGAAACTGGTAATGAGAACAACAGTTAAAATATGTTGGTTTTTTAAATGCCATAAAGACCTATCATTTCCAGGAGAACAATTATTGACGTTTACCTGGTCTTACTCAGTTTGTGAAACAAGAAAATTAAATTAGCCATACCAATTATTCCGTTGATTTTCAGTGTTAGAATTATCAAAATGTTTACTTTTCAATTAAATTCTACTAGAACAAGTCGAAAAAAACAAATACCGTGGTAGAATGAGACCGTTGATAACTGATATCGATTCGTTTATGCATTCATGTTAAAACAGAAAGCTTTCACAATGACTCGAAGGATTCCATCAAGATGTATGATACTAGTGACTATCCAAAAGAATGGCATATATGATTTACAACAAATGAATAAGAAAGTTGTTGGATTATTTAATGATGAAATGAACGAAGCTCCCATTAAATGAGTTTCGTGCGATAAGGTACATTTGTATTATTATTCATTGAAGCAGCAATAGCTGCGAACCAAAGTCAACCTGCGCAAAAGCACAACGGACAAAGACAAAAGACATTTTGTAAAGAAATAAATAAATCTGTGATAAAAACAGAATTTTTAATTCGAAATGGATAACTATTGTTGATTTAATCATAAGGACAATTACCAGGAAATGAGCTTACTGACATCACATACGCATGAGATGTATGGTATCAAAATACATACAGTTACTTAGCCTATGTCTGACAAAAAGCGTTTTTTGATTGACGATATAATCGCATTACCTTACAAATATATGAGTATGCCAGAGGCAACGTGTACCTATGTGGTGTCTTCAGCGCACTTTTGCACGATCAACATACATATATTTAAAAATCTCAACCACTAAAATCTAGTCAAGACAGGTGTGTTGCTTTTTCCTACAGCATTATTATCGCCACAATCTAATGTATCTTCAGGTTCTATCTTGATCACATTTTCATCTTTGAATAACCACTTTCTATTTAAAGCCTTGCCGAACAGAAAAAGTTAGATAGGTGATGACGATGTAATCGAAACGTTTACGTATTCAGTAAGTATGGCCAATTTTGTTGTACAACAATAAGTCAATAAACAAATTTTCATGTTGTGAGTCTCTTTCAAATACATTTTACAATACTATGATCGATTTTGTTTACATGAGAATCTTATACAAATAAATATATATTTTTTGAGCGTGTACATTTTCTGTTATGTTGGTAAATGTTTGTATACCTAGTTGAAAGTAAGCTAATTTATGACCGCTATCATGCAGTCTGTTATCGTGTGTACTTTTCAAATCAAGCCATATACAAGGATTATCAGTGTATAAATTGATAACACTGACGTTATACACTGTTCTCTACATTGAAAGTCTTGAGAAAACAAATGGAAGATCTTCTATATCACTAAGACTTGTTCCTATTACTGGGTTGAAAAGACCTTTTCTGGATCACTTTCTCCACATTTTTGCAAACCACCTTTTAAGCTCATTGTGGGAGAATCAAGTGTAACGTTCGTCAAAGTTTTATTGGCTGTTATGACGATGATTTTCCTTTCTGTAATTTAGTAGTCATAAAAGAAAGCATATGTTCTTGTGATTGCCTAATATACAGCTAATAATGAATTACGAGTAAAATACTGGGGACACATATTTTCCAGTTCATAGTTTGGGTTACCACCTTCTCTCACTTCAGAGGTTTCGCAATGTAAAAGTAAAATCTCGTGGAAGTGCACAAGGATGCAGTAAAGAATTATCTGTTAGTATCTGTAAGTCAAGTGGTGTTCTAAACTTCTTTATATACATAAAACTGTGTAGTTTCAGAATTAGCATTACCTGCGAATAGTGTTAACATTTTCAATTTGTCATTGCTAGTGCCTTGTTCAATCCCTTTTGTCCTTACTGAAAATGGCAACAGCACATCTTTGTATGTTCTGAGGATGTATTCGTTGAACTTTAAAAAATCATATCTTCTGTATGATATGGCTATGTCTTTAGCAAATATTCTTTTCAAAGGCTTAAACATTTCCATAGCCCCACAAGGAGATGCGCGAGACCTTTAGCAATGACTCTTTTCGTCTGTGCATCTGTCGGTCTGTCCGTATGTTAATCCGATCAAGCGTATTGTAATCTGCCTAGCCATGCAACTCATACACATACTTGAATGCCATTTGGTATGAAAGTTTTCTTTACTTTCAGACGTTCGTTTTAATGGTTCCGTCTTCTCAGATCCAGGTTTGATGGTTCTTTTGGCCGTTTTCTACCAATATTACATGTCGTTTTACAGCAAATGGTTGTAAACAGCATAGCTTTGGAACCATTCAACATATTCGGATGCAATTTGGTGTTTACTTTGTCTCATAGACCTAAATGTGGAGGTTTATATTTTTGCACAGTTTTCAGAATTTTAAAGAAACGAATTCCCCTGATTTTTCTCATAGGTAATCCTTGTTATACAAAACAATGTGTATATCTTATGTGTGGTTTAAATAACGTTCAAGTTTCTTTTATTTTGATATCTACATGATGGGGAGATTTTGGTTTGAAAGTAAACACCTAAGTCCTACTTCTTATGTGCATCTCCCAGAAGTGTGCTAGCTCTGTGTGGCAATTTTTACTTCCGGAACTTCAGAGGTAAATTAAAAAATGGAGCCGACAAGAATTTGCTTTCTATCTAACAATTTCATAAGCGCACTTTCAGAACATAGTAAGCTATTTCAAGGACAGGCAAAGCTAGTGCACTTTTTGCTCTTTCAAGTAGGTATCCCCAGTACACAGAAACAGTCATTTTCATCAGTTTCTGCGTCAGACATAACGTCGTTTATCTGACATTGTTCAGAAATAAATATCAATCCAAGTAGGCAAAAGTCATGTAAATGTATGCTAATATTCTCTACATTGTGAGAATTGTAGAGCTAACAACTTTGCCTTGTGCTTTACCAACTTTCAATGGTGCTTCAGAATCCTGAAGCGGAACCTTAAAGACTAAACAGCTGTTATTATTCTATGATCTAATTTTGGTTGTATAGCAGCAAAAATTCAAAAGCAAGCATATACTCATTTATTCTGAATAATTATTGATTTCGTCCATAGAACAGTAATCATTAGTAAAAACGTATCAACCCCTTCTTTTCCAATATCATACAAAGGTAAAAATTAAGCTCTGCTCAAAATGCGCATTGCAAGTTCCCAACATATCAATAAGTTTTATACCGATAAAATAGGAACAAAACACTTGCTACGACTATATTGTAAGGGATATTTGTGTTCAATACTTAAGTTAGGAATGAGAGGTAAAATATGTAATATTGTACTTTCAATGTATCAAGATGTCAAAAGCTAAGCGAGATTCAATAACACCTTGTCTGAAAAATCTGTATGTGTAACTGGCGTGCGTGAGTGCTTGTCGCCTTTTCATTTTCCATGTTTATCATTGAAGGAAAATTTATTAACAGTGCTGTTAAAGGCGCTGACATAGGTATGCTGCAATTGTTTATGACTTATACGCAGATTGTCTAGTTATACTGTCTGTGTAAAAACAGGGTATGCAAAAGGACTAGAGTGATTTGACTAGATATTGTGAGAAGTGACACCTTAAAGTTAATACAAGCAGAACAAATATTTGCCTTCAACAACTTGCGGACCGAATGATTCCAGAGGGTCAGTGTGGTTTCGGAGCAGGCAGATCAATAGTGGACATGATCTTCTCCCTACGTCATCTGCACGAGAAATGCAGAGAGCAGCAGAAATCACTCTACATTACCTTTGTCGACCTCACCAATGCATTTGATACGATCAGCAGGGTATGAATCTGCAAGATACTCGGAAAGATCGGCTGTCCTCCAAAACTCCTCAGCCTGAGCCATTCATTTGACTATAATATGCGCGGCACGGTGCAGTCTGACTGCTCCGCATCTGACAGCTACGAGATCAAGTGTGGAGTGAAACAGGGCCGCACTCTTCGGCATCTTCTTTTCATAATTCTTAGTTATGCACTCGAAGCAAGCTGAAATTGAAGGCGTCTACTTTCACACGAGATCCGATGGAAACCTTTACAACCTCGCTAGACTGAAATTCAAGACCAAAATACAGCACATCTAGATCAGATAAAGTCTGTTTGCAGACGATGCAACACTAGTTGCCCACGCAGAAAGCCGACTCTAGAACTTTATGGGCTGTCTCTCTAATACGTGTTCCATATTCTCCCTCACCATCAGCATAAAAAGCGGTAGTTATGGGACAAACCATTGCACATCAGTCAGCGATCACCCTCGATAGTACTCCCCCGGAGGTAGTCAGCAAGTTATATGCTATACGTAGAATCTTCACTGACAGACAACCTTTCACTTGACGAGGAGATCAACACCCGCATTGGAAAGGCGGCCACCAGACGCACAAAATGCGCATGTAATAACAACATACTTACCATCAAGACTAAGATGCTGATCTATCAGGCCTGTGTCCTCAATACCCTGCTGTACAGCAGCGAAACATGGACTACCAACAGTTGCCAAGAGAGTAAACTCAACAGCTTCCACATCCGCTGCATGCGTTGTACCCTTAGTACTACATGGAAGGACAAGGTCACCAACTCTGACGTCCTTGTCCAGACCAACCTACTAAGCATCCCGGCACTCCTTCCACAGAGCCGGCTGCGCTGGTTCTGACACGTGCACGGAATGCTGGATGGACGCATCCTAAAGAACACGCTTTAAAGTGAAATTTGCAATGTCTAGAGACCAGTAGTAGTCCAAAAACTCTGCTTTAAAGATGTCTGCAAGCTTGATATGAAAGATCCCAACATCGACATGGATAAATGGGAGTCACTAGAAAGCAGTAGGGACCGCTGGAACCGGAAGTTCCGGGTTGGAGTGCACCACCATTAGAAATAGTGGCTGAACCAGCCCACTAGCAAGCGCCAAGGCAGGAAGGCGCCAGCCAGGTTATACATATCGCAGAACACAGCTGTGTCTCTGGCAACAGGCACTGTCGTCAAAGGATAGGATTTTGCACCACACACGGCTACACGAAAAATGGAAAATGAATTCCGCGAATGTTCTAATTGGTTTAAGGTTCCTTCCCGAAGGTTTGCATTTTCAAAATTCAAAGAAAGAGTATTCCCCACATATACTAGTAATCGAATTGAGTGTATATACTAGGCGAGGTTTAAAGAACTTAAACGTTGCTTAATTGTGACATCTGTATGATGGGGGTTGATTTGGGTTTGAGCGTACACAGATAGTTCTTACTTCTGAGTGCATTTTTATAGAAGATTGTTAGATCTGCATTGCTATTTTCACTTCCTGAACTTCAGCGGTAAATTACAACAAAGTCGTAAACTATTTCTTTTACTTTTTACTTTTTTATTTTTTTTGTTGATATTTTACAATTTCATAAGCGCACTTTCAAAATATAGTAACGCCTACGCTTTGAATGTTGTTTCTGAAAATTAGGTGAAAGACAAGTAAGTGTATGTTAACTTTTTCTACATATAAGAATTACAGAGGACACACCTTTGCTGTGTGCCTTCTCAACTCTCAGCGTTTCTCCAAAAACCCAGAGCTTAGCCTTATGCATTTGACTCGTCAACTCCACTTTTGACAGAGTTATGGACCTTGAATATTATCTTCATATCTGCATCATTTACGGACGTATTACCCTTTACATTCTACACTATAGGAGATAGCTGTAACCAGTATAATTTAGGAACCATCCAAAATATTCTAACGGAATTTGGTTTGTAAATTTCTCATATCCCTAGATGTTCTCTTTATGGATTTTATATATCATCATATCCTGCGTGATATGGTGTTTGACACTAGCATAGCTCTGCAACCTTTACATATACATTGGTGTCATTTGGTAGGTGAATTGTTTATTGCATGTAGATGTGTCTTTTAACGATTTTTTCGTTTTAGTCCAGTTTCAACGGAGTTACTGCCTTTTTCACATGAATATTACATCCCTAC
Source organism: Margaritifera margaritifera (assembly GCA_029931535.1). NCBI lineage: Eukaryota > Metazoa > Mollusca > Bivalvia > Unionida > Margaritiferidae > Margaritifera > Margaritifera margaritifera. The sequence continues at coordinate 5,725,634 of JAQPZY010001665.1, read as the reverse complement.
TACAGCAGATCACAACTAGCATAGCTCAGGAAACAATTAACATATTCTGATGAAATTCGGTGTGTACATTGTCACATAGCCCTAGATGTGCCTTTTATGTGTTTTTTCTAGTCGTTTCTTATTTTGATCGAGTTTTAGCCCTTGATAATTGATGTAAAATCCATACATGGGATGTTACAAATAACTAGCATAACTGCAAGGTTTACACAAACCTACATACACTTCGACATTTGAATTGCCTTTTACACGTAGATGTACCTTTTAAAAATGTTGTCTTTTCAGGTCCAATTTTGACGGATTTATATCCCATTTTCCATAAATAATACATCTCCACTACAGTAGATCCTTGTTACCAGCAAAGCGTGGGAAGCATTCAATATATACTGATGCAATTTGGTGTTTACATTGTATCATAGACCTAAAATTCGACATTTTTAGGTCTTGCTTAATCACCTCCATTTTGGACACAGTTATAGCCGTTGCCAATCAGTTTCATATCTTCGCATGAGATGTTGCTTGGAACTAGCACAGCTCTGCAAACCTTGAACTTAATCTGATGACATTTGGTAAGTGAATTGCTGATTAAGTGTAGATGTGCTCTTTAAAGGTTTTGTCTTTTTGGATTGAATTTTGATAAAGTGTGTGCCCATTTTTCATTAACAGTAAATCTTTACTATAGCAGAGCCTTGTAACAAACTGCTCAGGAACCATTGAACATACTCTGATGCGATTGATGTGTAAATTGTTTCAATGTGTTTTTTATGAAATTTGTCTCGTCAACTCCATTTGGGATATAATTATGGCACTTGACGAATAACTCTATATTTTATATACCTTTTCTCATTACAATGCTCTGAACTCTTTTACTTTGTGAAATAAGACTCAATATAAATGATGGTTACTACTCATCAGTTGTTTCTCTTATATTTGGTTGAATCGGGAGCTTTAACAGATTTACTTGATGGGAGGGACCTATTATTCTCGATATTCCTCTGGTATTGTTAATGACGTAAGGTTAGGCAACATAGTTGGTTTCTTAGCAGCAGAGATTGGCAGTTTGGCTGGTGCATTTGGGTCAGGGTTATGGCATTCACGGATTTTGATCTACCTGTGGTAATTTCAGAGGTCACCTGCACCTATTTGAAGTCTTGATCACTAAATGTATAGTTGATAAAGAGGCTATCTGGTATTTTCGTTCTGACTTGAAACCATTTTATCATTAACCAGTTTACTATTGTTCCTGTTTTGTCCACTTTTACCTTTGTTTTCTTTTTTATTTGTATTTATTTTTCTTTCAAATCAGATAAGTCCCTTAACTTCACTGGAACTAAAATATAATGAACTGAGTGGAATTTCATATCTTTCTAGAAATGTCTGCTTAATGCGGGTTATATTTTCAACTCTTTGAATGCAATCTAGAAATACACATGCTACAATCTGATTAATGTTTTCGCGCCACAAGTATCAGAAAAGTAAGTGACGTCCTTGATCTTCTGATATTCAGTGAGTTTAGATGCAAGATAAGACAAGTCCCAGTTTTGCAAGACGCTCAACCTCTCTGCGTCTAATCTGATTGGAAGTAAGTTGAATCCCCATCTCCAAGTGTAAAGATTGCTAAGTTATAGCAGCAAAATTGTCCTTTACCATATAGAATTCTCACACTAAACAATACGGGATTGTCTGGACAGATTAAAAGTTGCCAAGTTGCATAAGATTTTAGTTATTTTCTGATCTTTTTCGTGCCAATCCATTTTCTAGTCTATTTTTTCATCCAATTTCCTTCCTGTTCTATGGTGCTCATACCGACAACAAATGATACAATGGTCTTTCTTGGGATGAAAAAGGTAAACTGTTATCCTCGCAGAAATTGTTCCCTGTACCCATTTTCTTGAACCGGCTTTTTGACATCTTCCTTGCACTTTTCTACTTGGATTGAGAACATTCATCTAAAATATAAGTCATGTGAAGGTGTTTCCTTATTGTGTTTTTTTTTTCTTTTTGTTAATACAGTCGTTAACAAACTGATTATCAATTTTTGGTGATTTCCCGGATGGATAATGCAAGCCTTTACCAGCATTACCAGTGAATACTTAATGTACTTTTACTCCACGTTGCAGATTCAACTGTTTTGTTTTGCCATAATCTACTGTCCTTGGTAAATAATTCTTAACAAATACATATCACATCACCAACAGTAAAGTAAAATGATTGAGGCACATTTATTCTTAACCAATATTGAAACTCGTTCAGGCTCTATATGTTCCACGTGCTAAAAAACACGGCTTTTCTGCTCACTTTAAATTGAAAAAATTCCTTTCATGATCTTCTGCTATATTTTTCAAACATTTGAATCTGCAATGGGATCAGTCTACATGTTTGATCTCTTTTATGTGCAAATATTTGTCTGCCACTCGTGTGGATTTGCTATCTTTTTTGGAGAAAGTATCTTTTGTTTCGGACTTTGATATTTGCATCTTCGTGTTGTGTCAAATTCAGAGGTGAATAATCCGTATGGTGGCGTTTGGATGGAGTACACATAATTTGATGAGACTGTCCATATCTTATTTTGAATTGGTAGCGGGAAGATCGCACTTTGACGAATTGTAGTCACTGTCACAGCCTGTGTTTAATTACTCTTTGCTCATGTGCCCTTTCCTCTTTTAGAGGTAAGTTTCCCTTCTAGAGGTGCAAGCAGTGATTCGGTAATCGATTCCTCTGGACAAAAGAAAATTATTTTCTGCTTAGTTGTATGTTCTTCTCTTCAATTGCTTACATTAGAGTAAGATATTTTGGGTTTTTGTTCAGCAAACAATTTGCAATTAGTAATTGAAGAATCAACAACCTCTGTTGTTAGATCTTCATCATCTGAAACAATAGGTTCTAAAGTTGCTATAACTTAACCAACTTCATGTGTTATGTATGATGTTTATATCATATTATAAATATTTTAGGAAATTATTAATGTTTCTTGACTTTAATATTTACTTAAAATTTAATGTTAAGTATCATGTTGACATGTTTAGCTATTGTCCTTGAATTAGGTTGTTTACTTAGTATTTGAGTTCAAGGACGGTTTTGGTAAACAAGTTTTTTATTCCATCTGAGGTCAGGGTTGATTTTGTTTACAGATAAAACCAGAATTTTCTTTAGAGTTATGTGTCAAAATCACACACACCTTATAATATTCTAGAACATTCTGTCATGTGACTTGTCTTATATTTATACAGCATTTGGTAAAAAAGATTCCATTCCAATTTTAAATCTTTCGTTAAAAACATTCTCGTTTTTTATGATCAGTCTTTTAGAATCATCAGATTGTTTGGAATCGTAGTTGTGCTGCAATACTGTAATGCCGTAATGCTGTATTGCTATATACATAATTCGGAAGGAATTATTTATTGGAACATTCATTGGATTTACCGAAAGTGCTAACATCAACCTTTGGATTTAAATATATGACTTTTGGATACCTGTGGATATTTTCAAAGATGATGTGGATTACATTATTGGGGTACATCAGGACATTCCAGACTATCCATTCATTCGGAAGATTCATTCAATCGGAAGATTCATTCATTCGGAACATTCATTCGCTTGGAACGTTCATTCATTCAGAACATTCTATATTTAGGACTTGTGATTAGGACACTTAGGATTATTGGCTTATTTGGACTTTGATTCACGTTACTGTACGTCTCTTTTGAATTTTCACGTTAATTGTCCAGAAATAAATTGTTTGTTGATTTTACAAACATTGTTGATTTCACTTTCTTTCACTTACATTTTTTCTAGATCATATAGTCGTAACACATGATTGATGTAGATTACATCAGAAGTGCCTCTAGTAGCATCACTGATAACATATTTATATCCACCTGTTGTGAAATGTATCTAATTTTATATATGCTATTCACAATTGGTATCTGCCGTTCTCAGTTAGGCAAAAATTAGCATTCATGCTGCAGTGTTCTGTACTTCATTATCAACATCCACTCTGAAGTGTTTTTCGTTCTGCTCAAGACCATTTTCATCTGTGTCTTCAGATAACTCTTGGTTATTGCTCTAAACCCTTCTGTTCTTAACATACCACAGTGGGTCTGAATTAGTGTCATTGTTCGTTATATTTGTTCTATGAAACTCTCTTTTTGATTCAGTTAAAAGAATATTACTTTCTGCTTATATATATATATATATATATATATATATATATATATATATATATATATATGTATATATGTGTGTGTGTGTGTGTGTGTGTGTGTGTCATTTGCAGTGTGGTGGCGACTTTGAATCACATCAAGTATGGTTTTTAATATCTTCATGTTTTGTCCCCAGATTCTTTCATTCGGATCTGAATGAATTTAGTGTGATGTTTTCTCTCTTTTGTCTGTTGACGTTGGCTACTTGTTTCTCGTAAAAATAATTTCTTCCTCTGCAGGTGTACATTCTTTACTTCAGCTTGAACGTAATTAAAACATTTAAACTAACCAACCAGATCAAAGTTAATAGAACACATCTTAAATACAAGCAATGAGGGATTCTAAATTGGATTCAAAATTGTAAATTTAAGTGGTAACATTTAATCAAGATTACTCTTTTATTTTCGAAGGTGTTGGATGGTACAATGACTGCTAACAAAAGTTATTGCAAATGTATTAGTGTTATGTATGATGTTTATATAATATTATATATATTTTAGGAAAGTATAAATGTTTCTTCACTTTAATATTTGCTTAAATCTTTATGTTTATTAGGAAAAACATGTATAACTAGTGTCCTTGAATTAGGTTGTTTTGATCAATATGTTTTCTCAATTTGAAGGTCAAGGTTGAATTTTGTTTACAGTTAGAATTCCATTAAGATGACACACATTCTAGAACATTCTGTCATGTGACCAATCTAGAACATTCTGTCATGTGACCAATCTTTATATATACCATGTTTGGTGGACATTTATTCAGTTTTGACATTACCATCAGTCTTGTAAAGAGCTATTACAGTTGTGAAAATTCATTCCAAATTCTAAGAGAGGAATTATTTTAAATATTCATTGGATTATAACAGTGCTCATAAACTTTTGGATTTTGGATTGATGATTTTGGAATTTAAGTGAACTTATTCAGATATTTTGGAATACTTCATTTTGACTTCAGCACATCAAGATTTCTAGTACATCAGGACTTTGGAGACCATTGGCACATAATAATAACAAGGACACAGCCGTGAATTTGGAACATTCTATATTTAGGACTTGTGATTAGAACAATCATTCTTATTGGATTATTAGGATTTCAAAACACATTACTGTAAGTGACTTTTTGATTTTTCATTTTAATTATCTAGTAATAAATTGCTTGTTGATTTTTACTTGATTTGTTGGTTTCACTTTCTTTCTGTTACTTTTTGTTTTAGACCATAGAGTCGTAACAATTAGTACAATTAGTCCACAGATTGCCAGGCATATTTGTACAGTTTCTCATTATTATTCATAATGTTGTTACAAATAAAGCACATGAAATTCACATTGTTCCTTAAACTATATCATGTGATTAAATATTTGACAAACTGGCTATTTTGATTAGATATGTTTTGAAAAAAGAATCTTACACAAAAAACAACAACAAAAAAAAGAAAAAAAAAGAAAAAACAACCATAAGGTCACAAAAAATGTTTTAATCAAGATGGAAGTCCAGGAGAAGGAAATATTGATAATTAAAGGTGTGCTACATGGTAAAATAAGAAATAACAAAAACAAGAATAAAAATACATACACGAGGTAATAACTTCATGTACAAGTCAAAATCTTATATATTTGTTTTCAATTTTTAGCAATAGAGATAGAGGAATTTAAAAAGGCGATGAAAACATTATAAGCCTTTAGCTATGTTCAAGTTATTTAACAATGGTTGAAATCACATTATCTACAAATATAGAAGAATAGCACAAAACTCTGAAGTCATGTAGAACTTGATTAATCTTAAATGACATCTGTATAAAACTGTGGATTTGAACTTTCCTGAAACATCAAATAATGTCGCTTCTTTTTCCAAGTGACTGTGTAAGTTCATCCACAGAGGAATTTTGTACTTGTATACTTGACCAAGTTATTCACGCCTCTTTCTGGAGATTTGTTACCTAATTAAGGCATCATAATGTAATATTTACTTGTTCCAATCCCAAAACAATGACCCTAAAGATAACCCCTTGATAATTAGCCGAGTACAACATATTGTGTTAGGTACAAAGGTGATATTGGATTTAAACACCGTGTACAACCATTTATAGTTATACTCTAGCTCTAGTAGAAAGTGCTAACGTCTCATGTTACCTTTTACCAGCTGTTTTGTTTTTAGTTATCCCCTTTTATCTGAAAAGATATGAGCTATCACCTCATAGCCCCTCATAGCCTGTCTATTTTGGACAAAATATTACAAATCAATAAATGGCAATTTTTCTCAGAAGAAAAGAAAATAGCATACTCCAGATATGACACTAGCTTAGTTTTCATAAAAAAATGCAGATAGCATCTTTTATTGTTCAACCCTTGTTTTGACACTGAAACCGGGTTTTATTTTAGGTGCTTACTGACCGGCTTTTTTGCGTATCAGTCGAATTAGTAAATGATTGTTTTCTTCAATACAGCACGTACGTGTTTCTTTTATAATGTAAGAATACAAATATTCGTAACTATTATGGTTGCAACGATTCATCGATACATCGATAATCACGACACTATGACAACGATACTATACGCGATACCTTTGTCCTCTAGCAAGATATTTTTAAAAATAGAGCAAACTTTTAAAATTACTTTTCCGATGCCTTTAATCCGTAATTTTCCCACGACCATGTTCGTATTTGCCAGTACTATTCATCTGCAGCGAATATGTTTGTTTCCATTGAAACCAATTCATAAGAAAGAGGATTCAAAAGAAAGAAGAGTTTTTGTTATCTGATAAAGGCATTTACCGAAACCCGATTTCACGTGTCAAGGCCAGTGATACAATTTCAAGGCTAGCATGCAACATTAACCATTTTTCATATACATGCACATCTGGTCGACCGTGCCTCATTTGAATGCCAGCACGTTTCGATGCCTTTACAGCATTTCATTGTAAGGGAGTCGAGATGCCCTTGGTAAAACAACCTCAATTTGCATTGTTTGTTCGTAGTACCACCTTATGAGAATATCCTCTCTAGTAAAACATGCTTTCTGTAAGTTTATATGACGACATATTATGCTCTAGAGTATTAGATGACTGCTAAATATCACATCAGAGATAAGAATATATTGTAAATTCCGCCAAAATACAACTCTCTGCCTCCATCTTTGATTGTACAATCAAAGAATCCAGACTATCAGATCGATTTTTGAGGGTCAATTTTATCTCAAGACCTTTTCAGTAATAACGACAATCTGTTTGTAAATAAAACGGAAGAAAACAATCCCCAATAACCTATATAGTGATGAAATGGACTGCCAATTTTAAATACCCAATGTTAGTGCAATCTATTTTTAGCACACTACCCTGGGACCCATTGCTTGATATACAAGTGAGCAAGAATGTTGCTGCTTCTAATTTCATCCTTTAGAAACAAACAATAAGCATTAAGTGTTGAGTATGAAATCTTTAAACAAATCAGTGTGTATTTGTTCCAGCCAGCCGTATGGGGATACTGTCAGCTATGTCATTTGTGCATTGTAGCAGGAAACACGTATACTGACCTGTAGTTCAGTGGTAGGTGCTAGATGGGTAAAGATTGGACAGGTAAACACATTCTAAATCTTTTAATCCCAAATCGTTTCAGAGCAACGCCATTATAAACATTTTATAATCTTGTTCATTCGATGTGCTTATATTGCTTTTAAAAGTTGTCACGTTCCGCTGTTAACTACAATAATTAGGTTCACAATTTCATGTCTTCAATTTCCATGTTTGATGGTGGGCCTATTCAGATCTTAAACAACTGCTTCAAAAGCATGATGTATGCATCTGTGGGAAGGGATTTAAGTGCTGCATGGTAAAACGAGTTAGTTTTCTTTTCTTTCACTGGACATGTATATACAGATAAAACCTATGATATCTATTATCCCAAAAGCTAAAGCATGTGTGGCATTTGGTTATAGGTAGATCATGTCATGTTGTTCTTTAGTGTATCGATTTTCATGATCTCTAACATCTTGCTTTGCTTGTAATTTTCACCAGCAGAAACACCTTTGGCTTTTTTGAACTCCTGTTCGTTTTCCAAATTCCCTAGCAAGTTCAACCAACTCTGCTTGGATCTTTTGTCGTTTGCAACATTACCACCATTGGTGGTTGGTCAATCTTAGATTCATCTTGTTTTGTGTTCGCTACCTTCCATGTATTTTTTATGAAATTTGTAAAGTAGGTCGACATGATTTCAAGATGTAAAAGCAATATATACCATGTAAAACAACCATGTTACGATAAACAGCTACTCTTGTCACCACAACCACGGTAAGAAATGTGATTAAAGGCACACATGCATGCATCAAGAACAAATAAACAAGTACACATTTATTGCAGTGTTTCGATATTTTCTCTTTCCTCTTTATTTTGTCTTATTCTTGGCACAGCCTCCGCCGTTATATATTTGAAATTGTATATGTATGAATGTTACCCAACTAGCGTTCAATACTGGATAGATCTAATCCCAATTTGACGTCACATTATAAATTGTATATGTCTGAATGTTACCCAACTAGCTTTCAAAACTGGAGATATCTAATCCCAGTTTGACGTCACATTATAAATTACACCAGACTATGAGTTGGATATTTTTGGCAGAAAATATTTTCAAATATTTCATATCTTTATGATTTGTTTCTCGTACATGTTTTCCGACTCATTTTCAGTTAAGTTTTACAAGTTATCTCTTGTGTATCCCATTTGAAATTGATATGTGCAATTCAAGTTTGTGCTCTTCCAGTTCTCGAGGGTTGTTACAGTTTTTGCTTCGTTATATTATATATCTTCCTCCAGTTGGACTCAGTCGTAGGTACATCTCTACCTTGTCCTTTTCTTCGCTATTTAAATAAGCAAACTATGGGCGAGAGTAAGGTTTTGAAATCTAAGAAACTACAAATTATACATGGGAATATTATGTTACATTCACAAACTAAAATTCAAGTTAATTATTCTGCAAATCTTGCTAATGATTGTAATGTTGTGTGTTGTGCACAATGTGCACGTCAATAGAAGACACGATCACATTAGAAGAAGAGTCTGTTTTCTTAGGACTAGAGTTCTCCAAGGTTGTTAGATCTACAAAAGCAGTATAGTGTGAACTAAGTTAAATATATCATTAAGTTTTAAAACAAATAAAATAAATAATGTGAAACTGGCTTTTTATTTATAAAATACATTCGGCCTCTATTTGCTGTTTTTCCACATCCACATGTAGTTATTTCTAATCTGTTCAATTCCCCGACTGCAATACCATTTTATTCTCTTGATTTTGCGCGGTCTTTGCATCTATGTTTTTTTTTTACATTTCTTGTATCCATCTGCCCCCCCCCCCCTCCTCTCTCTCTCTCTCTTCCTTTTTAGTTGCATTTATAACAGCCTACTATTTATTCTACTTCCGGCGCAAGTTGTCTCTGACACGATTATGCCCATTGTTTGGGTAGTTTGATTCATATGACTACTAAATATCATGCAAATATTCTGGAAGAAATTTGTCTTCAAATTTTTTATGTCTGCACACCATGAAAGGTGTACTAGATTTTACTTCATCCACTAGGGTTAAATATTCCTCTCATATCAACTGATTTTGGTTAAATTTGCAATACATTTGCGGTAAACACTTGTGATTAAAGGTTTTATGAATGTGTGAATACTGTAATATTTAAACGTCTGTTCCATCCCCCCCCCCCCCAAGAAACAAAAACAAAAAACACACAGCTGATTGTGCTATTCAGCGAAGCACACCTGTTTTTGTCGCGTTTGCTATACTTTCATTGGATGGGATTTGAAAGAGATTTAAAGTCCTCATGACTGCATCAATACTCGTATAATTTTCATTGCCCTTTATCATGTTAAAAATATGGTAGACCAGTTTGATGTAACTTACAGAGTATCTGTTTGTGAAACTCATTTTTTAATATGTAATTGGTATCAACTTTATAATTTGAAAGTTACCTCTTGTAATTTCTTCCTTGACATAATTTATTATCCTCCAAGACATTGTTTACATTGTAGTCGCCTTAACACATTTATTTTACTATTATTTTGTTTACATGTGTGTTATGGGATGTCATTTTCCCTATACATTTTTTTTTTTTTTTTTTTTTTTTTGTCAAAATAAATTCGCATGCTGTGCATGTTTTAACTCCTTCATGCTATATATATATATATATATATATATATATATATATATATATATATATATATATATATATATATATATAGATATATATATATATATTATTTCCACATATGTCACATTTTAGAAACTCGCTATCTTAAAAAAATTTCATATGTTTTCTTTCCCTAAAGACTTTTTATATGCATTTTGCTATGAAAGCGTTGAGTATGTCGTCAACCCTTTTTGTTTTCGTTTTTCAGCCCAAGGATATTTTCAAGAGACATCTATCACCATCCACAGTTGCCATTTTTGTATGACTGCATATAAACAATGTCTTGTTGCCAACTGGCCATAACCTGATTGATATTAACCCTTTTATCTTTTCCTTGCTTTCTTGTGCAATGTGAAAAAGACTGTTCAGTTAACCATTCTTTCATTTCAGCGCGATTTATTTTCGGGTTGTCCCGCCTAATTTGTGGCATGACTTAATTTATATTTGCATAAGGAACTGAACTTTCAGGATTGCTGCAAAGACGCCTTAAATGCTGTTTTTGTCTTGCTCTGTAAAATCCACCTTTGGTGAGATAGCGCTATTTATGTCGTAGGTCTTTATAAACGGTATAAACAGACATACACTACATTACACTTGATAAATTGTATTTAGGCGTTATTAGCATGACAACAGGACGCTCGTCTAAAAGTATGATTTATTTTTACCAATTTGCAACGTTTATTGAGTCATGTTCAATGCATGAATGAATGCAAATTTATATCGAATTTATTTCCATTCATATGATTGAATCGAAAACAACTGAGTCACTATGTGCTGTTGTAAATAGAACGTTGTCTTCATAAATGATATGTCTGCTTTCTTTGAATCGTTGTACTTTTGATCTTATGATTACACTGTAAATGTAGCCGAATGCAAAGTGTTCAAGATCTTGAGATGTCATTGTAAATGCAGCCCAATGCAAACTGTACAAGATCTTTAGATGTCATTGTAAATTTAGCACAATGCAAACTGTACAAGATCTTTAGATGTCATTGTAAATGCAGCCCAACGAAAACTTTACAAGATCTTTAGATTTCATTGTAAATGCAGCCCAATGCAAACTTTACAAGATCTTTAGATGTCATTATAAATTTAGCCCAATGCAAACATTACAAGATCTTAAAATTGCACTGTAAATTTAGCCCAGTGCAAACTTTACAAGATCTATAGATGTCATTGTAAATGCAGCCCAATGCAAACTTTACAAGATCTTTAAATGTCATTGTAAATGATGCCCAATGCAAACTTAACAAGATCTTTAGATGTCACTCTAAATTTAGCCCAATGTAAACTTTACAAGATCTTTAGATGTCACTGTAAATTTAGCTTAATGCAAACATTACAAGATCTTTAGATTGCACTGTAAATTTAACCCAATGCAAACTTTACAAGATCTTTAGATGACACTCTAAATTTAGCCCAATCCAAAGTTTACAAGATCTTAAAATTGCACTGTAAATTTAGCCCAAAGCAAACTTTACAAGATCTTAAGATTGCACTGTAAATTTACCCCAATGCAAACTTTACAAGATCTTAAAATTACACTGTAAATTTAGCCCAATGCAAACTTTACAAGATGTTAAAATTACAATGTAAATTTAGCCCAATGCAAACTTTACAAGATCTTAAAATTGCACAGTAAATTTTAGCCGAATGGAAACTTTACAAGATCTTAAGATGTCACTGTAAATTTAGCCGAATGCAAACTTTGCAAGATCTTAAAATTGCACTGTAAATTTAGCCCAATGCAAACTTTACAAGATTTTTAGATATCACTGTAAATTTAGCCCAATGCAAACTTTACAGGATCTTTAGATGTCATTGTAAATTTAGCCCAATGCAAACTTTACAAGATCTTAAGATCGCACTGTAAATTTAACCCAATGTCCGTCTGTGTGCTAACCGACATCAAATACTAAGTTTATTCCTTCTTCACAATACACTTTGTTAACTACCGTGCTATTGTGACTGATACTTCTATCTCCATGTTGTCATATATTATAAGTTATATTTAAATAAACATCTTTTCTGAATATTTGCAGGATATCTTGTTGGATTTCTGCAATTAACAAATCAACATTTTTAGTACCGCACTTTTTGTCGGGCCAAAATTATAAACTATATAGTAAATATCTCCTGACACCGACATTGCTGTTTTCATGTTAAATAATAAGTAATAAAATAAAATGTTTGTTTAAAACATTGCTGTATTGTCTCTGCTGTTTGCTCCGCTATTGTTGCTCCGCTAAAGGTTCAGCAGCTGTGATAGCCCTTATATCTTAATCTATTTCAACTACTGATTTTAATTTTTGCATTAGTGGTGATACACAAAAGATAATTGTGAATATTGTATGGGTGTCACAGCAACTTAATGTCCACCTTCGGTTTTGCCGTCTTGTTGGTAGTGAATTTTGAATTTGATAATTAATCTTCTCGTGCCTCCATGCAAGATGTAAAATCACAAAAATATTAGTGGTCTAGCGGTAGCTATATACTAACTACCTTTTTTTGTTTATAAAGGTATGGTGCAAATAAACATATTTTTTGCCTAGGATAAAGGTCATCATCTTCGCGTTTTCCACAGGAATACAATTTTGTCTCTGCAGGAAAGAATTTTTTTTTCGTAAATAAAGTAATCTTTGACGCGATGAAAATTATTTGCTTCGCGAAGAAAATTTAGTTCACAATTTGCTTGGTGAATTCAGTTATTCGCCGCTTACAAATTATTTTCGCCTTGATTGAATTAAAATCACCCCTCCCACACACATAATCACATAATTGTTTCACATGATGGTACAAAATTGCAAACAAGATATATTTTGTATATTATTTTTCACTCTAGATAACTTTTCTTATCTTGACAGGACTAGTGTGATAAATCCAAGGGCAGGATAAACTTGTCCGTTTTAGGTAGATACAAGGTTTGGCGAGCAGTAAGTATTGATTAATGCTCGAGAATTGCGATTTTACTAAGTTGGAAGTTGAGCATATATGTCTTGATGAAACAACTTTTTATGGGAAAAAGAACTGAGCAGCTCGGTGCAATTCTGAGGTTTGTAAGTATATTGCTGTATATTTTCTTTCCCTTTCCTTGCTAACTGTGAAACATAACAGGAAGATAAAGCTGGTTACAAAGTAGGAAAATTCATGAGAAAGGTGTTAGTTGGATATAGATTATATTTACGCCAGGTCCATAATTCAATTAATTTCAGCCACAATTTAAACGTGCTTATGTTATAATTGATATCTTGGATAACAGCTGATAAATGTTACTATTGATTATATATGGGTGTGACGATTGAAATATTTTATGTGATACTCAAAACAACAATATAAAATATATCAGCAGAAGGAACATGAAACGTTCAGTGTTTATATCAGTGATTTATGTGTTGTTTTTGTTTCAGCATGACTCATATGTTGAAAGCAACATAATTTGGTTGAATTCTATAAGACCACCTGCCAGCTTATCCGCTACACAGGTAAATTTATGGGTACTGAGGATTAAAATTCTCAGTGACCTTTTTCAGGCATGTCTGTTAAAACAATCAGAGTTATTTTCAATGCTAGAGCCAGAGAGAAATGACACAGCCCGCTGAATCCTCCTCTGATTATATTCACCAGTCACACACACACACACACACGTACACGTACACACACACACACATATATATATATATATATATATATATATATATATATATATATATATATATATATATATATATATATATATATATATTTACACAAAATTGTTGATAACGGCGCAAATTCAAAACGGTTCCCCAACGTTTCGAGCTAAACAAGCTCTTCGTCAGAGGAATAAACGGCTTACATATATACATATACAAAACTAACACTAAACACAAAATATAAGAATTTACGACAAGAAGTTAAATAAAAAGTTATGCAACAATAATAATAATAAACGATGTATATATGAATGATACATTTTGGTTTGCTCAGACACAGAAGAATGCTAGAGCGAGCAAAGGAATTAAATAGTAGAATAATTATGGGTCAAGTAGACAAAAACAAAGTTAGCTTTAATTTTGTTGACTTCATTTCTTAAAACGCAGAAACTTGGCATTTGTGAAAACTACGAATAATAGAGCCTCACGTTTCCTTCACTTTCTGTTCCAGTTACGTGCCTTCGGTATAGAAAGTGACAATAAACGACATCATAGAGAAGAATTACAAAGAACCGTAACTGTGGACAAAATGTCACTCAGCTACTACGCAGAGAAAAGTAGGGCCAGATGTAAAGTATGCGGACCGGAGATCAAGGCGCCTTATTTCTGCACGGAATGTCGGGAACTGTACTGTGAGAGGTGTAAGGAATTTCATTCCAAGATGAAGGTATCTGTCGGTCATTCAATCATCGACATCCACATCCGTCCAGATTGCAGTCTCTGTGAGAATAAGACGGACACATCAGTACTAGTGCAGCTTAAGATACTGCCTGCCATGTCCCGCCTGTCGACTCCCGCCAGATACTTGTGTGTGGAATGTGACGACTGCTACTGCGAATCCTGCGCGGGAAAGCATCTAAAGATGAAGTGTTCCGTAAATCACAGTATAGTTGACCTGAATAATTTAAATGATAAGAGGGTGTTGAAAAAATTACGTGATCATCAGTTCTGAAGAAAAACATTATAATTCAAACAACCCATATTATTGATTTACTTACCACTAGATCGAAGTCAAAGTTCACTGAGAGCAGAAGTCATGCTTTGTACAATATGCAATATGGTGAATTTATTTGGGTGTCTATTCAATTTTTAGGGACAGACAAGAATATATAAATATACATGAATTGCGTCTCGTGATCTTGTAAGCAGACCCAGTCTCCACGCTCGCCACTCTGTCAGCGTCTAAACTTTGAAAATCAATGAAAAAAAGAGTTTCCTTTGTTTAGCAATCTGGTCAGGTAACAGCTTTTGTTTTGCAACTCTCAATAGCGTTTCCTCTTTTTTCAGTATAAAATTGTTTATTTTTCATTTATCTGTAAGATTTTGAAATTTTTCAGGGTGTAATACAGGCAGCTCAAGTTAATTTCAGAGACAACGGAAACAAATAGACTTACTTATTGCGTTCTATCTTCTGCATATGGACACAGTGGGGGTCTAACATTTAATCAACATGTACACATAATACATCTAATTTATTGATCACTATCTAGAGGTTTATTTATGACGGGATCACAGGATCTGGGTTATCTCTGAAGGGATTAAAGAATTTGCGTATTTTATCTCCGCAAGGTAGGCTCAATAATTGTCAAAACAAAGTGGCTTCAAAATACAGGTTCATTTCTTCTGACATGTTTTTGTAGACAACATAAGAATGTATATGTTTTGGACAGGTCATTGCTTAACTGACGTGACCTTTTAGGCATATTGTAGTGTTTGTTTGGAATCAGAGACACGCCACACTACTGGATATATAACAGATTTTTCAGTTCTGTATTTTTTTGGGGGGATTATTACTTTACCATTAGTTGAACACATTGAAATTCATTCAAATCGACATGCACAATTATTTTATAGAAAATGGTAGTGTTATATATAACAACATCTTGATCCTAATGACAAGTTCAAATTAACAGAATGAAAGAAAGATATGTCGTGAACTGATCACGTTACTGATTTGTATGCATCAACATAAAAAAAAATCCATGTCTTTTCTGTATCAATTAGTCCATCACAAGACACTCCTGTACTAAAGACCAAACAAAACAAACAAAAGCTTCCTCTTTAAAAAGGACGGCTTGGATGAATTTGTAATGTCTTTGTATAGTAAAGGTTGTGAGACCTTGGCTTGGGCCCAGGTGAATCACTGTAACCACAAGATGGAAATTTATTATATATTTTAAAATGTGATATTGAAATTATTGGTGAGAAATTGATATCGCCATAGTTGCTGTAAAAGTGGTATCTCCAGCGTGGCGATATCACCTCTGGAATACATTCTCTTCATATATCTGCCCTTATGTATGTTATATTTCCATATTGAGACCTAATTCTATTGTTTCTTCTCTCTCCCTCCCTCACTTTCTCTCTTCCTCCCTCACTTCTATCTCCCTCCCTCCCTCGACCCCCCATCTCTCTCTCTCTCTCTCTCTCTCTCTCTCTCTCCATTAGAAGGAACATATTTAAAATATGATAACATTGATACATTCGTGTAAGCGATTTGGTGCCATCAAAGCATGTCCAAAAACAAATCCCATCAAACAACTGGCATTGACTGAACTTACATGATCTGTTGTTACACGCTACGGCAAATGATGAAAGTTTAAAGAAAAAACTCTGGTTTAAATATAATGCTAAAAAATGTTTAATTAAGCATTTTATCTCTATAATGTCTGGAACCAAGGAGAAATTGGGGATACAGGGTGTTGATTATAAACTGAAATTAAGTGTCTATAAAAAGATGGGTGCAGCGTCTTGAACGAACTAAACTGCAAGCTTGCCAAGGCCACACAATTCACGTTTGAGTGTAGAATAAAATAAAATAAACATAAAAAAGTCACAAAAATCCAAGAAGGTCAATTCTTATTCATTTAAATATTTAGCTTAAGGCTGTTACGCCCTGAAGTCTGTTGGGATGAACCGATCACCCCAGCAATATTCACTGTATCATTACGCACAAGAAATTTGTCAATGAAAGTAAAAATCGTTTCAAATTTCTTATGAAAAGAGTCATTACAGTTTAAAGCATTATATGTCGAAATAAATTCGTAAAAAGTCGCTGTCCTAGAATTATTGTAAAATTTCGGAACTTCTTTTAATCGATATAGCAATGCAGCGTGTTAATCACTGGCACACAATGTGAACTATCCATGAAACTACACTTTTGCCTTCAATAATACAAATAAAATCAATTTTTAAAAAAAGTGGATATAACGAAATATTTCACTCGTGAAGTGGAAATATTTTCTATTGTTATTCGTGGCTTCGACGCTGGTGAGAATATAATGTTTCCACTCTCTTCGTGAAATATATATGTATAATTACTAAATAGATGTATATAGTCTCTATATATCCTTTAACAAATGAGGAAGAATCTTTATCTGCTTATAAAATGCAATCACATTATGGGAATGTATCTTTTAAAATGCAATCACATTATGGAAATGTATCTTTTAAAATGTATCACATCATGGGAATGTATCTTTTAAAATGTATCACATTATGGGAATGTATCTTTCAAAATGTAATCGCATTATGGAAATGTATCTTTTAAAATGTATCACATTATGGGAATGTATCTTTCAAAATGTAATCACATTGTGGAAATGTATCTTTTAAAATGTATCACATTATGGGAATGTATCCTTTAAAATTTAATAACACTATGAGAAGGTATCTTTTTAAATGTAATCACATTATGGGAATGTATCTTTTAAAATGTATCACATTATGGGAATGTATCTTTTAAAATGTAATCACATTATGGGAATGCATCTTTTAAAATGTAATCACATTATGTGAATGTATCTTTTCATAAATGAACATTAGTCTTCAGCTATTTTTAAACTATAATTACACAATGGTAATGTATGTTTTAACAAATAAGCAGTAGTCTTTGGCTGTTTTTAATCTGTAATTATATGATGCGAATGCATCTTTTAACAAATGAGCAGAAGTTTCTGGCTGTTTTCGAATTCAAGATTCCCTTTATATAAAGTTTCCTGGTAGAGGTATTCAGTGTTATTGGGTAAAATGTAGATTTTAGTATCTGAATGGAAATAAGCTCTTACTTATGAATCATTACGAAAATACGGTCTGTCTGATCGAAACTATATCACACAGACAGGAGGTATATGTGTTTACGAACCTGCGATTGTGTGAATGACAAGGTTAAACCATATAAGCCCCAGTTAAATAACCAACTCAGTCTTGTTTAATCCCCGGGCTGACATACGTAGGCCTATGTGATACATGAACTGAGTAATACAGACAAAAGTTTGATGTATTTGAAACTTGACTAGATAAAACTGAATCACATCTTAATCACATTGGCCGGTGCAGACCGAGATGCAACAATCTCATCTCAATCACAACGACTCTTACTGACTGAAATCCATTATCATCTCAATCGCATGGGCCCGTACAAACTGAAATGCAACATTCTTAAAGATGTTTTACGCTGGTGTAAATTCATCCTCTTTCTGGAATTAGTTTTGCATAAATCGTACCATTCTAAAGCCATGCAACTTTATTATTATTAGTGCGTTATCTCCTCTGTGAACACGTACCCGTAACCTTTTGCCGTGACTAACTGGCAAGATGGCTGTGATGTCAAAGGAGATATCAGTTTTCTTGATATCACTAGATCTGGAAATAATACTCTATTCAAAACGCCCGTCATCACGCTAGCCAAGAGTCACAGATACCATGCCTTCTAATATATTCACATTTGAGTAAAATGCAATATATATATATATATATATATATATATATATATATATATATATATATATATATATATATATATATATATATATATATATATATATATACTTAAATTAAGCTAAATGAAGACTTAAATATATGATAAATCAACACCGAAACAAGTTAGAAGAACATTGCAACCAACTTTAATACGTTTTCAAACTAGAAAAATATTATTACTTGCGAGTAAACAAACTGTAAGCAAAAGTATCACTAAAGGACTTAGAAATTCACAGCAGAAATGTTAACTAGTACGGATTTAATGGCGGTAATAATCAATATTTTTATAACATTTGTAAATTACACTTAAACATATTTGAAGAGAATCGTCATAAAAAAATTCCACTATTTCGCTCTGTTAAAACTTCATTAGATTTAACGATCAGACTTAGGAAACAATCCACCTAGGAGGGACAGTGTGTTGAGTTGACATTTTACATCAGAATAAGTTTATTAAATATATTGAACACAAATGATACTACTGATGTTACTGAACTTTCATTTAATTTTACATACCAAATTTAGACAGGAAATAAGCGAAAGTATTCGATGTATGTTTCACATGATTGAACATATAACATTGCACATATATAGTGTTATGTATGATGTTTATATAATATTATAAATATTTTAGGAAATTATAAATGTTTCTTCACTTTAATATTTGCTTAAATCTTAATGTTATCAGGAAAAACATGTTTAACTAGTGTCCTTGAATTAGGTTGTTTTGATCAATATGTTTTCTCAATTTGAAGGTCAAGGTTGAATTTTGTTTACAAGTAAAATTCCATTAAGATGACACACATTCTAGAACATTCTGTCATGTGACCAATCTTTATATATGCCATGTTTGGTGGATATTTATTCAGTTTTGACATTACCATCAGTCTTGTAAAGAGCTATTACAGTTGTGAAAATTCATTCCAAATTCTAAGAGAGGAATTATTTTAAATATTCATTGGATTATAACAGTGCTCATAAACTTTTGGATTTTGGATTTTTAATTAATGATTTTGGAATTTAACTGAACTTATTCAGAGATTTTGGAATACTTCATTTTGACATCAGCACATCAAGATTACTAGTACATCAGGACTTTGGAGACCATTGGCACATAATAACATTCAAGGACACAGCCGTGAATTTGGAACATTCTATATTTAGGACTTGTGATTAGAACAATCATTCTTATTGGATTATTAGGATTTCAAAACACATTACTGTAAGTGACTTTTTTAAATTTTTCATTTTAATTATCTAGTAATAAATTGCTTGTTGATTTTTACTTGATTTGTTGGTTTCACTTTCTTTCTGTTACATTTTTCTTAGACCATAGAGTCGTAACAATAGATATCGATCGTTTAGATTTGTAATACATAGATTTATTTTTATAAGCAAAGAAACAAAAAGGCAAATACAAACGTACACATAAAGATCATAGTTGCTTAATGTGCTATGGAATCTGTGTTAAATACATCACGTGATCATGTAGATCGAACATCAAAATACCATTTAGACAGACACAGACATTGGTTTAAACAATGTTTCTTAAAATTGGGGAACTGTTGAAAAGTAATTTGATATATAATCAGAACTCAAATGCTTTTTTAACTTGATAAATATAATACCTAAAATGGGTTCAGTTGTAGGATTCAAACTTGTCAACATCGATTAAAAGCTACGTATAGTATCTGCTGCAATTTTGAGAGCATCGTCATGCCAGAGATATGAAGAAATAGATGTGCCGATCTCCTTTCGGTATACGTCACATCTGAAATGGCATATAACATTTATGATGAATTTAGGAATGTATGTACAAAAATTACAAAACTAGACCCCGCACATTGTTTTTTTGCTGCCGAATTAGCACATGATGCATGTGTTGAATTAGAACTGTTGAGAGACAATGACAAGACAGGTTCCTGATGATTAAGAGTTCTTGAATTAGTTTCCTTTCTTCTTCAAATCATCACTTATAAATTAAACTATTTATAAGGTATTTCTACTGCTATTTCAAGTAAAACATTTACATACAAAATTATATTTATTAAAAACTAATAAAACTCTACATGATTGCCACGAAATAGAAAAGGGTTTACGACCACCCACCCATTTTCCCCCATAAGATAGGTCTTAAATGGGAATACGTATAAACATTTAAAACAATTTTATATTCGCGATCTTAAAAAGAATGGAAACGAATATTTACCTCTGTTTGCACATAAAAAGATCTTTCAGATATATTAAGACTTTCCTTTAGCAAGCAGAATGAACTGACCTGCACAGCTATTTATACCCCACCTTCGACCAATGTCATTGGATTTAAACACCTCCTTCCCAAGCACATCAACAAATGGCTAACAAGCACGAGGGAAATATGAGTAAAAAGGAAATTAAGCTTTCAAAATGGAGAACACGTTATCAAACATTGACTTAATGAAGTAAACAATTTCGTGAATTTGAGTCTGTAAGAGATATTACAAACATCGCTCAACAGATTAAGAAGGGACATAAAGAAAGACATTCCATTAATTACAAGGCCAGTCGAGTTTGTGCTAAGGACTAATTTACAAAAACTGAACTAAAATTATTCTCATTTACACTTGTTTACCCTCAAGAGTTAATTTATGTATCGATATCTAACATCTTTTGTTGTCATCGAAATTGTGCGAACAAATACTCCCTGAAAGGAAGGCAGGAACTTGACTACCGTTCACTAGGCGTTGAAACATGTTAGTACAGTATATGATCAATTCTTGAGTTCAGGTGTGATTTTTTTTTCTTTCTGCTGGCAGTGCACATTTCTTTGACTCTGGAAAACTATGCACGGCATGTGGTATTGTACCTGTTCCGGTGGGCTCTGTTGCCACAAACCGATGTTTTACAGTTAATCACCAAACGTAGATGTAGTCGTTTGATAAACAAAGAATTGCTTCGGAAACTTAGACACTGAAATTGTTTTTACTAAATTACAGTAAAGTTTAAAGATCAAGCATACGACTAGATCTGCTAAGGTCAAGTGATATATTACATTATCCCTTTGGATTTGTTATCCTATGTCAGACAGCACTAGAAAAGAGTAGTCCCAAATGGGAAAGCAAACTAATTTCTTGTTTCAGGTTTCAACCAAACATGCACCAATTATCTTTAGGACACTTTGAATCAAATTCACCTAATTTCTAAACAGAAGAGCATTAGCTTGTATAATACCATGTGGGTTTTATAAAGAAACTATTTGCGACAAATGTCTAGTATGTTGGACATGTATGAAGACCTATAATACGATAATGTGGTTAATGGCCCAGATTCAAAACAGTTCGGTCGCTAGATACATGTACGAGTATATGTAACACACATTACTCATGTACTGAGTCATGCAGGTGAAAAATACAGTGTATCAAGGTTTCACACAAGGTGTGAATAAAACAACTCTTAATGGTTTAGTGACACATTTGCCAACTATGTTTTTTTTCTTTCTTTTTGGTAGACGTCAAAAACAGCTGTCTAGTGAAGATAATTTAGTAGGAACACATGTTGTATTTTTTAAAGCAAGTGTGTATTTTGACGTATAAATATTACTCTATACTAGTAAATTAAGAACAGAACGAAAAAATTATTGCTTAGAAATGTAAATGCTTAACAGGAAGAGACGACAAGTTATATACATCATGGTTACAAAAGGCTTCGTTACTCACTTGCATCCTTTCCCGTGCGATTTTTTTCTTGCAGTTTTGGACATAGAAAACCCCACTGCATTCTCATTGTCAAAGCCATTCTAGAAAACCTTAGTATCGATTTCCCTAGAAACCTGATAATCCAGATCTTCTATCAGCTTATTAAAACTCTATATATTTGTCTGTACGTCCGTCCATTCGTACGTATGAACGTACGTTCACATATGTATGGATAGTTGTCATGCTTATAGGTACTTACATAGGTATGCATGTATAAGTGCATAGATGGATGGATATTTGTAAAGATGCTTGTATGTACACATATATTTTATGTAGACATTTTTCCGCGATGTGTTACTACATTAGTGTTTTTCAAAAAGGTGTCCGCGAAATAATTATTCCCAGAATGATATTTCAAATGATATTTGCTTAATTGTTTTAATTCTGTTTTGTTTTAATGAATTAATATGTTTTGAAAAATGACCTTTCTTCGCACGCATTGGTGTCCAAAGGTTTGTTTTACGGATTTGTATGCAAAATGTAAAATTGCATACAAATAATAATTTCGAGTTTTCTTTTCTTTCTTCACTTCATTCTCTGAAACAATTTTATTCCTGTGGCCTGCTATCTTTCTGAACTGTGGTCTAAGGTGTAGGCCTGGTGTATAGTACTCGGACATGCATTTTCTTTTTATCAACTGTAGAGCATTCATGTTGCGGAAATGTGTGTGCTGTAAACTACCAACTAGCTCTCCTCGACTTATCAATATATGTGAAATTATTTTTGTAAACAAAAACCTATGTGTAATTTGATCTATTTTCCAATTCCATAATCTCTTTCATAAATGATTCGACCAAAGTCAGAAATTAGCGCTTTAGTTTATGCTAAGATGATAAATATATAAATAGTGTATTTTGACATATTTTGATTTCTTTTGATGATGAGACTAAATGAGATGGTGTACTTTTTTAGTTCATTTCTATTTGTAAATTTGTAATGAACTATGATACACATTTAATAAGTGGCAGCGTAGGAAACCTTGATAGAAGTTACAGGGAGTGAACTTTAAGGGTCCTTCTTTCCCTATATAAAATATTAGATAGAACAATTACTGTAACATTTTCATAATAAGCGCAGACCTGAAAATAAACGTATATAGAAAGTAAAAGCATACGGTTGTTACAGTATTTTTTATAACAAAAGTAAGCACATATATGGATGCTAAAGAAAAATTAAACTTGAAGTCCACAACTTTGGCTTCGAATGCTATTTTCTGCCTATTTATGCTATTTTCTATTTTAGTGCGGTGGTTGATACAGTTGTTTATCTATTTTTCGTCTTTGATTCTTCCTTTTACCATCAACAGCATTTATAGATTATGCTGTTTAATTTAATAGCTAACCGTAAATATTGAAATTTATGAAGCTGTATCGAAATAAATTTAAATGACAAAAAGCGCATACAAAAAAATAAGAGCATATGAGATTCATTGATTTAAAAAAATTGAACGCATTCCAAATGGAAGCGCATACCTATGCTGGTTTTTTAAAAAAGTCCATACGATCTTTACTGATTTAAAAAATAATGCGATGTGTAACGGGGCGTGCATACACGAATATTTACAGCTATAGTAACGAACCTTCTCCCTTTCTGTTCTAAATCTGGTTTTTCAGACACTTATATCGGCACCCGAAAATCTTCGCGAACCCTGGCGCATACCCATGTATACAAGATAAAATTCCTTTTATCACCTTTAGTATCGCAAAGTCGCGGAAGGCCTTTTTCAGGCATTTCATTCCTAGCCTGCTTATTAGAATAGTTCCCTCAATATTATCTTGAACTTCTCGTTTTATCTCTAAGATTCTTGCTCTGAGGACGATACACACCGGAATCTCCATTCTGCTCACCCTCGGCTTTTAGATACACCAGGTGTCATGTGACCTATCACATTACTCGACAAATCTACTCATAATTGGACCATCCTATTCTTGATACAGGGATGAAAAGAAACCTTCACTTATTTTTTAACAAGAAGTGCGCATGACTTATACTGACAAATAATGGGATTAATGTCACAAAAGTGTATTACTGATGTTTATTGGAGCGGAATAGTATGAAAAATTGTTTTTTTTTTATGTTCTGTGCTTAGGAGCCAGTACCTGCAATTTTAATGTATCAATTTATTACACAGGTATGGAATATTAAGAAAAGACTAGATATATCTATACAAGTTTATACAATTCAGAACAGTTTGCTTCAATTATAATTTGCATTTGCCAATTACAATAAAAACAAAACTATTATACTTATATACAAACTGTCTACTAAAAACAAATTATACAGCTTAAAAATGCTATGACAATCTCAACCTTCTGTACTTTAAAATATATGTAATGGACAAAAATGTGAATAAACGGTCGACAATACAACCATTTGGTATGTATGTTATTGTAAGGGTGCAAATTTCTGTCGATTTCGGTAGAGCACATTAGTTGGCAGATAACAATTAATTAGATATATGAGGAAAGGTACCGTATGAAATCACTAGACAACGATGGTTTTAATGTCCCTGTTTGGGGGCGAGATTGATTCTTAATTAAGCCTTGATTGTTTACGTCGGGCACAAGGTTAAAATGTCAAAGTTGAGAGGATGCAGAGACTAGTAGAAGTAGTATTATCTTTTGAAATTGTCCAGAATCAGTTATTTACATGGCGCACGAAAATCTAGGGTTATGCCAACCGCGTAGAGCGTGTATTTATAAAAGGCGGTAGATATGTTTAATCTGATTGGTTACGCTTAATAAGGGGTGTGTTTCCCAGACGAAATTTAATGTTTTAAATATTCCACATCGCAAAATTTAATCAGTCCAAAGTTTCCTGCGAAAGGTTGAGATCTTGACTCCGAGATAGAATTAGGCGAAATTCTCTCGTATAAACAATTGTTCAAGGGACAGGTGTCTGGAAGTTGAGAGACACAATTTTGGCGGTAGAAGCGAGCGAGTCTCGAAAGCACAAGGTATTTGCATCAATCTCATGTAATTCGTTGATATCAATATAATTATTTGTTTGAATTTATTTGTTTGAATTCGTACATCAGTTTCTTGATATGAGTATAACTAGTTTGTTGAATTCATTTGCCTGAATTCGTACAATAATATTCTTTGTATGAGTTTGACGAATTGTTTGAATTTGTCGCCTTGATTGTTATAGGAATCATGTATTCTAATTTCATGCATTACTTTATTTGATATGAGTTGCGAGAATCTGTGTGAATTTACAGATCTTAGATGATTTCATGTATGATAAAGACTTGAGTGAGTATTCACTGAAATTAATGTAGTTAAGCCATGAAGTGAATTTCATTGATTCATTTGTATAATTAAGACGTGAACTGAAACTGTTAGGTCTCGTGTGATGTTAATGTGAGTTAGTAATGAATTAGCCGTTATAAAATACATTAATCTTCTGAAACTAGATTTGTTTATGGTCTGTCGGGTTTGGCCTGACCAGATAGCCTTTGGTATCTGTTTGAATTCCGATAGAACGATATCTGACGTAACGAGAGTGGAGTAATGTTCTATTCTCAGGAGGAAAATCTGACGGGATATTTAGGTTGCTTCTTGTTTTTTTAAAGGGGAAAATAGCTCCACCTACCTATCTACCTATCCACCTATCCATCTACCCACCTACCCACACAAAGTTTGAGGGTCAATAGAGGCTAGATAAGAGAGAATGAGAAAGTAAAAAAAGGGAGAACATCAACCTTGACTGGACAGAAACATTGAATTTGGAGTGGCCAGCGATAACCAGGTTATGCAGGCATGCTGGGCAATGCTTTCGATTGTTCACTCAATTCTATGATGAACTAAATCTATCGCTTAAAACAGATTGGCTATTTAGATAAGTATATTTGTGTTGAAATTCGGTAAATGAGTTATTTCAAAAAGAAGTATGTCTTCATAATGTTATGTATTATCTCAATTTGTTTTATGTAATTGATTAAATTGTTATATTTCATGTACGAGGGCTTGTATTATTCTCTTCTATATATCTCCTCAGATCTCTATTTATTCCATCCATAAATTTCATAATTTATTTTATTATTTACTCGATCCGGGCAATAACACCGAGGTCGATCATCCTCTAGATAACGATAACCAACCAAATCGTACCCCTTGTAACGAGAGGAGCCGCCACAGTTATATATATATATATATATATATATATATATATATATATATATATATATATATATATATATATATATATATATATTTAATTGAAATAGCATATGTACATATGTTTTAAAGAAAGGCCCTAATATAACAATTATCAAATACAGCGTGTATTCAATGTTGTATTCTCTTAACTTCTATACATTCTGCATATAGGACGTTGAAAAACAAAGTGAAATACATCCTTGGTGACAGTATTTTAAAACAGGAACATATTCGTAGATGTCATATAAATCTGTGTTTTAGAAATGTTTGTCGTTGAAACTTACAGGTTGAGGAAACAGTGAACTGGTTGTTTCCGTAAAATCAGATTCTACAGTTTCCTTAACTTAGATCGAAGGGAAAATACATCAGTTAGTACCATGTTTTAAGGAAACATTTGTTACTAACACTGATTTAAGAATTTACATGTTGAATTAAGTAACATTGTATCAATTGTTTGCATATGCTCAATATGATGTACCTTTATTCACAAATCATTCAATCTTTACTTATGATAATCCGAGATCGTGTAGGATTTATATATTAACAATGATATATTCTCCTTAAACAAATACTCTTGTTAAGAAAGTCAATGAAGCTAATATAATCTACTTTGACTTTACCTTCTTTTTAGTTTGTGACAAAATATATGCTGAGAAACAGTTAGAAATCCTTTCGTGTAATTGTGTCCATAAGCAAAATACAAGAATGATATGCAAGTTCTATTCATTAAAACGTTTTAGGTTTATCTAAAGGTTTTTGCTCAAAGTTTGTGTTAATCAAGGCACACTATGAATGTCTGTCATACCAATTATAGATTTACGTTCTCAGGAACTGGATTCCATTAATGTTAAAATCTGGACCAAATAACTGTCATTAACTTTAATTACATTTTGTCAAAATGAACCAAATAACTTCATCTAGTTTCAAAATTGAAATATTACATTTGCATTGTACAAAGAAAATTAAAGCTCCCCACCCACCAACTCCTAGTAGAGGCTGATTCAATTTACTATGAAATAAAAATAACAAGCAAAACGATTTAGAAACCATGTAAGGGTTTCTAATCAGTAACAGCGGTCAGAACGTTTCACAAGTGAAACGAATCAAAATTCGCCGTAACGCCAAATTGATTCCCACAAACACTTATATCCTCACATTAAAATGAGCCACTTTGCCTGCATCAATCAAAGCGAGATTCTTAAACATTCGTGTCATCACTTTCATCTCTAATCGTTCGCGGTGTTTTAACTGCCACAGATATGGCGACCACAAAGATGGCTGCAAGAGTAGACCACAGAGAAAGTCTCTTGTTCAAACAGTTCTCATACTCCATACACTACCCTAAGGGAAAACTTGAGAAAGAGATCCAGCGCGTAAAACAGGAGAAAGGCATGAGCTTTCCTGAGACCAGGAAATTTGTGGAAGCCACAGTTCCACTTAACACAAAGGCAAGACCTAGGCCATCGCGACAAAAGTGGAACGAAATATTCCACGAATAATGTCTGTATACTGACAGCCATTACATGGTTAGAATGTCAAACTAAATTCACAGCTATAACGCCACCAAACTAGTGCTTACAGACACACAAACAAAGAGTGAAGCAGATGAAGCTTAAAAATGTAGTAAATAAGAAAGTCAAAGCCACAAACAAAAGACTACTTAAATCTAGCCTAAGAAATGATCAATAAACTACTGGACCTAATGCAAATAGAATCAGTATGATACATATGATTCCCAACTATGCTACTGAGAAGCCGGTTATATCCGGCCGACGGAAATAGCAAACGACCGCTGCCAGTAGAAATGCAGGCTCTAAACCAAATAAAGAGGAGATTAAAGAATCTAAATGACTTCCCAATGAATCTGATGGTTCTGTCAAGCTCTTTAATAAGTTGGGAGTCTAGAGAGTATGGATACTGGAGAGCTGCCTGATACAGGACCAGGGAAGCTCCTAGAAGTCCAGTACTTCTACCACCTTCATACAAATGTCTGACACCATAATACGTTGGAATTCTTGAAGTATAAAGGCAAATATAAAGGAAATTAGTTATCTACTTAAAAAACATGATCCAAAAGGCGTCTTCCTTCAGGAGACCTTTTTAAAAGAAAGCAATAGAGTTTATCTTAACAAGTTCACAACCTACAGCAACGTTTTCAAGAAATACTGATAAGGCTGCTGGAGGAGTGTCGATCATCGTAAATGAATTTTAATACTACTTTACAGGCTGTCGTCGTTCATGTGCGCATACACAAAAGTTTTTCACTTTGCTCCACATATCTCCCTCCAAGAACTCCAATCTGATCTTGACCAATTCGGCCACCATTCGCTTTGGGGTTGTAAATATATTAGTGAGAGATGGAAGAAAATTGAAGACTTCGTTTCAAAACACAATTTTTGCCTTTTTAATGATAAGTCGTATATCTACATACATCCTGCTATGGGGTCCTACTGGTCCTTAGATTTGACCATCTGCAATCCATATCTTGTACTTGACTTCTCTTGGAAAGCTGGCAATGACCTTTGTGGTAGTGACCATTTCCAATATACATCAGAAGTAATAGATGCAAAACCCAACGGTTATGGCATGGATGGAAATCGAACAAAGCAGGCTGGAAACGTTTGAATCTCTCTGCGTGTCAAATTTGACAGCTGATCGTTTAGACGACGTAATGGATCCAATACCCATATCTACAAAGACACTACAAGATGCCTCTAGCGATACAATATCATCAACTTCGGCATTCCTTAAAAAGTGTTAACAAAATACAGCTTGATGATGATGTAAAGATGCCATCAGGGAACGTGAAAATGTCCTTAAACATTTCAGCGCCATATCAACTACATATAATTAATCAATACCATATATACCGAGCTAAGGCTTGTTGTACCATTAGGGAGAGAAAGAGTTCAACACGGAAATCTTACGTCTCTAAGTTGAACTCTCGCTCCTCTATTAAATCAATAGTAATATGGTACGAAAAATCATTGGCAACACTAAAATACATTTGTGACAAACATTTAAAGAAATCTGATGAAATGGTCATGATCATATCTGAAATCTCAAATACATTGGTCGAATCATTCCCGAAAACTCCTCACAAGAGAATTACACTGAAAAATTCTGACTTGTCAAAAACCTGGAAGTAACGGTTTCAAATCTGCTAACGATGAATATTACAATAAACGTTGCCCTCTCAGAAAGATACGATACACTATGACACTTCAGCAAGGTCAGATGATATCCACTATCAACTGTTGAAACACTTACCTAATACAGCTCTCAATTCACTGCTAAACATTTTCAATAAAATTTGGGTAACTGGCTAATTCCCGCAGACTTGCCGCGAAGGGACAGCGAGACTAGTAACTAAACGTACAAAGGACCACATCCACCGTTGCATATCTTTAACAAACTGTATTTGCGAAACCATGGAACGGATGATAATTGATAGACTACTTTGGTATCTCGAGTTCAACAAACTACTATCAGACATTCAATGGCGATTCAGAAACCAGGCAAACACAATAGACCATCTTGTCAGGTCTTGATGCGTGTATTATAGAGCTTTCATAAGGAAAAAAATACATAGTTGTCGCCTTTTTCTACTTGGAGAAAGCTAATGACACCACACGGAAACATTGCATTTTAAATGACCTATTCAACCTAGGTCTTAGAGATCGTCTACCTAACTTTATCTCCAAGTTATTGAAAAATGGAAATTTTAGAGTTAACATAGGCAACACCTTTTCTGAAAGCTATCATCAGGAGATATACTTCAGTACAGCATAGTATCAGTCACAATATTCAAAATTAGCAGCATAGTGAAATGCCTTAATTCAGGAACTGACTGCCTAGTATATGGTGACCACTTTTTGATATGCTATAGATAGAACATTATGCATACTATTGATTGGAAAAAAATATAGACAAGATTAAACAAAAGTTCAGAAATGGGCAGAAGAAAACAGCTTCA
Organism: Margaritifera margaritifera; assembly: GCA_029931535.1. NCBI lineage: Eukaryota > Metazoa > Mollusca > Bivalvia > Unionida > Margaritiferidae > Margaritifera > Margaritifera margaritifera. Next base: position 5,694,930 of record JAQPZY010001665.1, on the reverse strand, counting down.
AATTTTCCAAATCAAACACTGACTGTATGCACTTCTGACGATTAAATCAGATGCTTGATGACCCAAAGCTCTATCTCGACTGTTGCCTTATTCCTAGTGTGGAGGAGAAAATATTTTAGGGATTATCTTTTACTCTAAGCTAAGTTTTCTTCCCAAATATTAGACATACTTTAGGAACAAATGTATAAAAGCCCTAGATTTAATACGAGTCGTGTTAAGCATAGATTGAGGAGTAGATCGCAATGTCTTGCTCTGGTAATAAGCGTTTTTTGTAAGCTCTCCGTATGACAATGGCTCGACTGTGTACTGATTAGCTTGTAAGTCGTATCTCCAGATGCTTGATTCGATACTCATTCAGGAACTTAGACATTGTATGGGTACATTTCGAACTTCACCTTCAGAAAGCCTGTATTGATGCAAATGAACCAACACTTTATCTCAGATTATTTTTATTTGCCAGGTTTTTTGTTTGTCAGAACAAGCGTGCATCTGCTCATTTTGAAGGAAATTCGAAGCGGACACCAATAAATATCATTAGTAATGATTTACAATATGACTCGAGACGGTGATAGCTGATGGACATTGTGGCTCTGATATTGCAAAACATATACATTGTCCTCTGCATCTATTTATATAGCCATCCTTAGATCTGCATATTTATTAGCGAAGTGTTTCGTTCATCAGTAAGACCAAAACAATGGACTAGATTGCTTTTCTTCCTAAGGCAACGAAAATAGATTCTTGTTTTTTTAAATATTATTAAGGACTATACAACATGAAGACAATGACGAATGATTGTGTTCAAAATTCGTAATAAAACAGCGCTTCATCTCTAGTGATGAAACTCTAGTATTATTTCGTCCATTCCGGACCAGGACCGGCTATAAGGAACAATTTGCAGTTGACAGTGGCGTCTTGTATTAATAGTCTCGTTTAGTTTTCTCTGATACAATTGGTCGCCAAGAATTTAATGATTTTTAAGGAGTAACATTTGATAGTAACTTTCTGCTCACCTATTAAACACATATCACGTGGTTATGACTGGAAAGAGTAGTTGTGCAGGCAGTGGAAGAAACTATTAGATTTTACTGCAACTATCGGCCAGAATTGTACCTCCATTTGGGTAACAGGAGACCACAAATGAAGGTGTGACTAAAAGACCCTGGAAATTTTATCTCTGACATTTTATTTGATTTCAACTGGCATTCTATTTGAGAGTTGCTCACACATTAAACATCTTGTCCCTTGAGCTTGATTCCAGTTTCGTGGGGGATAACAGCTGACTTGGAACCGGTAACGTTGCAGTTTATTACTCTGGTTGCTTATTTTCTATAGCATCATCGGTTGGTTTCTTTCCTTGGCAATTCTTGTCTCTAACGTAACTCGTTTCTTCAGCCCGCTGCAAAAATTGCTCATCCGTATCAGAATGTGGAAGGTGGTTGCTTCTGCTTTTGAGTGTAGTTTACCTATGCTGCATTTTCGACAGTCATGAAGCTCAAGATATACTGTCGCTGACTCCTTTGTTTTTTTGTGTGTTTTTTTCTTCTTTAAATTTTGTGCTTATTTGATCAATGCATGATTCAGTGGAGCATGTGTTTTGTAACGATCACAAACATTTAAGTATCAGAGCCCAACTTGATAACTGTCTCTAAAAAGACAGGAATTTATGACCGCATTTAAGCACTGACATTCATGATTCTCCTCTTGTAGCCTTGTCATTTCTTCTTTGTAGAGTCTACGCACTGCTCTTGGCATTATTGCATCTATCACGTGCAATGTTTCATCAATATTTTTCCTTTATATTCCGTATTTCTCCCAAGCTTAATTACTCCGGCTTCTATGTTGTTGACATTGGACTTATTTAAAGTCGATAAAGGTCCTCATGCGTTTTGCAAATGCCTTCCCCAGTTTTTTTTTTTTTTTAACTCTTCCAGAATTCTTGAAAGATTTGTTTTTATGCTCATTATTTGCTCAGAATTTTGTGTTGAAGGCTAGCAAACTTTCTATAAGAAAGATAGTCGTAACTTTTGCAATAAAATTCAGCATGTTTTTCTTGATATCCAAATCATTCCGCAAACCGAATCTGGATTCTACCTATCATATCCAAACTATTTGAAACATCAATTGAGACCCAGTTAGCATCTTTTTTTTGAGAACATTTTTCACAAAATATATGGGTGCTTTTCGTAAAGGTCATGGATGCCAGACCACTATTTTACGTTTACTTGAAGACTGGAAGAAAGCAATTGACGAAAACATATATGTAGCTGCAGTTCTGATCTATTTGTCCAAGGCTTTTGACTGTCGCCCTCATAATATTCTCTTATGCAAGCTTAGGGCCTATGGGTTGTCAGATGGCTCAGTTGGACTCTTACTGAGCTATCTGTCAAATCGTAAGCAGCAAATTAAGATGCAGCGTGTCTTGAGTAGCTGGACTGAAATTCAAAAGGGGTTCCTCAGGGGTCAATCCTCGGACCTTTACTCTTTAATGTTTTTATCAATGGTATTTTTGATTTTATTAAATATGGCTCTTTATATAACTATGCCCATGATAACACTTTGTCCTTTTCCTCACCGGACTTTGACACTCTGATTGACACACTTGAAACAGAATCCAACATTTTGATTGACTGGTTCACTGCGAACAAAATGCAAGTCAACAAAGAAAAGTTTCAAGCACTAGCTGTGGGTAAAAATACATTGAGTATGAAGCCTGTACTAAACATAAGCAGTGCTGTCATAAATTGTGAAGAAATTGGTAAACTGATAGGAATTGACATTGACTATCAACTGCAATTCGATCTACATTAAAAAAATATCTGTAGGAAAGCTTCAAGGCAATTATATGTCTTGAAACGTATTGGTCAGAAGTTAACTAGACTCAACAAACTGACAATCCTACTTTTATCCTCTCCAATTGCAACTTCTGTCCCTTGGCCTGGCACTTCTGCTGTGACATGAACACTACTAAACTCAAAAAAATACAAGAGCGTGCTCTGAGATTTGTGTATGATGATTACACATACAGCTATCATAAGCTATTACTTAAGGCAAAAATGACAGCCCTGAATGTGCGCAGACTTAGGGCTATGGCTCCGGAAACTTTTAAAATTCTGAACAAATTAGCCCCAGAATGTTTAGATGAATAGATATGTTTTAAACAAAGTAGATACAATTTTATTTTCAAATATTTTAGATGTTCCAAGAATTCAAACCTCAACATATGGCAAGAAATCTTTTAGATATGCAGCTGCTGTTTTATGGAATGAACTACATACTCACTTTAGAGAACAGTCAAATTTTAATTCCTTTAGATCATTAATATTATCCTGGAATGGTAAAGATTGTAAATGTAATATCTGCAAATAAAGCCACCACAACCCCCTCCTGCCATGATGACAACAACTAATATTTGTATTACCATTCTGTTTTATGCGTCCTTGTCTTATGTACTATCAGGTGCCAACTGTGAGCTCCTTTCTTTTAGGTAATGCATAATGCATAGTCTGCATCTCAGACTGCATTTAGTCCAAAACTGGTGCTTTTGCCTCTTGCAGTTAATATAAATTTCTATTGTTAACCTATAATTTTGTATTAATTTATTTATTTTTTTATATTTTTTTTTTCCTAAATACGGAATTGACTTTATTTACTAAGATTTTAAAATACTCAGCTTGTTTCTATTTTAAGTTATGCACTATGTGTTTTTTGTCCAATTGTATCTATGTACTATATTTGTATCTCTTGCAAATGTTTGTTTTAATGTCATTATTATTTTATTCTGTCATGTCGGTAAAAAGCTCATTATAGCTTATGCTGAACTGTTGTTTTAAATCATGCAGACTTTAAATAAATTGTATCTTATCTTATCCTATCTTATCTTATATTATCTTCTCTTCTCTTCTCTTATCTTATCTTCTCTTATCTTATCTTATCTTATCTTATCTTATCTTATCTTATCTTATCTTATCTTATCTTATCTTATCTTATCTTATCTTATCTTATTTCTAGAAAATTAGAAAACTCTTTGGTGATAAAAAGTTTTCTACATGCCGGTCAGATGGAATCCCCGGTGGCCAAGTGGTCTAAGGCGCTCGCCTTTACAGATCACTGACACCTCACCTCTGTCAGCGTGGGTTCGAGTCTCGGTTCGGCCAACTTAGGTATGTGAGAAAGCTTGCCAGTAGCATCCCGTGGGTTGGTGGTTATTTCTGGCGGTTTTCCCGGGATCTTACTCCACCAAATATACTGACCGCCATGTACAGCCTATCATGTGTTGAAAAATAGCGTGAAACCCAAAAAAACACAAACCACATGCCGGTCACACAAAGTCCTTGATATTGCCTCCATGATCACTAGATTTCGTCGATATTAAATCCTGTTAGCATTTATTTTCTTCGCATAATATATGCATGGATGATAACTGGCGTGAGGAATGAACTCATCCAATCAAGTTGGTCAGCTCGACCCATCTCCAGATCTGGAACTCGAATCGTCACTAACATATTGCTAATGTGCAGTTTCCTTTGTAGGGTCATCGAGACTTTGATCTTAAAATCACCGATTCCGAACCTTCTAATGTGCTAGTCAAATATGCAGGTGTTGGGTTTATCTGTTTTTTGGTGTATAACAGCTGCGTGAATACTCCAGAATTATAAGGTCATTTAAATAGCACGTGTACCATCTCGATATCAGAAAAATCTGTCAATCAAGTGTAACTTAAGTCGTTTGATCGTATGGCCATACATAATTTGTATATTTTTGTGTCAGATGAAAATATGCGACAGATTTTCCTGATATCGAGATGGTACACGTGCTATTTAATGACCTTATAATTCTGGAGTTTTCAAGCAGCTGTGATACATAAAAAAAGACAATCCCAAGCCTGAATATTTGTCTAGCACATTAGAAGGTTCAGATTCGGTGAGTTTAAGTTCAATGGCAAGCTCTCGATGATCCTACAACGGAAAATCCAAATTTGTCAACATATTATGTGTGTGTATATATATATATATATATATATATATATATATATATATATATATATATATATATATATATATATATATATATATATATATATATATATATTCTCAGAGTTATTTTCCTATTTGCATATCCAAAAGATCTCAATATAGAAACGAAATGGCTAGTAAGGTCCAGTTCCTTTGCGATTTAGTATGTATTCGTTTGCTTTAGTATGTATTCATGCTTTTTAGTATGTATTCATGCTTTTTAATATGTATTCATGCGTTTTAGTATGTATTCATGCGTTTTCATATGTATTCATGCTTTGTAATATGTATTCATGCGTTTTAATATGTATGCATGCTTTTTAATATGTATTCATGCTTTTTAATATGTATTCATGCGTTTTAGTATGTATTCATGCGTTTTAGTATGTATTCATGCTTTTTAATATCTATTCATGCGTTTTAGTATGTATTCATGCGTTTTCATATGTATTCATGCTTTGTAATATGTATTCATGCGTTTTAATATGTATGCATGCTTTTTAATATGTATTCATGCTTTTTAATATGTATTCATGCGTTTTAGTATGTATTCATGCGTTTTAATATATATTCATGCGTTTTAGTATCTATTCATGCGTTTTAGTATGTATTCATGCGTTTTAGTATATATTCATGCGTTTTAGTATGTATTCATGCGTTTTCATATGTATTCATGCTTTGTAATATGTATTCATGCGTTTTAGTATGTATTCATGCTTTTTAATATGTATTCATGTTTTTTAATATGTATTCATGCGTTTTAATATGTATTCATGCTTTTTAATATGTATTCATGCGTTTTAGTATGTATTCATGGGTTTTAATATGTATTCATGCTTTTTAATATGTATTCATGCTTTTTAATATGTATTCATGCGTTTTAATATGTATTCATGCTTTTTAATATGTATTCATGCGTTTTAATATGTATTCATGCTTTAAAGTATGTATTCATGCTTTTTAATATGTATTCATGCTTTTTAATATGTATTCATGCGTTTTAATATGTATTCATGCTTTTTAATATGTATTCATGCTTTTTAATATGTATTCATGCTTTTTAATATGTATTCATGCTTTTTAATATATATTCATGCGTTTTAATATGTATTCATGCTTTAAAGTATGTATTCATGCTTTTTAATATGTATTCATGCTTTTTAATATATATTCATGCGTTTTAGTATGTATTCATGCGTTTTAATATGTATTCATGCTTTAAAGTATGTATTCATGCGTTTTAATATGTATTCATGCGTTTTAATATATATTCATGCGTTTTAGTATCTATTCATGCGTTTTAGTATGTATTCATGCTTTATAATATGTATTCATGCTTTTTAATATGTATTCATGCGTTTTAGTATGTATTCATGCGTTTTAGTATGTATTCATGCTTTAAAGTATGTATTCATGCGTTTTAATATGTATTCATGCGTTTTAATATATATTCATGCGTTTTAGTATGTATTCATGCTTTTTAATATGTATTCATGCTTTTTAATATATATTCATGCGTTTTAGTATGTATTCATGCGTTTTAGTATGTATTCATGCTTTAAAGTATGTATTCATGCGTTTTAATATGTATTCATGCGTTTTAATATATATTCATGCGTTTTAGTATCTATTCATGCGTTTTAGTATGTATTCATGCTTTATAATATGTATTCATGCTTTTTAATATGTATTCATGCGTTTTAATATATATTCATGCGTTTTAGTATCTATTCATGCGTTTTAGTATGCATTCATGCGTTTTAGTATATATTCATGCGTTTTAGTATCTATTCATGCGTTTTAGTATGTATTCATGCTTTTTAATATGTATTCATGCGTTTTAGTATGTATTCATGCGTTTTAATATGTATTCATGCTTTTTAATATGTATTCATGCGTTTTAGTATGTATTCATGGGTTTTAATATGTATTCATGCTTTTTAATATGTATTCATGCTTTTTAATATGTATTCATGCGTTTTAATATGTATTCATGCTTTTTAATATGTATTCATGCGTTTTAATATGTATTCATGCTTTAAAGTATGTATTCATGCTTTTTAATATGTATTCATGCTTTTTAATATGTATTCATGCGTTTTAATATGTATTCATGCTTTTTAATATGTATTCATGCTTTTTAATATGTATTCATGCTTTTTAATATGTATTCATGCGTTTTAATATGTATTCATGCTTTAAAGTATGTATTCATGCTTTTTAATATGTATTCATGCTTTTTAATATATATTCATGCGTTTTAGTATGTATTCATGCTTTAAAGTATGTATTCATGCGTTTTAATATGTATTCATGCGTTTTAATATATATTCATGCGTTTTAGTATCTATTCATGCGTTTTAGTATGTATTCATGCTTTATAATATGTATTCATGCGTTTTAGTATGTATTCATGCGTTTTAGTATGTATTCATGCGTTTTAGTATGTATTCATGCTTTATAATATGTATTCATGCGTTTTAGTATGTATTCATGCGTTTTAATATCTATTCATGCTTTATAATATGTATTCATGCTTTTTAATATGTATTCATGCGTTTTAGTATGTATTCATGCGTGTTAATATGTATTCATGCTTTTTTAGTACGTATTCATGCGGGTTAATATGTATTCATGCGTTTTAGTATGTATTCATGCGTTTTAGTACGTATTCATGCGTGAACGCTGGATGGAAAAAAATATATGCATGCCTGGTGCACACGACAGAATTAATCTTCAGCTCGCCATCAAATCATCACCGAATAGTAGCATAGTATTTTTTTCCAAAATACAAACAAATTCATAGAGATCCTGAATATTTATAACCTGCGAGCTCTAGGCAATAGAGATGAACCACCATACTCGAACACGTCCTTGCCTTGTATAGTACGCAAATACTTAGGCAATTATGCTTAGTTTGACGTGATTTACCCAAAAACTTGGCATAATCATTCCTGCTTTACTCCGAGTCCTGTCTAGGGACCTATTTTTATGCCCATTTGTATATGTAGCAACTTTTTAAAAGACAACCCAGGAAAGTGCAAGGTAAAGTATTAAACAAAGTCAACTATTCAGCAGGGGCAACCATTCTTGAGATCATGCAACAGTGTATCTCAAACGGTTTGATCATAGTTCTCACTGTACTTGAAAAATATTTCAAAAGCGCTACTCTTAAATATTATTTGGTATTATGTTCAAAATGTAGTTTCATTTATATGTTAAAACAACAACAATAATAATAATAATAATAATAATAATAATAATAATAATAATAATAATAATAACAATAAGGACGAGGAGATGGAGGAGTAGCAGCTTTATATATATATATATATATATATATATATATATATATATATATATATATAATATATAATATATATATATATGTCATCAATTACTGAAAACGTCTAATTAATAAAATACACATATATATATATCACATAGGTAAGAAATTGTGTTCTTTATACCCTTTTCCTTCATCAAAGGAATAACACTTTCTTCATATTAACTTGTAGTAACTTTTTTCTTTTCTACAAGAGTCATTTTGTATATAGGCGACGTTTAAAATAGTTTGGGTGCAATTTAATAAGCTTATCTTCAATTCGATTTGAAGTAAATTTGGGTAGAAACAAATTATAGATATACAGTTTCAATTTATCTCTCAAAAAGGAGAGTTACTGGTATTGAAATCATCATTACCCAGTTTGTGATAATTACATTTCGCCTTTTTTTGTAAGCAACCTAAAATATTTTTATGATACAGATTTTCATTTTTTTTAAAAATAATAATAATCATAATAATCATAATAATAATAATAATAATAATAATAATAATAATAATAAAAATAGTAATAATAATAATAATTAAAAATCATCATAATAATAATAAAAATCATAATAATAATAATAATAATAATAAAATAATAATAATAATAATAATAATAATAATAAAAATAATAATAAAAATCATAATAACAAAAATCATAATAATCGTCATTTTTGTTTTCCCTTATGGATGTATACTTCTCTTCTCCACAGAGAAAACGCCAAAGTGTCGACGATTTATGAAAAAAAAAAAAAATGTCACCGCTAAATGAAAGAAAAACATCGGTCAACAATCGAGTCCCAAATTATAGAATTTATTTCAAATTTATCTTCTTTCCGTATTTTTTTTTTTAAGTTAGTTTCTTTGCTAATATCATTCGGACCTGAAAGTATAAGGGCGAATCAAATTATATTTATATCACACGGCTATTATCCAGGTTAGGATATCCTATTGTCTCCGCTATATACAAACGAAGCACTGCAGGAAATGTATGCTTTATTTTCTGTTTTGAATGGCGTGTCATATTTAGCTTTTAATGTACTGAATTACTGGGAGGTGTTGATTTCTGCAAAATGGAAATAGAAATTTAATGTAAAGGCAATGTCGGTGGCACACCATGTGGAGTGCACGTTTGGCAGACCATAGACGTCAGTCCCACGGAAGAGGTCTGACCTTGCACTGCGTTGCATGTGCGATTCCACAGCCTACGAAGAAGCTTGGGAATACTGTTTCTCGTTAGCGTTCGGTCTACGACGTCGCAGCACTGAATGGTGAAGTGGGCGTCGGTGACCTCCTGCACTATGTATTCGGCATTTGAGTATATTTTTCTCTTGTCTGCCGTCCGAGCATAGGTGCGGTCCACCACACGGTCAAATGTTGAATGTTCTGCGTTTCGGCGTTGACTCCACACTGTAGTTTGTAAACGCTATATGAGAAACAAAGCACACGCATCACTTTTTTTTTTACCTCGCCCTACGTCATCTGTCAAAAGCCGTGATTTGCAGCCACAGTAAAGTCCTGGTCATCCTTGCAGGTCATCAGGTGAGGTGTGTCTGCATGTAACAACCTTGCAGCATCCTTGTTGTCACATTCACCATCCATGGTGATTTGATGCTGGTGTTCATGGACAGGCGTGGGCTAGCATACAGCCACAAACAAGTCTCCCTGGAGTAACAGGCGCCCGGGCAAACGGGAGTTGGCGTCAATACGTAGGCGCCCCACCTCGTGCAATCTGCATGAGCGCACGTCAGATTGATCATAAACTGACGAACTTCTTGCACAGGTAGATATGTGGCACAGGATGCGTCTACCATTGAGAAGTTGGTCGAGCCAGGCCTGTAGACCATGGAGAGCCCTCGCTGTACATGTTAAAAAACTAGGCGGAGTCCTGTGTCCAGCTCTGCGTGCAGACTGCAGTTCCTATGGACCAAATGTTTTGCCTACCTAAACGGAGAAGCCGTCGACAACACCGTTGCGCACACCTAACATGGCACACCTGCGGATGAGAGCCTTTGTGTCTTCGGCAGTAATATACTACTTTTGTGTCATCTCTATGGATTAGTGCAAGACGGAGGGATTTTTGCACTTGTAAAAGATGGAGGGTCTCCACAATGTCGTTGACAGAGTTTACCGGGATAACCGTCTCTTTCGCATTGCAGGTTCAGAGGCTCTACTCAAACAGGCTTGTTGGCCTAAGATTGCTCAAAAGTTTTGACGTCCTTGTTTTACAAACCAAACGTGAATGTTATACATGAGGAGCGCAAATGACATCTTGTCGTTTGTGTTGCGCCTCTCTGGTCTAAACCGGGAGACCACGTTGCCGCAAATGTCATTGACAATATAAGGTAGTCGCCATTTGCGCAACCAAACATTAACACCAGTCCAGCACAGCTATCAACGACGCCTGAGAGGAATGATTGGTGGATCGCGCACGCTTCCATAAACCCTTATAAGACAATAATGGATAAGCCCTTAGCCGGCGCTTCTCACAAGCAACCGTCCAGCGGTCGAGAAACGCGCTGAACAGGCAGCGGTAGGAACAAAAGTCTGGGCTATCCCGGGAGAAGACTGAGGCTTGGCCTCTGCCACCCTCGAGTAACTCCTTAATTGACCAATGAAGCGACGGATCCTGCTTTTCTTTGTTTTGAAATGCAACACTGACTTCAGGCTCGAGGGAGTGGCTGATCTTTAAACAGCCTAGCTCGTTCATCAAATTTACTCTTGGTTTCGGCATTGGGCTTAAACATGTTGCGCTTTGAGGCGGAAAATCAGCGTAGAGATCAGCAAGGTCATACTCCTACCTTGGAGCCGTCCGTCGATCCGACAAAGTCTCAACTCTACACCTAGGAGATGGAACTTGATGTGGGGTCGGAATAGGAGGCTCAACTTAGCGTGTTGGAGCCGGAACTCGCTTTGGAGTTTGTTCAACCTTGTGTCTATGAGCTGGAACTGGCCGGCGAGTCAAACTCGCCAGTAGCACGTCCAGCGCGTCATGACACTCACTTTGAGACATTTACTCTCTGTGAAGCAACTCGTTGAAACGTGTAAACATTTACACTTTACATATAGCCGGTTAACCAGCTATCTCTAATCGAAATTTGTTAGTAGCCTTGAGTTCGGCAATGACATTAACCAGTTATCTCTAATTCGTATTTTTATTAAATAGCTTTGAGCTCGGCAATGATCTTGTCAAACTGACTTCGTGCCTCATCCTCAATTCGTTTTATTTTTATTGAAACTGTGATGCTACCACAACGTGGACAGGTCCCATGATCACTCTCAGCATCTAACTGCACTTCCAGTATTGCTTTCGTGACACCCTCGCCTACTCCGTGCCGCAATCATCGCTGTGTACACATTTATGCTCTTCTTTCCGCAGAGCTTTGTGCTACCTTGTTTTAAGCCAAGAAAGTCGTATTTCCAGCACGTCAAGGTATTAAATCTAATCCAGATTTTCTCCGCATGAATACTACAGTACAGGTTCTTGGAATCCACGTCGTCTCTTTCGTCAATTCTTCTTTTTCCCGTTTGAGCCAATCGCACTTTATTTGCCTTGAAACTCCATGTATTAGCACAGTATATACATAAATGTATATGTTAAATAAATTAAACTCTGCTGCAACAGAGTGTGAAACTACCGTTTTGCGTCTCCCAGAGAGATGTTGGCCGGCCGTTTCTCCTTTTTTTATTTGTTCCATGGGGGGCGCGGACTCTGGTGAGCCAACTGCGCATGCCAATTTCTATTTGCAACTAAAAGTGTGCGGCAAAAAAACACAGGGAACTTCTGCTGGCTCTATGCTACCTTCTTTCTCCCCTCGTAAAAACTGAATCTCAGTTCCGTCATCCATTCTCATTCGCCAAGTGTATGTTGTCATTTATAACTTGCGTGTCATCGCTACTACTCCTAAACTGCTTGGAAGAAAGTCATGCATAAAACGTGACATACAGTTTCATCCAGACATCTAGTTAGCCCTAATAAAATATGATATGTCGATGGTTTTAAACAAAATTCGTGCACGAATGGTTGCTTCCGCATGAGGTCTTTATTTACACATGTGACAACAGTATTTAGTTGCTTCTGCAGGACGATGGTGCCAACCTGACCTCTACCATTGCCGCCATGACGACCATCTTGAAAATCAATCTTACTTCTGTTAGTCTTCCTAAACAGATGGTCAGATTGACATGGAGGTTTCCCTAAAAGACTTCTTATGATGGTTGTACAGGAACATGACGCCAACATGACATCAACCACCGGTGCAATGGCAACAATCTTAAACAATAGTGCCATGAAGGAACGTATGCACTACTGGGCGAAAGAATTTCCAGGAAATCAAGATAAGACCATTTCTTCCTCTACCATTCTGAATGATGAAAACACGTAGTTTCTCATCATTTCATTCATGCTGGCCAGATAAACAATTCCTTAAAAGTACTTTGTCAAAATCATTGACTATTATGATTATTCATTCATCTTGTATTTTTGTAATCATGGATATTGTTTATCTAAGTACTTAAATGCTTTTGGTAAATCCTCATTGTGACTGATTCAATTATAAATTGTATTATTTTTAAAAAATACTTACGAGAGTTCTGCATAAAAATAAAATGGTGGTAAATCTAGTAATGTCAGTATTGATGAACATTTTCAATGGATCCAGTCTATTTGAGGTCTTTGGATTCACCCAAGAGGATATTCATAATGTGGAAGTAAACTCATACAGAAAATTTATCCGATATTTTATCCACATCAAAGAAAATCAAGACAGTATCCTTATCAGTGGCAGGAACTCATCACTGAAGCAGATGAATGAACCTAAGACTAATTTCCAACTCTACAAATACTCCTAGCATGTGTCCATAATCACTACTTTACATTAAAATAAAGTTAAATGTACTGTATTCCCATCAACAAATACCATTTTATTTCAGGGCAGTGGATGCTTAGTTTTGATCTATAATGTACTTCTTGAACTGTGTTAAAAATATAAACAATATATCTAACACCAGCACTGTGTCATCTGAACAATCCTTAGCTTCGCCCATAACCTCCACTCTTATCTGTGCTTGTCAAGCAAAACCATTAGAATAAAACTACCTTGCTAAAGTAGACACAGGCTACACAGGGCCTAATTACTCAACATTTCCCTTCCACTAGCCCTGGTAGACCCAGATACACTTCATCAAATTGTAGAAGACAATGCTACAAAACAAGATAATACAAATCCAAATACAGGCCGCCATAGTGCCTCAATATATAATACCTCTAACACCTCCCTTTCTTCAAGCCCAGGTAGAGCCAGACATACTTCCTCAATGTGTAGAAGACAATAAAACGAATCACGATGAGACTTCTTTCAAAGACAATGCAAGTCACAGTTCACAGTGACCTGTAAAGTTATTATGTTCTAAGTGATTTGATAGTTTAGATCAGTGATCTTAATCTAGATGTGCATGTGTATGTATGTGTATGTGTTATATATATATATATATATATATATATATATATATATATATATATATATATATATATATATATATATAATTTGTTTTTTCAAGGCAAACCAGAAAATAGTTTAGGAGGAGAAGCGGCAACAAACTTGTGTTAACGGACAGATGTACATCGGACGACAAATCAGCACCAGTTTTATTTAGGACCAAGTAGAAACGATAAGAAGTCTTTTAGTGAAAACCCGATGTTGATATGCCCATCAATTCAAGATGAGTAGCGATAAAAGGATTTTCAAGATGGCTGCCATGGCGGCCATATTAGACGTCAGATTCCCCCGATTCTCATTTAAGACCAACTAGACATCATAAAAAGTTTTGTAGTGAAAACCTTTCTGTTCAGGAGGAATACCGATGATAAGATTTTCAAGATGGCTGCCATGATGGCCATAATGGATTTAGGATTGAAACCATTTTCATTTACGACCAAGTAGACATCAAAAGAAGTCTTTTAACAAAATCCACTTGTTGATGTATCCAGTCAGTAGAAGTAGCGCTAACAAGATTTTTCACCTTGGCTGCCGTGGTGACCATATTGGAACCCAGATCAGTACTGTTTTCGTTCAGAGCTAGCTAGACATCATAAGATTTCTTTTAGTAAAAACCCCATGTTGATATGGCTATTATTTCAGGAGTAGTAGCGATAGCAAGATTTTCAAGATGGCTGTCAGATCGGCACCATTTTCATTTAGGACTAAGCAGACATCATCAGAGGTCTTTTAGTAATATCCCTATGTTGATATGACCATCCATTAAGGAGGAGTAGCGATAACAAGATTTTCAAGATGGCTACCGTGGCGGCCAGATTGGATGTCAGATCTGTACCATTTTCATTTAGGGCCAACAAGATATCATAAGAAGTCTTGTAGTGAAAATCATATGTTGATATGACATTTATTTGGAAGGAGTAGCGATAACAATATTTTCAAGATGGCTGCTGTGGTGGCCATATTGGACTTCAGATTGTCACCATTTTTATTTAGAACTACGGAGACATCATAAGAAGTCTTTCAGTGAAAAGCCCATGTTGATATGACAATCTATGTAGGAGGAGTAGCGACAACAAGATTTTCAAGATGACTGCCATGGCGGCCACGGACGACAAACGACGGACAACAGACCATCCCATAAGCTCTTCTTGTCTATGACCAGTAGAGTTAAAAATGTCATAATTGCTCTACGTGTAGACTGGTTAAATCAACATGGTGTTTTCATTATTCCAGTGCCCTTGGCGTTACAGTACTTCAGAATTTTGATTATTGTTTGCGTCTCTGTTACATTTTTACATGTGAGTTCCTTGTGAGTCAGCTGCACAACTATTTATTGACGTGTCTGTTTTTTAACCCGATCCCTGACAACGGAGCTTATTTTTCATTTTGATGGACCACCTTATACCTTGAATCAATACAGTGATGCATTTTCATGAAACACTGTACAGTGCCTTGTTGATAAATAAGATAAATAGTTACAGTTCCTTATCCAGGTTTACCAGCGAATTAATACTTTGTCTTTTTTCAAACGATTGTGCTAATCATGAGGATGTGAGAAACTAGGTAACCAGCCGAATCAAATTAGCATTCAGTGGTAAACTAGGTAATCGGCCTAATCAAATAGGCATTGAGTGGTAAACTAGGTGACCGGCCTGATGAAATTAGCATTCAGTGGTAAACTATTTAAACGGCCTAATGAAATTAGCATTCAGTGGTAAACTGGGTAACCGGCCTAATCAAATTAGCATGCAGTGGTAAACAAGGTAACATGCCTAATCAAATTAGCATTCAGTGGTAAACAAGGTAACATGCCTAATCAAATTAGCATTCAGTGGTAAACATTCCTAAATATCCGCAAGCATATAAGTATAATTCTGTTATAAAAGATTTTCTTAAAATGTTTTATTTATTGTGGTCTTTTACTCCAAAATTAAAACCTCTGTGGAAAATGTTCTGGATAAAAGAAATGTAGTATCTGTTTCAAGGAGAAAAAACAACCAACATAACAAAGCTAGCATTCAGCGTCAAGCACTATGGAATATGTATATGGGTACAAATGTCAAAGTATAATCTATCATAAAAGATCTTCAAGAACATGTTAGATTTGTAGTAGTCTTTCATTCAAAAAGACGAAAGTCTATGGAAAATAATTTTATTGAAAACCGATCTAGTACCAACAGTTATTATAGATCAAATAGTTGACAAATTAAAAGAAAAAAAAAGAGAAAGAAACTTTAAATGAGATTCCAGTAACAATTTATTTTCAAGGTGGTAGAATATGCCATATGGAAGTGTATTGATGTTACCTACTAAGTATCTCTTGTCCTCATAAAAACTTAATGCAACCTTATTCGACGTAATATATTGTTTGTCCCAGAAATGCCAGGGTTGGTGCTCTAGACTCAACTCTTTAAAACTGTGCACCAAAATATCATTACATAAATTAATAAAGATTATGTGTTATGTGGTCAAGTATAAAAATACATGTATATTCATTCGTAATACAGATAACCGATTTAACTGATCAAATAAAGAGGGAGGAAAGAAAGACAGAAAGTATAAATTATTTTCTGGTACTAGGTCATAGCAACATTAAATGATGTCTTTACGTGATATGCTCATCATAACCTTCTCTAGAAACGATTCGCTCTACTGAAGTACATTTGTGCAAATCATCAATTTCTTCCGAAATGTTTCTCCTGCAAAACGCTTATAAGCGTTGTATTGTTCTACTAAATAACCACTGCTTAAAGCGTGTTTAAAATGTTAAATCCAAGGATGGGAATTACAATACTTACACTTAAAAATGTAATACTTTGCTTGAATTAAGATAAAACTGAATACGGCACCTGGATCTTGCTTATTATAGATGCTAAACAATAACTTACAATTTTGTACATTTATTAGTAATCAGTGACACAAAGTCTGCCCAAAACCTCTGAACTATGTTACATTCTCCAAAAATAATGGTATATGGATTCAGAAAGCTGGCCCCAAAAATGGTAGAAATAAACTTTCAAAAGAACATTAGAAAACTTTAACAAATAATAAATCAGCGGTCGAAAAGATCTCATACACCATTTCGTAGAATCACAGTGGTAAAAAAATTATCATTGTCTAAAATAA
Organism: Margaritifera margaritifera; assembly: GCA_029931535.1. Taxonomy (NCBI): domain Eukaryota; kingdom Metazoa; phylum Mollusca; class Bivalvia; order Unionida; family Margaritiferidae; genus Margaritifera; species Margaritifera margaritifera. Next base: position 5,677,963 of record JAQPZY010001665.1, on the reverse strand, counting down.
ACCATCTGCTTCTGTCCTTACCATCGCAATCAAAGAAAATTCTGATCGAAATTAACAATATATTTTTTTTAATTTATGTGGAATAATTCAATTGATAGAATCAGAAGAAAAGTAGTATTAATGGTGACGATTTTAGAGGTTTGAGAGTGATAGTGTATTTGCATTTGTATAAGCATTAAAAAAATCACTTGGACTAGACGATTTACAACTATATCTGCAAAATGGAAACATATGTTACAGGTATCTTGCCAAAATGTCACTAATTTTCACTTGGGTGGGGATCAGTTTTTAGAATACATTTTCAGTGGATACATCCTGCTAACATTTTAGATAGTCCCATGCGGCACAATTACAACATTAGAGTTGATGGTTAATCTGTTGTTATATATATATATATATATATATATATATATATATATATATATATATATATATATATATATATATATATATACATTTGTTTGAAAACAGACTTAGACGAAGTAACGTCTTGTGGATGTTGGTTCAATATGAATCAGTTTCATCATTTTTGTTGTCTTTTCAATTCAAACAGATAGTCTAGTATGCCAATGCCTAATAAGAGCAATAATTGAATATCAGACAAAAGTTGATATTAGACTAACAAGAAACCTCGCGGACCTGTGTATCGGCCTAAACTACTTTACATTGTAGGGGATCCGTGTATCAGCTCTAAACTACTTTACATTGTAGGGGATCTGTGCATAAGCTCTAAACTACTTTACATAGTAGCCGATATGTGTATCAGCTCTAAACCACGTTACATAGTAGCCGATATGTGTATCAGCTCTAAACTACGTTACATTGTGGCGGATCTGTGTATCAGCTCTAACCTACTTTCCATAGTAGCGGATCTGTGTATCAGCTCTAAACTACGTTACATAGTAGCGGATCTGTGTATCAGCTCTAAACTACTTTACATTGTAGGGGATCCGTGTATCAGCTCTAAACTACTTAACATTGTAGGGGATCCGTGTATCAGCTCTAAACTACTTTACGTTGTAGCGGACAAAAGGGGTTGCAAAAGTATTTACAAGAAATTGATCAAAAATGAGTACATTCATACCTCAAGAGTGTTAAGTATATTTAATCTATAATGTGTGTTTAAATCTTGTCCATGAAGGTAAGTTGTACTTTAGATTCTGGTCACTTCTAAAAAGAGTGTTTACAAGCATTTGATTTCAAGGCCAGTCTTGTGGACAGTTAGACTGGGTTTATATCCATTTTATTATTGCTTCACATCTTGTTGATATAGGTCAAGTTAAAATGCGTATCAAAAGGGATTTGGTAAACAAATAATTAATTTCTATTTAAGATCAGTCTGTTGGAATCCATTTGAAATCCGATTTTATAGTTTGCGCCGTTGAAATCAGATAAAATTCGAGAGAAATTATTTACTTAATATATTCATTGGAATTACTAAAGTTCTCATTGACTTTTGAATTAATACATTACGTTGGACTTTTGTGAACTCATTCAAAGACATTCAAGATTGTATCATTGTTTTCTCTCAGGACATTCAAGACTACTGGAACTCATTAGGAACATTCTATATTCTTTTTACTTGTGATTAGGATATTTAGGATTATTTTGAATTTGATTCCCAATATTGTAAGTATCTCTTGAATTTCACTTTGTATTATAGGGAAATAAATTGCTTGTTGATGTTACTTACATAGTTAGTTTCACTTTCTTTCTGTTACATATTTTTAAGACCTAGAGTAGTAACAAGAGGCAAGTTGTACAGCGAATTTGGTCAAATAGAAAATGACGACTGGCAAAACAAATTTCCCTTTTACATTCAGATTAACAAAGTGTCCACAAAAGAGGTAGCTTCAGATTAACAAAGTGTCCACAAAAGAGGTAGTTTGTAGATTTTGTACAGAATTATTGCTACATATACATTTTTATTTGCAATTGGTATACTAGGTATAATAGGTAGTTATTCATGCTGTTTTTATCGGGAGTTCCTGTATTCATAAGCAAGACTGCTTCTTTTATTTTGAAGTGACACTGGATAATGTCACGGATCTACTTCATTGATGGATATACAGACGTTTTCGTGCACCTTTTTCGGAGTGAATATTAAATAGTGCAGTGATGCAACTTTAATCATTCCAATAATATTTTTTTATGGGGAAAAATATTAAAGCTTTTCTTGTTGCTGAATGCTTAACGGTAATACTGTGCAAGGTGTACTTATTCTAATGCTGATTGGGGTCCCAGATGGCCCAGTAGTGTAAGGCCCCGGGTGGCCTAGTAGTCTAAGGCCCCAGGTGGCCCAGTGGACTAAGGCGTTCACCTTTACAGATCTCTGACATCTCACCTCTGTCAGCCTGGGTTCGAGTCTCGGCTTAGCCAACGTGGGTATGTGAGAAAGCTTTCCAGTAGCTTTCCGTGGGTCGGTGGTTTTTCCTAGCATTTTCCAGGTTCTTCCTCCATCAAATATACTGGCCGCCATGTATAGTCTATAATGTGCTGAAAAATGGCGCTAAACCCACAAAAAGAAAACAAAACAAACAAATCTAATGTTGACTATATGGAGCAAGTATATTATCTGAATAAAAAAGGAGTTTATTAATTTAAAATTGCGTGGAAGAGAATTAATTTGCTATGATTTCTTCCTCTGCCAAGAATTGCCAACCAGGTTCTTCATACAGTAGTGTGTCTATTCTAAGAGAAGTTTTGATTCTGGCTGCATCAAGTTGAATACTTTCCAGCAAATCAGATTATTATTTCGTGCAGTTCGTCACATAATACTTTTTTTTTTCTTCTTCAAGTTGCTATTTTAAGATTCTGATAACATTTAGTACACATGCTGCCAGAGGGCAGATGCTGTCAGTTATTTACACAAGAATGATGTCGTTTAGATATTATTAAATCAGTCATCTAGTCAGTAATTTACTAATTTGTTTGTTAGTAAAAATAACGTGTTACTTCTCCCATCAAAATGATTATTTTCTTCACTATGTGGTTGGTTTGCTGATTGGATAGCCAGGTTTGAAACAAGATAGGAACGTAGGTACATGCAGGTAGGAACTTTTATATACATGTATGGTCATTTCACTTACCTGAATATAATCAAACATTTCAGTCTCGTTGTCGCCGAAACTGCATAACTACGATAATTTGGGGTACTGGTAGTCTGCAAAATTCGTAGAACTTTTCCAAAGTGTATTTCTCTCTGTTTTGTATTCTATGCTTCTTCGGTTCTATACGGTATTAAAGATCGAGTGTGCTGAAAACAACTTATTTGTGTCTTTATTTAGAATGTATCAAATTGCCTCAAAACAAGGAAAAATGGTTGAAAACACGTAACACGGTTTTATATTGCCCTTCCCTGAAAGAGAGATAGATTACAGTCGTCAATTGACGTAAATCAGTATTTCCTCTGTATATATTACTCGACGATCACACAAATTTACTCTTTAAAGAAGAGTGTGTATATGAAACAAAGGTGTGATATCAGTCACTTTGCGAAATAATAGCTCGATCTTATTTCCTTTTTGTTCTATTTTTTGTTTTATTTAGAAATCCGACATCAGTTTGGCAGGTGCTCAGTAGGCCTACACATCACACGTATTACATACTTTTGTAACAATGTAAACAAGCTGACTTTTCATTTCATTTCAAATTTAGCATGCACGAAAAATTAACTTTATCAACTTCAATAGTGCTGTGACATTCTGGGATTTATGTAGCCGCCGACAATAAGAAGCAAGACACTGAAACACAGGTGTAATGAGAATCGAAACAAGAATAACTGACACGTATAACCAATGCTATAACCACTACACATCTCAAACACTTCCCCATCTTCTTGTAATAAGGTAGATAAATAGGTCACGTCAAGCAGTATAACCGTTTAGTGCCGCTTGTATGCATCCAGCTTAGTTCGCCTTATTGGTAGATCATAGCTCTCTTCTTGTTATGTAGTTACTTCTTCTTCTTTTTTCTTTCTCTCTATTGCTTAGACTTCTTTATTATTCTGGATAGTTTTGATTCTCTGAGCCAAATTGTATTATTGTTCAACACTGTCACTGTGTGTGTGTGTATGTGTATGTGTTTGTGTGTGCGTTTGTGTGTGTGTTTGTGTGTGGGATGGTGGTATCCAAGTAAATTTACAAAGACCAGGTCATAGTATGTCTCTGCCTCATTCTTTAGTTAGACCAGACGTTATTTATATAAGTTTAAATGCTAACAAACTTGTATCCTATTACAAGTATGACACTACGCCATAATACAGCATGTAGATGGACTAGAGGGACAGCAACCGACGACGGCGACATAGAAATACAGTAGGGTAATGAATATGTTCCTTCTTGTATTTCTATACATGATGAAAGTGCCGAGAAAAAAAAGACACTATTTGATTTGTAAAAGAAAAGAAGAAAAGGAGAGAAAGATAATTTCCCTGATCGATTACCGCGTAACATTGCAGTTAAACATATTTTAATTGGCATAATATGACATAAAGTGATTGGGCACAAGTTCTAACAAATTAATTAGCCCTCTACCTACATGATACAATGGGATGGACACAAGTTCTAACAACTTACAAAGTCCTTTCTTTGTATGATACAGTGGGATTGGGCACAAGTTCTAGCAACTTAATAAGCCCTCTCCATACATAATATAATTACTTCCACATAGTTCAACATGACAACAGTGTGGCAAAAACTAATATTGAAAAATTGCTGGAGAGCTGGAGAGAGAGAGAGAGAGAGAGAGAGAGAGAGAGAGAGAGAGAGAGAGAGAGAGAGAGAGAGAGAGAGAGAAACAAACAGACAGACAGACAGAGAAAGAGACGCAGAGACGGGGGGGGGGGGGGTCGGAGGGTGCATAATGACAGCATTTGCCAAAAAGAAGGAAATGCCATGCATATTAATTTTCAACCGGTTTAGTTTGAAAATAAAGTTTACAAAGAGTGCATAGTCAGTGAAAATATCTTTTTTTGTATGATCCAGTTACAAATTGGAGATAGCGGTCTTTTGTGAAGTATTATAAATTAAAAAGGAAGATACTGGGATAATTTAGTCTGATTTTCCATGCAATATTCTCACCTCCGTCTACTTCCCTAAATGAAAAATTCCCATCCCGTGTCCACAAAGAATCGATTATGTGCTTTTTATTCAGTTCTCTCAGTCTTTTTATTAGGTGACACCTAGTCTTGGTTAGATCCTCAGAAATGTAAGTTTCATTTTCATTGTTTTTGAGTTTCATTTTCTCCTGTAGTAGATCGTGTGTGATATGACACAAACTTCACAATTATTTGTCCTACTCAACTTCTTATCAGATGACCCAAGAATGTGAGAGTGGTCGATTGCTTCGAGGAGCAGATAAACTCCTAGTTTTTCTCTGAATAAAGAAGTGACTACAACATCTGTGTTAACCTCTTTTGGGTCAGCATAGGGGACTGGACTATTTATGTTCTGTTGCTCTTTTGTCTCATATACTGCTCCATATTATTCAGTGTGTGACTGCTGGTCTCTACATCTTTAGCCTGTTTAACATTTCTTGTCTGAACATTTACTATTTTTTCTTTCACTTTATTATTACTATTGATATTATTATTATTATTATTATTATTATTATTAAAATGTAGTATTGACTGAAATCTATTTTACAAGTTTTCCAGCTGCGTTTAGTCTGGCGTTCACCCGTATACTTAATTAATAAACATTTCTTCCTCAAATTGAGATTTTTAAATGTCTTTCTTATGGCTTGGTCGGAATTTATGAGTCTGTCATCGAACATTAAACAGGCATGGAAGAATAAAATACAGTCAAAATACCATGCATTGTCCTAAGTTAGGCTTTAGTTTGATATTTTTTAAAAAAATGATAATTTCCCCAAATTTGATAAATTTCTTAACTCGTTTTCCAGGAATAAAAGATTACATGGTGTACAATTATAAAAGAAAAGAGTTATCTTTCATCGTTTGTATTGCATCTACCTCTCAAGCAAATCCCAATATTGTCAGAAATATCAAAAGCAGGATCATGCCAAATCTCAGTTTGAGGAAAAGTGTTGAGAATTTTAGTGAAAATGGGCTTGGTATCCATTTCAGATCACATGCTGAAAGGGTGAACAAATTGATGACGTCACAAAGGTTTGCTAGTAAACCTGCATCTAAATCTCTCTGTTGATAGTGCCACCGGAACGTGAACACGGCCAAGTTATCAACAATAAAAGCACAGAGGATTTCTTACAAAGAACTATGTGACCTTTTTTTCTTATGAACCAGCTTTAAAAAAAAGAAAAGAAATAGAAAAAGAAACATCAAAAATCCTCGACAGTAAATCATTTTGGTTCAGAGCATAAGGATGCTTCTATGGACTGATTTATCTGAAGAATTATGATGTAAATTTGTGAATAGTGCGTCAAGAGTTTTGAAAGACAACAATAACAACAACAGCCACACCAAACAATGAGAACAATATATATTGATGGAATAATCCTTAGTCTATGAATAGATATAATTTATTTACATGTTCGTTAAAACATAATAACTGCACAAGATGTGATAAGCCCCAATTTTGTATTCATTTAAATTGAAAAGTAGCATGTAGTAGGTGTTACTCCATTATAGACCTAGAATCAAATCTCAGTGACTCGGGTCGAAAACAATTGAAGGGTGAAACTGGATTAGCTTGAGAAACCGCTCCAAGTTGTGGAACCCACTGCTCTTCGTCGTTTTCCTATTACATGTTCCAGTTTGTGTGTGTTCAACCAATTACTGTATATACTCTTTTATAACCCTATACCAACTGCAAACTGCATAGATCCAGATCTGCCGTCGCATAATGCGCCGACAGATCTGGGTCTATGCGGTTTGTAAGGACTAATAAGTAGAACAAACAATATAGACCCTCATCTGCCGGCGCATTATGCGACGGCAGATCAGGGTCTATGTTGTTTGCATTTGGACCCAGATATTACGCGAGTATGTACGGTAATCTTAGCTCCCCTTCCTTTGTCCTTTACCACCTTCCCGAGTGATGTATTACAATTTAAACAACTGTGAGTTTGTAAGGTAATGGTGAAGCTTTGTTGATTTTACTTAAGTTGCATGAGAAATTTGCAGGCCTCCTTTCCTACGCTTATTTTGCATAGTTACATAATTAAGTTAATTTTGCATAGTTACATATTAAGCTTTATTTGCATTGTTACATAATTAAGTTTATTTTACACAGTTACATTATTAAGCTTATATTGCATAGTTACATAATTAAGTTGATCTTGATATATTTAATAGTCAGTGTCTTAGATTCCCCACACAAGAAGGTCTACTTTGCGTATGTAGGAACGAGGAATCGGTTGTGCATTGAAGAATTAAAAAATAAAAATCAGACGCCATATTTTGGATGATGATGATAATAACTCTCATGATCTTAATGAACATCAAATTTGTGTATCGGAGGATGGAAAATATCAACATATTTGGAATTACTTTAGCTCATAAGAAAGCACAAATAAATATTCTTAAAGCCTATAGAAAGCATGCATTTTTTCCGACTCTTAATTTGCAAACATATTGGTTTTTTGTTCCCGATAATAGCCCCGACCTTGAAAAATATGATCTTTGGAAACTATGTTCCCCTCAAAACCTTCTAAACTGGCAGGGCTGAGAAGAGATGCATTCTCAACTGATTTTAGAATGCACATATGCATATACATTTATAGCTAGGAATGTAATTAAGTCACCTTTATTCTATTTAAAGCTCTTATACTATATATTTTTTTCAAATCCAGCCCTAGCATGTGACGCCTTTATACTATTTATTTACAGTGAAACATTATACATGCATTAACACAGGGCATACTACTCTAGTTTATTTACAGTGAACATTATACATGCATTAACACAGGGCATACTACGCTAGTTTATTTCCTATTCTCCTTTAATATTTGTGAAGAACTCTGTCGGTGATTTAAGTAAATGATATCGCAATATCATACTAGTTGTTAAATGTCTATAGAGACTCTCAATCATCATGGAAGATATTTGCTATCATCTTTTATCTGTTTAATTTAGTAACATACCTCATCTAGTTGGAAGTAGATGTTTTACATTAATTTATTTTAGTGAAACAACAACAACAACAACACCACCAACAATAATAATAATAATAATAATAATAATAATAACAATAATATCATAAACTTCACCACTGTCACCAGCATTATTATCATCATCATAAAAAATGACATCAACAAAAATGCCCATATTAATGTATGAATTTCGTCTTTAAACAAGAAATGAAGACACTATAGCGGTTTTGTCTGATCAGCTTGAAACAAGAAATGAAAACACTATAGCGGTTTTGTCTGATCAGCTTGATACAAGAAATGAAGACACTATAGCGGTTTTGTCTGATCAGCTTGATACAAGAAATTAAGACACTATAGCGGTTTTGTCTGATCAGCTTGATACAAGAAATTAAGACACTATAGAGGTTTTGTCTGATCAGCTTGATACAAGAAATGAAGACACTATAGCGGTTTTGTCTGATCAGCTTGATACAAGAAATTAAGACACTATAGCGGTTTTGTCTGATCAGCTTGATACAAGAAATTAAGACACTATAGAGGTTTTGTCTGATCAGCTTGATACAAGAAATTAAGACACTATAGTGGTTTTGTCTGATCAGCTTGATACAAGAAATGAAGACACTATAGCGGTTTTGTCTGATCAGCTCTTCACTTTATTGGTTATAATTAGATTTTGGTGTGTACAATATTTGCAGACTGCATCTAGCGAGTCATATGAGAGTCAAGGCTACACATATAATTCAAATTTGTATAATTATAACAAATTATTGATTTGAAAACAGAGGAGCACATTATTTTTGACTTTGTCAAGTATGTAGCAAAATATGTCAACACCAAGACGATGCAGTTTGTCTTTAGCGTTCAATGTCCCAAAATAAACTTTAAGGTTTTGCAGCAAACATATTTTAAAATATATGTATAGTTTTACTGATGCATGCTTCTAGTAACATCTCACATTCGTATACATATATATTTCCATTTTGCCTTCGAGCAAGTACACGATTTAATCGTTTTTGGGATGCCAGATGTGTTTGGTTGGAACTCTCTTTCTCTCTCTCTCTCTCTCTCTCTCTCTCTCTCTCTCTCTCTCTCTCTCTCTCTCTCAACCAATCGATTGATCGATGAATCAATATCAAATTTACCAACAAGCGACTGAGATTTCATTATGTTACTCCATATTCCATTTACCAATAAAAATGAATCCCAAACAACCTTCCCTAAAAGAATTGTTCTATTTACAACAAGCAATTAATCATCAATACGTTTTATCCTAATATTAATTAGGACATGGAGTACTCATGCTTCACTGACATTACGCATACTTGGTATAAACGAGATATCTCGTTTTATTTTTCTTTCTCTCAAGCATGCACAATGCAATGCAAGCATGTTATTTTAACATTTCGTAGTTAGACAGGACAGGACGCCGCTGAATCATATCAGATGTATTGTGGGATACTATGGGGACAATAAAGGGATCCTATGTTAAATTTAATTTTGAACATAGGAGTAACAGAGTGGAACTCTACTGGGCAGAATATGGGAAATTCTGTGTTAAATGTATGTCGATAGATTTAACATGTCTGGGACTCGATAGGGATACAATGGGAAATGTAATGTTAAAATTTACAGAGAAACGATTGGAAACATAATGTTAAAACGTATAGAGACAAGATAGGGAATCCTATTTTAAAAATGTCACTAGGAATAAGATGAGAAATGTTACGTTAAAACTACACCTACTATCGAACATGCCCTTTAGAGTGACCAACACACAGTCATCTACTATCCAACACCTAGTTACCTTCTATCCCATAACCAGTTATCTTGGTTTGGTTATTGTGAAAGACATAGACATACACAAACATAAAACACGTACATTGACAATGAATGAATAGTATCTTTTCTTCTAGGAGAATTGGCTGGCCCTATAAAGGGCCATTTGGTGTTGTTAAACAAAGAGGGTCAATATAGGTGGCACAAATTCACGATTTATCTCCACTAACTTCAACTTATTGTCAGTCCATAGATCAAGACCCTCTTTAAAGACCTTTTCCTTTCAATGTACACTCTTCTCTTCTAATTTTGGTAATGATCCATTATGACTTTACATATAATGAGTCCTCGGGATCTACGCCAACAATACGAGGAACACACATTCGTATGATCCATTATGACTTTACATATAATGAGTCCTCGGGATCTACGCCAACAATACGAGGAACACACATTCGTATGATCCATTATGACTTTACATATATTGAGACCTCTGGATCAACGCCAACAATACGAGGAATACACATTCGTTCAAACGCAACAGCAGGGATAGGCAAAGATAAATCAACAAGAGAGGAAAAGTTTGAACAGTGAACAAAATGTGCTTAGTACAAAAAAAAAAAAACAAAAAAAAAAAAAAAAAACACGGTCAGTGTATTACAAAACATTTTGGTAGAGTTAAAACACTTGAGAGTAATGTATCAAACTTAATTGTCGAAACCTAAGAGAAAGAGAGTTACATCGACACCTAAACCCTCCACTACCAAGACATCATCAGCAGCGGCAGCCACTACCACTACTGTCACCACAACAGGAGTAGGATTTGGACGTAGAATAGATTTAAGACACTTGCAGTTGATATAGAAAAGCCCATGATTTTTATTCTTCAAAATCCAACGGATCTTTTTAGGGCCACTCAATTCTCTAGAAAAAAAGATACTACTGAAATGATTGCTAAATCAATCAAAATACAAATCTCTCCATTATAAAATGTGTGTGTATATTAGCTTATCAAAACTAAAAAATCAAAACATATCAACGTTCTATTCTGGTACATTCTCTTGAAGAATGAATCACAATTAAATTTAAAAACACACCACAAGCGTCCACTTTTCTTCTTTGTTTTACTGTCTTTTCTTGATTTTTTTCACTAGCATGAAATTCTCTCCGGTTTCTTCTGTTTGTTTTGCCTTTTTAAATTTCTTTACTGGAATATGTTCTTAAACTGCATCTGAACGTTTCGCCTTGTTCTTTTTTTTTTCTTGGGACATTCTGACGACCAATGTCTTTTCTTGATGACAGGTATCTTTACTTTTGCCTCTCCTCTCTCCTGCATTTGAGATTAAGATTCTTTGAAGTTGTGGGTCTTCTTGAGCCCAGTGACCTTTCTCTAGAAGACATAACAAGTATCTTTACTTTTATCTCTAGAGGAGTTGTCTGGAGTCTTGATGAAGTGTACTTTCGAATGATTCTTTGTAAATCTCTGAGGAATTCTTGACTGACGACCAGAACAAGAAAAAGAAACACATGAAGTTTTTTTTTTTACTTTGAATGTTCAAAAGAGACTAGAATTTACATTCCAATTTTTGTGGGGGTCATTGCACTTGCACCGAACGTGTCGGAATTGTATCATAATTCTTGTGCCGGGGGAGGGGGGGGAGGCGTGAAAAGATACTTCATGGTACACCTTCTTCACTACTATGACCCAGACGGTATGCAAACAGAATAACGAAAAGTGTTCATGGACGTTTGGTACACAACCAACTCTTCACACCCTTTTGATTTTCAGAAAGTAATGCTGAAATATTGACAATCCGAGGTTGACATTTTACCACAATGTTATGGAAAATTTTCACAATTATTTATGGATCACGGAGTCGTCGATACCTTCAAGTAAGCGTCTTTCATTGCCAGTGAGTTAGTGTACGAAATAAAGTTTAAGCCAAGGAGCAAACTAGCCATTATATTACCTCGGTCCTGTCAACCTGTCTGCCATCAATATTCAGCAAAAGCTTTGCGTTGCTTACATTACTTGTGTGAAACTAAAGACAAGTGGATATAACATGCTAGAAACGGTGGAGTAAAGAAGATTGGATCTTATTCCCTTAGATAATTGGGATTTAGAAACCCACAGATTGGGTACGAATTTCGGAAATGTATATTTCATAGATGTTACGACTAGGAGTAAATGTAACAAAAGAAAGGATTACTCAAACAATCTTTCAAGATTTACAAACACAAATTTAATTTCTTAAAATATAAAAATATTCTAAACAAACAAAATGAAAGAATTAAAATAACTTACAGTGTAGAATTTCCTTAAATAGTCTTAAATTGTTCTATTGTTCACAAATCCGGAAGTTATCAAAATATTCCGAATGAAGAGTGCTCCGAATGAAAACACCAATATGCTGATGTACCAACAACAATCAGTTCTATCCAAATATTATTAATTCCAAATAAATCCTTGTGAGTGTAGAATATCACACAAGTTCTAATAATGTTCCCGATAATTCCAACGGAGCTGAATAATTCTTAAATCTTAAAATATCAGTACTAAATCCCAAAAATGTAGTCTGGAAATATTTCTGAAGTAGATAATCACACACAATGAACCAATCTCGTTTATGACCTCTCAAGCTGAAGTAATTATGAAGGATCATGAACGCAGTGATTACATTTCTATCATAGTATTCTATAATGCGTCTTTAATACAAATAAAACCCATTCTTATTTCGTCTTAAATAAAGATCTTATTATTACGATCTTACAATCTAACTTCTGGTCAACAAAATGAATCATTCTTTGATTTGCGAAATCCAGGTCAGAACATTCTCACGCGCCAAAATCACGTGACATGACTCATGCTTAACCGACAATATTATTGATTTTTCCCAGGACAGAAGTACTGGGGAACATTGAGATATATATGTATTATACAAAACGACTGCCATTAGATTATAATACAAAGGTCATAAACCAAATAAAACTATATTATAATTTAAAAAGATGATACGTAATTCCGTAACACAGATGCCATACACTCAAAGTCATTCTTCGAACCCTACTAGTTTTCATTGGCTTTGCCTAGCTACGATGATCTTGACAGTCGATTACACTCATTCAAATTGAGCTGGCCAGTGAGGGTAGGACCTACTCTAGAATCTTTTGCAAGAGCATGGTTTTACTATTTGGGAGAAGACGATAAATTGCAGTGGATCAGTTGTGTGAAACTTAACAATTAGACATTTGAAGATTCAGCTGACAAGGAACATGCCAGATGATCTCCATGTTGTCGCTGCATTTGCTTGTTGGCTCCAAAATATAAGTCCACCTGAATATTTTCAGAACACCAGACCGTATGGGTGATTTTGAAGAGTACATTTCGAATTTACCTTTGAATTTTCAAAAACGCATTTACAGGGAGTTTGTACATATCCAAGTGAGACGAGAAGAACAGTTGTATCCTCTACGACATAGACGTTTAAAACAACGGCATCTCAATGCTTTAAAAAACTAATTACTTTGAAAATATTAAAATGGTCATACATTGATTAACTACTACACACATTTTGTAAGATTTCGGATGTCACTTCTACCTACAATGTTGGAGCGATACACATAACTCCATGGGACGATACTTTTACAAGATTGGAAACAAAGAAGCATCGCCTCAAGAAGAGACTTCTTCACGACTTGTGGTGTGTGATGGAAAAATGACTGTATTTTTCCATATGATTTGGCAGCATATTCCATTCGGCCAACATATGACTATTTGGTCAAAATAAGACATTCCGGTGAATGACTAGTTTAGAAGAGCACATTCAGGATCTACATTTGGAACTGCAAGAGACTTTGTACAGTTTCAACTGAAACGCAAAGAACAATTGCATCCAATATCAATGGTATCTGAATTATCTAAAAAGACTAATTGGAGAAAGCAGCATGGTCGGAAAGAAAGGTATTGTGCCAACACACTATAAAATTCTTCTGCAAAGACGATTTTACGACTTATCATGCCACACCTTTTGTCATCAGTGTTAGAACAAATTCAGTGGAAAGAAGAAAATAACAATTTTCAAGACCTAGTGGATTACCAAGTACTGTTAAAAGAACTGATTCCAAAAACGACGAGATGATACCTGTGAAATTTGGTGTGTGTGTGCGTGTGTGTGTGTGTGTGTGTGTGTGTGTGTGTGTGTGTGTGTGTGTGTGTGTGTGTGTGACTGCATTTCTTAGATTTCATATACCGGCGTACTCTTTGTGGCAAATTTATGAACAATATATGCAAAGACATGACCGCCAAAAAGTTATCTGCGTACAAAAAACTCATTGTGTTAAAAGTGGTAGATGATGATAACGAATATGAGTTCTGTACTTCCGTGTGAAAAAGACATTTATCGTATTGTATCTACTCTTCATACTAACCAAGAAGTGTGTATAGCAAGTTGAATACGCCGACAGATGTACGACTAGAAAAATGTACTTTACAGGAAATGTCTTGGACTCGACGCTTGGAAACAACAAGATATGACTTCCTATGCCAAAGTCAGTGTGTGACTGCTGAAAGAAAGAAAAACATGAACTTTGTTGTTTGTTGTCTTTTGTGGGTTTTTTTTGTCTCTTTTTTAAAAAATCTGAACGTGTTTTTGTTGTACCATGACAAATTAAATAAATAAAATGCCCTGCATTATTTATGGAATGACAGAATTCGAACACAACTTGAGAGTTTTGGCGGAATCCTCCCTTCTCAAAGGGATTAACAAAAAATTTGATCACCAAAGCTGGGAAGCATTTTATCTTAGCCATCCCTTCAACATCATTGCAGAGCCCAAGTCGTTCAGGCAAAACCGAATTTGCCAAACGTGTCATCGAACACAAATCACTTCAGTTCGACAGTCCTCCACAGCGTATCGTGTGGTGTTTCAAATAGTGGCAATACGTTTACACGTTACACAAAGAAAGTCATGGAGGATCCATTTAGATTGTAGAAGGAAGTCCTCCCAAGGACGGTGAAATTGTGTCTGACTCTATTCAAATACATCTTGTCATCTTCGATGACATGTTAGGAGAAGACGAAGAAAAAAATAAATAAACTTTGGTTTATACATAAAGGACAACGTCGTAATGCTAGTATTATTTACATTACTGAAAGGGTATTTCAACAACGTCAAGCGTATCGCACCATCAGTCTCAATGCTAATTATGTCGTATTGTTTAAACGTCAAAGAGATAAATCACAAGTTCAAGTTCTGGCAATAGATTTAGAAACATCTTCTTTATGACAGTATTCAACATGACTTCCTTTCAATCTCAGCCTCCCGCCAATTGATTTGTGAATGTATGCCATCAGTCGCGAAAAAATACACAAGTGCATTCACGTTTGTTAGACGTTTGTGTCAAAGAAGTGATACAATGGTTTACTATGACATCACGTCAATTATTTCAAGGCACCATTCACATTCTACATCAAACAAAACATTCTTTTGTCTCTAAGACATACAGCGGTTTTGTCACAGCTGGCTGATTTAACAACTAGTCATCTAAAAATATATGTGGAAGTGGATCTCTTGGAGGTGTCATTATTCGTTTGCTTTTATGATGGGATACTAACGCCCAAGTTAAAAAAGTAAAACCTAAAGACAGACGAAAAGAAGAGATAGTGAATTCACATTCTAAAGTGAAGAAATACAAAACGAAATGACTCCTTCAAGAAAGAGATGTACTGTGTCTTAAAACTTATTGTCACTCGAGTAATGCATGGTTTAAAAAATGCGGCCTTTGCACAAGGAAACAAATTTCAGTAAATCGTAGTTTGACAGTGTCAGTGTTAATATTAAAGGATATTATGCAGAAAATATTCAATTCTCTAAAGGAAAGATCACCGTGAAACTACATTTTCAAAAACGATTCTCAACCGAATTGTAACTAGTGTATCCTGTGTTCGGAGGATTACCTCGACAGTGAGTTCATTGTTAAGGAGATATGTTAAAATCACATCTATATATTTGCTTTACACTCCTGGCAAAGTCATCGATTCTTCCTCTACACTACAGCAAGAACAAGGCAAAGAGAGACATCGAAAGCTCAACAGACCTCACAAAAACGCCAGAAAAAGAATAAGAAAAGAAGAACAGCAGTCAGATATTTGAACGGTTTTGATTACTAAAAGTGCTGCGCAGAGACTCTTGAGAATTTTCCGTGTGAGAACATAATCTGCTTGCCGTGCCACCAACGATGGTGATGATCTAAGAATCCCAGTTGATATAATTTTATCCTGTGTCGTCTTTGACTACTTAAGAACTTATCGAGGTTGAAATCAAAGGAGAAAGTTATTATTACATCGATCTGAATAATATTAAATCGATCTGAATAACAGTTACTTGTACCTAAAAGTTAAAGTTCTCAAAATGGTACGAATGTACGTTTAAGACTGAATCAAAGTAGTACCATGTTCCATTTGATGGCCATTGCTAACGAGTACAAAATAATCATCGAAGAAGCCAGACTCTACGTACGACGTGTGAAAGTCTTACCTAAAGTGAGAAACGACCTCAGTCAAACTCTGACGACTAGTGGAAATTAAAAGCTTTACCACTTGCTCTGGACCCCGAGCAAAGATCAAAGATCATCTTCTCAAAGGTCAACTGCTTAAACGTTAGTTCTTTGGCATCATCAGCAATGTGGCCCTCAACGAAGCTATTGATCAAAATCCTTTCCAGTTCTAACTCTTCAAAGTCTTAAAGATAGAATTCACCCGAGGTGTCCCGACGTTGTTTACCAGACTATTTAAACCTAACCTTTCACGGAAAGTTACTTAAGATTTTACTTGACTCTGTTAGAATTCACATTACAATTAAGAATAAATAGTATCTACGACTGTTATGGAGGAGAATATCCTTAGTGGGACTTTGATTTCACCCCAGACCAAGGCAGCGACGAAGAACATTTCCACCCTATAAAATAAGTTCAACTTTGCGTGGAACTTCAGTTTTCACTGGCCCTGGTGAACACTGCGAACACCATCCTGTATGCAGCATCCTATAATACTTTGGAAATCAACAGTTTGAGCTAAGTGATCCCAGACTATTAAAACGTGGACCACGAATCGATTGCAATGAGCAAGGGTGATGTTTATTTATGCAGAACAGCGGTCACATACCACAAGTGAACAAAAAACAGGTACAGTCTGCGATGGTCAGAACAAAAATAACACCTAGTTTCCTGATTTGCTGGTCACTTGGCTAAAAGAATCACACTTCTGGTCAGATAGCATTGTTATAATTATCATCCTAGTAAAGTGCAACACGACAAATGATAAAATCATGAGTCAACAAGAAAAGTTGGAAGAGTATTTTAAGGCATTAACACTGATCCCAGAAAAGAAAACCTTGAAAGAATGGCATAAAGTCTTGAGTGGCCATCCCCTTACTACATCGGCTTATTATCTTTTTTGAAACAGAGTACTGAGTGTTTCCTTTCCTATATTACTTGACAGATCATTTTAAAGGAGACGTCAAGTGTCAACTCATTACTTATCATTACCGGTGAAAATGAATACATGGTAATATCATTACCCACAGCTCGTACACAGCTTCTTGGAATCCAGTGGTGTGTCCTAAAGATGAACTTCTTCATAAAAAACTTAAAGACCTTCAAATTCAACACAGACCACAGTCATGGTCTAGAAACCCATTAGGTAGATGATTCCTTTTCCCAACGACCACAGTGTAAAATATTTTTATTCCTGTGGATTACCTCGTATCGAAGACGATATCATTGACTTTATGAGAGGAAATGCTGTATCCACACAATTCAATAATGTGAGATTACAAGGAACAGATTCAATACTGTGTGCACAATATTGTGTGCATTTCCTTCATTAAGGCAGACGTGGATTGCCCTTAGAACATGTACTGCCTTTTTGGAAGTGATTTCTCTAGAAATGATTACAAAATTAAAAAGTGGTTTCATCAACATTATGGACAACTATTTTCATTTGCCCAGAAATGTAGTGTGCATCGATGGCAAAATGAGACTGTACTGGATCATCGCAAGGTTAGTCTTACTCGACAACATGGTAAACCTTGTAGATACGTTCATGATTAACATTTGTTTGTCAGTTTTACCTGAAGGGGAAGGGACTAGCCCTAATTCTTCCTCTTCATTTATAGATATTTGCATTCAAGATGATTATTTAAATAATGTTAATTTAGAATAAAATGGTGTTAATTTGTTTTGTTGTTTCTTTTTTTTTTTTTTTTTTTTTTGCAAACATTATTTGACATCCTTTTTCACTTTTTCTCCGTCGATCTTGAAATTGGCTAAAAAAAAGATGTTTTCTTTCTCGTCAGCGTCTCCACTTGTGAGAGGTGTTTTCCTTCACGTGTACGTCTCTAACACATAGGGCAATACGTTTCCTAGTTTTTCTATCAATCTTCGACTTTCCATGAAGGGAGATTGAGTAACCAGCACTGCCAAAGTGGTAAACTCTTTGAGGCCATGAATATGCTACAGAGAGTTGAGCATCTCCTGGGCCGGGTGAAGGAAATAGAGTAGAAAAGAGCGATTCTACTCAATTATTGCCCAAAAAGCAATATGTTTAATGATTTTTTTTATGCCTTTATCTTCCACTTAAACGCTACCCCTCTTGTGTGATAGCATATAAGAATATTTGTGGGCGTGGTGTGTATAAGCACATCCTATCCCTGTTTGTGTGTTTGTAAGTATAGTCTTTGTAAGTACTCTTATCCTTCTTGTTGGTTACTAAGTGTAGTGGCGTTGGTCACTCCAGAGGCGTGTTCATGGTGTTGGGTGTGATGTTAGATAGCAGACGACTAAGTGTTGGATTGCAGATGACTGGGTGTTGGTCGTTCTAACGGCGTGTGGAATAGAATTGTGTCGGGAATTGGATAGTAGATAACTGGGTTTTGGATAGCAGAAGGTGTTGCATAGTAAATGTAGTTTTAGCATTACATTTCCCACTTTGTCTCTTTAGAGTCCCTTCATAGTAAACCTATGGACTTATATTCCCCACAGGATTTGTATCTAGTGCTTATAGAGTACCTTACCCGTTACTCATATGTTAAACGCTCAATTTAACATAGGATTTCCCATCTTTTCTTCACAGTATCCCACATTATTATTCATATTCTTGTAAAAGGTCCAATTGCCAGAGTTGTGTCTGAACTTTGCTATAAATTGGAACACACTGTATGGCTGTTTTGACGACATTGTCTAGGTGGTCTTGTAAAGTATTTACCTGTAGTTCCACAAAAGAACATGATAGCGGACACAATGGACTGCCATATGTAACCATAGTGTGTAAACTGAAGCAGGATTGCGTACATGAGGGCCACATATTGTTCATGTTCTACCGTTTCCAAGCGTAAGACTAAGACTTTTTTGAACAGACACCTTTGTAAGCTTGTCTGCTGTACTGTTATTTCAAATTGTAACGCACCTTCATGCTGACTAATTTTCAATCGACTGCGTAAGATGAGGAGTGAATATAGTGCAATAAAAACATATGCAGAATATTCTATATAATTTAATAGATATCATTTAGTCTTGACGAAAATTTTAAGTATGCGGTAAATGATGGTATGTTGGATGTAAATGGGTTAATATGAATGAAGTTTAATTTTGAATAAATTGGTCCATACTTTACATCATGAATTTGTACAAGTTCAGCAAATACGTACATAGAGACTTATCACATTTAATTGATATTACCTTAGAAAATAATTCACATAGTACTTGTTTATCAAGTGATGATTATATACAACAGCACATAAACCCAGTCATCTGGAGTATGGTGAAAATGCTAATCCAATAAGACTTTAAAATGATTTTAGTAATGGAATTATGATAAAACAAAGTTTTTAGTTAAGATAAATTAAAGCAGTTATATATATATATATATATATATATATATATATATATATATATATATATATATATATATAAATATATATATATATATATATATATATATATATATATATATATATATATATATATATATATATAAACTGGCCATCCAAATAGTTTTACTTGTGACAAAAAATTCTAAGCTGTATCTTTAAATCCACAGTTACTATTAATACTCTGTTCTATTATGGAGGTCAAACTGCCAACACAAATATCTTTCTACATTTACAGAATTGGAAAGTAATCAATATTAACTTTCACACTATGTTTGTGGGGTTTTTTTTCTGAAAAGTGAATGCATATTTCAATATTATATAAGTAAATGATTCACTGAATTATATTGTTCTTTTCTATCGGAAAGAGATAAATAAAGAATCAGAGTATCTACGTCGTCAACTGCAAATATATGTTAAGCGACATGTTCCGTTATTTTGGTTATCATGCCATTATTGCGGAACATGACCCTCTCTCGCAAACTTCATCAGTCTTTTTGCTTCAACAGGTGAAAATCCAAACTCCTGTTTCAGTAGATTCTCATCCAAATCTAGTAGAATCGCACCATCCACCAATTCTTCTGCAAAACGTGCTACATATCTCCCAAGGCGAAGTTTGTCTGCCATCCATCTCCCGAGCTCATTGACCTTAAAGTCCTTTACGTCGTTAATTTCCTGGTCATTTCCATCTTCATTCTGTTCAAGACTCGATGTCTGGAACTGAGACTGTCCATCTGTAGCCGAATATTGGTCATGCAGGGACAAAGACAAACCCTGAAGAGTGTCGGATTTGGGACATGCCATTGGATGTACTTCTGCTCGGCCTATTTTCATATTTTCGTAGCAATCACTGAGAGAAGTGGAAAATGTCTTTCTATTATCAAGCTGTGAATGTGGAAACGATAGTGGGAGTGATGATATAGGAGGAGTGAAGTCATCAACTTCTTTACCTGACGTTTCTTCCTCAGTATTTCTTCCTGGTATGGATGATTCTGGTGCATTTCTATTTAGCTTTGGTTTAGGGCTTATTTTGGGCGGTTTAGGTTTCGCATCGGGCTTTGTGATTCGGTTCTGATCTTTATGAAAACGGGCGGTTAGTTCACCCAGCAAAGCTTGTGGTGGCAAATGCAATTGGCTTCGATCCTTCTTCTGCTCATATTTTTGTTCATGGATGGCTTTGTTTCCCTTTTTCTTGTCCTGTTTGTTTTCAGAAGGACCCATATCCAGGACTTCGTAGATACACCTACTGTTGGCCCTTGCAGTTTCCGTATTCGAGGAGTAGATCCTTCCCACGAGCTCTTTAATATTAGTGTTCGTTTGCGGTTGTAAATTTTCATAAATAAAGCCACCCACTTCCATGTCGTTGGAAGCTATTCTGGATGACCTGTTCGGCTTGTATTTTGCAATTTCTGAAAAAATGTTGATATTAGTAGAGATGCATATGTTGCTGGTTGATACATAAATATCACATGCCCGATTGAAAAAGAGTACGTTTCTAATGGGTGTACTTCTGATATATTGCTTTGTGGCAAAATGATTGTAAATGTCAAATGCTTAAAATAATAAAACAACATTGGAGCAAACATCGAGTAAATGAAATTTTAGAAAACCCTTTATGCATTTTTATGACTTTAAAATTATTATTAACTGTTAGTTATGCATTTTGTATATATAGACATCTTCCTATTTTTCAATTAATTTAAAACTTCATTGAATATGAAAATCTCGTTCTAAAGTTAGACACAACAAAATATGTTGCAACAGTTGAACGTAATCAATATTCTGATGATTTGTTTTTCTTGCACGTCATGATAAAATTCAAATTAAGTAATCACAAAAAATTATACAATTTCGTGAATGCTATTAGCATCTGCATACAAACAAAGTCTTTAATTTAGGACGTAGTGTAGTAATCATAGTAAACCGCTTTAGCAAATAATTCTGAACAACAAAAAGGGAAGACTACATACTAAAACGTAAACAGGTTTAGAACGTTGTTTGATCTGCAAAAATATATGTTGGCTAAGGAACTTAAAATATTCATATGAACCGATTTATTTGTACTTTTAAATCCCTTGCCGTATCCCCGATTCAACGATTGCAAGAGTTATTTGTTAAACATGTATGTTCGACAGTTTCCTGCAGGTTCGTCGGCTTCCTGAGTCACACGAATGATTCTGGATCATTGCTTGAACAATCAAGAGCAACTTCATAAGTTCCTTATAACCTAAAGTACAATTGATAGTAATTGGATAAAGTTAAAAAATTATGTCGACTACACACTGACCAGGATTCCCAGAAACAGCATCGAAGTTAAGCTGAGTGGCTTTCTCGTCTAGTTTCTTCTGAAAGGCTTTCCAGTCAGACTTACTCTTGCCCCTCAGACCGATCAACTCTGAAAACTTGATGGCGTATAGATGCAAAGGGATACGTACAATTTGATGATCAGGCTCACCTTTTGGGAGAAAATACTAAATAGGTAAATCGCCACGTCAATGTTCACATGGCTAAAATATTATGATGAATATATTACTGAAAAGATCACTGTAACTGCTTTAATGGTTTCTTTGATTTGCTTGACAACCATGCATCCGACATTTTTTTACTGACATCGTTTTAAAAAGTAGAAGATATTTAAGTTGTATAAGTGCATGCAATTTCGCATGCATTCGTTTTCATCTCTCAGCATGCAAGGGTAAACTTGTTAACGGATGATTATGAAAATATTGGTAATGACTGGTACCATTGTTACATTTGAACTAAAGATAATAAATCTTTCATTTGTTTTATTGGCATATTTCCCCATTCGCACTCATACCGTTACATAAGAGCACTAGATATACAAAACCCAAGTTGCGATGTGACTACTTTTACGATTTCAACTTCAAACCGGTTAAAGCCTAAAAAGAAATAGAGATATGTCCACGGAAACAATTGCAAGAGATTTGGTTCAACAATTTCAAAGATATCTTTCAGGAATGATCAGACATTACATTGGATTAACTAATATTAAATAATCAGAGATGCACTTCTAAACCTAACACGTCAAATTGACTATTCCAATATAATAATGGTTGAAAATAATTAATACTATTGCATCACAAGAAAATGTTTGAAAGATACTTTTACTTCGAAGAGAAAGTTCATCGAATATGATGGCAGCAATCTCAATAAATGAATGCAGTTACTTTTCCAGACCAAATATGCCATAATGCTTCAGAAAAAGTCACGTTAACTTTTAAAGACATTTGATCCAAATATTTTAAATATGCATTGCAAATGGGTCCTGTATTTTGAATAATACCGTTTCAAGACAAATGCATAATGCTTTCGATGTTACAAGAAACAGTTGGTTATTACTACTACTACTACAAGTGAAGATTGAAAAGTAGTAACGAGAGAAGACAGACGAACGGAGAATAATCTGCATGCAGATAAAAAGTTTAGGATGATGATAGTTATAAAAATAATGAAGTAGAAGTAGGAAACAGACATGTAAACTGTAAAGTCAAAGCTATTCTACCGTCGAAAATTAAGTTTCCAAGCAGATAAAGTTCATCAAAATTATTTGTCAAACGTAGGGTGACAAAATGGCTTTTGGCGGACGTGTTGCCCTCAGTTTTTTTAAAGTGTTTTATAGCGAATTGGACGTCTACCGGGAGGTTTCTTTTGTCCAGAATTTCTTCTAGACTTAGTGCCTCTGTATCTGTTGAATAAATATATAAAGAAGGGGATTAATGAACAAAGAAGTTAATTAATTAGTTAATGAATGAATAAATTAATTAATTCATTAATTCATTTATTCATTCATTTAATGTAGCAACTGTATTGATACATATTGTTTTAATATAATGGACAACCAAAAAAAAAAAAAAAATAATCTTGACTCATGATAATCCTTATTGAGCTTATGTAGGCCACTGGCCCAAATTAAACAATACATGTAATAAATAAAGACAACGACCATGTGAGGGAAATGGAATATATATATATATATATATATATATATATATATATAGATATATATATATATATATATATGTGTGTGTGTAAGTAATAAACTATATCTATCATCAGAGTATATCATACAAAATGTTTTGAGTTCCTTTCAATTGATATGCGTACAATTATACAAAGAAATAGTTCAAAGGATACTGTAGCATTTCGAACTAAAGAAAAACATTATTTATTCCACTATTTGCAGTAAATAATCGACTGTCCTTGTTTCCATAGTAACATATGTGTTAATAGGACCAACATGATGTAAGTTTAAAAATTATTGCAATAAAAACAAACTAATTAACGTCCAAATTTGACCTATATCCATGCTGCACAGTTTGAGTTATGAAAGTTTAAATTTACTATATATTCCGTATATTTTAATGTCTTTTTCCTTGACCTGGTCAGTTAAGTTCCACCAAGCGGCTCAAGCCAAGTAGCTGTCATTGACATGACGAGATATATACATTGCTTATGTGATTTAGACGACGTCTTTACGTAAACAAAACAAATCACTGATCACTGACTGCAATTTCTTCACATGATTATGTAGATATTATATCAAATTTACAAACTTAGGTTGCCATATTCTGTCTGCATGTCAGCAAAACTACACAGCTACGTGGTATATATATATGTATATATATATATATATATATATATATATATATATATATATATATTAATTTATTTATGTTGGCAGAAATGTATATATCAGTTAGCAAAATATGACAAAGAGATTAACTTTTTAATTGATAAAGTGGGGAAAACAATGAACTACTGACAAAACAAAATATATAGGATGAGAGGCAGACACATAGATACATCACCATTTTTGTAGAGCTCCTCTAAACAGAACTGAATGGGATAATTCACTGGAAAACTGTATGTAGATTCTTCAGTTCCTTTGTCACTCAGCCTTACAGCAATTACTCGTGGTTGTTTGCATATACAGTGAATTCTTATCACCTACAGGTGAAAGTGTAAGACATATTAACAACTATCTTTCCATCTTTCTTGTCTATTGCGCGATCAATTATTCTTCCTTCAATATTTACGTAAGTCGTCCTTGCACCAACCCGTCCATCCATCCATCCATCCATCCATCCACCCAATCATCTATTCATTCATCCAACTAGCCCGACTACCATCAGCCATCTACTCTTCAAATAGCTCTTTTAATACATCGTTAGAAACACATGATATATGCACAGTGTTCTAAATTATGCATTTTCAGATCAATTTAAAACGTCCAAGCTTCACTCCAGTAAGTAAAATTTCAATTGTGTATATAATCAACCGTCATCTTTCGTGGTAGTTTATGTCATTTGTATGTACGCTATACACGTGACTGTGTCTTATGGGAAGGAGTGGAGTAGGACGGATTTTAATTTGGCGTATTTACGAATTTATCTATATGAATTCTTCATTGGATAAAGTTTCCACTGTAATGCTTTTCGATCATTTTACCTTATTTGTCAAAAAAGTTATATTTAGATCATTAATATATTCTCGTGCGTTCTTTAACACCAGTATTCTGTATTATGTTTCTTCGGTCAAGACCAGTCCCACATACCTCTGACCTGACGCTCCCCGTCTCTCAAAGACGTTTTGAAGCGTATTTTTTGCTTCAAGGTCCAATTTCGTTGCTCATTGCCTGCACGCGTGACATATGCTGCAAGTTTATATCTTTTGCATCAGTTAATCTCTCTATCACAAGTGGGTGGGTAGTGACCTAATAAGATGGATTAGTAGGTGCCGGAAGAAGACAACTTTAAATAATTGAGCTTTTGAGTCAGCAAATGTGTAAGTCAGGGAGTGTTTGAGTTAGGTACTTGTTTTGTTAGTTGTTGTAAATTTGTCGGTTGAGTGTGTGAATGGTCAGAAATGTTGTTAGGTATGAATTGAGATGGGTAACGCACTAAACCAGTAGTAATTTCGGTAAAGTGGTACGAACTAATGTGTGCTTATTTCCCATACCTGTCCATATTCAATAGTTTCTTCCAAGATCTCACCACAGAAACCCTCGGTAACCCTGATAACTGTAGGTAACTTGTCTTTGTACAATTCGTAGAATTCTCCTAAAGTATACTCCTTTTCATTTGTGTCGTACTCCATGTTGTTTTGGGTGCTGCATTGTATGTAAGGCTAATATATATGTTGTAAAACAACATTAATCGTCTCAGTTTCATAAATTAAAATATCACATGTCAGGAAGATGTTCTCAATACCGGAGGAGCAGTGATGCTACGCACGTAACAATGATGTGACCTAACTATCTAGTTCGGTATATTTTAGAGCGCTCATTCTACTTAGAGTGCAACAGAAAGTGAGTTTTTTAGTTTTGCGTGTAAAATTCAATCTTTCTATTCTCTGGTAGTGGCAATCATATTTAATACGAAGAACAGAT
This sequence comes from Margaritifera margaritifera, assembly GCA_029931535.1. Lineage (NCBI taxonomy): Eukaryota > Metazoa > Mollusca > Bivalvia > Unionida > Margaritiferidae > Margaritifera > Margaritifera margaritifera. The sequence continues at coordinate 5,651,779 of JAQPZY010001665.1, read as the reverse complement.
CTTGAACTTCAAACGTGCAAGTCATTTAGATCGGGCAATTTTTTTTTTACATATTTATTTCAGGAGATTATATGATTCAATTTTTTAAAATAATCTGACATTTTTTAAATTTCCCCATTAAGTTTCTGGTAATTACCAAAAACGCGAAATTTAGGGAACAAACAGCTTTATCTAGGCCGGACACAAGAATGTGTGAGATCAGTACATCTTGATTAGATGTTTAACGATTTATGTATATTATAGTAAGTCAATTATTTGTCTGGGTATGTGTATTGTAATATGTCAACTTTTTGTCTGGGTATGTGTATTGTAGTAAGACAAATTTTTTGTCTGGGTGTGTATATTTTAGTAAGTCACATTTTTTGTCTGGTTATGTATATTGTAGTACGACAAATTTTTTGTCTGGGTGTGTATATTGTAGTAGGACACATTTTTGTCTGGGTATGTGTATTGTAGAAAGACAAATTTTTTGTCTGGGTGTGTATATTGTAGTAGGACAAATTTTTTGTCTTTCTGTGTATATTGTAGTAGGACAATTTTTTTTCTGGGTGTATATACTGTAGTAGGAAATTTTTGTCTGGGTGTGTATATTGTAGTAGGACAATTTTTGTCAGGCTGTGTATATTGTAGTAAGTCAAATTTTTGTCAGGGTGTGTATATTGTAGTAGGACAATTTTTGTCTGGGTGTGTATATTGAAGTAGGACATTTTTTTTGTTTGAGTGTGTATATTGCAGTAAGTCAATTATTTGTTTGGGTATTAGGTTCCGTGACTTTGAAAATCGTGTTATTTTCATGGATGCTTTGATTAGTTGATGTGCCTGAGATGTCTGACGACTTGAATGGTAGAAGATAAATAAACATAGACTGCAACCTTATACTTACAAAACGGTACTCTAACACTCGCACCTTCTCGTTGTTTTGATGATAGCTGAATGAAAAACCTGCCAGAATCGATAAATATAGGGGTCACGTAATAATAAATCTGAATTAACAGGATGGTTTCAATTTACGCATAAACATACTTATAATAAAGTTGAGAAAGATATTTACGGCGCATGCTTTTTATTAGTATTAAAACAAGTTTTACATTTTCAATGAAGTTTAACTAATTTAAATTTCTTTTAAAGCAAAAGAGGCACAAAAAAAAAGACATGAATGTTAGATAACAAATGTGTGACAATGAAATCAAGATGCTTAATCTAACCTTTTTAAGCGGTCTTTTTGTTATAAATCGCAGATACTGGAGTATCTCCCTCAGACCGCTCCTCTGTATTTAAGATGCGATCATTTTACTGTGATGTCACAGATGAGGACGCATCAGTCAGAACACCTCATGTCTTTTCTACGAAATTTCATTTCTAAAATACTTCGATGGCGTGATACAGCAAAAGTTAGAGAAATCGCCAGAAAATGGCGGAGAACTCGGGCACGCGCTAAAGTAGGTTAAGCAAAATAAAACAATTTTAAAAGTATTATGATACTTTTATGGCATTATTTGCACACCTTCAGCAAAAGAAAGTTGTCTAAGGAGTTCATGTTTGAAAAGAGAAACTTAGAAAGTTTGGGCTAAGAATACGTCGTCTCAGTCAAGTTTCTTTAATAATATTGTGTGACGAGTACATAACGTCATTTCATAAACAAGGAACATAAATAATGCCGGCTGCTATATTGTTTCTGATGTGTTTTTCGAATAACTGGCGGAAAGACGCTAGTGCGTTCTGATTGGAGGAAGCACGTTCACCCCATATATAAACATCATTAAACAGTGTGGAGGAGGGAGGGAGTTACATTTGTTTGTGAAAATTTACTCCTAGCAAATTTCTATTGTGGCGTTTTTAACTGTACGAACGATTCTAACGCTGTAAAAAGTGTAGGATTTTACAAACTTCAGTCGTGGTCACCAGATATTTAGCCCCAGTGGATTATACATTTTAAGTGAAAGTATCTTGTTGTTGGACCTACAACCGTGGTATGTGGTGAAGAATAGCATCGATGACTGTTGCGAGAGAAACCTAAAAGCTGAGCTGTTAAATATTTCAAAGGCAACGAAAACATAAAGCATATTCTATTTTTACGATATTTAAGCACGCTAAGCCAGCTAAGAGATTAACACACTCAAAGGCTCGAACAGAATGAAGTACTCAATTTTGTTAATCTTGTCAACGAATATGCTTTCAGCTAATACATTCTTAAATCTTTTCTTTTAACAAAACTCAATGCAGATTACATTTTCTCTCCTAATAAGAACCTAATTCAGAATTTATCATGCGCACAATTTTTTATTAGGTTTACTGTAGATCATGAGACACGCAAAGTCACACGTTATCCTACTTTCCCCAAGAGAAAATCAGAGCTATAATTTGTTATATATTTTTCCTTCATTTCGCAGAAATATTATTTGATACTTTGCTTGTCAGTTGATTATTTAATAATCCTCAACTATCTCCACCCCTTAAAAACAATACACACAAACCTATGAAAAGTCCTAATTTTCAATAGTATCCCTTAATTGTTGTCTGCTTTAATTTCTCACATATGCATCCAAAGATTCGGTCCCTCAACATGTGCATGTGTATATAATGCTATGTAATCAATATTACACAATTTGAGATACAGACTTGAACACTCTTGGTACCATTTTATTACTTATTAAGGCAGGACAATGAGGAGAGAACCCGAAAATACCGACAACTGAATAACCAGTGTACGTAAAACTTCTTAGCTGAGTTTGAACATTATTGTTTGCTGTTGTTATTTTCAAACATTTACCTCTCTACAAATGTAGAAAATATCAAAATGAATCAGTATATGTCTGAAAATATACGGAAAAATTTACAAAGCGAATAACGTTCTCCCTTGATGCGGATGTCACGCTTTCGTTACTTCTCTAATTTGTCAAATTATGCAAGGGCTTGTAATATTTGTAGAATGCAGCTATCAGAGATTAACTGGCACTTTTGTATACATTTGTATCTGCATTGGTGCATCTATATCTATCTATCTATCTATTTATCTATTTATCTATTTTATCTATCTTATCTATCTTATCTATCTATCTATCTATCTAGTAATAGGATATATGATCATCATGTAGTTTAGCTGATAGATCTATACATTTCATATAATGTAGCAAACATGATTCGATACATTTAAAAAATCTATATATCACATAATTACAGTAACACTAGTATACAATGACCACTCAGGGGGCCAGTTGCCTATATAAAGAGATAATCATTTACCAGTATTTTATTGCTGGTTTGACAGTATGGGGCTAAGTGGTATATATATTTACATTTTCAGAGATGAAATACAGTTTTAATTGTTGAATGAGTCCACAATTTGTTTGATTTTTTTTTAATTTTCGACTTTTTTGTGATAAACACTTTGCAAGCATCTTGAAACTACAATCAGACAGACACAAACAATTTTATAGGCATTATTATTTTCATATACAATTTTCTAATTAGACGTTTAGGTCATTCGATAATATGTTCATTTTTTAAGAACAAAACATATTTGAATTTTTATAACTTAGGCATCTTGAGGTAAACCCTTGTTAGCACGATTAAGCAAAACACAAGTTAGATTTGGTACCTATGTAGATGATATTTTTTGATTTTTCGTGCGCATCTATTAATCAAATATCTGAAAATTAACTTAATTTTGAAATATTTAGTTTTGTTCGTCTGTATTGTGGACATAAGTGTTTTGAAATCACAAGTCTGTGTCTTGCAATCAAGTGCAACAAAATTATATTTCCTCAAATTGCCTCCCAAATTATTATAGTGGTAATTGCAGTCCCTGCGAATCATTTTAAATTATTCTAAACACAAGGAAAAGGAACCTGATTAAAACTGATATCTTACAGATAGTACCTATATGACATACTACATTAGAAAAGATAATTGTTTTGCATATATTCTGGTTTGCACTTCGTTACATCTGTTAAATTAGATTAGGTATTGCTGCAATTGAGGGTGAGTTCTTGAAAGAAACGTGTCATGATTTATACGGTAGGATACGAAAGAACCTTTCAAAAATATGGAAACATTAACTTGATAGGCATGTCAAAAAGGTCATCCGAAAACGCCCCCATATTACTGCCTATTACGTCTATTTCTGATGAAGTTGATCTTGAAGTTAATCAGGTTGTAACATAATAACTGTTATTTTTTTTTCATTTAGGCATGCACTAACGAATAATATCTTCATTTATTACATGAGCTGGAAAATCTGCCTAATATTGTACTTGAAGACAGTCTTTGCATCACTGTAGTGAGTTCAGGTCTGTTAGTCAGAGACAGAAGCACAAGGTCGATACCACTAAGATTTTTACAAAACCCCAAGGAATAAACAGGGAATTTCATTTGAAAATTGCTAGCTTTCGAATTCAGACAGACCTTATAATATATCCATCCATCTCTTTCATATCTCGGGCGAAGAGAATCAATACTGTCTTTCAGTCAGATCTGGCTGAGGTAGTAAATGTGGTTGCTCAATGTTCCGAAAATGATCACTTTCATCAACCTATGTTAGACCGCGATTACTCTGCTAGAAAGAACTATCTGGTATTTCCACTGGTAAAATAAGGCACCAGCCAAATGTTTGTTTCCAGTTTCCGGCTGTCCAGTAAACTTCAAGTCCAAAAATGTCACCCGCCTGAAGACTCTGTACTACACCTGCAGAGTCAAGATGAGCATCAACCAACAACAAACAACGATTATAAAAGTAATCTGGTAGTTTCGTCATCAGTAAAACCGCACAGCTACCCACCCTCATCTTTAAGTTCATGTGTCTTAGTACTCCTGTCATAAATAAATGCAGTTTGCAATTTCTATGGAATCACAACCCACAGGAGACCTGAACAGCAAATTTTCATTGGCAGCTGAAAAACTCTTTCTTGCTGCCGCCATGCTATTTTACAGGTGGATCATTCTCTAAAACACTTGACTTTGGGGACTGCTTTAACCTCCAGTCTTTTTTAAATAAAATTAAGAAAAACAGAAGAAAAAAAATCACATCTTGGTATGCCTTCAGAAGAACTTTGGTTAACAATATTGTACGAGTAAAGACAGAACGAAAAAAGATTCTAGACAAACAGGCTCCATCAAGGTTTCCAGAAAGTATTCTTACTAAAGAGAAATCTTACAAAACAACAGTCAGAATGTATGACGAGTCACTGATTTCTAACAAGACTGTCTAACTTATGGCATGCACGTGACACACAGAAGTGTATTATCAAATCATAAGCAAGAATTGTGTACTTTTTTAAAAATTGGTGCTACCTAAGTGCATAATTGCCGACATCTTTAAATGAATTCCTAGTGTAGCAAACCTGGTTTCCGTCTGTAAAAGTACGTTAAAACAGTTTTGTTTAGTGGATTTGTACTAGTCATTCTCTATCCTCTAATAGAGATGCATACTTATCCCTCTCCCCTACCCCCCCCCCTCTCAATACATACAGACACACACACTAACATTGAAAGATGTGCTTTTAATTTGTCCTTTTATTATGCCTACTGTATTGTGGCCAGTCTATCTTTTGTTGATATACCTTTATTTAAAAAATGATATTAGTCTTGTCTTGTGAGACACTTCTCAGTATTTAATTTTAATAATGTACCTAATGAAAAGGTATTGATTTGTCATAACGTAAGAAGGATGTCAGCATTCAAGAGGAATATTCTCAGTCTCTCATTTTCCATTTATAAGTGTATCATGTGCTTCATTAACACCCAGACCTATCCATATGTTGTCTTACATGTTAGAAAGGGAATCTGCCAGTGGATCTTGTCTGATGTCGGCCGTTGATACCACTGTTCACGAAACACATGATCTCAAAGTGTGGTAGAGGTAGGTACCATCGTAGGTGATATATATATATATATATATATATATATATATATATATATATATATATATATATATATATATATATATATACTGGATACTGAAATTTAAAACTCATGGAGACTTCGGCTTAAATGAATACCTTTAACCTTCCTAATGCAATCTTATCAAAACTACGCAATTTTTGCGATAATATTTACCCAAGTAAGTATTCCGTACCTCTTTGTTATTACTGTTGCTGCTGTTATTATTTTCAATCTTGTCCATTATCCTGCTACACTATTCTCTTGACACGTTTCTTTAGTACCTCCATGCATAACTTACTGAGTTGGAAGTTGTATTCTACATTTTGTAGATGACGTTGATTTTTCGTCATGCCTTGTGACCTTCTTTTGTTGCCAGCCGGCCTCAGACCACACTTAATTTTCCTATATAGTCTCTACATTTCTTCGTAGTTACTTAAGTTTCCATTGTGTCCAAATTCTAATAAATCACATGGTGATGTAAGGTATCTTCAGAGATAAATTCTTGTTATAGGTTAACCGGCACTGTTCTGAGAGGCTGGACTGTAAACAAAGCAACGTGCAATGGGTCTCAGATTTCACTTCCGGATAAGCACCAATACCTCATTGCTCACTGTGCACTGTCGCCAAAATACATACAGATAAGCATACCATAATGTTCGTATTCTGGGACTACATTCGTGAGTACTGACCTGGAAGTATAATTGTGACCTGAGTCCAGCCTGGAATTAAGTCAAAACATTTTGTATCTCTGCGTGAAAGGCACGATGAGCCCTTCTTTTATTTTTTGTCATGCATCTTTGTTGGGTTGGTGGCAGCATAAAATAGATAAATAGTTTGCTCCGTTTTAAGAACATCTATAATTTTTTTCTTCTTTCTGTCTTCTATCTTTGTATCCTTAGTTGTATTTTTCACCGTCATTCAAACATATAAGGGTCAAACATTTTTGTGTTCAGAGTTTGTTTCCTTAGTTGTATTTTTCACCGTCATTCAAACATGTAAGAGTCATACATTTTTGTCTTCTATCTTGTATCCTTAGTTGCATTTTTCACCGTCATTCAAACATGTAAGGGTCATACATTTTTGTGTTCAGAGTTTGTTTTGTGGATGTAAATTGTTCGTTCCCCTGACGAAGAGCTTGTGTTGCTCGAAACGTTCGGAAACTGTCTTGTATTTGTGCCGTTATCATCAATTTGTATGTATGTATATATATATATATATATATATATATATATATATATATATATATATATATATATATATATATATATATATAGAATTGTTTTTCTACCTGCTCTAGGGTCCAAGTCACACCAATGCATTTTATGCACATGAGGCTACTCAATGTCCCCAAAATAGCATGTATTTTAACAGTGCACTCACCGTTAACTTCGTTTGTTAAATTGCAAACGTTTACAAGGGCGGTACAAGGTATGGTTTACACTTTTTAAGGTAATACAGGTTTGAATAATTATGAACTAGACTGTAATTGTGCCAGATACATGATTTTCCGAGCCTGAATGAACTAGACTCAGTCGGAAGTTGACTAAAAATATCTTTTGGCATCATATTCTTTCCATACCGATACCATCCTAAACTCGCTATTTTCCATTCGAGTCGTATCCCCGTCTAAAAATTAAGATTTCTCAATAATTATATCTCTAAGGTTTTAATAAGGGCTGAATTACGCTTCCTTTTACTTACTCCATATCTTTATACTCACAGATTTATAATGAGCAAATGTTCGTCCTCGTGTGAATCTTTATATGTGATGTCACCTAAAACAGAAGCAACCATTCGTACCCTGTAATTTGAATACGGCAATTTTCATCACGCTCTAAACGGCGAATTAAGTTACTCGTTTTCTGTGTAAATGAGTGGTTTTGAAGAAAAACAGACTAGTTTCAATTATATTACCAATTTTCTATGTAAATGAATGGTTTTGAAGAGAAACATACTAATTTGAATTACATTTCCCATTTTCTATGTAAATGAATGGTTTTGAAGAGAAACAGACTAATTTCAATTAAATTACCAATTTTATATGGAAACAAATGGTTTTGAAGAGAAACTGACTAATTTCAAATGAATTATGCATGAATGGTTTTGAAGAGTGACAATAATTTAAATCTTTTTTTTTTTTTTCACGTCACTGAATAGAATGCTACTTCAATTGCAAGAAGAAATTTACATGAGCAATAGAAGGCCAAGAGTTTATTTCTCTGACTTAGGAGCTGGACTTAAAGTGACGCTGAAGTTTAGATATAAACATTATACAAATAATGAGGACAAATATGATAAAAATATGTAAAGTAGTTTTCAAGTTATGAGCATTTAATGAATTTTCATGGGAGATAACTCATCACAAACATAGAATCTTTTCCTGAAGTTGACGACATCGCAGATGTAAAATGCCACTTTAAATTAATTAAAGCAGTACTGAAAACCCTTTCAGATATAATACTGAGATTTGAAGAATATTTAATTTTATGGAAATTACATATTTGAATGCTGCTAAAATTATCCAAATATCTATCCAAATGTGTAGCGCCATCTTTTTCAGTTTTCTAATTAAAAAGTGTAGCAAATTTGACATTAATTTTTATTTTAAGAGATCATTAAAAAATCAACAAAAGCTGTTATCTTTTCTATGACATCATCAGGACTCATATATATATTAATCAACTGAACCGAAAGTATTTCCCTTTAATTTTTTAAGCAATTTAATAGCTCGTGAAGTTTTCAACCGATTTGGATGTAGGGTTCACTGTTGTGTTTTGTAAAATATAATCTTTACGTTTATTATGATATGTATAATTTCAGTGTATCCGTTATACAAAATATGCTAATTTACCTACACCATAAACATAATTGTATGCACAGGAATGGTTGATAACCAATGTCGTACTTTAATTAATTAGCTATTTGGAATGTGACTGACTGACAAACCATTACATTCGCAAGAAGACGTTTACAGTAGGAATAAAGATTTGATCACCTTTTCTACTGTAAAATCTGACAAATAAGCCTTAATAGGGAGACAAATGAAAAACCATGATAAGACCGTTAACAACAATAGAGCTAACAAAAAGCAACAGGATTATCTCAAGCATTACCATTGAGATACGGTACATGAAGTAGAATCTCAAGCATTACCATTGAGATACGGTACATGAAGTAGAATCTCAAGCATTACCATTGAGATACGGTACATGAAGTAGAATCTCAAGCATTACCATTGAGATACGGTACATGAAGTAGAATCTCAAGCATTACCATTGAGATACGATACATGACATCGAATCCAATAGCGAAGCTAGAATAATATCCTGTAACAAGGTAAAAATGGAATTATTTTGTTATCAATGGCTGATAGCGCTGCTATTCTTTCTTTAAAAAAGTAGTTCACGCATTTAATTAAAACCGATATCAACAAAGCTATCAAATAATTAGTAATATTACTGGCTGCTATTACAGATACTATACTACTTACTGTTTTAATAAACAACCTATGATAGAACCAACCATTCCAGAAATTACTTGGTTAGATAATTGAAGCAAATATTTGTAATTTATTGCAATCTCTTTTGACGTCATCAATAAATGATTTAGTATATTTTAGGTTACACCTCTGCCACCACCTCTCGTACAAAAAAACCCTGCAATTTTCATTGTTTTAAAGATCGACAACAGTATTTCCATTTTCTATGAACATATGCAGCTAAAGGCAATTTTCTACCTAGATCCTTTAGAATGCTTTGTATATTTAGCTTGAAATATTTGTCAACTCACTCGTGTGTCCTAGAGACTGCGTACGTCTTAGCTCAACACATTTTCCGTCGAATTTTAACACCTTATATTCATCAGTTTTATTTTTAATAGTTCTTCTAGATTTCTATCTGTTTTGCACTTTTGTATGTCATAGGCAGACTTTCTATCTGTTTATTATCAATGCAATTTTACCTTTTGCAGGAATTGTAATTACTACTTTTATTATAGAACTAGCTGCTTATGATGTACTGAAACTAATCACGCGAGGGCAAGAGATATCGGGAAAGGTGGACAGCGTGGTACGACACTATCAAAAAGTGAAGTAAATACATCTAATAAAAATGCTGTCCAATATCTCCTCAGTAACAAAATTAGCCATTTTGAATGATTACACTTTTTTCAACTTTTATTTCGTGTGTTTTTCAATTGGTTCTTTAGATGGCATACTATTGATTTCGGATCTCTTTTCATCAGCTTCTACGTATGATATTTTACTCTTTGAACGATTTTAGCTGGTGTTCGGGTCACAAAAGATCAAAGGAAGAGAAATTACTAAATGATTTTCTTTTAATCAGCACCTTCAGGATTTATAAACTTTGCCATCTACGATTGAAGTCGGTTGACTGTACAGCAAGCGTTCTTAATATTGTGTCTGATTTAAAATTTAATTCAATGCTAGTAACATTCTGTTGCTTGTCATGTGTCATATTCTGAAACTTTCATCTTTGTGGTACATGTATATTTATTGTTTTCCTGTTTTCACTTTTATGGTACTCATTTGTGTCCTCTGGTTCCTCAATTGTAACATTCATTTCACAGCGCTAATAATTGCATGGTTTGCGATAAGCACCAATTCTATAACACTCATGTGATCTGTCTTTTCTTCGCATTTAAGAAACATTCTACTTCCCACTCTCTTATTTGTATCACTTAAATTTATTTGTTTTTACTGTTATTTATTCAGGAATCCAAAAAACATCTATTACACATACAATTATATACATGATATAACAAAGATATCATGGAACATAACTTTAGCTAAATGACCTAAATTGTACACTGCTGAATAACGACATGCATGAGATAGACATTTTTGATCATGTATCTGTAATTAATGAAGAGAAGAGTACATCTGTAATCGGAAATAAAGGTTCAATGAAAATGAAGTTGTAGTTCTAGCTACTATTATAAAATCGCGTTGTTGATATATATATATATATATATATATATATATATATATATATATATATATATATATAGAGAGAGAGAGAGAGAGAGAGAGAGAGAGAGAGAGAGAGAGAGAGAGTTATGACTCTAGGTCTTAAAATAATGTAACAGAATAAAAGTAAAACCAATAATGTAAATAAAATCAACAAGCAATTAAAGGTGAATTAAAGTCCAAAAAATACAATAATCCTAAGTGTCCTAATCACAAGTTCTAAATATGGAATGTTCCGAATGAATTCCAGTAGTCTTGAATGTCCTGATGTGTCAATAATCTTTAATGTCCTGATGTGTCAGAAGTCTTAAATATCCCGATATGCCTGAATGATGTAATCCAGAATATCTGTGAATTAATTCACAAAAATCCCAAAGTCAAGTATTAATCAAAAATGAGAATAAGCACTTCTAGTAATTCCAATGAATGTTTCAAATAAATAATTCCTTCTCTAAATTTGCTATAATTTTCACAACTTTAACATCTAATTACTAAAATAAATTCCTTAATAGACTGATCTTTATAACATGAAGTTTAGTATAGGAATGGAATCTTGTTTACCAAATGCTCTATAAATATAAAGACAAGTCACCTGACAAAATATTCTAGAATATGAGCAACTCCAATGGAAAATTACTGTGCGTACCTGACTTTTCTCACATCAAGACATGGAAAGTTCCAATCTAAGTACTAAATGCTATGTAAACAAGACTTACCTTGAACTCAAATGCAGTAAATATGTTATTTACAAAATGACCACTAAAGTACAACTTACTTCATGGACACATATTATAAATTCAGTAAACATAACAATAGATAGGTAGATAGATAGATAGATATAGTAAACAGTATGTCGAGACTGGAAAAAATATTCATTACAAATCAGTCTTACATTCAATATTACTAATTAGTGCGTCATTTACTAGGGTCTTTCTCTTGATACGTCTTGTGTTATCTTTTAGTCATTGATCAATAAAACAATCTTGCATTTTTATGCATAAGGGCGAGAGAGAGGCTAGAATAAATTGCACCGTGTTGGGGGAGTATTGTGAGGGTAACTGAAATAATGTAACACACGATGCACTAGTGGCAGAGAGAGAGAGAGAGAGAAATAGAAAGAGAGAAAGAGAGAGAGATTTTAATGCACACAAACACTTAAATATTTTCAGTCTGACTATAGATTTATTTTACGTAATTTTCATTTGTCAGATTTTCATCTCAGGTATTAGCTGCAAGGAAGAGTGGAAATTCAAAGCAATCACAATAATCACGTGAAAAATAAAATAATGAAGCAGCATCTTGGTCATCAGAAGCATACATTTGATACCATTTTCCATAGTGCATTTCAAGACGCAGCAAAGTTGGTTCAAAATAACCCAATAAATAATACTATATCAGACTCTCCCAATTGTAAACATTGCTTGCTAACGCTTCACAAGAAAATTCAGAAGTTGAAGAAATACATTCTTTGATTACTTTCTAGAAGTATTTCTGGCAAAAGGATGGATTTTGTTCCCTCTTTGACAGTTTGAAATAAACAGAGAGAACTTCAGGCAGATATTTTTGTTATGATTTTACTCATATTGCTATTAGCAGCGCATTGACGGCAAGCTATTAATTAAAAATTGTATGCTCTCTTTCTCTTATCTCAGTGTACTTTAGATGCAAATTATTTCTCATTGCCAGATTTGTTTTTAATATATAGATTTGTACTGCAATAGTGTACGTACTTAATATACTACCGATGTGTGTCTGTGGACAAGACATTTAACTTCATGTGTTAATGTATCATAAATCACCAAAACAAAAGTTGTTTTTTTTAGCTATCCAAGGTCAATTAATACTACCATATAATTATTCCACCCAGTTATGAGAGTGGCAAACACACATCTTGATTTTGTTTTGCATTTACACGTAACATTTTATTATTTTTATCTTTTTGAATAGTAAATACAGTTCATTTTAACTCAACAATTTCACATCAGACAACTTTTTATCTTCTATTACAAATTATCCGTGATGACATAAATCCACATATTAAGTGTAAATAATTATATATTAAAACAGCTTATGTGAAAGAATAGATGAATATGTGTGCAAAACTACTACATATCATTGATTCAACGGTATCTTAAGTTTAAGTTTACATTGGAGGCATTTAAAAACTTTATTTCATATGACTACACATAAATACATGATAAAAACGATGGCTTGATTGTACACGAATGTGCAAAAATATAGAACATTTTAAACTTGATAATATCTGAAAAAAAACATATTTAAAGTTAAATTTTTACACCAGAGTTATTGTAGATATTTTATTTCTCATTACAACACAGCTGTGCTTGACAAAATTCAATTTATTAAGTATGCACAATTAATTTTCAAAAACATTTCTATTACATGAATATATGTGCGAAACTAAACTATATCACTGATTTGTTCATATATGGAATAAAACTACAAATTTTCAGTTTAATTTTGTATCACGAAGAAATACTCGGGCTATTTAAGAAACTTTGGGACTACTTATGTAACACTGTGGCTGCTTAAGTAACATTTATGTTAATAAAGTAACGTTGGGGCTAGTTAAGAAACATTGGTGCTACTTAAGTAACATTGGAGCTACTTAAGAAACGTTGGGGCTTCATAAGAGCTTTATTTCCTAATACAGTGCATCTATATTTGACATATATCTACATTTTCTCCGTGCATTCTTCATGTTCGCATGTTTTGCCGGAATGCGAAGTGGAATATATACAAAGCTACTGTGATGTGATACCTCTGCTCATATTTCAAATACAATACACAATCGCTAAAATGATTTAAAAATCCATGTTGTCATTGAACACAAAATAGAATAAAAATTATTTGGAAAATTGAAAAAAAATTCTTAAGCAGTAGTTTTATTCTGTATTACGTCAACACAGTGACCGAAACATTCAAAAACGCTTTCTTTTTCTCTTCATTCTTGACATTTTGCTAATCTTTCATCTTTTGTTAATTCCCAAAGCAGCAACACATTAACTACCATAATAATATCTTACGAACATACAATTAACCGCACACACACATACCAACAATAGGGAGACTAGCGTGTAGGTGATCTAAGCAGGTAGACATTGAGGATCACTCATACCTCTCAAAGAAGGTATCATGAAACAAATATAGTGACGCAAAATATGATTTAGCTTACTCTGCAGTCACAATTTTCACACAGCATTACATGACGGCTGTAAGGAGGAAGCCAACTCATTTAATAACCTTGTTATGCGGCTTGAGCAAGACCTGTAAGCACATGTAGACTCGCATTACATGACGGTTGGAAGGAGGAGACCAAATCATTTTATAACCATGTTATGCGGAGTGAGCAAGACCAATAATCTCATGTCGACTCACATTACACGACGGTTGCAAGAAGAAGGTCATATCATTTCATAACCATGTAATGCGACCTGAACAAGACCCATAAGCACACGTAGATACACAGTACGTGACGGCTGGAAGGAGGAGGCCAAATCAGTTCATAACCTTGTAGTTCGGCTTCAGCAAGATATATAAACATATGTAGACTCACACTACATGACGTTTGGAAAGAGGAGGCCACAATCGCCTAATAATTTACCATAAGACATTGGCAAGGTCAACATTCACGTAGAAGATACAGTTGTGAAGTATCGTAGAGAAGTGGTTCCCAAACCCAGGGTCGCGACCCAAATGAGCCTACACTGGTACTGCATTTTGGGTCGTAAAGGATGGTATTTAGGGTTGCGATCAAACAAGTTTGGGAATCACTGTCCTAGAGGTTTGAAAGTAAACCGACCTCGAAAGGAAGACTATCTTGAAAATAGACAATTACACTCGACAGTAAGCTAACTAGAAATTTACTTGCCTAATATATTAATGCATATCTTGTATCCATATTGAGTCAAGGTGAACATATGGAGATATAAACTTGTATCTTTATGCAAAATATGTTACACTATATGTAAAACTTTTTTTTAAACAAAGCATTAAAAAAACAACAAGCAAAAATAGGTATAAATTGGGGCAGAACGATTTTGTATTAGTGGAACATGCTTTAGCAAATTTGGATGCACAGAAACCAGTTTATCAGTTTCATAGATGTTTTGTTAACAATATACGCCTACCGCAATGTAAGCCATCTTCAAAATAAGGCTTGACCACAAAATGCCCGATAATAATGATTAAAGATTGATATCAGTCTCGTTTATTATGAAACTTTTAGGATACACGTAGGCTTTACTATGTTTATATTCCGAATCATATTTTGGTGACCTATCTGCATGCCTATGTAACAGTAACGTGGAAACTAATGAACTGTTCACATTGAGTAGCTGGTATCTTTTCATGCAATATACCTGGCAATACAGAGATGAATCCACTATCTATACACACCTAATATAGATCATATAGCCTTCTCTTAATATTTGATAACTCCACCATTTCCTAGTAGGATACTTCTCGCATACGTCAACAAATTAGATCTGGTAGTAAAATCTTTCAGTGGAATATTCAACAGGCTTGGACTACCCAACAATTAGGTAATGCCTCGCATGCATCACGCGTACATGCTTTGTACGAGTTATCTGGTACATATAAAGCGTGAAAATGAACCCATACATATTTATCCTTTTCAAGTGGATATAGCCGTAATACTTATTGTAATGAAGGGTCAAACTGGCAAGATTGTGTTTTCCTTTTGTCCTGGATGGAAACAAGCTTCACTTTTGTCATTGGTAGGCGGTTTTGATGCCTTTGCTTAGGTGGTCGTCTAATGTCATTGTGCCAACCAAAGTCTAACTAATATTCATCTTGAACTGGACAGAACAAAGATGTTGCATATGTGGGGCATTTTTTGTCGTTGTGGGTAAAATAAAGATGGCCAGCAGAAAATCACATAATATTCCTATTGTACGCTTCTCGCGCGTGAACAAGCTTGTATTACCGGTCCACAACTTTTGTTTTCTCCTGTATAGACACCTTGGATCAGAGCACCCAATTACATCACAGGTGATTCCGTTTTGTACAGACACTTTTGGTCAGAGCACCAAAATACACAAAATGTCAGTCCATTCTGGACAGACACTTTGGTCAGAGCACGCAAACACATCACAAGTCGTTCCGTTTTGTACAGACACCTTTAGATAGAGCACCCAAATACATTACAGGCCATTCTGTTCTGTACAGAAACCTTTGATTAGAACACCCAAATACATCACAAGTCGTTCCGTTCTGTACAGACACCTTTGGTCAGAGCACCCAAACACATCACATGTCATTCAGTTTCGTACAGACACCTTTGGTTAGAGCACCCAAATACATCACTGGTCATTCCGTTCTGTACAGAAACCTTTGATTAGAACACCCAAATACATCACAGGTCATTCCGTTCTGTACAGAAACCTTTGGTTAGAACATCCAAATACATCACTGTTCATTCCGTTCTGTACACACAATTAGGTCAGAACACCCAAATACATCACAGGTCATTCCGTTCTGTACACACACTTTGGTGAGAGCACCCGAACACATCACATGTCATTCAGTTCTGTGTAGACGCCTTTGGTCAGAGAGCCAAAACTAATTCTATATCATTCTGTTCCAGCTATAGGTATCGGACCACTAATTATTTTATAGCCAGGGAACCAGTGCACTGGTGGGGGAATAAAAAATAGAGTACAAAATCTTTTGAGATGCATCCATTGGGTAATAAATGGGTTCAATTTTGTTCCCTTATTAATTTCACAAACTTCAATCTATGTACTATAGCTGACCAAAAATATTTAATGTTATTTTGATATCCTGTATTTAATTTCCTACTGACAAAGTAGCGGATGGACTCTTGGTGTGAGGCTATGTTATTAGGTGTAGACCAGGGAGCCCCCCTGTATAGTATCACGTGACTCGAACATGTGCTGCGAAGCACCTGTTTTTTTAGGCTGAAAAATAATTCTCTAACTGTAATGAATGGATACATGTGTGGTTTGTATGCCAAGCTAGTGAAGAATTTATTTTTATTTTGTAATATATTAACATTAAGTTCTATGGGAAATGAATTAGTGGTCCGATCCCTATATCGCTGCGTATGCACGCGTTTTTTGTTTTTTGTTTTGTAATGCAATAGTATAATGAAAATATTGTAACCAAATTAATTTACACGCTGATGTAATATAGCTACAGTATTACCACGAATGCCTCCCTTCTTTTCCTTTAAACATATAATATACAGTTTTGCTTTTTTTAAAATTATATTCTTTTAGAAGTTTACAATCATTTAATGTTGTAATTTTATGTGGCATTTTTCCGGGGAAATAATTTTGATGTCTTGATGTATGTCAAATTGTTTTGATGCACTTTTCACAAAATCATGTAAATGAGCAGAGTGCAACATTCTTGTTATTTCTCGACCGTATACGGTAATAAATGTAGATTGAAAAATGAGGGAGATTTAATATAAATGAGCATTTCGTTTGGTCGTGGAGAAAATTGTAAGTTCGCGTTAAATGATGGCAGGATGCTTTTGAATGGATAAAAAGAAATATGAGTGAACTGATGCATACTTTACATCATAAACATGTTCAAAAGACTTTACAAGTTCATACAATTATAACACATGTTTATCTACCTTAAAAGCCTTTTTCTGTAAAAGCGATTTAATATGATCAGTTTTATTTGTTACAATAATCTAAGCAGTTTTCTTTAAATTTAGAGCTGTGACACATACTTTGCGATATTCGGAAGTTCAAGTTTGCAATCACAAATATCCTTCTAGCCATCACACAATTAAAGAACACACAAAGGACTTGAACACTTTGGTTTAGTTACACACACACACACACACACACACACACACACACACACACACACACACAAAACATAAAAAAACAACAAGAATGCAGAATTCAATAATGTTCAGTTAAATAATTGCCTGCAGAGTACACGGTCGTTTACGTTATTTTATGTTGAGATATTGAGACCTTAAAGAATTCTAAGATATCATTCCCATTGTTATGTATGATGTTTATATAATATTATAAATATTTTAGGAAATTATAAATGTTTCTTCACTTTAATATTTGCTTAAATCTTAATGTTATCAGGAAAAACATGTTTAACTAGTGTCCTTGAATTAGGTTGTTTTGATCATTATGTTTTCTCAATTTGAAGGTCAAGGTTGGAATTTTGTTTACAGTTAGAATTCCATTAAGATGACTCATATTCTAGAACATTCTGTCATGTGACCAATCTTTATATATGCCATGTTTGGTGGACATTTATTCAGTTTTGACATTACCATCAGTCTTGTAAAGAGCTATTACAGTTGTGAAAATTCATTCCAAATTCTAAGAGAGGAATTATTTTAAATATTCATTGGATTATAACAGTGCTCATAAACTTTTGGATTTTGGATTTTAATTGATGATTTTGGAATTTATGTGAACTTATTCAGATATTTTGGAATACTTCATTTTGACATCAGCACATCAAGATTTCTAGTACATCAGGACTTTGGAGACCATTAGCACATCATAACATTCAAGGACACAGCCGTTAATTCGGAACATTCTATATTTAGGACTTGTGATTAGAACAATCATTCTTATTGGATTATTAGGATTTCAAAACACATTACTGTAAGTGACTTTTTGATTTTTCATTTTAATTATCTAGTAATAAATTGCTTGTTGATTTTTACTTGATTTGTTGGTTTCACTTTCTTTCTGTTACATTTTTTTAGACCATAGAGTCGTAACACCATGTACTTGTTAAGACACGTCTTCTGCTATTCTGGTAAAGATTCCATTATTGTGGAACATGACCCTCCTTCGCAAACTTCATCAGTCTCTTTGCCTCGATCTTTGAAAGTTTAAACTCTTCTCTTAAAATATTCTCATCCAAATCTAATAGCATCGCACCATCGACCATTTCTTCTGCAAAATGCGCTACATAGTCTCCAAGACCAAGTTTATCGGCCATCCATCTCCCGAGTTCATATATTTTTAGTATTTTTACGTTGATTGTCTCGGGACCAGATTTATGTTCTGGCTGTTGGAGACTAGAGGGTTGCATCTGAGACTCTCCGACCCTGGTCAGATTTTCTTTAGAGATGGGTTTAGGATATTGCATTGGAGGTACTTTCATTTGTACTTTTAAACTGTCATAAGAATCCTTGTCAGAGGGGAGAAGCGCTTTCATCTTATCGGGCTCTAACGGTGGATAAGCGGGTAGACGTAGGGGTATTGGAGGAGGAGAATCGCCAAATGTTTCACCCAACACTTTGTTTTGTTTCAAATTTGGTTTGGGGTTTATTTTAGGGGCTTTATTATCCTTGGGTGATACTGTTGTGATTGGAATCTGGTCTATCTTTAAACCCTCAGTTCGGCTTACAGATAAATTCACAGGTTCGTAGAAACCAACGTCGTCGTACATAATATTAGTGTACGTTTGGGGTTGGAAATTTTCATACATGAGGTCATCGACTTGTTTCTCTTTGCTAACAAGCTTGGATAAGTTGTTCGATTTGTATTTTGCGATTTCTGAAAAACGATAAAAGGAGTATATATATATATATATATATATATATATATATATATATATATATATATATATATATATATATATAGATAGATAGATAGATAGATAGATAGATAGATAGATAGGCGTGTGTATGTATCAATTTCCCAAGATAATATTTTAAAATGGATGCAGCCAGCATATACGTCCTTGTGCCAAATTAATCGTAAATGTCAGATTGCTAAAATACAAGGACGAAATAAAGAACGCTTTCGGGTACCGTTTTAATAATAACTGATTTGCATGATCTACTGTTACACTTTCGACTATTGACTGTTGGTGATATATTATGTATATTTAAGCACCTACAAAATTTTCATTTATTAAAACTGTACTAAGCCATAAATCCTTAAGTTAGACAATAAAAAGTATTCATAGCAATAGCTGACATACCTAACTATTCTAAGGATATTTTCATACACTTCAAGAATAAATGTAGGAGTGAGAAATTTTTAAAAGTACACATATTGTCTAATGCCATTATTATTCTTCAATAAATATAATAAATTCCTAATGTATGATTATGGTATTTATCTTGCTGAACGGTTGCAGTGAGTAAATTTGAATAAAAAGACACTAAAGCTAACAAATGTTTCAACAAGTTTTGTTATGAATATATATTGGTTGATTTAGGGGCTTTGAATTATCTTTGAGAAGCCGATTGCCTTGTACTTATAAGTCATGCGTTACATCTCCTACTATGCGCTGACAAGTGTAAGTGGCTTCAAAACAATTTACCGTTGTTCCCTTCGGGTTGTTGAGCATACCGAGCACCAGGCATGATTTCACGCCATAGCTTGATCTATTAGAAGTAAGTTTTTCAATTATAAGTTTCTTTTCTCCTGCATTATGATAGATAGTAACGT
This sequence comes from Margaritifera margaritifera, assembly GCA_029931535.1. NCBI lineage: Eukaryota > Metazoa > Mollusca > Bivalvia > Unionida > Margaritiferidae > Margaritifera > Margaritifera margaritifera. Next base: position 5,631,448 of record JAQPZY010001665.1, on the reverse strand, counting down.
TAAGAAAGTATTTTGGTACCACACTAACCAAGATTCCCAGAAACAGAATTGAAGTCAAGTTGAGCTGCTATCCGGTTTAGTTTGTTCTCGAAGGCTTTCCAGTTAGACCTGCCCTGGCCCTTCAGACCGATAACTTTAGAAATTCTGATGGCCGACAGGTACAAAGGAATCTGGACGATTTGATGAACAATCTCACCTTTGGGGAAGAAAATGCATAGAGCGTGAGTTGCCAATTTGATGTTTAGGTTAACATATTTTTTTGGCAAAAATAACCAAGAAAGATCTAATATATATATATATATATATATATATATATATATATATATATATATATATATATATATATATATATATATATATATATATATGACAATCATGCCTCTACTGTATACTACAGTATATATAGCGGCTACTTTTTGTAACTGTTGAAGACAGTTGTATTAATGTAGGAGTGAAACTTTCAAGGATGGTACATTAACATAATGTACATTTTTTTTGTCCAAGACTTTCAAACGTATTAGGGTCTTTGAAGAAAAGTTTGTACATTGTGCTGAAAATAGCTGAATTACGTCAGCCGTGAAAATATATAGCTGTCAGGCATCCCCGGACAAGTTGAAAATTTTCAGGGCAAGTTAAATTGTTTCTTACTTGTCCATATTTTTGTACATGGAACAATAAGGAATATTACGCATTTTGCTAATGTTTTAGGTAAATCTTGTTTCTGTGCAAGTGGAACAAATTTGGATTTTCCAGCTCAGTATGTCAAGTTGCGTTTCCAATTACATAATGTCATAGTGATGCTTCAGAGAAAACTTACATTTAAATTTCAAGAGGTTTCACCAATCAAACTGAGGTATTCTCAGTAAATATGTGCCTTTGCCTTTGAAGACCTATGTTATCACAGAGAACCAGAGGTAAAATTAAATTGAAATTCCAGAGATATGACACAGATAATTCCTTCAATCAACTAATAATGCGCACTAATTAATTATTAATGCTCATTAGTGTTCGCAAAACTGATGTGCCAAAGAGGTCATTCCAAGGAATTTTGCAGTCAAATGTGAAGATATTGGTTAAACGGTTTCAGAAATATCTTCAATACTAGGACGATTTGATGATAAATATTTGTATCAATAAACCTTTATCCTGTACATTACAGACTTACATTCAGACTTGTCCATGTTGTTCGATGTACTATTTAGATACATCTACATCATCAGGTCACCCAATTTTCATGATCGAGATGTAACACAAAGCTTTGGTGCATGTAACAATTGAAAACAATGTTATATTTCATATTGTGTTAATGGACGTAGTTTGTTTTCGATCTCTTACGAGCTCCTAATAGATTATAAATTTATAATAAAATCAAGATGTAATCCAAAAAGAAATGTGAACTCTAGAGTGTCAACAATAATTTGTCCGTGTATTTTGCATAGTAAAGCTCTGCTAAATGTTGACGAAAGTCTCTGTTTATTAAACTCATCCTATATTTGTGTCGATACATCTACTCATTCAAACTAGTTTAAATTCAATATTTGTAATGTAGTTTATAGATCGTTATCAATACGATTTTGGGTGTATATTGCTTAAGCATGGATATATCTCTGTCAAATTTGGACTGAAATCACTGTTAATTACTCGGATCTGATCAAGATCAATCTTTATAAACAAATTCTTTGAAATCCAATGACAAATATAGAGAGGGTACAGCTGAACAAGAAAATACAGACGACAGCCCACCTGTGCTTTGTCACACCAAACCCAGTTAAATACTTTACAAATATTTTAATTCAGATGGAGCTACCATTACTACTACTAATAAATGATACTACTACTGCTACCACCACTACTACTAATTATATTACTACACAGAGAAAGATGGATGGAAAAGGACCCATTTGCAGAGGAGATGATGATGATGATGATGAAGAAGAAGAAATAAGAAAAGAATTAAAAATTGAACAGGATTGGACAATACTTCTTACCATCCAATAGGAAATTCCCAAGCAGATAAATTTCGTCAAAAGCATTAGTCAAACGGAGGATGGAAAAATGGCTGGTGGACGACATGTTACCTCCAACTTTTATGAATTGTTTCCTCGCAAACTGAACGTTAACCGGAAGTTTCGTTTTGTTTAGAATTTCTGCCAGTGTAAGGCTTTCTGTATATCAAAAAACACATACATGAATTAATTAATTCGTGCGTCTCAAGATGTATGGATATATACAATACCTTTAATTTAAGATAAGTAATTGATATGCAAAGTCTAGATACTGAATGAATTTAAAGATCAAATATGGGAGTTTCTGGTTCAACTTATTTTTGAATCTTCCATATTTAAAAGTAATATTATTACTATTGCATAGTTTACTAATAACTGAGTTTAAAGGTATGAACCTAGCAAAGGTTGACATCTGATATTACCTGTCAAAGGTTGACATCTGATATTACCTGTCAAAAGTTGACATCTGATATTACCTGTCAAAGGTTGACATCTGATATTACCTGTCAAAAGTTGACATCTGATATTACCTGTCAAAGGTTGACATCTGATATTTACCTGCAAAAGGTTGACATCTGATATTTACCTGCCAAAGGTTGACATCTGATATTTACCTGTCAAAGGTTGATATCTGATATTACCTGCCATGCTATGCATGTAAAAGTGACGTGTTACTAGAACGAAAAACTCACTAACGTAGAGATTGTGGTGTATGGAATATCCTGTGGAAATTTAAGAAATTGAAATTGAAACGACTAATGTTACTTTTCGGTTTGACACATTGTTATCAGAAGATCCCTATTTTCTATGTCTTTTCTCATCTAGAAATTAAATGAAGGAAACAATAACCCCTTTTCTGATTTTTTTATCACAATTTGTGACCGTATGCCGCACGATATCTATTATTTTTACTTAATATGACCATGCAGTCTGTACACTTCCAGACTTCTAGGAAATAGGGATCTACTGATTACACTGGTTTTAAAATGACGTCATATTTAACAGCAAACCGAATCTTACTTTTGGAGGTAAGGTATTATGTAACTTTGGACCATCTAACTCTTCATTAATTTTACTGGCAAATTTCGGGAGCTCGGCTAGAGTAAATTTTACGGGAAAACAGATTTGTAATCTTGATATTAAATTCTACAAAAAGGCATTACAAATTTACATTTTCAAGATTTTCTCCATAACTAACCTTTAACATATATGCCGACAAAATACAATATGGTACGAAATGTAAACCGCTTATTTTCCCCAGTTAGTCTTGACTGGTCAAAATAAAAGTATTCGTCAAGAAAGTCCTAAATATACCTAAAAAATACTGTCATAACCTTGTGCACGTGTCCATATACTGAAGTTATATCCAAGCGGTAACTACACTGGTACCAATTTGTAAACACTTTTCTCTTTTATAAATTGGAATTTCATTTCTTATAGACAATAAATATGTAAAGTTTTCAAAGGTGATATCTAAACATAAATGCAAATGGCTCTAACAGGACTGGAAATGTACCATTTATTGATTCATATGCTAGAGCAAAAATCCTGTAGTTGAGGCTGATGTTAAATTTTGTAATGGCACTGTTACTCGTTGTAATTATTGGAAAGTAAACAATAAAATTAACTTATCGATGAAGAAGCTACCATCAAGAGGGTAAATGAAAACATGCGCTGCAACTTTTCCTGCCAATGCGGTATGTATTGAGAATTGAGTGGTCTCCCCAGGAAATGCTTGACGTCGTATGGGTACTTGTGATGTCCAACATATAAGGAATAAGACACGGATATGACTAGCGACATCTAAATTCGATCTAGAGAGTTAAATGCCTATACTCGCTGAAGGGTGTAGATTCATTATGAGCCGAAATATGCAAAGAACTCACATTATAAAATTTAAAAAGTATAATCGTCGAGCGGTTGACAGGGATTTTTGGAATAGACGCAGTTTTTTAACTGAGAGTTCTAAGTCCATATATTACAGATTTTCTAATCGGAAAAGCAGCATAACGGTTTAACAGACTCGACGAAATTGTCCAGAGGACATTAATCGCATTGTGAAATAAATACATTTTGTCAGAAGCAGACTTCATAGGAACTTCAAAAAACCGAGCTTCCAAACCGGTCGGTTATTTGAAAGGAGTCGATAGCATATGCTACACATTGTCTGCAATTAGTCGAATAGTTGTAAATAAGTTATCTAACCGATCCAGTTAGGAGTGATTAATACGTGTATTGGGCAATATCCAGTTAGGAGTGATTAATACGTGTATTGGGCAATATCCAGTTAGGAGTAATTAATACGTGTATTGGGCAATATCCAGTTAGGAGTGATTAATACGTGTATTGGGCAATATCCAGTTAGGAGTGATTAATAGGTTGTATTGAGAAATATCCAGTTAGGAGTGATTATTAGGTGTATTGGGCAATATCCAGTTAGGAGTGATTAATACGTGTATTGGGCAATATCCAGTTAGGAGTGATTAATAGGTGTATTGGGCAATATCGTGCTGTAGGAAATAATAGGTTAATCAGCCTCATCTTGCAGCTAATTAATAGTAAGTGTTGATCTATCAGGTGTTTAGAGTCACATGCCAGTCACAGTATCAAGTAGTTTTCAATGACTTAAAGCTAATCAGACCTCGAAAAGTAGAAGCCTTCCTGGGCGACAGCTAAATTCAGACTGAATTTTATAGTAAAGCCTGGGCCCTTAACAATTTTTATAAATGTTTTTAAAATTACGCTCTATTTATGCTATATATAAAGTAGATGCTCTCTCTATCTCCGTATAATTATGTATTATATATATAAATATATATATATATATATATATATATATATATATATATATATGTGTGTGTGTGTGTGTGTGTGCGTGTGTGTCTGTCTGTCCGTCCACCTAATTTGGATCCTCCTTCAATTGACAAAATTTTAGGCTTATTACTTCCCTAAGAATATCCGGCCTTGTATAATGTCAAATATTCTCTATGACAATACAATATGTTTCAACCCAACAATAGCTAAATTTATCATAAATATATGTATATATATATATATATATATATATATATATATATATATATATATATATATATATCAGATTTACTGAAATGTATTGTATATTTTATGACCAAAACAAATATCATTTCCCAATTACAATTTACTTTTCAAAGCAAATAACCCAATACATGATTTTGATTGGGTGCCCATGGATGTATGAATTGCTTATATGAATTGCTAAAAATGAGGGTTGCAAATAAACCATTTATTTGATACAACATCTGAGCCAACAAACAAACGGACATACAGTGCAAAATAGGATTGATGATAGACATATAAATATAATTGTTTTACCGTCTTGGTAGAATTCGTCGTCTAAACAGAATTGAATGGGATAATCCACAGGAAAGCTGTATGTACATTCTTCAATTCCTCGTTCATTGAGCCGTACAGCAATTACACGTTGTTGTTTACATATACTGTGGATTCTAATCACCTACAGAAGAAAGTAAAATAAATAAAACCTATCCAGATTCCGTCTTTCTTTATATCAAGCAATATATATATATATATATATATATATATATATATATATATATATATATATATATATATATATATATATACCATTCCTCCCTTTCTACTATACATAATTAAATATCTCACTCACTTCCTTTGAACAGATCAGATTAGCTTGTTTATTGCTGATTTAATTTACATTTTTTCTGGATTATTTGTGGATACTATTAAAAATAAAAAACAGTTGGTGTTATTGTTGAACGTAAGGTGCCATACAAGGACTTGTGAGTTACTGAATTGAAAATATTATTTTGTTGATTTAAGGACAAATATCTGTATCTGTTTAAGGACAAGTATTTCTATTCTTTTTAAGGACAAGTATCTGTATTCTGTTTAAGGACAATAATTTTTTTCTTTTCAAGGACAAGTATGTGTATTATGTTTAGAACAAGTATCCGTATTCGTCAACGAATTCTGTTGTGATTAGTCATGCATGTTCATAAAAGAAAACACGGGCGGAGTGGACTGTTGTGGATTGTGTGAAATGTGTATAGATTCTCCATGAAGACAACTGCGTTTTTGGCGCGTGTAACTAAAAATATGGTTCGACCTAAATAACCACTCAGATGTTTTGGTTACCTTAGCTGAGCTGAATTCTAAAATGAATCCGTTTCTCTTCATTGTAACCAAGTATACAAAACAACGGAACAGCATATTAAAAGTGAACCAATACTTCACATCACACCCTAGGTCTCTGAGGGATCCGTTTTACTACGCATACGAGAATTTGCAACGAGTTGCCTCGCCACAGAGCCACCAATGGGTTAAATAAAAATAATTTTCAATGTCATTTGATTGACGATGTTCGGATTATAAATATGTTGTATTACAGTACTACAGAGAAGGATTTAAAATTAAAAACAAAATAATTGCTTGGTCATTTATATGCAGGAAGATGTAAACTTATATTGTGAAGTGTACAGGACCCGTAGCTTTGACATATGGGTAGAAATAAACGTGAAGCAGTGTAGCGCCACAAATACTTGTTTGGCTATACATCTCTCAGTACATGTTCCACAGATATACTCGCAACACCCTTAACTTAACACCCGGTTTAATTCCCAAGCACTGCTGCCAACACTGCCAACATTTATTCATGCTGCAACTTTTCACGGCATGATAACAAATAATCGCAAATATCTAGATTTGTATTAAAAAATAAAATACAGGCAAATCTCTAAGGAATCCGTGATAAAATTAGTTCAAGCAGTGAGAGAATCAATAAACAAAAGAAAAGGTTGATAAAATGGAGAAAAGCTGTGCAATTTATAAGAGCGAAATGCGCGACAGTTGTCAAAAATCAAAAGGACGAAAACAAAATATTAGGCCTGCAAATATATTTGATGTGTACCAAGAAAGATACACAAGCAAGAGAGAACCATATTTCCATATCAAATAATTTATTAAAGTCACGTGCATAAAGAGTGGCAGGCACACATTGCTGGCATGAAAGCATATGAAAAAGACAAGAATCGATACAGATCCATTTTGACAGTGATATACATATTTTCGAAATACTCTTAGGCTTAAGAAAGCAAAGGCAAAAAAAAAGATGACAGATAAGATGCTTTTAGATAAATTTTAAAGAGAAAAATCCTGAAATGATACAGTTTGATGAATGAAAAGAGTTTAACAGCAGGAAAGTTGAGGACTTACTGGAAAAGAGAAGCAATGAATACTTTCAACTTACTCAGATAAGAATCATATGTGGTGGAAAGGTTATTGGTTTAATGGGATACCTTCTTAATTTTTCTGAGGACATATTTAAAATTAGGCAGAATAATTGTATGCGATCTAGCTGCTTCCAACCGGAAGACTCGAAGGCGATAATAATACAGAGAGCATGTTTACGAGGAAGATTTATATATTTATGATAAATAAGATGAAGTTTAAGAATCTTACAAGAAAACTGAAGAACAAGTGTTACGGAATTATGTATCATCTGTAAATTATAAAACAGTTTTCATTTGGGTTTATAACCATTGTATTATAATTCCTTAAATTCAGTAGCCTACGCTATTAAAGTACATATGTGCGTCAACAATGAGTCATTGTTTATGTCCAGGAAAATCAATAATTATATCGGTCAACTTAACACAACAATGGTAAATCACGTGAGTAGCGCGTGTTGATCATGACCTAGATCCCATATCTTTATATAAGTCAATACTTTGTTGATTTGAAATTAAGGTATTGTTATTGTAGTGCGAAAGTACTTTTAGGCTGACATGCGCGACTTAGTTTCTTATTGGTTCAGTAAAAGTTGTTTACTAGAAGATGGAATTGTTTTAGAACGTAGTTTCAGAGTTAAGGGTTATTCTTTTACGCAGTAGAATGCTATATAATGCCATGTAGTTATAGAACGCTAATTCTTATACGGTTACAACAGATCATAAAGTTATTGAGGAAGATTGTTTATTGTTTGTAAAATCATCTGGTGGAAAATCTATTCTCTACGTAGTACAATTTGGATTTAAGTACTATTGTTCAAGGAACTTAGCAATATTCTACATTCACAGGAGTTTACCTGAAATTAACATTTGGATTTAGAACTGAAAATCATTGGTAAATCAAGACATTCCAGACCCATTCTTTCTGAACAATCTTTCATTCGGAACATTCGTTAATTACGAAGATCATTTGTTCGGAACATTCATTAACTCGGAACATTCATTCATTCGGAATACATTGGATTAACTTCCTGATTAGTGAATTAGAACAACTTAGGACTAATTAAGGAAATTCTAAACTGTAAGTTATTTTTAATTCTTTCACTTTTTTGTTTAAAATATTTTATATTTTAGGAAATTAAATTTGTATTAGAGAAATTGAGAAAGCTTTTTTGAGTCGTTCTTTCTTATGTTACATTACACCAAGGATTGAATGGTAAAATATATGTACTTTTATAATGGAAAGGATATGATGATTCGTTCAACAGCTGTGATACTGTTGAAAAGATTATGCAATGAAAATAATTGACAACAATGCTCTGAAATGTAGATGAACTGGAAGAAATAAAACACACCCACACCCCATATATATATATATATATATATATATATATATATATATATATATTTATATATATATATATATATATATATATATATATATATATATATATATATATATATATATAAGTATTGAGGAGCATGAAACGACTGAGTTTTGGAAAGAAAATGAATTTATCGAATGTGATAGACGTAGAAATCAAATAGCGCAATAAAAAAAGAGATAAAACTTGTACGATATGTGAATCTGTGTTGGCAACGAAACCAAATGGAAAACGGGTGGAGCATCCCAAAACATCACCCATATATAACAAAACGGTACAAGTGAAAAACGCAAGGAAGCGACTACAATATAAACATTGCCCCCGCAGGTTAATAAATTACATCACATAATAAATAAAAGAAGATAACATCAGGCAAGTTTGAAATTACGTTCAACTGGATCTCAAAATAACTAAACAACATAAATTTAAAAATTACAGGCTTGTCTATGAGATTTTTAATAAAATATAGAGTAATAAAAATCACGCAGATTATGATGCAATCACAGAGACTTTTAAACTTCTTTCAAGTGTTATACAGAGAAGGTATAGTAATCTTCCCAACAGCATAATCAACTATGCAGTTTTCTTGGACAAAATGTTTGCTACGTAGAATTTTAACACATCGATAAAACGCTTTGTTACAAAAAATTAGCACAAACTCAGCAAAAATCATTTGATATGTTACAACATATGGAATAAGTAAAATCCATTACACCAACATAGTGTGTACATGCACAGATTTTGATGAAAATATATATTCTCAGTTTGGGATGCACCGGTGTCCGTCTCAGCGATAGGATTTGTCGCTGTTTCATACAGTGAATCGGGAGGTTTGTCGAGATTGGTTTCAAAGGTCAAATCCACAGGGATGTCGCTGAATTACTTCATTTATATGGTAGAAACTAATGCATTGTAACCCACATTGGAACCAAATGGTAGAAACTAATGCATTGTAACCCACATTGGAACCAAATGGTAGAAACTAATGCATTGTAACCCACATTGGAACCAAATGGTAGAAACTAATGCATTGTAACCCACATTGGAACCAAATGGTAGAAACTAATGCATTGTAACCCACATTGGAACCAAATGGTAGAAACTAATGCATTGTAACCCACATTGGAACCAAAAGGTAGAAACTACTGCATTAGACATAGTGAAACCATCTCTATATATATAAGATTCACCACAGTTTAACTTGCCCTGCAGTCTGCGGTAATGTCAATTCAATCCCTTGGCACGGATTTTATGCCATGCTGCCTTTTACTCGAGCAATTCAGCGATGTTACACTGCCATACTTGCAGATGTGCTTCGTTACTAAAGAAGTAAATTTCCTAATACATGGTCCATGTTGCTGTTAATATTCTAATGGTATATGGTTCATTTAAATGCGTATTATTTTTTTTCTTCTCAAATATCTTAAACGGTATGCATGCCCATTCTTAGTCGCATTTAAACAAACGAGATACAGCAAAATACTATATTTTTGATCTTTGTTAATTTTTCTAAATCGTTTTGAGATTTTTTTAGAAATATACTAATCACCCACCCCCTCAGCCTTCGCCAAATAATAATAACAATAATAATAATAATAATAATAATAATAATAATAATAATAGTAATGAAAAGAATAGTGTCAGCTGCACTATAACTAGCAATAATTATACTATTGTCATGGAAAGTAACTCGTAATAGTATAGTTGTATCTCCTGTACACATGCAGAACATGATGAACACAACAAGAATGTATCTGTCATGACTATTTCGCTTGATGTATTGTGTCATTTTATATGACCTTTATGACACAAAGTCAAATTATCAATTTGTGTTCGCTCTGTCTCTTTTGACGTTTGGCTGAGTTGGCTTCATACTCTGACTGGTCTATTTTTTATTATTTGTTTTGGTGTGAAATAATACCTAATAATTCGCAACCGGGATCGCAACATTTTGAATGTTTAATCACCTCACATATTTTCCATGCACCCCACCCACCTACCCACCCCAAAAAAGCATCTATGTAGAGTTTATCAAAGACAATATTACATTTCCTGCCATTTTCCTGCACCCTGCATGAATTGAATCAACTTTTTGGGGTGATCATTGCGTTCGTCTGAATACTGTTTGCTCATGCCGATATCACTCTCTTTCAATACTGTGCCTTTTGTTCCTTAGCATCTCTCTCTGTCCGTAAGCCGATGATGCTTCACTACAATCAGGTGGAGACCTGGGTTCTCATGTGACCTACCTCCAATACGATGTGCTCGATCAATAATACTGTTTTCTGAGTTTTCAAATTTCAGTTGATTTTGCATAACCCCACGGATCAATTTCTCCGAATTCTCTTTGTATTTCTGTGGAATTTAAAAGAAATAGAAAAGAAGATTGTGCCGTATACTCCGTACCTTGATCTCAAGACGACATAGCAGATTCGGCTGCACTCTCTGTGTCTGGATGTCAAGACGACTCCGCGAAAGACTGTCTAGTTTGTTTCAAGCGTTGAGTGAATTTCGTCCAAATTATTGAGATTGTCATTGAATTTATCAGTGTTTTATTTTGACTAACAGACAATCTCTTTCCACATCATCGTAGATGTCACTAACAAAGACCATTCGTATCTTATAATCTTGTAATTTCTTATTAAACTTTCCACTTTGCGTTCTACAGCTTTCACAATAGCACAGAGCTATTTAAATATCCTCTTCACACTTTCATGTTTTTCAAATCTAGTTTCAATGTGGTTGAGTTCCTCCAACGTTTGATTTTAGCGGCATAACCAGACTTGATAGTGAGGATTTGGTTACAGGAACGAATCCCGGATCACACTGTAAATATGATGTGGTAACTATCGGCATATTTTGACTTGGAAATGTATAAAACCATCATGTAACACCTTGCATGTTTAATGTTGTACCCTTCGTACAAGATCAACTTGACTTGATATCGGAGGCAGGGGTCACCATTCCTGAATTCCTTGCGAGAGCGATAGCATCTGTATTAGGATTTTGCGAACCGAGGATTGTAATTTCTGAAGTAGGATTGCTAAACTGGGATAAAGTATTTGTCACTGGTGTTGAATAAGTTGAAATAGCTTGTTGCACACATAGTGACTGTGTTTGTGACTAACACAGTGGCGAATTTGTTTACAAATCCTTGAACTTGGTTTCTCTGGTTGCTCGGCCTATATTGGCAAGTCAGTATCATAGGTTCGTAAAATCTGCGTCTCTTAATGTGGTTTAGTGCGTAACAGACAACACACGAAGAAGGGAACAATACTAATGGGCTCGGTGCTTCATGGGAATAAAGTACAGAGATTCAATACATTCACCAAAATGGAGGATGCTAGTTCTCTGACGTCTCACGAGCAATTAAAGTGTGCCGCGGTTGTGAGGGAAGAAGTTGGTGACCTGTGTTGACCACTGACTGCTGGGAAAAGTTTCGAAGAATGAGACAAAAATGTTCCCAGAATTTTTTTTAATTTTTTTATTTTTTTTTCCTTACCTATTTTACTCGTTTTCTTCAGTGACATATGAATTTCAGCACATTGAATTTACAGATAAAGCTACATCGTAAGATAACTTACTCTAGAAACCATAACGTATTTGTTAAATGATCAGAACTGCAATTTATCGATTGATACCGACAAAGGACACAACTCACTCATATAGTGTATTGGTTTAATTGGTTTGTTGTTAGCCACTTAGCTTTTTAAGGATGAAGGGTGATGGAAAAAATACTAGATATGTATTTGGTTATTTGGTAATATTTAATTAAAAAGATGTAGACAGATGTTGAATAGTATTTGTACCTGACCAATGTCAAAAGTTTCCGCCAAGATCTCACCGCAGAAACCCTGTTTAACCACGACAAGTGCAGGTAACTTTTCTTTGTTTAATTTGTAGAATTCCCCCAAACTGTACTCCTTTCCCTTTGTGTCGTACTCCATGTTACTTGGGGTGCTAAACCGTATGTAAAGTTTGACGTGCTGAAAAAAAGAACAAATATTGCTTTGATCGCTCGAGTCTATATAATATCAAAAAGACATGTATGACCCTTTGGGCAGGTGGTCTGTCTGCATTAAAAGCAGTGACTAAATACACGTAACAATGCGGAAAAAACAACAACAACAAAAAGCAAAACAGTATTGTTATTGGCCTGCATTATCACTGATACTGTTTATCCGTGAAGTGTTTATGTCATTGAAGATAACAAGCAGTGTAGGAGTTTCATGTTTATCCGTGAAGTGTTTATGTCATTGAAGATAACAAGCAGTGTAGGAGTTTCATGTTTATCCGTGAAGTGCTTATGTCATTGAAGATAACAAGCAGTGTTGGAGTTTCATGTTTATCCGTGAAGTGTCTATTCCCTTGAAGATAACAAACATTGGAGAAGTTTCATGTTCATCCTTGATGTGTTTATTCACTTGAAGATAAAAGTGTAGGAGTTTCATTTTTATCCGTGAAGTGTTTATTCATTTGAAGATAGCAAACAGTGTAGGAGTTTCATGTTTTTCCGTGAAGTGTTTATTGCCTTGAAGATAACAAGCATGTGTAGGAGTTTCATGTTTATCTGTGAAGTGTTTATTCCCTTGAAGATAGCAGGCATGTGTAGGAGCTTCATAACATGCAGAGTTTGCAAACAAATTAGAATATAATAAAGCGAGATAAATGTTCAAGAGTGGTTTCAACCTAGATTAAGACACTCATCAGTATTAGTGAAAATATATTTCTGCAGAGACATTATCGTGTAATATAAACAAAAATCCTGTATACGCAATTGGCTATTTTAAAGATACCCTATCATGTAAACAAAAAGCTTTTATACGCAAATGGCTATTTTATATCGGGTAACATAAGCAAAAAGCTTTTATACGCAATTGGCAATTTTATATCGTCTAATATAAACAAAAAGCCTGTATACGCAATTGGATGTTTGTATCCTGTACTATAAACAAAAAGCTTGTATACGCAATTGGATGTTTGTATCTTGTACTATAAACAAAAAGCCTGTATACGCAATTGGCTGTTTGTATCTTGTACTATAAACAAAAAGCCTGTATACACAATTGGCTGTTTGTATCTTGTACTATAAACAAAAAGCCTTTATACGCAACTGGTTTTTTATATATTGTAATGTAAATAATAAGCCTTTATACGCAATTGGTTATTTTATATTTTGTAATATAAGTAACATAAACAAAAAGCCTGTGTACCCAAGTGATTATTTTATATCTCGTGATGTAAACAAAAATCCTGTGTACCCAAGTGATTATTTTATATCTCGTGATGTAAACAAAAATCCTGTATACGCAATTGGCTTTTTATATCTTGTAATATAAACAAAAAGCATCTATACGCAATTGGCTATTTTATATCTTTAGTCCTATTTAAACTTTGATATTTCCTATGTAATAGATAACAAGCATTAAATAATTTGATATTTCCTATGTAATAGACAACACGCAGTCAATAATTTGATATTTCCTATGTAATAGATAACAAGCATTAAATAATTTGATATTTCCTATGTAATAGATAACAAGCATTAAATAATTTGATATTTCCTATTTAATAGATAACAAGCATTAAATATTTTGATATTTCCTATGTTATAGATAACAAGCATTAAATAATTTGATATTTCCTATGTAAAAGCAGCAAAGATGTTCTTTCCTCCTGTTCATTAAAAGTCTATGCCTGAGAGTTTACACCAACACACACACCAACACACACACACGCACACACTGACACACACACACACACACACAATTTGGAAAACTACGCAGTAATTAAAAGAGGATTCCCTATGTCTTTACATTAATGAAAACGAACTCTTATTTTCATACGTGCCTGGAATGAATATACCAAGTGAACGAAAATATATACCAAATTTTATTAAACTCCACTTAGTAGTTTTAAAGATATTAATGACACATTTCAAACATAGTCTGGGCTATGAGAATCACCATGATGGATATAGAGGATTTCAAATGGGTAATGATTTCATATTGAATTTATGAAATGAGTTGAATAATTTCCAGCTTTTGCGAGCCTTGGCAAGCAAATGCTGGAAATTATTCAACAAGTTTCATAAATTTAATATTAAATCATAGCCCATTTGAAAATATGTTTGTCACATAGTTTTTATTTTAATGGAAATAGTTTAGAGAGAAAGAAGAAGAAATAATTTCGTTTCTTCTGACCTTCTGACCCAGACACTGAACCTTTCAATGTTGCGCGTAAAAAATAGTCCCAGGCGCTAGTTTAATTAATAATGCGCAGTTCTATAACCAGTAACATTTAAAAGTAGATTTTTAAAAAAAAAATTATAATTCAAAGAGCAACTGTCTTTCCAAATCAATAGAATATTTGACACAGACAACATCATTTTTCAACACTGGATCTCTGATGGAAATTCCTGTGTGATATCACATAGTTCAGTCGGGTTGGGTTAGACGAGCCATACAGTGTACATCGATTTCAATGAGAATGTTTATCATGTTTCCACCTAAAGTGTGTCAATTCCACTACTAAACATTTCAGCTGTTGGATATTCACGTGAAGGGATGATTACTGGATGCAGAAATTCCAGATTTAATGTATCTGCGACAGGATATTTGCATTATTTGATTTGCAACAATACTGTAGACATAGACATAGACACATTTTATTGTAGAATCGGAATTGCATCACATAATAAGAAATATTGGCTATTTTACAGCGTAATAAATGATGTAGTTGGATAACTTTCTGTCATTTGAGAGACCGGCATTTGTCCACATGCTTCACTAAACAGAGGTGAGTTTATAAGCCACGCGTGTCAAAGGGTATGGTCCCTGCTACAGTTTTGGACCCCCCCCCCCCCATTGGGGTTAATTGGCCATATTCCGACAGATGTAACCTTTTTTCCCAATGCCCCTTGGATAATTGATTTAAAAAACGGCCGCCAAAATGTTGATAGTAATAGTTTTAAAAAAGTTCCAGAAGGCGCGGTAAGGAAAATTCCCTCGGTCGCAGTCAATCAGTAAAGAGAATACTGCGCAAGAATGTCATGGGCTTATTTCCACCAATCAGATTCACATAAAGTAATATGTTAATATGTTTACATATCGAAAATATTAAACTACACACACTATATGTAAAGTGTACCGACTATGTGATAAATAGTTGTGCCGTCACCAGATCAAACTCGTCTATTGCCAGTACATATATCAAACCAATTTTTCGTTGCAATAAAGTTCATTTCCAAACTGATGAAAATAAAATCACATGAAACAACGATGAATTTAGATTTTAGAGACACCAGTGGAACCAGTTTATAAGACTGTAATGTGTGTCAGCCCACTCGAGGAACTGATCGCTTTTCACTACCACAAGATAAGTAGTATTGATTCGTTACGTAAACTCAATATTTCATCCAGATACTTCAAGAATCTGTTAAGAACTGTACTTTTTGATATAAAACAAGTTAAACATCTTTATTAAATTGATAGTATCTACTAAAATTTAAACCGACTGCCAATTGCATGTCTCTAATGGTGGCGTTCTGCAGTTTCGTACTCTTCATAGTGTCTAATTTTTAAAGAAAAATGAATTCCCCAGGTGTTCCTCACTGGTTATCCTGGCTGTTTAAAAAAGACCTTGTATATCTTAGGCAATGTTAAAAGAACTTGTAATTTCCTTTATTTTAGTGTATGATTGATGGGTGCAATTCGGTTTATTGAATATACAGCTAGACCTTACTTAAGATGTGCACCTTTAAAAAAAAAAACTGCTAGCTCCACTTGGTCATTTTCACTTCCTGGACTTGAAAGGTGAATTGGGAAAAAACGAGCTGATAACTTTTTTTGCTTTATTATATTTTGTAATTCATTCATTGTAGATTCAGAAGCTGGTATTGCCTGCTGTGGCAAAATTCGTTTTCCTTATTTTAATATCTGCTAAAGTTAGTGTACTTTTGGCTAATTCAGGTTGATATTTCGAGCACATTGGAGCAGCCATTTCGGTCAGCTGTGTGCTTAGATCATGTACAGTTTCCACAAGTACAGTATGTAAAGAAATTTCAGCCACAGTACATGAAAGTAGCATAGAAGTATGCCAACATTCTCTCCATTGTGCATGTTGCAAATGCAAACAACTTCACTTTACACCTGTCACTCTCTCAGAAGTACGTAATATCTGTAGAGCGCCACCAATGCACTGAACAACGTATGAGGTACGTACTATTACTGATTTTACAGATGAAGAGTATACAAATATGGCGACATCCTGTGCATCGTAAATGTCTTGATTGTTGATAAGAAGGCGAGAAATTATTCCTTACAGGAGTGCTAGAAAGAAAAACTTGTTTGCACATTTTAAGCTTAATAAAAACGCGTAGTTCGTTTTCCTTTAACAGTTATTGCTCAAATAAAATAAAAGATCTGACAGAAAGACACAAACATACTCACAGTAACTTACACATTATATATTCACATCAAAACACATACAAACTAGACAGTCCAATTCGATTAACTCTCTAACCTGTTTTATTATATTCATGCAATTCTATATAAATTTATTTCATATAATCATGTACCCAGATATGGATCTAGGGATAAGCGCTATCCTCTCTGTTTGGTATACAGGCGTCAGTTTAGAATTATAATTTCTTGTATTTACATGTATTATATAAATATCTTGTCAATATTAAACAAGTGGGTTTGTGCATATAGCTGAGTGTCAAAATCGACCCTAACGCCACTCTACCCAGCTACACCTAAGAACTGACCATTTACATGTCAGCAGCGATGGTTGATAAGATCTTTTTTAATGCACACACTCAAGACATTTAGACTATTGACCATATTTTAGTTTAATTATATAGTAACTTTGAACATTAGTATCTAAACAAATTAAGGACAGAATTGTATGAAACACACGTATACATACATAGATGCACACACACACACACACACACACACACACACACACACACACACACAAGGTTAGAAACAAGAGAAGATGCCACTTCGTCTATTACCCCTTACCATGGCACTGTATTCCTTGAACAATCGATCAGCATATTATTTTTGTTGTTCGTCCTTCGCGTTCGAAGATGACCATGACATCACTAACTGGTTTGATTTTTGTGAGTGCGTGAGTGGCTGATCAGACCAATTTGTGCTTTGAACTGTCTGTGACACACTGGGTTTGCTTGATCAGTATAGGATGTGCCGCAATTCTGAGATTTATGCTGCTCGCGCTTCTGCGCTGCCTCTGCAACTCTCCTCTGTTCAAAGTCAGTAGCTCCAGTATGGATGAGACTCCGACAGGTGGAGCGATCCTGAGCGATACTGTGCAAGATCTTCCCAGGACTCAGGGTCAATGTTGAAGTGTTTCAAGGATGTCTTGGAGAAATCTTTGAAGCGTTTCTTCTGAGCACCCTGATATTGCAATCCTTCCTACAGCTGGCCGTAGAAGATCTTCTTTGGTAGTTGCTCGTCTGGCAGTCTGGTGACGTGGTCTGCCCATCTCAACTGTGATTTCATCATCAGAGTGTGGATGCTTGGAATTTCTGCCCGTGTGTGAACCTCAGTGTCTGGGACCCTGTCCTGCCATCGTATCCTCATCAGTTTTCTCCGGCAGCCCATGTGAAAATGATTCAGCTTCTTGGCATGGCGTTTGTACACTGTCCAGGTTTCGCAAGCATACAACAGGGTCGGCAACACAATGGCTTTGTAGACCTTCAGTGTTGTTTGTAGAGTGATGCCTCTGCTCTCCCACATATTTGCACGCAGTCTGCCAAAGGCCATACTTGCATTAGCAATTCTGGCGTTGGTTGCATCATCGATGTGGACTGCGTGTTACAGTGTGCTGCCGAGATAAGTGAACATGTCCACTGCCACAAGGGTTTGACAATTTACTGTGATGGTTGGCTCTGTATAAGGCTTTCCTGGTGTAGGTTGATGCATCAACTCTGTCTTCTTGATTCTGATTGTGAGACCAAAGTTGTCACAAGTTGTCACAAGCTGAAGAGAAATGGTCCATACTCTGTTGCATGTCAGACTCAGATTTGGAATTCAGGGAAAAGTCGTCAGCAAATAGGAGATCGCAAACAGTCACTTCCTGTACCTTCGTCTTCGCCTGTAGTCTCCTCAGATTGAAGAGCTTGCCATCAAACCGGTATCTGATGTCGATTACAGTGTCACAGTCATGGAAGGCACCAGTAAACATGGCAGAGAACATCATACTGAAGAGGGTTGGGGCGAACACACATCCTTGCTTGATTCCATTGGTCACTGGGAATGGTTCAGATGACTCCCCATCCTGGAATTGCTAAACCATCACAATTAATTTCTCTGGGGAACCAAATTTTACCATGATTTTCCAAAGGCCTCCACGGCTGACTGTGTACAGGTTGGAGTTTTGTTCCTGACGTTTCTCCTGGAGTTGACTAGCTGCAAACACCATGTATGTGGTCCCTCGTCATTTCCTGAAGCCACTCTGACTCTCTGGCAGGAGCCCTTGATCCATGAGATGCACAAGACGATTCAGAAGAATTGTGGCAAGATTTTTATGCCCCGATGGTTGTCGCAAGATTATCTGATGCCTTTCCGCTCGTACAAGTGGATGCATCCTTGTTCTCCTGGGTTATAGTTCCCAGAGTCCACATTGACTGGAAAAGTTCAGTCAGTTTCTGTGCGATGTGCGAGCATCAGGCTGTGTCGACTTCTGCAGGGTTAGCATCTGCTCCAGTTGCTTTTCAATTCGACATCAGGTAAATTGCTTTCATAGTTTCAGTAAGCGTTGGGGGATCAGCAAGCAATATGTTGATTTCCACTTGGGGCAGTCGATCAATTGCCTCCTCGCTGATAGAGGACTGTTTATTGAGGATGTTGTTGAAGTGTTCTGCCCATCTTTGAAGTATCTTTTCTTTGTCAGTGAGCAGCATGGCATTGTCAGCATTCAGTATTGGAGATGTTCCTGATGACTGTGGCCAGTAGATAGTCTTCAAAGCAACACAGAAGTTCTTCATGTCATTCCTGTCTGCGTAGGACTGAATCTCATCTGCCTTATTACTCAGCCATGAGTCTTGCAGATCTCTGAGTTTGCACTGGACAGTCCTCTTGATGTTGTTGAAGGCTTTCTTCTTAGATGATGAAATGCTGTCTTCTAAATAGGCCTTCTGTACTTAATGTTTCTCATTCAGAAGTCTCTATATGGCAGAATCGTTCTCATCAAACCAATCTTGATGTTTACGCGTGGTGGGACCAAGGTTTTGGATGCAGGTGAGTACGCACTGAAGGATGTCCAGTTTTCCTCTATATTTTTGGAGTTTATATCGATGGTATACAGTTGGCTGCACAGTTCTTCGACAAATGCTTGTTTCAAATTCTCCTGTTTCAGTTTTGCGACATTAAGCATTTTGGGCACTTTTTTGCCTTGTGCACGTCTGCTAGGCTGAATCTGGATATTGAGCTTGGAGACTATGAGCATGTGGTCAGTCCAGCATTCTGCACTTCTAATGGCCTTCGTCACTCGGACATGCTGCTTGTCTCTTCTCCTGACGATGACATAGTCAAGAAGATGCCAGTGTTTGGAGTGTGGGTGCATCCAAGACGCCTTGTTACGGTTTGGCAGGCGAAATACCGTGTTGGTGATTAGGAGGTCATGTTCAGCACATTTCCTCAGTATATGGAGTCCGTTGTTGTTGCATTTGCCAAAGCCATTTTTGCCAATGACACCTGGCAACATCTGGTGATCTGTGCCAACTCTAGCATTAAAGTCATCTAGGATGATGAGCTTGTCTGCCTTTGGTACTTTTGCAATAAAAGACTCCAGATCTTCATAATATTTGTCCTTGATCTCATCTGGGTTGGTCATAGTGGGCACATAGGCGCTTATGATAGCTACATGTCTTTTTCCAGACAGTGTCATTTGTGCATTAGTCTGTCATTCACGCCCTTTGGGAGGTTTGAGAGCTTGCTAACTAGCTGTGTTTTGATGGCAAACCCAACACCAGTTTCACGTCGCTCTTCCTTACTTCGGCCACTCCTGAAGAAGGTGTAGCCGGCTTATATTTCGGTGAGTTGTCCTTCCTCAGCTAGGCGATTTTCACTCAGGGTGCTATCTGGATGCTGAATCTGGCCAGTTATCTACCAACTAGAGCTGTTCTTCTCTATGGTCTATCTGCTGGTGTACTCCATTAATGTGCGTACGTTCCAGGCACCGATGGTGAGTTGCGTCACATTTGTCTTTTTGTTTGGTTTTCGACGGCTAAGGTGGGATCTTCGTCATCCGTGGTATGCTGAACAGGCAATCTTTAGAGCACCTTTTCCAGTCCCTTCCTCATGCTACGCAGATGAGCAGTGTGATCCTAAAAAGGGCTGTTCAGTCACCCAGGGGGCAGCCGAGTTCCACTGCTGCTTCAGTCCAGTGAAAGCGACCCTATGCCCTGAGCCGCCTGTGTGCAGGTCTGCATTTACAGCCTCCAGTGTATCCAAACCTGCTGCTTTGCCGCTCGCCTATCGCCACAAGACTTGAAGGTATCTGGTGGGGGAGGGGAATAGTGTCATGACTTGCGCGTGAGTTGGATTTAAGTGAGGGAAAGTTGCGCCTAGTCGCCCTCACTCTTTCGTCCAGGCCTGTCTGAATCCAGTGACACAACAATGTCGAGACGTCTGGAGACAAGCCCGGATGCAGTGGATGGCTATCAGTTTCCAACTGCACCTGAGCTGATGCCGCACAGCTCTTGCCATCTGCCTTTCCAGCCGGGGATGAGCATATCTGCTCGGCCGCCTGGTCCAAAAGAAAGGACTTTCCAGAGGGAGCCAGGTGTAGCTGCCCACTCTGGCTCAACAGTCACAGGCAGTACCATCTACTGTTACTTACGGTAGCAGGCGAAGCAGCATATTATTTGACGTATCAGGCCCTCTACTATATGTCCGAGCGGAGAAAGCTATGGTGTGCCCAAAGGATCAAAACCGCCAGTACCGTTGCAACAGCATCAAATTATCGGATAACGCTCAATTGTTTTGACGTAACGGCAATTGTGACCATTGCAACGATAAAATGAACACTGCAACTGTAGTGTAACCCTCGTGTCGTTGACAAGGTATTCAACTTTAGCGTTACGAGAATAACAAATACCGTTAGAACAGTGATATTACCGTTGCAACGATAAAATATAAACATTAAAATGAGCTCGCGGGGAAGTTTCCGTTTTTCGAGGGGTCAATTAGGGGTGCACGGATTTCATAGTATACACCTCTAATTGCCTTTTTGTGTAAAATAGTCAAATAATATGTTGAGAAAAGTACAATCCCAAGCAATACATTCAGTGTACTGATCACGTGTATATTTGAACTCATTGAACCGATAGGTATTAACGTCGAATAATCCGTGCCTTTAACTGTGCTCACTGATAGATTCATTTGATTCTTGTTTTAACGGAACGTGAACACATGCAAATTAATAGAGTGCCTAGGCAATTGTAATAATGTGTATTGCCGACTCAGATCACTTGTATATTGATCAGGATTAAACTCGCCACCCCACTGGTCAGAACATATCGCTATGGCCAACCCGGTCTTGTCTGATCAATAATAAAATCTGTACCCCTCTGGACGGGAGTCTGACACGCTAAAAACTTCAATGGAGTGGTACAGCATAAAAGGGGAAATCGCCATAAATGGAGGAGAACTCAATCACACACTATCATAAAGCTGAGTCTCACACTTTCATAATGCTTTTGACAGGGACTACTGCTTCACAAAATGATTCATATCCAAAGAATTATATCTTTATGGATTTTTTTTAAAGCTCAGGAAAAGAATGTTCTCTTGTGAGTTGATCCTTAAAAAAAAAAAAAAAAAAAAAAATAATTCGGAATGTTTCGGTCAAGAATAAGCCACTTCGGTCGAGTCGATCGTAATGAATGTTATGTTAGTGTGTGATGTGCCCATGACGTAATTTGACAAAGTAAATGTATATGCAATGGCTCCTACTGCAATATTTTCCGAGGTGATTTTCCAATTAATGGCCGAAAGGCCCAAGCGTGCGCTGATCGTCATTACGAGAGGTTGCACTATAAACTGTGTATTTAGTTCTGAAAAATTGAATTTGAAACTCTTTGGATTAAAAAACAAAGAATTGGGAATATATGTAAATTGCATGAAAATGTTGCATGTGAGTATATTGTTATAATATCATACTTAATTTTAATTTAGCTCAGTAACAAATCACCCAATCATCCAAATATTTAATGCCAATTTCATTTGCAATGCATCGTCGGCACGATTAATTCATTCGAGTCTAATATATATTGGTACATTCAAACGTTTCAGCTATGGTCAGAAAATAACTGCATAAAACTGTTCCCTTTGATTTGATCCCTTCTTCCGATCCTCTCTTTTCCTTCAATATGTAACCGACCTATAACCTTGAAACCTTTAAATCCTTTACTGCGTGCACATTCTGTATTATACAATCATAAACAAAGGCGGCACTAACATGTACACCCATACGGGAAATAAACACGATTTGAGAACTTAAAGTGAAATATAGCATTAAAACTTCCTTGTCCGATGCATGTATATAAAATTGTTAATATGTAACGATGTCAGCTAGGTGCACTTGATATGGTTACACGGATGGATCTACC
Source organism: Margaritifera margaritifera (assembly GCA_029931535.1). Classification (NCBI taxonomy): domain Eukaryota; kingdom Metazoa; phylum Mollusca; class Bivalvia; order Unionida; family Margaritiferidae; genus Margaritifera; species Margaritifera margaritifera. Next base: position 5,608,164 of record JAQPZY010001665.1, on the reverse strand, counting down.
ATAGCTTAAGCAAAGATAGCTCTCACCCTACCATATCCTGAAGAATTTACTGATTTGTTCTCAAATTTCTCGTATTGATATTAAGGGCTATTGATAGTGCAAAATTAAGTACAGGTGGGTGGGGAATGGTTCCCTGCTTGTGAAGAAATTGATATAAATGCTTTGTAATAGTGATGTCTTATTCCATTCAATAAAATCTTATGCAACACTTAGTAGTAAATGTGTGAAAAAATAACTTCCGAAAAGAAAAAAGCCGTACCTTTTTGTCCTAAGACTTTGATGCACCGTAGCGCAATATGGAGTTTCTCTGCGCTGAAAAAAAAGGGTGAATCGCGTCTGTCAATCATCCATTTAATGCTAAGGAGCAATGGAATTTTTACGACACTTTGATTTATTGAACAAAGAGGGATTCCCCCATTCAAACCTACACACACACTCTTTGTAAATCAATGACACTTTAATGAGTCCCAAAATGCTGGTGGCCTGAACGGACCAAAAGCAGAATTATATGAAGAAACACAATGACATAACTGTACATTTATTTTGATACTACTACTACTACTACTACTACTACTACTACTACTAATAATAATAATACTAATAATAATGAGAATAATGTAAATGATAAAAATTATGATGATCCCCATGCTTAATAGTTTTGGATATTATGATATTCTCTGTTCATGTGATTTTATGTACATGTTGTAAGTCTAAATTATTTATATATATATATATATATATATATATATATATATATATATATATATATATATATATATATATCTGTATATACTTTTATCATAATGTGAGGTGTGAACTTCTTGATAATAACTGGTAATGCAATTTTCTATGCCACATTCATAAGTATTCGGTGCAATTCTCGGACCACTTATACGATGTCCTTGCAGTGGGTTAATGGCAAAATGTAAGAAGGTGCAATTATATTTTCCACATATGCTTATTTTGGTGAAACAAATTATGTGCAAACTCATCCCCCAAAACGCACACAATATCTGTGTTGAATTTTACCTTATGGGACCTTAATTGACTTTAGAAGGCTTAGGGACAATAAATGGAGGTTGAACTGGGAGGGAAAGGTCTACAGTTTTACAATATTGTGCTACTGTTTATAAAATAACCAAGATATATATAAGGGAAAGGACTACAGTTTTACAATAATAATAATAATAATAATAATGAGGACTTTGTATAGCGCCTAATCTTTAGAAGCTCTAAGCGCTTTACAACATTAGATAACACCTAAAACATATATAGTGATATGATTACGAAAAACAAACACCATGAAATTAGAAATCAAAAACATGCTGAAAATAGTTAAGGTAAGAAAACATTATTAAGTCTTTAGGTCTATTCTTGCAGTCGAAATAGGTGAGTTTTAAGAGCACTCTTGAATGAGATCACTGTGTCTTTGTGTCTAAGTTCAGTGGGCAATTCGTTCCACGTTGCTGGGCCCTTGTTTGAAAAAAAATGTTGTCCGTATGACTTCATTTTGATAGTGGGAATAATGAGAATACGAGTGTCGGAAGAGGAGCGTAAGTATCTTGCTGGTGTGTACACATGGGTGAGGTGAGATAAGTATGTTGGACTGGAACCAGTCAATGTAACGTAGCACAGAGAACAAATTTTGTGTTTGATTCTGGATTGAATGGGTAGCCAGTGTAGAGTACAGAGCAGGGGGGGGGGGGGAGGAGGAGGGGGAGGTGTGAACTGTTCGTGGTACTCTAAGAATGATCCGAGCAGCTGTGTTTTGAACTTTTTGAAGTTTCTGGAGTAGATACTGAGACGAACCAGATAGAATTGAGTTACAATAGTCCAGTCTTGAAAGTACTAAGGAACACACAAGTGTTTTAGTGGCATCAACTGAAAGGTAATTGCGAATGGAGCTGATGCGTCTCAGCTCAAGATATGCAGCCTTGCATATGTTCATGACATGTTGGTGCAATGAGAGAGTACTGTCTAGTGTAATACCTAGGTTTCGTACTGACTGTGTGAATTTAATGTTGGTGTTGCTGATATTTATTGTTTGAGGTAAATGATGTGAATGAGAAAGTCTTTGTGTTGTAATCAGAATGGCTTCAGTTTTATCATCATTCATCTGCAGCTTGTTACATGTCATCCATGATTTCACATCGGAAATGCACCTCTCTACACCTTGGATGGTAGCATCAACTTCAGTTGGGTGGCTAGATTTGTATATTTCTATGTCATCAGTGTACAATTGGTGAGACACTGGATGACGATCTATGACACTTGAGAGCGGCTGAGTGTATACAATGAAGGGAACAGGTCCAAGAACAGAACCCTGTGGGACACCAAAACATAGATCAACTGGGCTGGTGTGTTTTCCATTTGCGAACACAATTTGTGTCCTGTTGACTAAGTAGGACTTGAACCATAGTAAGGCTGTATCGTGAATGCCAAATACATGATGGAGACGGTGAAGTAATATATCATGGTCTATTGTGTCAAATGCTGCAGACAAGTCAAGGAGGGTGAGGACTGTAATCTTTCCACTATCCAAAGCAGAGGGAATGTCGTTAACTACTTTCAGAAGGGTAGTTTCGGTACTATGGCGAGGGAGATATGCAGACTGTACATTGCTAAAAAGACTGTTTGAATTCAGATGAGATACAAGTTGGGATAGAACAACTTTTTCTAAGATTTTTTCATGAATGGGAGGTTAGAAACTGGGCGGTAGTTCTTTAAATCGTTATGGTCAAGTGTTGGTTTCTTCAGCAGAGGCTTTACAATGGCAGTTTTGAAAAGTGATGGAAATTCCCCGGATGAGAGAGAAGTATTAATAACATCAGTTAGTGCAGGCAATATTGGATCTAAGCACTCAAGCAGCAGTGATGTCGGAATCGGATCAAGTTCACATGATTTTGGGGCACTCTTCATCATGATTGTACATACTAAATCTATGGAGACAGGTTCAAATGCTGCTAACGGTTGCAGCTGAAATTCTGTATCGCAACTGTATGGTGACGACGAGTCAATTGAAATTGTGTTGTCAAGCTTATCTCTAATGGTTTGCACTCTGTTACGGAAGAAATTTGCAAACTGGTCCGGAAGGTCGACTGGAGAGAAGTTAGTTGGAAGTGGTGTACATTTGTTCCTTGACATTAGCTTGTTAGTAATCTCGAAGAGCTCTTTGGAGCTGGAACTTTCAGCGATCTTAGTACTGTTGTGGGCTGATTTCGCTGCATGGACTATGTTTGTGATATTCTTCTTAGCGGCTTCACAGATTTGCTTATGAATAGTGAGTTTGGTGGAAAGCCAAAGCCTCTCAGCCTTACGGCGGTCTCCTTTAGCAGTGCGAAGCTGGTCCCTAACACTGCTATACCACGGAGAACACTCTTGAATTGATACTCTGCACTTGGTTACTGGGGCATGTTTGTCAAGCAATGAACGCAGGCAGTTATCAAGTTGTTCTGCTGTAGGAGGTAACAAAGTTGTTAGGATTGCTTGGATGTCATGCATTAGTTGGGTTCTATTTATCATACGGCGGTTTCTCTTAGTAGCAAACAAAGGTGGAGGGTTAGGGACTGATACGTCAAGATGGCATATAATGCAGAGGTGATCTGATGCAAGTTCGTGGGACACAAGGGAGGACTGTAGAATATTATCATCAGGTCTATGAAGAATCCAGTCTAAAATTTGACCATGTTTATGGGTGGGTTGGCTAACTGACTATTTGAGGTTGAAAACGTGAATGGAATCTAGGAGTTTTGATGTGTATGGGTTTCCAGGACAGTCAAAGTGAAAGTTGAAATCTCCAAGAATAATCATGTTGCCACCTAACGAATTTCCATACTCCAGGAGATTCGGAAACTGCTCCAAAAAGAGAGATTCAGTCAGCTTGTTTTTTCTACTAGGAGGAGAGCGGTAGAGGCAGATAAAATGGACTGACCTTTGTTCCAGTGCGAGTGTGGTTTGGACTAGTTCAAACGATGTGTGGTAGAAATTGAAGGTTGTGGTGTGATTAAGACGGTTGATCAAGGAGTTCTTTGCGATGACACCAATTCCACCCCCGCGGGATTGGCGGGGGAACGACTTGACGGAGTAACCGAGGAGTGTAAGATCCGCGCACTTGGGCTCATCGCCTGATATTTTTAGCCATGTTTCTGTCAGGAAAAAGACGTCGATAGATCGTTGATAAAATTAATTATTCCTGTGCGCTTTTCCGGTGGTCCTACTGATTGGGCATTGAATAATGCGATGCGCAGTGGTCTTGTACTACTGTTCATAAAATAACCAAGACATATATAAGTGAAAGGTTTACAGTTTTACAATATTGCACTACTGTTTATAAAATAACCAAGACATATATAAGGAACAAGAAGTTTGAGGATTTTTATCCACGTGCTTTCGAAAGAAATGCCAAGCTATTGTTCCACAGTCCGTCCACATGTATGAACATGTATGACATGTCTCTTAACTAGACCGTTTAAGCTATACGAATTAAACTTGGAACAGTTATAGTCCTATGCGTATAGAATGTGCCAAGCCTTTAAAAAATGTTATTGTGCCCCTGGATGTGGGGCTAGTGGGTGTGAGGATGGAATGACATAAATGTCCTGTTACTTCTGAGTGGTGTGTTACCCCTAGGGATTTGGTATCTGGGTCCTAACTTCGAAACTTGTAAGATACCCATCCACTAACCAAATATTCACTTACTGAGCATGAAAAGACAACTTACGATGGGCAACTAAAATTGTCCCTTGTGTTTCAATCCTACCCTTTGGGACTCAGACTCTGGGATATAACATGGAAACTATTGAGATCACTACTGTATATATCTAAGTATTCACTTGCTAAGTATCTAAATACACATTTTAACATGTGACCAAAATTGGCCTCTGAGGTTAATCTGTAGCCCGACTCCTTCCATTTAATAGTCATATATACGATGCTGTCCGGTAAGTTTGCGCACGAGTCCGGTATGCCAGCGCACCTTCCGTCTTCCGTTTCTAATGTCAACATCATCGTCTGCTCCAATTTCTAATAAATTTTATTTAACTGTTGTAACAGCTGAGTGCAAGGACCGCATCCGGAATTGGTACTGAATGCTTAGGTGCGCAAACTTTGCTCATACGCGGACTTACGATATTTCACTGTACATTTACTAAGCATTAAAAATGAATTCCCATACATAACTAATATTGACTCTTGGATCCAACCTTACCCTCTGGCCAAATTACATTCACTTTGAAATGACTTAAGCCTACAATATTCGTTCAAATAAAGACATTTTGGGGGCCTGTATAACATAATGGTAACACGCTAACTTCATATCTTTATGATCTTGGGTTCGATTCCTGACTCTGGCCTGAGTGATAATACAGTTGCCGGACAAGTAAAAAATTGTAATGAACGTTGAATAAGGTTATTGTGGTGGACAAGGAAATTGTATAAAAGAAAGCTTGCCATAGTCTGACTCAATAACAGCCGATTCAAAATATTTAATGCTGGAAATTTGAATATTTACTGCGGAAATTAACAAATCCATGACTAGAGCGCCCGTGGTTGCAACCACTCTCAAAACTAGTACTAGTAACGAGATGAAGTTAAAAACCGTGAAGATATCTGACAAGGCCGGGCGTCATTGGCACATTCGGCTTTGGTGAATGCAACAACAGCGGACTCCACCTACTAAGAAAATGCTCTGAACATGACCTCTGAATCACCAACACAGTCGTCCGCCTGTCAAACCGCAACAAGACGTGTTGGATGCACAAGACACAATCGTCTCTGTAAGATATTTAAAATCCTAAACTAGGTAATTTACAAACACAATCAAATCTTAAATTTGCACACATCTGTGCTTGAGAATTCTATAAGACTCCCATTCTTGATCTTCCTTTTGTTGATATTCACCTTTAATCCGGACATTAATGCAAATCAGTTTAATGCTTCAATCTATACATACAAAGAGTTCAGTAATTTATCTAGTATTAAAGATATGCCATCTGCATATTGTACCGTTTAATTTCATATCCATTATTGCGTTAAACCATAATTTATAAGATTTCCACTACTGATGCAAACAGGTAAGGAGGGTCTTCTTGACGACAACCACGACAAATATAAAAAACGGCGGTGTAAATTCATCTTAAATAACACATTTGTAATTTTTGTAATAGAATATATATATATATATATATATATATATATATATATATATATATATATATATATATATATATATGTATACATATACTGAAAAATGAAAGCACTAGCATTTCCTCCGTAAGTCCACAATAAACAGAGTCAAAAGCCTTTTCAAAGTGTAAATGGATTTAAATTTACTTCACTGAGTTAATTTCATTGCTTTTTCATTTTATTTGAGTTATGATAATTCTGGAAAAGAATGTAAAATTCGATTTGCAATTCCGTGCCTTTGATATAGTTATAAAGAAATCTCCAGAAACGCAAAACTGTAGACCACTAAATAAAGCTCTAGCTGTTATTTTATAAAAGAGATTTAAATATTCCTGTACAATAATTAGAGTTTGAATAATGTAAAATCTCATGTATCATTGCATAAGTTAACGGTAAACTGTTGGAGTGAATATTTTTTTCGCTTTTTTATTTTATTTTATTTATTTATGTATTTATTTATTTATTTGTGAATAACGTGATGGCAGAATAAGAAGAAATAAGTAAACATAATAATGCCATAAAATAATACTTTGAATAGTGTTAATCTATTACGCATCCGTTTAGAAACGATTTATTACACATGCTTATAAATACTTTCAAAATGTCAAAGTAAGGCACGATTTGCACCTTTTAAACTACCTTCTGTATATCGAATTTAAATTTTGATCTCTTTGGAGTAAAAATAAAATTATTTTAATATAGTTATGATATGTTTTCATGAGAATGGTTTTTATGATATGTCACTCCTCTTCATGCTTAGTAATGGCTTATCCACCAATCTACCTCATTAATACACATTTCCATAACTAATACATCCCCGGTATGGTTGATACATTCAAATATACAATATAGTGGTATATATGCATGTCTTAACCCTGTGATTTGCAGAATATGGCTTACCTAAAATAGTACACTTTTAGTTGATCCCATTTTCCTGTCCTCTCTTTGACCTAAATTTGTACAAGACCCATAAGGTCACGTTTAAGTTCCTTACAGCCTGCACCTTCTACACAAATATAAAACATGTACACCTATGTTGAAGATCAATAAAACTAGAGATCATAAACCTAAATGAAGTAATAATAATTCCTTATCTGACACATGTAAATAACAACGAGATAGGTAACGATCTCAGCTGGACGAACTTTTTCGGTGGGTCTTGGGTACCATAGTCTGACCAATAAACACTCTCTACCGGGCATGGATCATTTAGATGAGGATTTATCCTCTCAACCAAGTCGACCTCTTTCCATGTGGTTATTTATTTACCTATTGGTTTCTTTATTTATTAATTTATTTATTTATGTTCATCTGCCTTTGCGATTTGTTCAAAAAAGAAGAGGAGGGGGTGGGTTCAGTGCTTTTCCTATGTAACGGCGCCTTGAAAAGTTTTTCGGTTTTCAAGGACTGGAGGTACTTAACTGTTTTGTATTGAAAGACCTGTTCGAAAATACTGACTAGGAAGTAGTCACATGCTTCTAATGATAACCTTGTCGAAGAGACAAAACTGTTGAATAAGCTTGATTTAGAATCAGCATTTGAATGTGTCAGGTGACATCATTAAAATAATTAGATCTTGCCGAATCTGCAATGACTTTTAACAGGTAAACAATGCAAAAATCTAAGCTCTGCTATGCCCCACTATGAAAGTGGTAATATCCATGGCCATCCGTCTGCATCAGAGAGAGAGAGAGAGAGAGAGAGAGAGAGAATATTATGATACAGGTTAGAGAATTTTGTTATTCGTACCCTACTGAGATTTGAACCTGGGTCCGCTAGTTACGGCACTAATCGCCTTGCTTGCACATTCCAACTCCCATACCCCCTCGACCCCAAAAAAGCATGTAACTTAGCCGCTGATATAAGCCTTGGTGCGTAGCAGACACGCTCGCATGCCGACCCAGTAATTAAACTCTCATCTAATACACCTACTCTCTAACCTGTATGATAATATTCTTTCTCAATATATAATTTCATGCTATATTATCACGCATCCTCATGTAGGTTCCAGGAATAGAACTTTCCACTCTGTCTTGTGTATATTTGTACCGCTCTCTCTGTCTCTATCTCTGTCTGTCTGTCTCTCTACAGATAGATAGATAGATAGATAGATAGATAGATAGATAGATAGATAGATAGATAGATAGATAGATAGATAGATAGATAGATATTGGGGTTCCAGGTGGCCGAGTAGTATAAGGCGCTCGCTTTTACAAATCACACACACACATACACTCAGATCTCACCTCTATCCGCGTGGGTTCGAGTCAAGGCTCATCCAATGTGGGCATGTAAGAATGTAAGTAGGTCGGTGGTTCAACCCGAGATCTTCCTCCACCAAATATAATGGCCACCAATTATAGCCTATCATGTACTGAAAAGTGGCGCCAAACCTACAAACGAAAGACACACAGATATATATATATATATATATATATATATATATATATATATATATATATATAGATATATATATATATATATATATATAAATGCAATAAAGTGAAAACTAGTTCTTTTTATTTTAACTAACCTAAGCGATTTCATCTCTCAAAGAGATTTTTTCGAAGTAAATTACAAAACAGTCACACAAGACAAACAATAAACGTAAAAGTTAGCTTTGAATTTAAAAAAATAAAAATATAAAAAAATTGCATGACTAAAGGAAATATTGTATGAAATGTTTAAATATTGCTCCTAATTGGTTTGAACTCCTATCAACCCAAATGATCTTTTTTTATTATAAACTTAAGTGTGAAATATAGGAACTTATTGGGGAAATAGTTTTCATATTTTTGTCATTCCTATATTTTCAAATGTGAAATCATCCGACACGGCCAACATACTGAATCGACAATATCAGTCTGTCTTCACACGAGAGGACAAGAGTGACCTGCCCAGCCCACATGGATTTTCCTTACCCATCAATGCCTTACATCTAAGTTACCACAGAAGGTAAATACAGCTTATTGCGAAAGTTTTACCCACGGAAGGCCACCGGACCATACATGATTCCACCAAGGATCTTGAAAGATCTAGTTAAAAAGCGTTCACCATCTTTAAGTAATATTTACCAGAAGTGCCTCTCAACAGGTTCAATCCCTGATGTGCAGAAAACAGCAAATGTCACGTCCATCTTCAACAATGGAGAAAGATTCAAAGCCAGCAACTATAGACCTGTCTCCCTTACATGTATCTGCTGCAAAATGCTTGAATACATCATAGTCAGCAGGATGATGCGTCATCTGGATCACTTCAGCATCCTAACAGACAGACAACACGGTTACCGTGCCAGACGAAGCTGTGAAACACAAATCCTAACCCTTGTGGATGAGCTTGCCAAATCCTTAGACAGAGGAATGCAGTACAACCTTGCGGTCCTTGACCTTACAAAGGCTTTAGATCGTGTCCCCCATAAAATAATCCTCTGTAAGTTGGACCACTATGACATCAGGGATAATGCTCTGAAATGGATCAGAGATTTTCTGACAGACAGATCCTAGAGGGTTATTGTAGGTGGAGCAACATCGGACCCAGCACCGGTTGTGAGCGCGGTACCTCCAAGGAGTGTTTTGGGTCCCATCTTCTTCCTGGTGTTCATCAATGATCTACCATCAAGCGTCATATCCAAAACAATGCATTTAACAGTCGATTGCATAGTCTACCTGACAATCAAGGCCCCAAGGATTGCGAGATGCTACAAGAAGACCTGGACTGACTGGCGCTTTGGTAAAGAACTTGGGGTATATCATTCCACCCAGAACAATGCGGAATCCTTCGAGTTTACAGGAAGAAATCTCCGATCATGTCCAACTACAACTTTAAGGAGCACAAGCTAGCCACTGAGTATGCAATAAAGTATCTTGGGGTGGAATTCTCTAAAGACCTCTCTTGGAAAGGCCACATAGACATGATGGTGAAAAAAGAGAACATCACCCTTGGTTTCTTGCGCCGTAATAGCCGAAGCATCAACGAGGAAGTAAAAAGCTCAGCAAATTTCTCGCTTGTGCGACTTGGCCTTGAGTACTGCTCAACCGTGTGGAACCCACATAACAAATATAGATAGAACACCACATATAGATACAGAAATACTAGCAGCGTCAGTGCCATGCTGGATCATCTCCACTGGGTATCGCTTGAGTCCAGGCGAACCAAGACCCAGCTGACCATGTTATTCAAGATAGCAAACAACCTAGTGGACATACCCGCGGACAAATATCTGACCCTAGTATCTAGCTGAACCAGGGCAATCACACCGAGAAGTTCATACGGAAGTCAGCAGCGACAAACTCATTAAAGTTCAGCTTCTTTCCGCGCACCATAGGGATATGGAACCAATTACCGGCAACAGTTGCAAAGCTCCTGACGTGGTATCTCACAAGCAGGAGCTTTCCATCATCACCTTCAAATGCAATCGTCAACTACAAGTAATACCTAGTGATTCTCAGGGCTGTGTCAGTTGAGGTTCATTTATCTCTTCGCCGCTACGGTAACGATTGGTCTGAGTATGAAGGGACGAAAATGTAGATTGACACTCTTTCTCTTATTTCTACCTTTCCTATTATTACTTGTCTATCTGTTCTTCCGCTACCTTATTTCCTATATAATATTGACCAAGCACCACCCGTTGTTTAATAGTAAAGTGTGACTGCATCAACGTAGATATATATAGATAGATCAGCCTATGAAAGTGAGGTGAATTTACGACAAGAGGAGTGGGGTGTTGTGCAGAAGAGTGAGTTTAATCGTTTAATCCTCTAAGCTTCGATCTTGGAGCAAGTTTGGTATATAATAAAAATAAAATGATCTTTTTCTTCGCCACTTGTTAAAATATCACGTTTTGTGTACCACACTATGAAATATATCCGGTATTAAGGTAGGAAAAGAAAATATCCTCTATTTATTTTATGCTAGACCGCGAATTACTGGATTTTCCGAGATACATAGATACATAAATGTAATAATTCACTGGAATGAACTACCAAAAATATTTTTGCTCTGCGGTTGATAGACATCAGTGACAATATGACAAAAGAAATTGAATGCACCATTTTAACATTGGTTTGGACTGGTGGTAAATATGGCCACCTATCATGCAGGAGATCCAGGTTCAAATCCCACAGTGTGCCGTTATATTCTTCAGTTTATTTATTAATTTTTGAAGAAACAAAAGCATTGCGTTTGTTTATGTGCTTTTTTTTGCCTTGAATTATGAAGGAGAATTATGTTACTACTGATATTTTCTGTGCGAATATTCACAAAATACAGCAGGACATAAACGGTAAACAGCTGACATTATCGCGCGGGATACCGTAAGAAATCTGCTACTTCAGTCTGTTACTAAAGTGTATTTAGCTAGGCAATATGTTTGAGGATTAAATAAAAAGAAAATGTCCTTGTTCTGAGGGAATAACAGATATATTGCAACTAGTGTTTGAAAACTCAAGTAACTTCACACACTCGATGAAATATATCCGATATTTGCTCGATGCAAGCAAATATCCTTTATATAATTAGCACATTGCTTGCGGGACTTGGTTTAATATAATTTATGATATATATATACAACATAAATGAGGAAAATTTCATTGTTAATCAAGAAGAAAAAAACATATTCGCGAGTTTTTAAAAGTTAGCATATGCTACTGCTAATGATAACAATCAATGCTGTACTACCCCTTAGTGTTAGCTAAAGCAATATTTGGCAGTATGTTTTGTGCCTTGTTCGAATGTATCCATAAATGACTCTGCCCTACATTCCCAGACTTGTTCCTCCACCACCTCTTGTTAAACAACTTCTAAATTTGCTATATACGGAGCAAAAGTTGCTACAATCATTCCTGTAGCCGTAATAATCGTTGCAAATGTCCAATATTTCTCCTTAGACACTTGGTTTAGCCCTTCACCTCATGTTACCTTCTTTGTAACTATTGAATTTATTTTTCAATTTCGCGTTTAAAGTGAAGCATGAGATCTGGCAAATGTATCACTTTCTATGCTCTTACACTTTTAACAGTTTCCAACACCACTTCAATTTAACTTTCTTCTGTGTTGCATCTATTTACTTGGTGATATATATATATATATATATATATATATATATATATATATATATATATATATATATGTATAACTCGTATTGGTTGTCTTTGTACAACAGTAGGTTGGACAGATTGATCACAAGTTTTGGATCGAGGTTAAATTTGTGGTGGGTACTATTTATTTAATTCCCTTGTCCCACTCAAGTCAATTACACACAAGGATGTCACTTCAATCTTTATTTGCTGCAAAGTGAGATGCTGAGACAATATTCCTGAATACCCTTTTTCGAAATTTCTGGATTTTTAAAAAATGTTTTTTTTTTTCACGATTCTTGGTAATACAATGCTTTTCAAGCAAGTTTTTAATGAGTCTTAATTTATTTATTTCAAGAAGCATGTAATTAAAAATCGTGTTTAAAAAATGGTGTATTCATCAAATAAAGCTGTGGATACAGGAGTTTATTCAGGAGTTTCAAATCCCTCATTAGATAAAGATTTAACAGAAAAAAGTCCTCAGTTCTTGCACTCGTAGTTTGTTCATCTCAATCATCTTCATCTTAAACATGATAGTCAAATATATCGATAATCTTCAATGTTGATGATCGCTGCAAGCAATTACAAAGCGGTACCATAAACAGATTTAATTAAATACCTGTATGTCAAATGAAGACTGGAAAGTAATAGACTTTCAAGGTATGCCTGTATATATATATATATATATATATATATATATATATATATATATATATATATATATATATATATATATATTCCACGGAGCTATATAATTATTGAAGTTTTTAGACATAGTAATGAATCTTAAATGCACTGTATGATGATATATATCACTAAAGTAGAATATCCACACACAAAAAGAACCAAATTCGTTTATGACCTCTCAATCCAGTGTAGCTATGAAGAATGCTACAATGCTGCTATAAATCCTATCCTATAGTCTCTTACTACGCAGAACCGAAATAAAACCCATACTACGTCTTTGATAAACAACTCGGTATTTCGAAATAATTTCCTTCTAAATTACAACCCTCTCCCAACCAATCAGAAACTAGGTTATGCGTGACATCGCCAAAGTACTTGTGCCCTGACGTTATTAACAGTCAATAAAATATTGACTCTGAAATGAATCATATAATCTAGGTCAGAAGTTCATACCCTCACGCGCTGGATCACGTGGCATGACTAATGCTTCAGTGAAATATTGATTCAATTTACAGTATGTGTACTCACGGCAAGACGACATCTGTTAGACTAAGAACATAGATCATAAACTAATAAACTATACCATTATTAAAAGAAAAATGATATCTATAATTTCGTAACAATATATACATATATATATAGATATATCACTTTATATATATATATATATATATATATATATATATATATATATATATATATATATATATATAGATATAGATATATATATATCACTTTTAGTAAATGAGAAAGATATCTTAACGAAGTGCATTTGAGCTTAGTAAATCCGGAGACAAAACAGGATAAAGATGTAACACGAGGTATTTCACTCAAGAATAACATAAATAACGACCGTATCATAATGCTTGGTAATCCACTATATTCAACTGATGCAGTTATTAGATAGTTTGTGCGAAATAATGTTGATGTTTAGTGACCTAAGAGGATGCTCATTTTAAAGATTTAAAAACAAGACTAGAACAAATAAAGTAATAAAGTAACAGCTATTGAACTTAGTAGTAGTGAAATGACTAAGAACATTCATGAGTTCCAAACACAATCTGATAACATCAAAAATATTTAAACATAGACTTAATACCTTGTATAATGCTGTACAAACATTACAAAGTAATTAGTTTCAATGCCAACATTTTGAACAAATCTATATTTCCCATGTACCTTAATTATGATCAATGCGAATGTTTTTATCTTAAATTCTTTCACTGGTTTTAGATTTGGAGATGCTAATGGTACCGACTGTTCGTTTTGAGAATTATTAAATTCAGGTATTTTACATCTTTATTTTCTTGCTTAACTCTGATTTATAGTATATTTTGTTTTCACCGATTTGATTGTACTTTCCCATATTTATTTGGTTGCATGTTGTATTCATCTTTTTGATTATTTCTTCTAAACAGTTATTAATTTCTTCTTCTTCAAATTTAACTAATCCTGTTTTAATATGTTCATTTTTATGTATTGGTTTTATTCTTCTCTGTTATATAGTAAAACATATTGCTATCTTTTTTATTTTTTCCTTTGAAATATCTTGTAATAACAAATTGAATAATTTACCATCTCTGTTATTAATTGGATTTTAAAAAATATACTTGTTTTTGTTACACTGTCCTTCCACATTGATGTAAGGAGGATTATCCATAGACTGTACCGGTATAAAGTATTCCATTTAAGTAACAAGAAATAGTCTTGTGAAACAGTGCTAGCGAGCATAGTCCCGACGTCCCGTCCTGTTAAGTCCTATTAACTGGCGAAAGGCTTGGCACCTCAGTCCAGACTTTTGTTGCATTCAGTAACTATCATATTAAATTCATGTTTACTAATTTTGATTTTCACGTTTTGCTTTATTCAGCATGCCCTCAATAGTATTCAACTTAGTTATAGCAGAGGTTACACTCTTATCGTGTTTTAAATGTTTATCATATACAAGTTTGTCTTTCAAAGACTTTGCAACAAACACTAGTTAATTTGAAGTAAAAGGTAAAGGAATAACTCGTCTGGTAAAGCCCACAACTACTAAACTAGAAAGATGCAAATCCCATTTCACGGGAATCACTTGACTTTTCAACCTCTACAAAGTTTAAAAACGTGTATGCTGTTTGATCGTATGTTTTACTTACACCTAAATAATGTTCTGTATCTTTAACTCAATCATTTTTAATTTCATTTATTTTCATCAATCTGACATTAAATCATCGCTCGTTTGGTAATTTTATTCAAATAACTTAACTTACAGTTACTATCTCACTACCTCATTATCTTGTCTTTTAGCATTGTACTATTAGATATTCAATTGGAAACTGACTCAAACAGATTGGAATAAACAATTTGATTACATTTTATATGTCAATGTCATGTGGAGAAACTATTTTAAAATGAAATATATTCACTCTTAAAAAGAATACCTACTGCAAAAGTTGAGTTTAATGCTGCATGGAAAATAGTGTGATCACGTTGTCTTGTCCATAACTCTCATTTATTAATGTAAATGTTTATTAAATTTAGCTATGTTTTATTAATTCTACTACGCCATTTCTATTAATAGGATCATTGTATCTGAAGCCTGCTAACTATGTTTTTATTTGTGTTTTAAATGTCATTCTCTCTCTCTCTCTCTCTCTCTCTCTCTCTCTCTCTCTCTCTCTCTCTCTCTCTCTCTCTCTCTCTCTCTCTCTGTATATATATATATATATATTTACTTTCAAGACCTTGTGTTCTCCCTTCCATTTATTTTGTAAGTGAATTAAAGTTTTCCTAAACAGTTATTCAAGTTACCTTCAAGATACTTTGAAGCTGTCTTCGAGTTATTTTTCATTTTATCTTTAAGATATTTTCGCGCTGCCGAGATTTTATTTCATGTTACCTTCAGGTTATTCATTTTCGTAAAGAAGCTATTTTCAAGTTACAAATATCTTAAATTGTTACTGACTTTCTAACGTAAGTATTTTCTGGTGCGACGTAGCCCTAGCGACACGTTGGTAACAGTGCTGTAATAAGGTCCCGTTCACCAAAACTTGAAACTTCTTCTTTTCGCTTTTCTTTGTACAATTAATGTTTTCAAAGTTATCAAGCTGGCACATAGTGCTGAAATTGGTAACCTAAAGCTAAAAGATAAAACCTCAAAGGTATCTAATTCTGTTTGTTGTTAGGTAATCTACTTTCAGCTCTTTCTGCATTTCGTTTAAGTTATCAATTGGAAGAAATTTGCAACTAAAGGATATTATTCACTGTATTATTCCATCTCTATATCACTTTGATATTATGGAGGATCTACCATTTGCGATGATTTCATCTGATGTTTTGAATTGTTTTGAATCTATTTTATTCAACCCCTTATCGATTAAGTGTTTACCACGTATATTCTTGTAGCCTCCATTATACACTGCTAGTTTTATTCATGATTGTAGGATTGTGTTATTTCATCTTCCTATTCAAAGCTATCGTATCCTTTTCGTAGCGAAGACGGCGAGGAGTAACTGTGGCTTGTTATTTGCAATTGTAATTATTTTTTCATGGAAGCAACAAAGAGGATTAGAGATTAATTTATTAATCTATTTCAAACATTAAATTGTGCAGTTGCAGTAAGCATAGTCGAAATAATAAAAGTTTGTTTATTTGTTTCATAATCTATAAAAGTCATTGTCTTGTGTGTCTAATTACGTACTGTAAGATTGTTCTTATAAAAGTTATATTAGTCTTATCGCCTGCTTCTTTGTTGTTGGTCTCATAACGGTCTCATAACGAATATTACAGAGATATTATCACCTTCTTTAGTTTTATTTTTGTAACCTTAGTGTTTACATCAGGATGGTGAAGTAGTATGGGCAAATCATGTAGAATATACCCATCTGAATGTATGTAGCGATATCTTGGATTGAACTGGGTATTGTACTTCCCCAACGAACATAGTACAACTGTTTGCAACCCCAGTTAACTAAAGGAATGATGTTCCTCTACATAGGAACTATGTAGAGAGATATTTGGTTGTTGAGTTACTGTTAAAACTGTGTCCTTTGATTGACCCAATCAAATGTCTTACTAGCGTCTAAAAAGCATGCAAACACAGGGTTATCATGATCTAAATAATCGTTGACGGTTTATTTCAAAGCATAGAGGCATAAGTCTGTTGAGTGTCGTTTCTTAAATAATAGAGATGATATTGACCAATTCAATCGTTATCTAGCTGTGAATCATTGCATACTCAGGTAGGGGGTAAAAGCGTGCTCATCCGAACAGGACAAAACGAAAGAATCTAAATTATAGCATGTACGTCTTCAATTTTCATTCTGTTTTATAACAAAATTAAATATACGAATTTTGCTTCAAACAATGGGCAGTTATTTTGAACGCACAAGAACTGGTTTTAAAGAAATATGCATGCACATGAATTCTCTGTTTAAATGGATCAATAATAGTTCGTTCTCCACTGTTTCCCCACTTTTGCGATATTGTTCTTCTTTACAGTAGGTTCATGGTATCTTGAATCCTTTCTCATATTGGGGTAAATCTACTGCTTTCGAAGTGTAAGTGGCACCATGTCTTCCACTCTGTGCCTCGGCAGCATGTTAAGAGAACATATCATATATATTGCACTTATTTGTGAGCATAAGCTTCTTGCATGTAATGTGATATTCATGAACTGTAGCTACTATATTTCAAATGTTCTACTCGATGTGATGAAACGTCAGATCAGTACTCTAACAATTGATGCGGGAGAGTTGGAGTTTCAGCATTGTATAAAAGTAATCTAGCAGAATGCATACGATGTCTTAATTGTGGGAATGATATACGTATTATAATTAAGTTTATATGCCGTAGATTATTGCCCGTTTTTCATATGTTGTGTGTACATTCGATCTTACAATCTAACAAATTATCTACAGCAAGTAGAGATCATATAAGATGCCTCTAAAATGTATTCGGAGTTCCGTAAGGTCATTATTTCGAATGACATTAATGCTAGTTGTGTCAGTGACTCATAATAAAATATTTGAATCCAAAATAATCCTGAATGACAATTGTTTTCAAACAATTAATATATAATCACAATGTCGCGGCCTGCAAAATACCTTTGCCCCCTGAAATCAATTAATACAAACTCACAGTGTCGCGGTCGGCAAAATACTTTTGACCCCTGAAATCAAAAAATACAAAAGAGCAATGTCGCGCCCGTAATCTACCTTTGCCACATTAAACCAATTACTACATAATCACAATGTCGCGGCCCGCAACAAACCTTACCCCCGAGTAACATTACATTGGGTCAAGGGGGTGAATGTAAAATCTTGGCAGAATTCCTAAAATCAACAGCCTCAAACCATTTGGCAGTTATTTGCAATCTGAGCAAATTTAAACAAGTTATAAGTGGACATCGAACATAATAATTTGACGTCTTGGAATAAAATTAAGGAGATTCAGATCTGCAAGTATGAAAATGAAGTAAATACAAACTTGAAAAATATTACAATACGCGAAATAAAAACAAAGAACAAAATAGAACAGTACGTGAGTGACCTCAGTGAATTAATACAACGTCACACTGTTTAAGGTAAGCGGTATAACTCATACCAAACGGTAATGAAATATTTCCTTTAAGGATTAACATACAGCATCCGCTGAGTATATAAGATGTAAACGTGCCTTTTGTAATGCTAAATTTAAGGACAATAAAGAATACATTGGCAAATAGCTTCACGATTTGTACAATGTAGCAGAGTGTGACATTACATTAGTATGGCAAGCAGTTAAACGCTGAATGCAAACGATTCGAAATTTCCTCTTAAAATTGATCATAACGGTGCTATGTACACTGACCCTCAATCTGTTTCACAAGCATTTGCGGATTAATTTATCCACAAATGTTCAGAAAGGCGAATGCGTAGAAACAATTAGAAGTACATCTCTCCAATGTAATAATCCTGCGTTTGAACACGAAATCGATGTGAGCAAAATCTTCTGGAAACTCTGAAAAAATTCCAAAGAGAAGCAATGATTGTACTGTCATTTGTAATATCTTAGTATCATATTTTCGAGAAAAAGAAGAGAAAACAAAAACAAAGCAAAACATGGAAGCTATAAAATCCAAGTAAAACAAAGGAAACATTCAAAGCAACCAGTCTAACTCATCAGCGCATGAAGCACATTTCTGATTGGTCGAACATGAAACTGTGCGACCGTACGATCCACGATAAGCAGCAAAGAGCAGAACGTTTCGTAGGAAGCCTAGTTTGATAATATATCTCTTCAAAATCTACATGGTTTAACATTGAAATTTAATATTTGGATAAATTGCCTTGATGCTATTGAGAATAATATATCTTATAAGATACGACAGGGATCTTTTTAGAACTGTACGGAAAAGACCCCATGCCTCCACAGTCCAGTCCAGCAGCATTTGGTGATTATGTTTATTTTCCTACGACTCATGGATGACGTGGTAAAACCCGTCATATCTCCAATAGATGATAAAATCTGCAAATTCAGCATGTCAATGTACATAAGACTTATGTAGGTTTTCTTTAACGCTTTACACTTGTTTTTATCGACGAGGTTACGTCTAATATGTCTCGTAGCATCGCTTCACGTCAACTCAAACATGTATTTTAACAAGATTACTGGTATGACTTCCTGTCCTTTTTAAACTCGTGCTTACAATTATTCCATGATGAACAACGCCAACTGTTTGCTTACTACTTAGATATTCATGATGCTAAAGCTAAAGTAGTAACTAATGTTTATAAATTTTGGCGTCGATAAAGCTTAATTTATCTGTATTCAAGTGATAATGAAAGCAAACTCGTCACAAATTTAAGTCCTCGTAGACAAAACAAGGCACAGTTTGATTAAGGCAAACATAATTCGATGTTTAGTGTCATTAATGTTTTTTATTGTATGAAAATCTTTCACTCGAAAAACATTCTTAGCTGTAGTGTATATAAAACTGCAGTGAAACAAAATTGACAGAATATCGAAATGAACCATTTAGATATCATCTGATCATCTCATATCATTTAAATAGTTTACCTGTGCAATATGAGGGAGTCTAACACATAATATATATTCTACGTGTTGAAAGCCTTGAACTAAAATATTTTATTAATAATGAGTTTCTCGGACGTTGTTTAAAGTATTGATGAAGTTAATATTTGTGATATAACAGAGTGAAAATATGCTGCCTTAGTAAAAAATATATTACATTACGCCCGACTTTAGTTTAAGTTGTCTTAAATGTACTTCAGATGTATTAATTGTATATGTAGTGGGATAACCATTGGCCATGTGTTTCACTCATATAAATATAGACAATTATCGAACAAAGAAAACGCATACATTGGAAAATTGTCTACCTAGTACAGTCAAGGAATCGACAATCTATCCGTTGGTAGAAATGGATCTACCAACTCCATCCTTTTGAGTTTTCAACATATTATTGTATATCGATGTAAACTTAACCTCCCCCTAAACAAACAAAACAAAATAAAAAATAAAAAAAGTTATATAAAAACCCCACTTACACAACAATAAAATGCCACGTGTATGAATTACAAGCAACGTGGAGTTTGAACAGTCATACCTATGCCTTTGAGGCAGAACGTCAAGTGAGGCACGAAAACAAATATGCAAACACGTTAGAATTGGGGCTGGGCAACCTTGCGTGACGTAGCCAAGGATTTATCTCACAAATATGTGTTACGTAAGTCACCTCTATAGTGCAATATAACACTAACACTCTGCGCGTTGTCTGTAGTACTCCATGAAATATGGCTTGGAACTTGTTAGTTTACAAATAAATAACAATTGCCGAATACTAGTTAGTTTCAAAGCCCACATTTGTAACAAATTCATATTTTGCCATGTAGGTTAATTATGCTAAATGCTAATATTGTCACTTAATTTCCTTGACTGCTTCTTAGTGTAGGGGATGAAAAGGGTATGGGGTATTTGTATGTATATAAGAGTGTGCCCGGCAACTAGTGCAAACACTACTGCTTTTCCATCTGTGCGAATCTGTTCGGAAGGAAGACAACTCATGATGAAGATCCTTCTATTACTTGGTGTTTTAGCTCTAACACAATCTGTTTGGATGTTTGGATCTAGTCAGCTCGAAAAAATCAGCGAACGAAAACTGGAACGGAAAGAGAGACGAAGTTTTCAATCTGACCTCTATAAGGTAAGTAAAGTAAATCCAACGTCAAAGCATGCAATATTTTGTTGAAAGAGAGAAAGAAAGAAAGAAAGAGAGACTGAGAGACAGAAAGACGGACAGAAAGAGACACATATACAAAGAGACAGAGATGAAAAATTGAACAAAATAAAGCAAACTTTGAACAAAATGAATCATAGAATTGTAATTAGACACTTTTCATCCCGCAAAATAACGATTATTTGAGTATTTTAATAAGGAAACAGATCTACTCTCATTACTTTTGTTCGTCTGCACACCAATCGTCATAATAAGTTATTATTATTAGTAGTAGCAATAGTAATAGTATTTATTTATATTATTTTCTTGCATTAATCAATTTTAGAAAATCCAACTTGACAACTCATTTTATTCCCTAAGATGACTATTATTGGAATAAAGGTAATATGGTAAGATATATTTTGTGTCTGGTTGCTAATTATCACAATATATGAAAGACAGAGTGGGTATATCGCAATATCTAGTCTTTTTAAAGGCCATTGCAGCACTGCAATATTAACAGAAAAATACGTTTTGAGAGTTAGTATTTTCTATATATACACTTATTAGAGAAGGAAACAATCCCTAAATTAGTGAATCACTATTTCAAATGTATTTACAAACCATTACTACTGAATACTGGTTTACTTAATCTCAGTTGCATATTATTCATGCCAAAAGGTGACTATAATACTAAGTCGAAACGTTAACGATTTACGTTTGAGGGACTGTAATTCGGCACATTTTGACATGCGTTATGAATTCTGGCTTTTGGAGAAATTAAATATACAGAGGAGGCTGCTACTGATTCCGGTCGATTGGTGAAGCATTACTTTTAGATGACTTGCCTAAATAACACTAATATGCTGTAAATACACGAAGATATGAGTGCATGTAGCCGAGCGAAATTTGGGGGGAAGGAAGTGTAATGCAGGATTCTGCATATTAGTAAGGTACTGGAAATACAGTTAAAAACCTAATGCATATCTGCACAGAGCAATCATAATTTGATTCAGTAATGGCTTACTTTTCATTTATTCAGCCATTGATATCACAATAGTCCATATGGTATTTAGTAGATGTGATGGAACAGGTAAGCAACGGCTCGTTTCATAAAATAAAGATAATGTTTCAACAGAAATAATTCCGGTGAAAAACCATAAAACAATTTATACACATCGCTTACTTTCATTCGGTACATTTACAGTCACGTAAGAACAAATGCAAATAAATATAAACGTTGAAAGAAACTAGTATAATTTTATATATTTCCCTTTAGCAAATACTACTCCGTGTAGGAAAAACTAGAGAGGAAAAACCCATCGATACAATTACTATATAAACCTGTGTACAATACAATGCCACGGGTGGAGTGTCAGATGTCTCTGAAGGTTACAATTCTACCGTGAATAAACTACAGAAAATGTACAACGATATTACGAATAAGCACAAAACAAATACGATAAACCAAGCCTATGCATGGAGTTGACATTTTCCAGTGCAAAAAAGCACGTGCTTTCTCATAACGACGACACAAATATTTTCACTATTCTCTAAAACGCGTAGAAAAGTTAAGAAATTTGCATCGGATTCAATGTATGTATTAAACAATTGTTGTCTGACAAGCATGCGGCTCGCTCATATCGTCATAAAATGAAGCCTATAGGAGTAGGAGAAACACAAAAGTAAAGATTAGTTAGGTTCGTAAGGGTCAGACCATTTCATTTCTGGCTGGGGGATGGCATGAGATGTTCTTTCTAGCCAGGATATTTGTGTCTATTTTACTTCAAGATATTTTGCCAACAAATATAATGGATATAATTCGTTCTTTGTTCCATAAAAAAGAGGAAGAACAATTTTCTAAACTGTTTGGTGAGCATACACTTTCGTCAAAATCCCGGGGCAACCTCTTCCAAACCCCGCCGCAGAAAATTAAATGGTCGGTCCCCAATGTTTTCTGCGTTTTCTATGTGCTTTTACTCACTATAGACGTGCGACAAGCTATAGTTGTTAAATATTGTTTTCGAGGGGAGGTGGGTGCGCTGTGCAGTCGGGTTGGAAGAATTTTTGTTTTTCTAACTTTCCGCCTATGACGTAGGAAGAAAATATATACTGTTCAAATATGTTAGGTCCCGTGAACACATTTTGTTATAAATGTTACTTAATTCGAGACATCTGATATTTTGTACAAATCGGTGATTAAACGTCATCAAATACTTATACTATCCAAGGTTCGCATCCTAAGTCATGACTGGTCCTAATATCATTTTCTTGTTTTCTGTATTTGTTATGATAATCACAATGTAGGAGAGGAAATGAAAATGGCAGAGTGTTCATTGCTTTGAACAGACCTAATTTTTTTTTGAGTGGTATATAAGATCTTAGAGGTTTACAAACGTGCTATGTCGAAGACGTGCTTTTTGAAGTTAATCATAAGCTTGTTTTGATTACAATATGTATTTTGGCAATATGACTTCAAATGTGCACAACAAAAGCCACATTGTATTAAATCCCTACAGCTAATGGTATCCATATCGCTTTATGTTAATAGCTAATATATAAGACTATTTAATACATTTCCACAAGCACAAACTATTTTATTTATATTTTTAGTTTCTAAAACTTCACCTAAAACTGACGAAGTTCAAAACAATTCAGATTAACTTTGAACCAACCACTATTAATGTGCAGGAGAACACATGCGCACATGTCCTCGCATCATAGTGTCCATGGTTTCAGATCATAGTGGTAACTAATGTTACGGGAGAGTAACCTCAGCTTTACAACTATGTGTTTAAGATGTAAGTTCAAAAGTGTATGCAAATGTTTTAGAAACTAACAAAAAATTCATTGTTTGTTTGGCAGTTTATTGAATGTTTTAACCGTTTAACAATGGCCATAGCATACTCTAGATTCTACCAAATGTTACAGTTCATTAAAAAGTATGGATTTTTACTGTGCTAATTTGAAGTCATATGGCCAGATTACATGGAGTAATTTATAATGGAGTGCGGAGGGGGGTGGGGACTGTCGGATTCCCTCCTCTTTTTAAGAAGAGGAAAATGTTGACTACATGACTACATTATAGATTACATGAAAAAATTTAGATATCACTTGAAAATATGAAGCGCGATCTTCACGGTTTCAGTTGATCCTTTGAATCAGTTTTTGAGGATCAGCATTAATCTTGCAATCGCTCATCTTAAAAATAGACCTGGTCCATACAATTCATAGTGGTCGATTACATTAATATTTACAAGGGTACAAATAGGTACCGAGAATAACGAGCACCACGAATTGTGTTATTTTTGTGATGTGCATTTAACAGGCATTTGATCCAAGAATTTTAATGAAGACACAATGTAATGACTGATTAGTTTTTGTTTGGTTCTTTTGTTTATTTGAGAGAGAGAGAGAGAGAGAGAGAGAGAGAGAGAGAGAGAGAGAGAGAGAGAGAGAGAGAGAGAGACCTTCCACATATTAAAAGAATGAAATTAAACCTTTGAAATTAAGAAAAGTTCAAATTAGGTTTTCGTATTGACATGCCATTTTGATTTGTTGCTGTGTTTGAGAACAAACGAAGTCCGATTAATAATACGTGAGCACGATATAAAAATGTGTGGACATTCTACTACGGGAACGGCTTATTCCCTCTGATCTAATACATTATGTATTTTACGATGACCAAAAGTTTCGTGATCTTGAGTGTTAATACAAAGTATCCTACCTGCATGTCACAGAAGTAGGCAATACAATTTGATTTATCAGGGCCATGTATGTATGTAGAACAGATAATTGACAGATAATTGTTTGACTTGTATATATGTATATGTATATAGACATGTATATATTTAGCTATATATATATATATATTTCTTTGAAATATATATATATATATATATATATATATATATATATATATATATATATATATATTCTTCAACTGATGAACTCGTTTGGATAATTATTGAAATATTAGTCAACGAAAATTGAAATGAACAAGACATATATGACCTATATATCTACCCCCCCCCCTCCAGTAATTCTTCTTCTTGCCTTGAAAGAAACCCACGAAAGAAGTCTAATAGTTAACACGTATATGGTCCCACATATATCAAGCACATCCAACAATAATATTATTTATATGTTGATGGCAGTTATGCAACAGAGAAAACCTGCTTGTTTACACATTTGTATTTCTCGTTCCACACAAAATAGGAGAATGGAATAGGTTAATATGGAGTCCCAAAATACAAAAGTAACACACCAAACGTTTGATAATTACATTTTTAGCTCTTCTTATTGCAACTGCCGGAATTTGAAACAAAAGATAAATGCTTTTGAACACACAAATATGTTTGCCAATTTACACAAGAGCGTTGGTACAAGTCAATTACCTTATACAAAACAGCAGTTTATCGGGTACTCTGGTGCTTTGCAGTAGACCATGGTTTCATGTAAGTAACTGCTACGTGATTAAATTTGTCTATGTCTATTTAAAGCTTTAATACTTTTTGTTATATTTGAAACTAATACCACACTGCGCCTTCTCAATATGCCAATTAACGTCACGTCTGTAAATGCATACAAAAATTGAAGTTTTGAACCACGAGTTTGAGCTGGCTAACATTTTGTATGATACTAATTTAACTTCAGTGCAATAATCGTCACACCATAGGAAGTGACTCAACAAATGATAAAAGTGGCGTACAGAATACTCGACAAAAGGAAATATAGGTGTTAAACCGGCATATATATTTGAAGAAAAGAAAACCTGGAAGAAATACAAATTCAGGACGTAGTCTCCAGCAATGTGCCATCTCTAGCCTATCTTACGAACATTGTGTCTCCTGACTGTGTCTTTTAATCGGGAAACATTCAATAGTGTGATGGTGTTACAGACAAACTTCTGTCTTCTATGTGGGTGAAGTGTATTTTTTGGGGATTAAATCCAAGTTATGGAAATCAGTCCACGTTGATCGAGAATGGCAGATGGAAGGAACAACTATATTTCTTAAGTACCGAAATCTAAAACATGTATTGGGTCAATAGCTGTTTAGTGAGCAGGTTTTGTGCTACAAAGGATATGATTTTCGCCAACATTACCTGTTCCTTCAAACAAATTAACCTCATGCGAAAAACTAAATAAAGATATTTGGATGTCTAAGGATTGCTATTCAAACTTTCAACCCCTGAGCATATCCTTAAAATACGTTACAACCGAAAATATTCTACGTATTGTATATAATTCCATTTTTAAGAGTAATCCATGTATAAGAGCTAAAAGGTCAATGTGTGTGCTATATGTCATTCCTTCTCTATTATTTC
Source organism: Margaritifera margaritifera (assembly GCA_029931535.1). Taxonomy (NCBI): domain Eukaryota; kingdom Metazoa; phylum Mollusca; class Bivalvia; order Unionida; family Margaritiferidae; genus Margaritifera; species Margaritifera margaritifera. The sequence goes on along the minus strand of JAQPZY010001665.1, from coordinate 5,581,692 downwards.
GTTAACACACGAACATGGGTTCAGGGTAGTAATGGAACATATATAATGACTAACAGTGAGGTCACACTTCAATACATCTCTCCGAATTAATATTACATATCATGACATGTACTTAATAGGATCAGACATTTTCATTTCAGTTGACTATTACGCTTCAGTCCCTCGCTCATAAGATTTACGAAGTATCTACCAAAGTTCAACACTTGGAAGCACGAGTACAAGGTACCTTTGTTCCTATCCCAAATTCTGGACACATCAATGCACAACAGACAGACAAAGATTAATTCTTATATCAATGCATAGATACATACAGATATACATAGGAATGGAAGAATGTTAGTCAGCAAGAAGGTAGGTAAACAGGTAGATGGGTGCTTTGATATGATGATAGATAGGTGGAGAGGTGTCTAGGTCAGTGAGTAGATATATAGAACGGATGGTGGTTACAATTGCGAATGGATATACAAGTCGCAAAGTATATTAATTCTTATGTCCATAAAGGAATATGTCAGACCTTACAAATGCAAGCCGTAGCAATATTAATTTACACATGTGATTCAGAATAGCATCAGTATGAGGGAAACTAGTTCCTAAGATAAATTATATTAAAGTGTTTACATTCAGAAGGAAGGTATTGATAATTTGAACGATGCAATCCGGATGCCCATACCTGGATCCTTATTCTAACGGTTTAGTTTAATGCTCAACTTATGTTCATCGGCACGCTACAAAACTACAGTGACCATAGGTGTGTTCTTAGTTGACATGTGCCTTATATATAGAGATAAAATATATGCGCAAAATGAAGTCAAGATTTCACAATGTTGTCATGTGCATACAGGCGTCTTTCAAATATCTTATAAACAGGCATGCTTCAAGAGAGCAGTGTGATATGGCAGGTTTCACTAATAATATATATATATATATATATATATATATAAATACATATATATATATATATATATATATATATATATATATATATATATATACTTATACTGAGATGTATACTGATACATACGTACATCAATCCATACATCCATACATACATAAATTCATGCATACATACATACAGACACACATACATACATACATGCATTCATATGTAGAGTGCAACATGTCTTAGCGGACACCACCCAAAATAGCGGATGTCTGTTCATAATTCCCAATGAAAATGAAAATTGCTCCATAATTGTCCTTTGCATAGCGATTACGTGTCTAACGCGAACAGCGGACATCATTTTTTAATAACTGATATCGTTACTTACCACGTGTCTGCCTTACAGCTCGACCAGGCGCATTCGAATTCACACAGCCTTTTGACGCCTAGTTTGTTTTGACAGTTAACTAGTCACTGAACAATGACCACTTCCACTAGGTCTCATTACAGCATACTTTCGCGTAGTACTGATTTAATAACTGATATGATCCCACTTCAATCATATCGAAACATGTACTGTTACAGTGATGATAAACAACGTTGCTGTTCTGAATATATTGTAAATGAAACGCCATCGAATACACACAGATTTGATACACAAGATTGCGGCTCTGAATATCTTGTACATTAAATGGTGCACGAGTGGGTATGAGTGTTTCGGTCTGTCTAAAATTGAGTATAATGTTAATTGTATTCCCGTATACAAATCTTATATATCAGCGCAGGCTACATAACGCTAAATTCATTGAAGAAAATGGATTCAAGGCTTTATACAACGCAAAAAGGTGTTTAAATCATTTGCTTTAGTTGTTGACGACAAGGATAATATGTCCTAGTGCTCGTTAATGCATTAATATTTGCCATACAATTCTTGTTTAATTATCTAACCTAATATCCATTTCTTTATTTACTTTCACTGTTATCGACATTTTTGAGTCCTAACTGTAGGAGCTGTATAGCAGATCGAGATTATTGACTCTGTTTAGACAATACACCCGTCTGTAAAGGACTTGTCTCATCATTATTGTTAATATCTGTTTTATAACGGTTTCATAGGAGATGAATAATTTTTATATGTATCATCCCAGGGTAGTTAACTGATGCAATTCTATTTAATTTAGCGCATTCTTGAATGCCTGATGAAACCACCCTAATGCCAAATTGTTGTCTTCATTAGCCCTAGAGGACCGTCAGCTATCAAAGCTAAGACAGGGATACAACGGAGGAGAGGGAAAAGTAGAACAAGTACAGAATACAGTCTGATTCCAGTGAACCGGCCAATTTTGAAGAACAGGTAAATCCGCAGCGGCAAGAAGTTCAGGTCGAGTCCCACCACGAACAATGTAAAATAGAACAGCGTGCCTACAGTACTGCAGTGGCTACGTAAGATAATTGAAGAGAAAGGTTGACTATAACAGGAGAATGGTTTGCGCAGCTCTCACAGATGATAGTATACCTAACAGCTATCTTTTTCTTTCACAAATCAGATATATCAGGTCCTATTTCTGCTCTATGCTTAGTTAAGGGGATAGGGGCTCATTCTGCAAAACAGCAGTTTTTAAACACAATCCCTGATCAAAATAGAAAATAACATTTATTCGCTTCAAATAATTCACCTTATCTGTTCCTTTGATTAGGCAAGTCAGATATGGATCGTATAGTGCATGCACAGATTCATCCGGCACAGTATAGGTTTCGCTCGACATGAGGGTGGGTCCACTCAAATACTGGTATGTGGTAATTTCTCTGCTTAATGTCATAATTTCACAAGCTAAATTAATGGTTGATTCTCCCATACATGCTTTTAAAACATAATGTCGTTTGGTTTATCCATGCTTCATACTAACTTTGGCAACGTAAGCCGGAAAATCCCAGGTACACTGATACGTTGGAATGCGTTGTATCCAATCACATCTGCGAATTGTCAATTGACCGCTGACCAGTCCTAACGAGTTATCGCTAACTAGTATATTGTCCTTGGAGGTTGCTAGTAACTCTCCGAAAATGTAGATCATAATCATCACATACACTTTTATATATACAGACATGACATTTCATAGGTGTGTTCACATTTGAAAAGACAACAGACAGAAGTTATATGTAGGTGCAAGCCGCATTCGTGTACTTTTCTGGCCAAGTTTTCTCTTATCTTTCTCACCCTGTTTACATATAAGTAGATTTCTGTTTTAAACGGTTTGAGCTTGTATTTGGTTTGTAAAGAAATTAAATATGTTTGAATTGGTATAAATATGAAAGAAACTATTCTTCCTATCCATATGAGGCAGGTAAAATTATTAATAAAATGTTGCTTACTTTTGCGAACCTCTGTTTATGGCCATTACACTATGACCCAAATGTGTGGCATTGTGATTTCCATATTTATGATAGGGATTATAACCTATCATTGCATCCCAACATAGCTGCCCAAATATCTAAACTGGATTGGGAAACACGATACACTAGAACTTTCCGTGTTCCATGATATTGCCTTTTATTTTATTATATTTTCATGCAGCACAGTTTCCTCTACACTGTTTCCATGTTTGGTCAAAAAACCTTATGTGTGTATTTAACTTTGTCACTTACTTTTGCACCCATATCAAATAAGTTGTAGTTGCTATGACCTACGCTTTTTGCTAGACTGTTTATGCTAAAATGTTGGACCATTTACCCGCGAAGCAAAATAAAGATAACATGAAACAAAATCCTGTTGTTTCATGTTTAGCACATTTCTTACAAATTTCATCAATTATGAGCATGAAGCAAGATAAACTCTTCAATTTAGATTAATTTCGTCGATGGGAAGTACAGTTACAACACTGCTTTATGCGATTTCTCTCGCGTCTTTCCCTTGTCATTACCAATATTATTCTTGTATGAAAAAAGCGGTGAAAGATCATATGTTGTCCAACTCAAATGGAAGTAGCTCCACATAATTATGTTCACAAACTAAATTGCTTGTAATCGACAAATCACTTACCGTGGGAGATCTACCCAACCTTCTGTAAAATATAATGTGCACGATACATGAAAAAAGGAGAATCTTATTCGTCGAGTATGGCGCTCATACCCAAATGTTTGTCAACAAAAGTCTAGTAATATCTTTATGATATACAATTGTGATCTTTGAATGGAAAAATCGATATTCTAACTTCATTTGCTAACATATAAAACATCTGAACCTTGTCCAAGTGTATTACTGGAGGATAATCCTATTAAATATGTAAAAGTGGTGTTTAATCACTTGGCTGAAATTTGGATAGAGGTCAAGAATTCTGATAAGTGTAAACTTGCATGTTGAGAACTGTTACATTGAATAAGAGAAATAAGAGTAGCTCATTGGCATCGTCTTTGGAGCTTAAAGAGAATCTCTTGCCTTAGAGTTTTCTTTCCACCACAGATAGGTACATACATGCATATTTAAGAAAGAGATATTTCGCATCTTTACACGGACGGTTGCTGTAAAGAATGGACAACTGTAAGATGCCATGCTATCACTTGGTTCCTCATTAATGAGAAGTACTTATGTCAGGTGACCACAAACATGCATATTAGCTCTTCGGAGGCGAATATTAGAGATGATCATATTTTATAATCAATCTCGTGTCAGCAATGCTTGCATTTTTGTTCCGGATATGGAAAACATTTGTCTCATATATTCAACCATGGTTATTGCTCTTTTGACCTTCCTCTAAACTATATAAAATATAAAAAGGATTGTGGAAATGTCTGATACAGTCGTATGTATAGAGCAAAAAATATGCATTTGTCTTTCTGTTTCCAGGAAAATCAAAGAAAATAGACGGGACACCAGAACCTTAGAACAACAAAGGATGAATGAAATTTTGAAGAAAGATCTTCCGTAATTTTAAAACGGACTTTGCTTGATGCCTCAAATATCAAAAACGGTTGTCTCTAAACTTGTTTGCCACGCTAATATATTAAGCTCTATGTTTAGATGAAATGTCATAAAAATAAAATTTGTTGAACTGTTGATACTCCAACTCTGGATTAAAATTAATGTTTTTATAAGAACTTCACTGCCTAATTAAAATGACAATAAAATATATTTCATGCGTATTGTCCTAACGTTTTGTTTTCTTCAAGGAAATGTTTTTCGATGACAATTTTTCTGCCAAAATATTCCTGATGCTCACATGGACGCACACACATACAATGGGGTTTATATCCGGAAAATATTAAACACAAAACAATGAATGTATGCCTTCTTTGAAAGATAAATTTGCCATGTGATATTTCATTTTCAAAAATAAATGATCACAACGATTGAAAGAACATTTGAATTTCTTACCCCTTTTCTCCCGGCTGAACAATTTAATCGAAGTGAAAGTTAAAGGTACAAGTCAGAAAATCGGAGTCAAATATGTATTCTCTTACAATGGAAAAAGCAAAGTAGCTAAATTTATATTTTAGGGCCAGCTTGTTTTCAGAATTTTAAAATGTGGCCTCATCTTGTGGATCTTATCCAAACTGTGGCACATGATGCATCTTCTGGCAATGATACATACATGTGCCACGCTTGATCTCTCCACCTTTAACAATGGTAGAGTGGTGAGATGGAAATAATGCAACAAATCTGAAAAACTTATGTTTCACCTTAACATTAACAGGATTCCAAAGGTAGTACGCACAACACATCTAGTTATGGTACAATAATGTACCAAATGATTTCCTTTTATATTCAGTGGCATGCAAGCAATAACGAAGAATAAAATGTGTGACAAACATAACAATGGATGAATGAAAGAACAAGCAAACGAACAGACGTTTGGAAGGACGTACGGAAACACAAATACAATGTCAAACAGTATGATAATCATCTTGCGATGTATGATTATAAAGAATGATTTGTAAATCTGAGAAACTTTTCGGCCACACGTATTAAGGTCCGATGAAAGGGTATGCATTAATTAGTCGCTTTTGTGCATCTTAACTGGCCATAAAACTAAACGTATGTGCAATGCACACGATAAATCCAAACATTTGCTTACTTACTTGAGTTTAATTATAAGTACATACTCAGACATGTAGATGTTATAATTTCACAGTTAAACTCTTTTTTCTGTTTTTACCATTTGTATGTACATATAATAAAATGATTGTCTATAATTAAGAACGAGCCAATAACAGGATTGCCCAGTCACACAATACTAACCATGTACTTTGTGCGGGTGAATTGGTACATTCGTGGTACTAAAGTATGCAAACTGGGCAGATACAGTTATGCGTGCCTTGGATTTTATCACTTTCTGGAATTATATAAAAATGGCGTATGGCGTTCTTCATTTTAATCGTACGTTTGTTTTGAAGGTTCATTACAGAACTTACAATAAATAAACGAAATACAATAATTAGATGCATTACTTAATTTCGCCGATGCCTTCGCCTTTGATCTTGGAGTCATAAATAGCACCTTTACGAACTTATCTGCCACTGTCACATGATCAAAACAAGCATTCTGTTCTTCACTAGTCAGTATACCAAACTGAATACTGTATCTATATCTATCTACCTATCTGTCTATCTATCTATATATTCTTTATTTGTACTACCTATTTACTCCTACCGTGGTGTATCCTTGGCAAGGCACTTTACTACAATTGCCTCGGCACTAAATAACCGACTCGTGTGCCATAAATCATACAACCAAAACTAATTTACTGCACACTTTCAATAGTTATCCTGATCGAAATATCATCACTTACGAGATCATTTGCTCATATTTACAATTTAAAGTGTTTTATTTTGTGAAATAATTCACTTGTTGAAATAAATTATTTCGTTTCTTTCAGTGAACGGCATATTTAAATGATGTGTCATATATCAATAGCTTTTGCATACATTTGCAACTTAAGGATACACATTTCGGACCGTAAGTGTATACTTAGTCTAACATGTCATTATAACGAAACATATGCTCTCTTAAAGGTTTAAAGTGTTATAGATGGTATGAATATCCAGTTTTAGCGACATAGAGAGAATACACATTGTAAGCATTCAAGTTACCGACGTTTTCCAGTTCAATGAATATGCGATGTTGCATCTATATCATTGTATTATTTTGCTCTCAGAGATTAATAATAACCATATCTGCAAATATTTGGATTAATCACATGTGCATAATGTATCTCCCTTTGTCTCCATCCCTTCCCTTGTACCCCGAATCCCATCCCCAAAAATTGAAATTTGAAATACTCTTCTAATACAGTGTAAAACTGAGTTTTTATTGAGTTGTGGAAGATGTTCGAATATGGCTCAATATTTTAGGATTCTACACACAAAGTTAGTTAAAATACGCGTGTTTCACCTATTGCAGCCAAAGATCCGGATTGGTTCGGGCTTAGCAACGTCAACTTTCAAATAGGACTAGGTTACTTTTCAGTTCAGTTCTTTATTAATTCCTATCCAAATACTTCTTAATAGAGGACACACATGTTAGCATGGATAAATGTGCCACTGCTTACATATTACTCTCCATAATCAAAAGACCATCATTTATTCATCTTAAAACGTTACATACCTTTAGTTTTCTGATGATATTGTTCAGCTCCTTTACTCTGTTTTATGCTATTGTTCTCGTCTTTTAAGAGCAATTCCAGTGATATGATCAAGTGTTTAGTGTTTAGTTCAAAGTACGCATATTGTTTGCAAAAGTGGGTATTCTATAGACTCTTGTCGTACAAACATGTATAGGCTAATGGTAGCTTTTATTATTTTTCATATTTACTGCTACAGAATCATCGTCTCTTCCACTCTGTGCCTCAGAAATTGCTAAGAGAACAAAGAATTGTCATTGCATTTATTTGTGTGCATACGCTCCTTGCAAGTTATGTGACATTAATGAACAATATTGGTGATAAATTCAAACGTTTCACTTTCTGTGGTGAAACGATAGATCTGTACCGTCAAATATATGCGGAAAAGATATAGTTTTAATAATGTAAAATTGGACTCTTTAATCACGCATAAGATGTCTGATTGCGGCTATGAACATTGTACTGCAATTAAGCTCATGTACCACAGTTAATCGACCTATTTTATTACTGTGTGCATATATGACATCTGATAACAGCCTTTCAAATTATCGTCAGCTGTTAGAGATTATAGAGTATCTATACAAATATTGTTCGAGATAGGTAAAGTCATTGTTGTTGGAGACATGAGTGCTTGTTGTGTGAACAACTCGGGAATAAACTATTTAAAATGTGTTGAGTTCCACATATTCCTCTATGACAATCGTTGTGAACCAATCTATACACAATCACAATATCGCAAGCCGCAACATACCTTTAGCTTCTTTAAAACCATATCGGAGAATGTCAGTGTAGATAATGGTTCATTGAATCAAGCGGATGAGTATGAAATGTTGGCTGAATCCCAAATATCAACAACCTATTATAGTACGCGAAAGAAAACGATCGAAAGAATGTAACAATACGTGAGAGACCTCAATGTTTTAATATTACAGTTAGGGAGTCACTTTATTCTATGTAAGAGATATACCTGTCATACCAAGACGTAATGGAATAGTTCAGTTAATGGGGCTCACAAGCGTCAGCGCGGAGCAAGAAAAACATAAAAGGTCGATGGAAAACAGCGCGGATTTGAACATGAAATGTACACTGAGAACACGATATCTAAACGCACATTTCCTACGGTTCGTTCGAGGCCAGCGAAGAAAACATGAATCAATCATTTCACGATTTTAAAGACATTTCCGTGCAGTTGAATTGTTTTCAGTGTTCTACTATAACAGGATTGAATCCGGTTTGGGATTGGATTAAGAGAAGACGATGATAGCAATTTTGTGAATGAGATGTTTATTTATAATGTAATTGAACGGTTAATGAATCTGACGCCATACTCGTGCGCATATAGTCCAACAACGGATTAAACAGAATGATGCGCACCGAGTTCGACAACTGATATAAGGAAATGATATCGTTCCTAAATGTAACTAATAAGAACATGTAACTTCAACGAGTAATCAAACAAGAATTAACGTATGGAACTTATAAACAAATATGATTGATATATGGATCTATCACCATGGACGATCAATGTAGAGAATGTATAAACAGATATAAAATATGTATGATTCTATCAACAAGGGTATCAAAGTATAGGGTTTATACACAAATATGAACAATGTATGATTATATCACCAAAGGTGATCAATGTATATGATTTATACACAAATAAGAATTATGTATGTTTCATCCACAAGTATGATCTATGTAATATTGACTTTCGCTCATATAGCGATTGAATATTATTGATTTCACACATATAGTGATATTGACTAATACTAATTCAAAACTGGTACATATGTGTCTCGTGGTTTTCAGTTGACGATCAAGATGTATTTACAGTTTCAAAGCTCTCGTTAAATGGTCAAGGAGCCACCACACATGGCCCGTTCCTCCCAGTGGGCCGAAGGATCCCTCAAGAGTCTCTTTATTCCATACAGTCCCTCTGGTCCAGAAGCTTTTTTCCATCACTGCGAATAAACCGATAAAATCCTCCGAGCCAACGTCACCATCGACCCCAGCATACGGGCTGCACGAAACCTCACAGAGTTCTACGACTCCCCATCATAAAATAGCTCTACAGCTGAAGATTGCTGCCGTAAAGTGGGCATCGTCCTCACAAAACTCGTTGTATTGTAATTATACATCGAGAATGAACTCTTCTATAAGTATCCTGGCTGTGGTGAAAACGCACAGCCAGAGAACTCGAGGTAATAAGGTTTCTCACTGCACTCACTTTGCTCTAGCAGCATAGGATGAACCGAACTCAGTCTTTTCAAATAGCTGAAACAGGAAAAATAAACCACTCTCGGGTAGTGTTGTACGTGGCAAAGAAACCCGAGTCCGTTTTCGTTCACATGTATAATGTAGAAATATTCTACTACGCACAATTCCTAGACATCAACAAACTGTTTGAAAACGTTTTGCTATCAAGAACATACACTTTTCTCAACAATGAAGATATACATGTTCCAAACAAGAAAGGTTTCAAAAAAATGATTAAGTTGCATCATTGCTGCTTTTAAATGACAAGAAAATATAGGATATAATCTTGACCATGGCAGCTATACATTTGCTGCGTTAATAAACACAAGTAATATGACGGAATGGTCTGCTGCTGAAATATTGGACATGAAGTTGTAAGCCAGAGGTATTCTCTATTCGCCATAACAACTACGGGAATTGTTATATAGTTTAATGACATAACTTTGAATTTCTAAGCCACATCACTGAGCATAAATATTGAGGTGGATTTAGATACTACGAGGCAGCGATAATCAGAAGCTAAAATAAATATTGGATACTTTAATATGTTTGGCCGTCTGTGTGCTTGTAGAAATGTTACTTTATTTTGCATGTTGACATTTATTTCACGCATTCAAAGAAAAGTATACATTATGTATTGCAGCGGTTTTAGTCTAATATGATACACCAAGCCCTGTAGCCACACATATAATACAATAGTACACCAAGCCCTGTAGCCACAAAACTAGTCGGAATTTGCACATAAATATATACATTAGTGCGTCGTACATGATTTACTCAACCACCGCCACTATGTCTCTCCACCCTTCCAAGAAAAGGAGAAATGAAAATAAGAATGATTTATTTTCCAAGTTATTTACTTTGTCTTTTATATTTGGTTTCGAAGTCAATCAAATATGACTCAGTCTTGGAGGATTCTTCAGCCGATACTTACCAAAGTACGTTTCCTTTTGATGTCTTACAGCTGTTTCTGACTCATGAACGTCCCCTTTTGAAAGAGGATTAACCTTCTTTTCAGTTCATTTCTTTATTCACTCGTAACCAAGTGCTACACGGCTATAATGCTAGTTTTTACATAGTACTTACCATAGACATAAACCGTTGGATAATCATATAAATGTTCTAAATACATATGTTTTTTCTGATGTTATTGTTCTTTGCTGTTACTCGTCTTTTATGCTATTGTTATCCTTTGTAACAGTAACCCTGAGGAAAAGGATCACTTCTTTAGTGTGCAGTTCAAAGAACGAATATTTCTTATAAAGTGTAGAATTTAGTGAATAATATATTGGCACAAACATGTATAAGCTTATGGTATCTTCAATCCTTTCTCATAGAGCGCTAAATTTACTGCTTAGAAATGTAAGAGGCGTTGTATCTTCCACTCTGTTTCCCAGCGACTTGTTGAACATTGTTTAGTGAGCATAAGCTTCTTGCCTGTAAAGTGACATTTGTGAACTGTAATGATTATATTTCAAACGTTTTACTCGATGTGATGAAACGCATGATCCGTGCTCTCAGAATTGAAATGGGAAAGCTGGAGTTTCAGTCCTGTATAAATCTGCTCTAGCAACATGCATATAATGTATTGATTTTGGGAATGATAGGCGTATTGTAATGAAGCTTATATGCCATAGGTAACTACCTCCCGTGTGTGCATATATCGTCTAACAACAACCTACCAAGTTATCGTCAGCATTTAGAGATCACAGAGGATCAATCTAAATTTGTTTCGGAGTTGCGGAAAGTCATAATTGCTTATGACGTGAATGCTAGTCGTGTCAATAACTCAGAAATAACCTATTTACAAGCTGTTGAGTCAAAAACAATACCGAATGACAACTGGGTTCAAACAATTAATACATAATCACAATGTCGCAACCCCGCAACATATATTTGCCCTATTGAATCAATATACACTCACAGTGTTTCCCGTTAGAAACCATATTGAAGTATTTTACTGTAAATAACGGTAAATTTAATCAAGTGGATGCATGTAAAATATTTGGAAACTGTAGAAGAATGGCATTAAATTACTCTGGCGACTAGTTAAACGCTGCAAACCACAAAGGAATTGAAATTTCCACTCGTGATTGAGGATAACGGTACTATGTACCCTAACCCACAATTTGCTTCACAAGCATTTTTCCGGATTAATTTATGAACAAAAGTACCCCTAATTGGTCAAAAAGACGAACGCTTGGAACATTTTAAAGTACATCTCCTCAATATAATAACCCTCGATTCAGCAAGAAATCGATCTGAGCGAACTGAAATCTTCTGGAAACTCTAGAAAGAAACAAAATCATTAAGATTATCGTACAATTTCAGGTTTTATTGAGTAAACTTTGTGTATTTGAAGATTGCGATCCTAGAGAAGAGATTGCTGAGCCTTACATAAGTGCTAAAATTCGTAAAATATTAAGAGGAACTGACATTAAGAAAGCTGCTCATAGTATTTTAGAAGAGATTTGGAAAAAGATAGAGGAATTTACTTCATCTAGATCAGGTTGGAAGTTAGAAGCAATAAAATCTATACAGTTTCATACAATGAAGTATGTTCCATTAAGATGTAGTTCTTATGTAGATTTACGAAATGTGTAATTAACGTTAAGAATAATGATATTAAGTGTTTTATGTGGGCCGTACTGTCTGCTATTTATCCTGTAAATAGAAATGCAAGTGTATTATCAAGTTACCGTGCATTTTCATTAAAACTAAAATTTGAGAATATAAAGTTTCCCGTAGAAGAGAAACAGATTCCCAAATTTGAAACACTAAATGATATTAGCATAAATGTATTTGGTCTAGATGAAAAGGATAATGTTTATTCTAGACTTATCAGTAAAACTGCTTCGCAAAAGACGATAAATATATTGTTTTATAATGGGCATTATTGCTGGATTAAGAACTTTAATGGCCTAGTAGGAGGGAGGTACAATAAAACAAACGCTAGACAATATTTTTGTTACAGATGCCTACATGGATGTACTACAGAAGAAGTTCTTAAAATACATTTGGAATACTGTAAGGACGTTCAGGGAATAGAAATGCCTAATAAGGAAAATTCTGAACTAAAGTTTATAAATTTTAATCATCAATTGCAAGTTCCATTTGTTATTTATGGAGATTTTGAATCAGTGATAAAAACAGTAGTTACAGATATAAAGTGCGATCCTAATAAATCTTCTACAATTAAAACACAGGAGCATGTTCCGTGCGGCGTCTCGTATAAAGTAGAGTGTTCGGCAGATGAACAATATTCTAAAGATATAAAAGTATATCGAATAGAAGATCCAGCGAGCTGGCTAATAAGTAATTTGTTAATAGAGGCTGAAGAAGCTATGAAAATAATGGATCATGTTAGACAAATAATAATTACGAAAGAAGAAAATGACAATTTTAAAAATGAGCTGAATTGTCACATTTGCGAAGACATATTAGGAGATGATCGAGTAAGGGATCATTGCCATATTACAGGTAAGTATCGAGGAGCTGCTCATGATAATTGCAATTTACATTTTAAATATCCTAAATTTATTCCTGTAGTATTTCATAATCTACTAGGATATGACGGTCATATTATTACAAAGGTATTTGCATTAGATCCTTGCTGGTACTTTTCATCTACAGGATTAAGCTGGGAAGCAGCTTTAAAGTTAAGTAAAATAAAACTAGAACTATTAACTAATCCGGATATGTTCTGCTTTTTTGAGAAAGGAATAAGAGGAGGAATTTCAGCAATAACAAAGAAATATGCTATTCCAAATAATAAGTATATAAAAAACTATGATAATACAAAAGAGGATAGTTCAATACTGTATATTAGTCTAATAATCTTTATGAATGGGCAATGTCACAGTCACTTCCATATGCAGGTTTTAAATGGATAAATACGTACCAATTTTTAACTGAAATTGATAAAAAGATACCTGAAGATGTAGGTTATTTCGCAGAGGTAGATTTATAGTATCCAGGTAATTTACATAAACTTCATAATGATTATCCATTTTGAGCAGAGAGTATGTTAATTATGGATAATATGTTATCAGAAGAGCAACAAAAGGTAAAAGATAAATTTAACATTAGTAAGAATACAGTTGAAAAGCTGGTACCAAATTTACGTGATAAAAAGAAGTATGTAATTCATGTTTCAGCGTTAAAGCAGGCTCTTAATCATGGACTAATACTAATAAATGTTCATAGAGTATTAAAGTTTAAGCAAAAACCATGGTTAAAAAGTTATATTGACTTTAATACGAGTAAACGAGCTGCTGCAATAACAAATTTTTGAAAAAGATTTCTTTAAGTTAATGAACAATAGTGTCTTTGGTAAAACTATGGAAAACATTAGAAAGAGAGTAGATATTGAGATAATAAATAATGTTGAAAGAAGGAATAAAGTTTTATCGGATGATAAATTTGTTAGTATGAGGATCTTTGATGAGAATTTAGTTGCAGTACAAAAGAGAAAGACAAATTTGAAATTAAATAAGCCTGTATATGTAGGAGCTGCAATTCTTGATTTATCTAAGACGTTAATGTACAATTTTCATTATGATTTTATTAAGAAGAATTTTCCAAGAGCTGAATTGCTGTTTACTGATACAGATAGTTTATGCTATAATTTTCCAGGAGAAAATTATATTTACCAGAAATTGTATGATAATAGAGAGCTAATGGACCTATCAGATTATCCTGAAGAATCAGGTTTCAATTGTAAGGATAATAAGAAAGTAATAGGTAAGTTCAAAGACGAAACAAATTTTATACCGATAAAAGAATTTGTACGATTAAGATCTAAAATTTATAGCATTAAGCTCGAACGATATGCCACTGTCCAGAAGTGGAGAAAGGCTGACTGATGGCTCCATTGCGGCGCTTTAATAAAGGGTAACGCTCTGGATGTATATTCGCGTCTTCCCTCGAATGATGCGCTAAATTATGCCACTCTCAGAAAGTCACTTCTTAAGAGATTCGAGCTACCTGAGCAAAGGTTTCGGATAAAGTTTAAATATAGTAAACCTGAGAGAGAGGAATATTCACCCAGTTCGTCAGTAGAACCGGTAATTATCTACAACGATATGTTAAATGTGGTAAGATGTAAAATATTCGAGGGTCTGACAGACTGTTTACTCAGGGACTAAGTGTTGACCACTTGTGAGAAGGAGCTGTACATATTTCTGAGGGAAAAATCCTTCGCAAATATCTTTGACATAGCTACACAAGCAGACTATTTCACCGAAGCTCGGGGAGGTACGCAGAATGTAGTATCAAAAGACAGTAACTCGGGGAATCAGTCCAAAGACCAGAGACCAAAAGAACACGAGAAAAATGGTCCTAAAACAGGTGGAATTTTTCAGTCTAGAAAAGGCACTAATCGTAAGGATAAACATTACTACACATGTAAGGATTGGGGCCATATCTCGCCCGATTGTCCGAAAGGAAAAGAATTTGTCTAAAGAGGACCGGTTGCTATTGAAAGCAGGGGGTCGTTAGGAGGTGACAAGCGCGATTGGTAGGGATGCTATCCAGTCGATCGGCACTTGTCTTTTTCCCGTGGCAAAGGCACCGACAGCTAGTGGTACCGCCAAGGGGCAAGAAGTTACGGTCTTACGGGACACCGGGTGTATTGGCGTCCTGATAAAGCGGAGTCTCGTTAGGGATGACTGTATGCTTCTGTGCATGTTGTTAGATCAAACGATTGATGGCGTTCCCGTAGCGAGAATAAAAGTCGAGCCGCCTTTCCTGAGCGGAACAGTCGAAGAGCTGTGTATGGAAAATTCCATACACGACTTAACAATTGCAAATGTTGAGGGCTCTAGACTCCCACCTATGTCCTATTTTCGGCTTACCATTATACAAGCGGTCACAACTAGGTCACAGGCGCTGACGGGGAAACAGCCGCTGTGAAGTTCTGGAAGCCGTGACGGATATGTCGGGCGATGAATTTATACGCGAACAAGGACATGACGCGTCCTAGTGCGTGACCGCGGAGAAGACTGTGTCCGGTGCCGAGAAACAATGTAAAGGCGGGTGAAGATCTAGATTCTTACGCAGGAAAGGATTAATGTAGAAGGAATTTACCACGTCGGTTGGTGAAAAATTCATCCAACTGGTTGTGCCCCGGAAATTCAGGTCCCGTGTAATTGAATGTCACATGAATCCAGTATGACGGATCACTTATGCATAAAAAACCGATAGGGTGTTGGCCGAATTTTATTGGCATGCCGTAAATAGCAACGTAGCACGATAATTTAGATCATGCGATGCTTGCCAGAAGAAGGATAACTCGAGTAAGATTAGGTTATATGCCTTTAATATATATCCCATTCAAAAGGGTGGCCTTCGATATAGCGGTACTCTTATATCCTATTACAGACCGGAAAAACCGGTATGTCCTCACTATAGTTGATTATTCAACTAGATACACAGAAGCCATAGCATTATGATCTATTGAAACCGAACGTGTCACCGAGACACTTGTTGACATGGTCAGCAGGGTAGGAGTGCCTTAGGAGGTTCTCACGGACTGTGGGGCTCAATCTAGTTCGGAACTTATGGAGGAAATTAGTAGGTTGCTATCGATAAAACAGATACTTACAATACTGTATCACCCCATGCGTAATGGCTTAGTCGAGAACTCTAATGGGATGTTAAATTAGATGCCATGTCAGATGTGCGCTTAGAGACCGCAAGACTGGGACCGATATTTCAACGCGATTTTGTTCGTCTATCGCGAGGTGCCGCACGAAAGTTTGGGATTTTCGCAGTTTCAATTCTACGGTAGGATAATTTGGGGTCCTTTACGGATTCTACACGAACTATGGTCGGGTGATTTCGGGGACAAAGAAGTAAAAACGACCTGCCAAAACGTTGTCGACTTACGCAAAAGATTAGAGAGTACATGTCGATTCCACCCGGCTTCAACCTGATACACACAGCGCATACAGTTTCTCTTTGTTCTTTAGCGTGCACAGTTACTTCGGTACAAAGGGTTTTGTGCCATTTTCTTATATATTAATTTCTTTTCTAATGGTGATAAATCACATTCTCCTAGGATTCATGTTTCTCGTGCTAATGGGCAGTGTTTAAAATAGTCTTGTGGTTGTGTTGGTATCTTTAAATCTTCTTTCTACTATCAAAATTTCCGTCATCTTTTCAAGACAGTGGACCATGCTTTATGACTTGATTCGATGTTTAGTTGCCTATTTTAATTTCTAACATCATAAATTGGCTCATGATCATTCATGCGAATGGGCACATGACCATTCATGCACATTGTAAATATCTGGGTACTTAATACATTATATTAACCTTTTTGTATCCTATACCTGTTATCTTTAGTTCTACTTTGAGTATTGATGTAATACTCATGATTTGTTTAGTGTATTTATTTGGTATTATGCAAATACCTCTCCTAATTCCTGATTGTATCATTAGGAACATATTATAGTATGTAGGTAATGTGAATTATATTTACCTGTTTATTTGTTTTTTAAACTGGCATCATGAGGTAGCATTGTAATAATATGATATATTGTTTGTATTTATTCATGCACACGTTCACACATTCTTCAGATGTATACAATATCAACTTATCATTCTTGAGGACGAAGTTTATGTCAACTGTTTCATGGCATACTATGTACACTAGTAATCATCATCTGTTACGTCTGACCCTCTGAGATTGGAATACAATTTATCGATTAGTGGTAATTTAGTTTTATAAACATTTGAAACTTACCCAGATACCGAGATGGGTAAATATATTTATTTCCAAATATTTCGGTCCCATTCATTTAGTGCTTTCAATGAATTAGTCATCATTTACACTTTTTGAAAGTTGTTTTAACGACTCGTCTATGAACTAGAATTAGCTCAAAATCTGATGGACCTCTTTACAAGACCATCTTTTAAAATAAATCGACTGTAAAATTCTTACTTAACGAAATGTAGTTTTCATTATTATTGTCGTTTCTTCTTCGGGATCATTTTCATCAATGTCTTGATAAATAGACCAGAATCACAGCCTGATAAATAGACCAGAATCACAGCCTGATAAATAGACCAGAATCACAGCCTGATAAATAGACAAGAATCACAGCCTGATAAATAGACCAGAATCACAGCCTGATAAATAGACCAGAATCACAGCCTGATAAATAGACCAGAATCACAGCCTGACAAATAGACCAGAATCACAGCCAGAATCACAGCCTGATAAATAGACCAGAATCACAGCCTGACAAATAGACAAGAATCACAGCCTGATAAATAGACCAGAATCACTGCCTGATAAATAGACCAGAATCACAGCCTGATAAACAGTGGACAAGAGTGGTATATAATTTAACTAGCACTCATATGTTTCAACATATTTTATTGTCACAGTATAACGGAATGGGATTGAGCGCACGTTCTAACAACTTAAATTAGCCCTCTCCCTACATGATACAAGTATTACAACATACGACAACAGTGACTAACAATGAAAAATTATTGGAGAGAGAGAGAGAGAGAATTGAGGGTGGGGCAAAATGACAGAATTTGCGATTTGAATAAGTTATTGAAATCGTCTGGTATCAGTTATATATTTGCATACATATCGTAGAATTATACAGTTTTCATTTGCATAACCCTTTCCCCAAAGCTAACAACTTGATATGGCACTGAGAGTAATTTTCTCACGAACTCGGTCCGTTGCTGACTATACTTGGGACAGAGCATGAAGAAATGCATGGTGGTTTCTATCCCACCACTGGAACAAAAAGGGGTGTCAGCAAGTTGAACGTCATAAAGATCAGCCTTTAATGAGCTTACATTATGTCACAATCTAGTATGGATATTATCTAGGGCTTGATAACTAAAAATAGTCATTTTAATGGATTCGATATTTGGAGATAAACACTTTTTCAAAGCACCGTAAGACATGCTACATAGGGTATCCTGTTCAAGATTGTTCCACAAGGCCCTGAAATTGCAAGTGACTCTGTTATTTGAACGTCGAAGGTTATAGTCTGTTTGTTCGAACACAGGTGGAGAAGAATTCAATGAGATAGTCACGAGTTTGCCTCGTTTTAACGTTATATAGTGTTACTAATTTTTGTCTCTTTCGTCTAGAGTGCAGACTTTTCCACCCAGTTTCAAAATAGAGAGATTGTCTATTAGTGTATTTTGGAAGTCCTATAATTATTCTTCCAGCTTCAAACTGAAGGTTTTCAAGTTTTTCTGAATCTATCAACGAACATCCATCCCAGACTACACTGGCATATTCCAAGATGGGCCTGATATAAGTTATATATAGTTTTGATAACATTTGCTTGCTAAGTTTGTATTTTAATTTTCTAAGATTGGATATTCAAGATGATGCTGTTTTTAAAATTATATAATTGTGACAAGTCCATTTCATATTTGATGAAAATAGTACTCCAAGCTGACGATTAGAATCCACATACTTAAGATCAGTATTTTCACAAACAAGTTCCGGAATATTTGTTTCTTTCTTGTACGTGAAATACATAGCCACTGTTTAAACTGGATTAAACTTTTAGAGCCATTGATGAATAATAAAGAGATGAATCTTCTGCAAAGAGACGGTTGAGAGAGTTCATACCATAGGCAATATCGTTTACGTAGATTAGAAACAAGCACTCATTATGTGCATGACATTTGTACGTACTAGTTAAATGGTATTATAGAAACCACGACACGAAAGAATCCTGCATAATCCTTATACTGAACGATAAGACTAATTTTAATCTTTCAAGTCATTTGGTAATTATCTCTATACAATTCTTCTCAGTGGATAGTATCTAAGTATAATATAACCCTACTATTCTACCAAATGACTAATTTATATCTTGACTTATTGCCTGGTTAAATTTTATGCGTAGCGTTTTATATAGCCTATCAATTACTTTTTGCATTTAATTTCTATTTATGACGTTTAAAGCCTTTGCTCTGTGATACCATATCCCAGAAAGACTGGCCATTCTCCTGTTAACAACTGTTAGTGTAATAGCGTAATATAATTTGACTTTTGCAGAACCCAAATCTCTAATTGGCCTGTTGAAACCCGTGATAATTAAACTGGTATTACGTTAAAAATGTTTTTCCGCAATATTATAGCGTTCTTGTCAAAATTTATCATTATCTACTAGCAAATATCTTATCAGAAAAACACAGTTTTATTCTTATCTACAATTATATTGCAATTCTAAACTCTTATCTACATATCGTTTCAAAAGAATAATTTCATCACACAAAGGTCACAATCTATGTGCTTGAAAGTGATTAGTTGTGCATTTTTTTAAATTTTGTTTTGTGGGTGGTCTTGGTATTTTGAAGTGACCAATTTTATATCTTCTATTTAATTTAGCGACACAATATTTTCAGCTGCTTTCCAACTGTTATAATATTATATTTTGTTCCATTTGACCAGCATATACTTTTTACCGTCCATTTTATTTGCCTTTAAAATCTCATAAACCCTGTTCAAGCCATCTTCCTTGTCTTACACCCACAACTCCTCTTTTACAATATGACTTCAAAATTCTGTCCCTTTTAGACATACAGTTTATATGCAACTGGGCCACTTAACACCGGCTATCTGATTGTGAACATTTCCACCGTAAAATTAGGTATGTATATGTTGATGCTCTAAATGCGTCGTTTGTCAGATAGCCATATAAATTGATCCATACTTTAGATATGTTTTCTTTCTTGCTTGACTCGACGAGTGTCATATGTATTGTCCTACGACAGGTGTTATTATAGTTGAGGCAATACATCTATCCATTCTTTTCTAGTCTCGCTTTAAGTGAAATATTTCCAGAATCTGGTTTTCCAGTTTTGATCAAATCATTTTACTACAGTAAGTTTCTAATCAGAGTAAGGTGTAGGTAGATTGTTGAGTAAAACATTCCTTCAAATCACTGCACTTTTATCTTTTAATCTTGTTTGATGTGCTTCCATATCTGACTGATATTAGAATATGATTTTATGATTATAATATAGACATAAAATATATTGTTTCTCTGTGATTTGTGTTAACCTTATTATCTCAATTTAAATCAGATGAATATTGCAATCAATTCTAAAGATTATGAACTAATTGGTCTGCAAATTTCATAATTTCAATAGTAAAAGTAATGTTTATCTATTTTCTAGTTGTAACAGTATATACTTTGAAAATAGTTCAGAAAATAACATAAGACATAAAGGAAACATAAATTTACTCATCTGGAGCGTAAACAACTCCAGTGTTTCAAAACGACAGGAAATTAAAATCGCTTCAATAAGGTCAACCTAAAGATCAGTGGTAATAACGATCCAAATAAAAACAAACAAAAACTAGATCATACGAAAAGGTTATTTATTATATTTATAATAAATGTCTACCTAAAATCTTTTGCAGCTGTCTTCCAAGTAAAAGTGGACAACTAAATACATTTTTAAAATCTCTTCATAGTATTCCGACTAAAAACAGACATAACCATTAAAAGTGACATTTAAAACAAAAATAGTAGAGGTATGTATAAGAACTGCATTTGACAGACTCAACAAAAGATGATTTTCAAGATTGGAGTAAACATTAAATCACGTATTAGTTCGAGGGAAATCATAAGACAGTAAATTATTAAACAGAAGAGCATATATTGTACATGGAAGATCAGAAATTCTGTTAGTAATATCTTAAGGCAAATTGTCAGATAGTAAATATTCATTGCACGTTGTTTATACCTTTAGAACGCTCGTTTTACAAAGTTTGCAAAATGCATATATAACAATATAAAACTACCATTTACGACATTTACGACAAAATCAATAAACAGAGGTCATTATTCAGTACACTCCACTCGGAATTCAATACATGTACGCACGATTATTGGTTTTTCACAGGAACATATTTTACAAAGAAAAATATTTATACCTACACATTTAATGCACCGAAAAATAATCTCAAAGGTGCGTAATCATAATGAAAACTGTATAGTATCCAGTATAGATAAGTTACAATACAAGTTAAGCTTATTAAATGTACATTAATTCCACAATGATTTTAGACAGCACAACGCTAGATAGATAGGCAAACAACATGGAAAATGTAGAAAACAGACCGGTAATTCAGAATTGATTAGTTACAGCAATATATCACCTAGTTCCAAGTTGTGATTATATTAATAACATACAAAATACAATTAAACACACACACACACACACACACACACATATATATATATATATATATATATATATATATATATATATATATATATATATATATATATATATATATACACATATTGTTTTTCTGAGAAAATTTAAAATTAGAGCCCCAAAAGGCTTCATGATTTTTTCATAATTTGAGAAATACATTTTAAGTTCGTTTTACAGATTCCATGCTTACAGCACAATTCATCAACTTTTTTTAACTTTTACACAATTAATATACAACATGAAAAGGATGTATGCATGCCATTGTTTATACCCTAAAACTGTCTTAATTTTATAATACCATCCTTTGGTTTTCATACTTTTTATTTTAGACATTTGCTGTCCGATTTGATTTAAATTTATGATGTATCGTTAGACGAAAATAATAATAAAAAGACTTTAAAATTTATGTCACGAATGGAATAAGGTTTGAATATTAAAACAAAATCTCGCTGTAAATAACAATTTCATAAATTCAGTTAGTTTAATCTTGTACAATAATCTAAGCAGCGTCGTTAGATTTACAGTGGGGGCCAATACTATGTTATATTATGGAGATTCAAACATAAATATACGTCAATACTTAAAATCTAAAAGTAATCTAAATTGACTTCCACATTCGAATAATGTTCATCATTTTTTAATAGAGCATGTATATAGAGAATATATACTTTTTTAGTATATATAAGGAAAAATTTCACGAGTGAAGAAGGAAACATTGAATTGTCACGAGTGGCGAAACCTCGAGTGACGATACAAAATGTTTCCACTTCAAGAGTAAAATATTTCCTCATATCTACTCAAACAAAGGTAGATTTTCTTTTTATTATATTTTCTTTAAAAGTCCAAATCATCGATTTGCAAGGATTTATTTTCTTCTCCAGTCTGTGCTAATGCGATTAACGGCTGCATTACTACATCAATAAAAAGAAGTTCCGAAATTGACAACATTTTTAGGACAGCAAGGTTTTACAGATCTAGCTTGTACAAATAATGCTTAATGTATTTTGTCAAATTAATGACTGTTTTCAAACGAAAATGAATTTTTTTTATTTTGTTTAACGCATTTCTTGCGCGGATTGATACAGTAAACATTGTTGAGGTGGGTAATGTAGATACATCACAGGGCGGTAACATACGGCAGATTTCGAAGCATAACATCTTTAAACAAAGATTTTAATGGTTGCGAGTGTACTTGTATGGATTTCGATTCTTTATTTCGTTCATTTCTGCATTCAAACGTGAATTGTTTGGTCTTGGCAAGCTTACAGTCTAGTTCGGTAACAGACGCTGCACCCAAATTTCGATTGCCGCTTAATTTCGGTTTGCAATCAACACTCATCAATGCCCGATTTCTCCATCGTTTTCAGATATGATTATGCTTGTGTTGAGAGTTAGATTCGCTATTTAAACAATTTCATTACTATATTCAACCAAGTGTTTTTCATAAAAATGTGTCCGTTTGTCGTAGAATGTAAAAGGCATATGATACTGTATGGGTGACAGAATATCAAATAGCAATAGTTTATTCAAGTTCAGTCACTAATAACTTGCAGGATTCATGTGGAAAACTAATTAGAAAAAGTTAATTCTTGAATCTGACTTTTTGTTGTTGGGAGTACTTGCTAATCATTTCTTTATGAAGCCTGCTTATTGATTCAATAAATGTGTACTAGAGTGTCTACAGTCTTGACATACGATCTGTTCATCCTGATGGAGAGAGAGAGAGATAGAGAGAGAGAGAGAGAGAGAGAGAGAGAGAGGAGCAGAAGAAAAGCAAATAAATAGGCCTAAACATGGAAATACAGATTTGAAAAACATACATAAGTGCAAATATATTTCCTAAATGAGAAAACAAGAAAGTAGTATCACCACTGTGGCGATATAATTTTCTCCCACTGATATATTTCAATATCTCATTACAAAATATATAATAAAATTCAATATTGTTCTGCTTTACTGAGTTCATTTCTATGCGAAAGTGATATACAGATAATTGGGTACTCTAAGATGTTAAGCCCCAGTATATATTATGCGAAGTGTTCTATTATTCCCCTCATTATTCCATCATTGTGGAACGTGTCCTTCTTTTGCAAACTTCATCAGTATTTTTGCCTCAATTGGTGAAAATCCAAACTCCTCTATCAAAAGATTTTCATTCAAATCAAATAACATAGCACCATCCACTAATTCTTCTGCAAAGCGTGCTACATGTTTTCCAAGGCGAAGTTTGTCTGACATCCATCTCCCGAGTTCACCCACTTTAAGTCTCTTCACGTTCATAGTTCCGTCTTCTCTCTGTTGGTGGTTTGATGGTTGTATCTGAGACTGCCTATCCATAGCAGTGTGTTCTTCATCCAATGATACAGACAACCTCTGAGGATGGGAGGCTGTGTGACATGACAACGGAGGTACTTCCGCTCGGACTATTTT
This sequence comes from Margaritifera margaritifera, assembly GCA_029931535.1. Lineage (NCBI taxonomy): Eukaryota > Metazoa > Mollusca > Bivalvia > Unionida > Margaritiferidae > Margaritifera > Margaritifera margaritifera. The sequence continues at coordinate 5,557,284 of JAQPZY010001665.1, read as the reverse complement.
TATATTTTCATAGAGATCTCTGAGAGGGGTGGTAATTGTTCTCCCCTTAGTAAGCTCTGACATGGAACATTCGGATTGGCGTCGTGGTATTGGAGGACTGAACTCAGCAACTTTTTCACTCGTCACTTCTTCATCATGTTTTTCTCGTGCCAAGTGGAGTTTAGATGCGACTATGTTTAGCTTTTTTTTAAGCCTTATTTTGGGGGGATTAGCACTCGAACCAGCCTTTTTCAGCTGGACCAATCCTTTATTAAACATGTCAGTTAGTTCGCCCACCAAATTTGAGACGGACAAATGAGATTGTCTTTGATGCTTTTTCTGCTCGGCTTTATATGAATAGCTTGTATTTCTGATTGCCTTGTCTTTTGTGGTTGCCAGAGGACCGGTAACAACGGGTTTGTAGGGATCATCGTCGTCACCGCTTGCAGTCCCCGATTGAGAGGACCTGATCTTTTCCATGAGCTCTCCAACGTTAGTATACGTTTCGGGTTGGAAATTTTCATAAATGGGGACATCGGCTTCCATTTTAGTAGAAACTAGCCTGCATATGCTGTCTGGTTTATATCTTGCGATTTCTGGAAACAATATATATATATATATATATATATATATATATATATATATATATATATATATATATATATATATAATGTACTGACACTAAATGGAAAGAAACCCAACATCTGAATCTAAATATCGTCTACCGCAGGGAACAAGTATAAACGTAAACAAAGAACACACAAGAAGAGTGATTAGCGTAGACTGGAAGTATTTATGTTTTATCAAAGAGAAGCAAAAGAATCTAAATTGCTGAAAAGGTCGAAACAAAAGAAAACTAGCAGAATAAGAGAATAATTTACGAAATGTCTACAAAGTAACCTAGCATCTATGTAAAAGGTGAACAAGATCGGATGCATATTAGAAGCAGTACATCGTTGATATACCACGAGGCTTGTCGCGTTTCATTTTAATGAAAACGTTATGCAACGAGTGTTATGCCAAAGATACAGCGTACTGCAACATGGAAGGGGTCTCATGGCAGAGTGAATCAAACAACACTTGCGAGAGTCTTGCTTGAGGTTGATGCTTACCTTATGTACAAGGAGCTCAAGACAACAGTCGTTGTCAACTGAAGGGTTCTTAACCGCGCAAATACCGAAAATAATTTTCCTCTAATCAACTAACAGCCACACATTTACGAGACTCAAATTTCACACCTTAATTTTTTTTCTTGCTTTACATTTCTATGACCCGTCAATAAGCCTTTATACGCCCCAGAAACAAAACACGAAAACACCTAATGCAAATAGTTATTCCTATCTCAAATTACTAAACACTCATACGTGAAAATATTCCGACAACTCTTTATGTTAAAAGATTATAGAGAGTCCATTTTACGAAGATAATACATGCTACCATAAAGTCTTGTGAATACTGTACATCATGACGTCTGCAATTAGTAATTGGCCGATAAAGTCTTGTGAATACTGTACATCATGACATCTGCAATTAGTAATTGGCCGATTATTCGGTTTAAGAAATATCTTCCCAACACCGACTCCCCATAATCAACAAATACTGACTAAAATTTATCAAAGTTATAAAAAGAGATGCAAAATACAAATAGCAGGTACACTAGTGTAACAGTACATATTATACAAATGTTTTATCAAATACCGGTACACATACTTACATTTCCAATCGAGTTAAGATTGATTACAAGAAATTATGTATTTACTGAGGGAGAAAACTCTACATATCACTGCAGTGCATATGCACTAAAAACAAATGCAGTGCTGCAGCTTTTACCTATTTTCTTTGAAACATCTAACATGCTTCTTTTTATAAGATTTCAATTGTATCCATTTTGATCAAATGAATAAAAGAGAAAATTGAGATTCAAACATGTAAGTAGGTATTTCAAACAGCAAAGTAGGTTTGAGAGAAGAAAATCAAAAACACTGTATGGTTAGCGTTCCAAACAGTGATAGCATGAATATTTTGTATCGATAGATCACCTGCGAGTTGGCGAATTTAATGGGGAATGGTTCAAACGAAATGGTGAGCAAACAGAAAATATTTCAATTTATTTATTTTTAATCCCAGCTCTTCTTTTTTCATTCACTTATTTTTTCTACTGACCATAAGTTTCGTTTTTTATTCTCTCTGTCTCTTTTTGGATAGATTGTCTGTCAGCTTTACCAATATATATATATATATATATATATATATATATATATATATATATATATATATATACAGAGAGAGAGAGAGAGTTTTAGATCATTGAAACAGTTTTAAACATTTTGCTACAGTTGTATAGTTTTTTTTGTTGTTGTTTCATTGTCTACTGTTTTTGAAACACACACACACACACACACACACACACACACACACACATATATATATATATATATATATATATATATATATATATATATATATATATATATATATATATATATATATATATTACAGTATTGCACCCGATCATCCATAGGTTTTTGCAACTTTGTATCATTGGTATCGTGTAACAGTGTAGATAAACCCATGGAATGTGTACACATACCATAATAACGGCTCAGTATAAACCCGTGGAATGTGTACACATACCATTATACCGACACATACCATTATAACCATTCAGTATAAACCCATGGAATCTGTACACATATCATTATAACGATTCAGTATAAACCCATGGAACGTGTACACATACCATTATAACGATTCAGTATAAACCCATGGAATGTGTACACATACCATTATAACGATTCAGTATAAACCCATGGAATGTGTACACATACCATTATAACGATTCAGTATAAACCAGTGGAATGTGTACACATACCATTATAACGATTCAGTATAAACCAGTGGAATGTGTCCACATACCATTATACCGATTGAGTATAAACCCTTGGAATGTGTACACATACCATTATAACAATTCAATAAACCCATGGAATGTGTACACATACCATTATAACGATTCAGTATAAACCCGTGGAATGTGATCACATACCATTATAACAATTCAGTATATTGTAGGTTACTAGGTATACATTTCAGTTGAAGGTTTTTGATTCAGCTGAAAGTATTTGTTCGAGAGAGAGAGAGAGAGAGAGAGAGAGAGAGACAGAGAGCAGGAACAGGAAAAACATCTTGTCACCACCTTCCTTTGTAATGTAAATACATTCATATCTTTGTTATTTGTGGTGGAAATTATATCTGGGATGAAAAAATAGAAGCAAAAATTACTACACCACTACGGATTACGTTCTTTGATTTATTTGTTTTAATTAAAATATTCCCAATATATCCTCGTTGGATACAATCTTTAAGGAAAGACTCCTTGATCAGTATATACAGACATGTGAATCATCCATTACTAACTCGACAAAGGCTGATACATATAGAATTTAAAAAAACAGAATTAAGATTAGAACATTTTTTATTAAAAGACTTATCAAAAAATACTAGGCAAATATAATAAAATTTCGAACATGTAATCATTGTTTACCTAGAGAAGGGAAGATGGGTGCAAAACTTCATGGGTGATGAATTTATTTATCTCCGTGAATGCAGCTATTTCAGAGAACAAAGAAAGCAACTACTACCCAAACATTTATATATCAGACCAGTGCATCAAAGTTTAAAGAATTATTGAGTTCTGAGAAAGTTGGCGTTTTAAGAAAGCTTCCTAAAATTATTGATATTTTTTATCAAAAGTTTCATTAATATCTAATCATCTTTACTCGAATGTGTATGTTGTTCTTTCCATTTTGTTTCAGGAAGAGAAAAGTACCATAGGTTCATCATTGTAAAGTAATGAGTTTACTACAGATTAAATTGTGCTCAATTTATCGTAATTTATATCCTTTTCTTCAATTATATTAACATCCGCGTATTTATGTTTGTATTTGTTCGTATTCCATTGGAGTATTGTTTGTGATATTGATGTCAATCTGAATTAAATTGCCTCTAGTGTGAAAATATTATATCGTCCATGGCTGATGTACTCATATGCAAAAAGATATACTAATATTTTAGCTCATATGTTGCTTATTGCAAACTGAGTGTAATAAGGAATGTGTCATTGTCATTGTCTTTGAAATACAATTTCCTTGCAAATGCATAGATAACTAGGTGATGTCAAGCAGTGTAGTGGTATAATTCTCATAACTTGTATCCAGACTCGTTCGTCTTATTCACAGATAATATGCCCCTTTCTAGATATGTTTTATTTTGTGTTAGTTTGCTCCTCTTCTTTAATTTATACATCTTCATTATTCTCGGTAGCTTGTCTATTCTGTGCGAAAATGTAAATATTTACCGTTCTACGCATGTCACTCTTGTGTGTGAGTGTCTCTCTCTCTTTGTATGATTTTTATTGTCCCATGAAGAAGGCTTTTATTTTGGTCGAAACGTAAAGAAACATCATTATTTTTCAAGCTCCGTTTTTCAACTGTTGGTTAATCACTTACAGACAGAGAGAAAGACACACACACACACACACACACACACACACACACACACACACACACACACACATATATATATATATATATATATATATATATATATATATATATATATATATATATATATATATAATAATAATAATAATAATAATAATAATAATAATAATTATAGGTTACTGCATTTGTATGGGAAAATATGAACGAGTTTTCTGAGTTATACTGCACGACGTCAGGAGTGCAGTATAGCTCAGAAAAAACGAGTTCATATTTTCCCATACAAATGCAGTAACCTTTTTATTATATACTCATTTTGCTTTTCTACCTAAGGCTAAATAAAAAATAGAACACACTACAAGAAACAAAGTAACTGAATTTCTGCTATATTCTGAAGTAAATACACAACCGAAGTTAAACCAATACACAGTAACAGTATTCATGCGCACATGGGTCCGCCCAGTGACCTTTGAACTTGGTAGAGTACGGCGCGCTCTGTGATTTGTTTCAAAAAGAAATCTCATTTTGGTCTACTTAAAATTGAAATTTTGAGTCATATTGTGAATGACTGCGCCTTGGAACAACTTTCCCAGTTGATCTGGAATGAAGGGATTTTGTTTTTCTGTCGATTCAACTAAATTCTGCTCTTTTAGTTTTTAGCTTTTTCTATTACGTACGATATACATGTAGCTAGAGGGACTGGCCTCGACAGCAAGCTAGCTTACACATGTGTTACTGTCCTGTCATTGATAGTTTGGAATCATAATGTGGACAAAATATGAAATTCTTTTAAGTGAAATTCTCAAGAAGATGCAGGATTAAATATTTTTGTTATGGAATATCAAATTCATTTCGTTTTGGAGTGCAGTAAATTCTCCTTTGGAATGTGATTTCTGTTGGAAATGTAGTCTAGATTGCAGTGCAATTTCGCGCTGTGGATCAGAAAGTACATTTTTAAGAAATTCAAGATGCAGAAAAGTAGGTACATGTATTGCCATTCTTATTACCAGCTATTGATGACATATTTATATGTACTGTCATAATAAATCCAAACAATTTCTCCAAAAATAAAAAAAAAATTAAAAAAAAATGGATGGCAAAATTGCAAAGCGGCTGGGGTGTGAGAGCCCATTTCATCAGCGGAAAATAAGGCTTCTTCGTTATTGTGGCTTCTTAGCTCCGAGACACTTGCTTTTATACCAAAACCCCGCCTTCTTTAGTTGTATTTTTTCGAATTTAGTGCTTGGACTGACTTGTAAAATTGGCGGTCTCTGAGAGAAACGGAATATCATTTGGTCATTTGCTATTTTTTTATAGACTCTAGAGAGCACGGTTCATAGTCTAAATTTTGGCTAAATAAGTGTTTAAATGATCAGAATGATATTTTCAATACTGCATGCATCACGTTTGTTGTCATAAAGCCACCGCTGTACATTGTGAATATCACGTTCAGTCACTCGCTTGGTTGAAAGATTCTTTTGTGACTCAATGAATTCATCCACATCGTCAGCTTTATCATCTCTACTCTCAAACAGCTTGTTTAGTTCATCCACAGACAAATCTAATAAAGCAAAGCTCCGGTGTCTGCTACATTTGCGTACATTGTTTGTTTACAATAAAAAGTAGTTCCTAACACGCGATACTATTTTTAGACACACGTGTCGTGCAGTATGAAGCCGTGCAGTATGGAGAAATACTGCACGATTCTGACAATGCAAAGTTAATAGAGAAAAAAATGAGTATATAATAATAATAATAATAATGTTACTGCATTACCAATATAAAATCAATGGACCATTTCTCAATTCTTAAGCAATCATTATTGAAAAGAGTGGTGTTTGGACTCACATTTTTGTATTTGATTGTACGATTGATCCAAAGGAGAAAACAGTGTTTGAGAAACTATATATATATATATATATATATATATATATATATATATATATATATATATATATATATATATATATATATATATATTCATCATGGCCATATCACTTAGGAACAGAAATATACCATCGCCACAAAAAACATAATTTAGTTTAAATTTTTGTTCCCTGAAATATGTTAATGAAATCATACAGTCATGTTTAGTTTGGTGTATGTGTGTGTGTGCGTGTGTGTTTTAATCTGAGTCATAGCTGAATCACCCAAAATTAATTTTTAAAAAAACTTTTTTAACAGTGTCTTGAATTGTAGAAACAGACTGTGTAATAGATCTTCTAATTTAAACTTGAGCATCCAAAATGCATATCATATAAGATCTAATAGTTTTATTGCATCATCGCGTTTCCTTCTTCGGTTAAACAGTTACGATCTTTCAAAAAGATATACGTCCATACTATGTGTTCATCACTTGCTGTGATTTGTCCAGGTTTCGACGTCATAACTAAGTAAATGTGATAAGCCAACAATTTTCTCCAGTATTCTATGATGCCAGTTCCATAATTGAAATGACGTTTGTAAACATTTTATACATCAGTATGTGAAGGTCTCCAAGAATCCAGATGGACAGTTTTAAGTATTTTAGGTCCATTACCAATCAAGTATGGCGAGCTACGTTATAGTATAGAAGGAACCGTATGGGCGTATAACCATAATCTTCTTCATTAGAAGGGACCGTGTGGGCGTAAAACCATAACCTTTTTCATTAGAAGGGACCGTGTGGGCATATAACCATAACCTTTTTCATTAGAAGGGACCGTGTGGGCATATAACCATAACCTTTTTCATTAGAAGGGACCGTGTGGGCATATAACCATGACCTTTTTCATTAGAAGGGACCGTGTGGGCATATAACCATAATCTTCTTCATTGTAATATCTGCGCAATAACAGCTTTGATATTCGAGTGATGTAGACTTGGCTTATGTGGTTAGGAAATATTTGCAAAGATTTTTTAATGGAGTGCATGCTTTTTTGGTCAGGAAATTCTTAACTTAGTAGTTGGGGGTAGGATGGCTGGGTATCTCCTGTAAAAAAGATGGGTGGGGTGTGGTGTTGTCTGTAAAAACAAAAGATTGGAGGTAGGGTAAGCGCACGGGAATGTTTATAATAAACTTTATGGGAGGTAGAGTATTATCTGGATAAAAAATCTAGGTGGGCTGGAGTTCTGTCTGTGAGTTTTTCTTTAGTTACTGGGAGTATGGTGTTGTGTCTAAACATTATTTTTGATGGGTTAAGGTTTTTTGCTGGGAAAATGCCTTTTCTATACTACTCATACGGACGGACATAAGTACCGCCAGGTGAACAAAGGTAAAATTATATGCTCTTCCGCAAAAAAACAGACAAAAAGTTAAATAACAAAAATTCAATGATTTTTTTTTCCTTATTGTGCGGTTGCTTGTATATATATATATATATATATATATATATATATATATATATATATATATATATATATGACAGCAGCTCAGAAGTGACTTGTCGTTAACCCGTTTTAAGATAGTTTTGCAATTGTTTCTTATTTCTTTCTTCCATTTTTTAACTCTTGTTTGTAGATTCCCGGTCATTCAAATATGTAGAAGTCCAGATTTTATCTTGGCATTTGTGCTAAGCGTTTGTTTTGTGGATTTAAGTTTATTCTCCTCCTCACGAAGAGTTTATTTAGCTGGAAACGTTGGGAAGTTTTTTTTATATATGCGCCGTTATAAATTTTTGTGTGGTGTGTGTGTGTGTATATATATATATATATATATATATATATATATATATATATATATATATATATATATATATATATATATATATATATATATATACCTTGTCTGATTCTATTAGTAACAAAATCTTTTATATTCTGTAACAACCTGTATGAGTTAGAGCTAGTAAATGGAGAATATAATTTGATATTAAAGTTTGTTTAAATCCAGACCCACTGTAATACTTTAACAACATCACTTCCACACAGTCAGTGACATAAACACATTGCACGCTTAGTGAAATTTCCTTGACTTATTCTGCGTAGAAAACGGCTCAACAATGTACTCGACAATAGAGCCAAAATAGGTGTAAGACTTCAAGTTAATGTTCGTTGGACTTCTGTTTGAAAGCATGAACTCATATTAAGTGCTGATGTTAGGACTGTACACTTGCCAGTATGCGCGCCCCCCCCCTCCCCGAATGTTCTTAAGTATAGATACACAAAATCAAGTAAAAAAGTCAGTACAACTACAGATCTATAACAGAGTTGGGCTTGCAAGAAATAGTAGGTAAAAATTCATTTTAGGCTGTTTCCTTCCGGTTCTTTGGCTTCTTCTGCCATAAGAATAATTTTATGTCATCTCTTGAAAAAGTTACTTAAGTACAAACAATATTTAGTTGATACAGTTAGACCATATTCTAAAAATACAATTACCAGGATTCCCACAAACATAATAGAAGTTAAGCTGAGATGCTTTCTCGTCTAGTTTCCTTTCGAATGCTTTCCATTCAGAATTGCCCTTGTCCTTCAGACCAGTAACTTCAGACAGCCGAATGGCAGATAGGTACAACGGGATCTGGATGATTGGAGGATCAAATTCTCCTTTTGGGAAGAAAACATACAAGAAGTGCTGAATTGTGAAGTCTGAGTTAAAGAATGTGGTAACAATGTGTCAAATAATAGAACAAAATTATCCCTGATCGCGTTCCTACCATTCATTAATAACTTGACAATCAAGAATCTGCTAAACTCCTGCATTATTTTCAATTTCTGAAGATTGTTGTCTGATGGGTATAGTGCACGAGCTGAAGACGAAGGTACGAAACCCATGAGACAACACTTAATGAGAACAGTTCCCATAAGAGGTCATATGACGTTGGCGCGTGTTTAAAGAATCGACGTCATATAATGTTACAAGGTCAATGGGAATTACGTACTGCTCTAAAATAAATGCTGGAAATTGGCACTGGGAACAAGATAAAGTATCATGTCATGCATGTATTATGCACTAATACTGATTATGTACTAATACCCATTTACTCATTTGCTATTGGAGTCCAATACATTTACTGGATATGATTATTATATATTTTAAATCCAAATTAACGTCCTTTGACAAAACCAGCAGAAGCACAAAGCCGAATTCCAACTTGGCAACATTTCATTATGTGCTTGTCAAACTCATTTAAACTTAATACACAATTAAGTTGAGTTCTTCCAAGCAAGCTTTTTTATTAAAATTGAAAGTTATCTATTTCAAAAATATCCGAGATGTCTAGCAGAACAGCACAACCAAACATATTGTATTAACAACATTACATATTTGAATTTGCACGTCCAAACCCAACGATTTGTAACAAACCATCCAGAACCATCCAAAAGAAGGTATGGTAGAGATAGTTGCAATTTAAAACCAGTTATACAGTAGTGACGGTTACCAGCAGGCTGGCATTCACAGTTTAGGATTTGTATCGAAAGGTTTCAGAACTATATTAAAGATACCTATATATGGAGCCTTATATTAAGTTTGAACAATTTACTCCACAAAGAAATACATATATGGTGCGTAGTAATTCCTATGATAACATAGAAGAAACTTGATTAATTATGTGCTTTATAGCTAAACAAAAATACTAATGTGTCAAAGATATTCTTCCGTTGGAAAAGCCTTTTTTGGTTACACGGTTTCAGAGATACGTTGCAAGAAAGTAATATTTGCTGATTACTAGGTCCATTAAATGTCTTTCATTATGTCAATTACATTTCGGAAAAAGGTAATTATTAATATTTTTGGAGATATTATTTCTATATACTGTACCCGCATAATATATACGTGTATAAGTTAAAGAGATAACAGTAAGATTTTGGAATAATACATACGTGTATAAGTTATAGAGATAACAATAAGATTTTGGAATAATATATACGTGTATAAGTTATAGAGATAACAATAAGATTTTGGAATAATACATACGTGTATAAGTTATAGATATAACAATAAGATTTTGGAATAATACATACGTGTATAAGTTATTGAGATAACAATAAGATTTTGGAATAATACATACGTGTATAAGTTATAGAGCTAACAATAAGATTTTGGAATATTGATATTTAATAAAGAAAATGGGCTTTAACCGTTTTTAATTTGTTTATTATTTATATGAAATAGCTGGATCTTTTATCAAGTTATGTCTTCATATCAAATCCAAGAAAAATATGTATCAAGAGAGTACAAAACACAAGATCTCAGTGCATTTAGCATAGAAAATGGGTCATACCCTGTCCAATGATAATTTTCGAAATGGCTGTTTTTGTAAACCCATTCGAGATCTTATTCTTATTGACATATATCGAGAACTGATTCAGATACGGTTCCTAATTAAGATTGTTTTTGAAATCCAATGAAAAACGTTGACATCAGTTGGTTATGTCCTTCAATAAGTTTCTTATGTGTCCAATAAAACATATAAGAAGTGGAGAGTCAATGCTCCTTACCGTCGAATACGAAGTTTGCAAGTAGATAGATTTCGTCAAATATATTTGTCAAACGAAAGTTGGAGAAATGGCTTGTGGAGGATGTGTTGTCTCCAATTTTTATGAATTGTCTCCTTGCAAATTGGACGTCAACCGGTAGATTTCTTTTTTTCTAGAATCTCTGTCAGTTTCAGGCTCTCTACTTAAATAAATAAATAAATAAATAAATAATAAATGAGTCAATAACCGAATAACGACGCATGTATCAAGATAGTTCTGAAGTTTGAAAAACAGTACATTTAATAAATTAGTGTTCTGCATACCCACATTGTCAATTAACTTTGGAAAAATAGTTCCTAAATTAAATCTAATATTGTATGCTTACAAGTAAACATTTTTTTTTAAAAATACCATCATGATTCTTCACAATTTGATTAATTTAGCTATTGAGAAGAAATCTCGCTCAAAACCAAAATTATTATAAAAATAATTTTTTTTTTAGGAATCCTAAATTAAGTTTCTTTATATGATTTTTGCTATACACTTGTGGGTTTTTTAAAGTGATATTGATATTACTCTGCCATATATTTATAGCAGTGTAACACGCAGAGAATTAAGTCAAAACAAGTGACGTGATACAAAAACTTTCTCACAAAAGGTCGTCTGGTTGTAAGCATGTCAAGAAGAGTATGGGTGTATATACAATTGACCTTTTATGTGCATACTTTACTGAAATAAGGGATATCACCATGACTGGAGTGTATTATTGAAAATGAGAAAGTGAGCGCTTTAGTGCGTCAAAATGGAGGATTCCAGGATACTTATGTGTGAAATATAGACCATTATTAGCTAAATAGTTTTCATATGTTTTCGCTTCTACATTTTCACATCTAAAACTATATGCTTTTTCTATGCTAGTCCGTGAAATAGTGGATTTTTCAAGAGAAATAATTTTGATAAATAACTGGAGTTAATTATCAATTTTGCTGTTTCCCTCAAGAACCTTTATCTCGCCACGTTGTCAATCATTTAGTACAGTGGTAGTATGTCGACGTGTCACACAGGAGAACAACGTTTGAATCCCATTCTGAACTTATTTCTTTTACTTTCAATTTCTTTTCCAAGTATGTGCTTTCTTACCTTGAATTAGTAAAGAGAATTATGTTACTACTCATATTTTCTCAGCGAATGTACACAAAATACAGCAGTACATAAACGTTAAACTTAATATGCTACTTCAATCTGTTATACACTTTAGCTAGCCAACACATTTGATCATAAAATAAAAAGAAAATTTGCTTCTTCCCAGTGAATAACGGATATATTTCATCTCGTGCTTGCAAAACAGTATTTTCACCCATTTAATGAAATATATCCGCTATTCACTCTATACAAGCAGATCCTCTATGTATGTTCACATGTGAAAATACAATATTTCCGATCACGCCACGCGACGTTTGATTCTGTGTGTCTATGGTACTAATATTTGTACCCATACTTCGTGGACGGGTTACTAAAATATTCCTATATGTATCAATGGAGCAGCCAGATGTGATTCACACCAGGCGCTTTTTCAGCATATTTTCAGAAGGTTCGAGATATTGCATCGATATCCTTAAACAAATCAAATAGTCTTTTAATATAAGACCAGTATTACCGAATTTCACTGTAGAAACACGAGTAAAGTAGCGTTTATCTTCTTCATATGAAATTTTCTGTTGGATAATCCGCCTTATTAGTTTATTTAATAACTACTTCCGTTTTCAGCCTCGTTGTTCTGTGTGCCATATAAGGACATTGCATCCTTCCTTGAAAACGAAAACAGATTGCAGTAAATATGGCACCATTGAATAGCGTAAGTATTTATATGTGGGTACTGGGGGTCTAGGGGGTCTCCTATGTTAAACACGGTCAAAATTTATAGGGTCTAGGGGAATTTAACATGGGACACTTTGGGGTCATACGAGAAATAGAAACAGGCGTGGGGCATTTGGGGTCATACACACACACACACACACACACACACACACATACACACACACTTTGAGATCACACACACACACACACACACACACACACAAATGGCAATAATGAAAAATAATCTTTTTCTTGAAAAATGGGTGGCCCTGAAGAAAGGCCGTTGGCTTTTTTTTTGGTTTAACAGAGAAGACATCTCCTGGAGGATCTTCTTTTTCGGAGACTTCCACGGAGTTCAGGTCCGTAGAAGAGCACCCGTTTCAAACATCCTTGTCTTTCGACGTAAATACGTCTCTTCCATATAGAGGTCTCTGTGATCTTAGTAATGGCCCATGAAGCTCGAACATACATAGGGAATTCTGGGTCAAACAACATCCCCGAGACGATAGTGGATGATTCCACACTTGTCCACATCTTTCTTCTTCTGGAGTGGTCTTGGAGAAAAAACCGGTGAAGCTTTACCAGACAAGCGGTGGTATATATACCCTACGATCGGATTGAAATGAATCGAAATGAACTATCAATCCAAACGCGCGTTACAAGCGGGTTGGTTTTTCTTCCAATGGGAAGAGATCGGGGGTGTGACGTCATCTCGGGTATAAAGGTATCACAGCGTTCGTAGGGTTTTTACTTTTTGGACAGCCTAAATGGAGACCGCAAAGACTAGTATGTATTGGGGTGAGCCTGCAACGACTAATGCTGTGTTTAACTTCCAACCGGAAGAGTTTAATTTAGATTTTCTGTCTCAAGACATTGAACCTGAAACTACCACGACTGCTGCTGCTATATCAGCCTCTTTGCTGCCGGTCATGGATGATTTTAAAAAGAGGCAACAAGAAGAATTGGAAATATTTGTACAACGTCAGAGAGAGGAAAGGAGAAAGCGAGAAGAAGAACTAAGAAAGATAGAAGAGGAGAAGTGTGAAGGACAGAAGGAAAACAAAACGGTGAGTGTGTTACAAGACATTTTATCAGAGTTAAACCATCTGAGAAAGCTGTATGAGTATTCTTTAACTCAACCTAAGAGAAAAAGACCATCACGGGCGAAACATGCGAAGCCCATTACAACTGAGATGCTACCACCACCACCACCACCACCACCACCAGTGACTACCACCATAAGCATAACACCAGCAGTAGCAGCAGCATTAGCAGGATTTGGATTGGGTCGTGGTAAAGGACTACGACAATTGAAGTTGATTATGTAAAAACTTCATAAGTTTGTTTTAACAAACAACAACAAAAACAAACACCCCAACGGTCCTTCTAAGGACCACCCAGATTTCTAGAAAAGAAATCAAATTGCCAAAAATCAAGTAAAACTTAAAAAATTCCATTGTGTTGTACATAAGTGTGAGTGTGTGCGTGCATGCATCTATACTCTAAAACAAAATAACACAAAATCACTTACTTTTTTTTCCAGTCTGGTGTATTCTGCCATTTTTCACAAAATAATTCACCAATAACATATAACACCACACTCCAAAATAAAAACAAAACAAAGTTCCTTTTTTTTTCACTGTCTGTCTCTTGTTTTTCTTGAATTTCTTCTTCATAGGAATCCTGATCGTCACAGGAATCATATTTTCCTTTTCTTCTTCATTCTCACTGTCTTCCATTCTTCTCACTCTCTTCTTACTTTTCTTGATGATATGTTCTTCTTCTTCTTCTTCTAGGTTTGAAGATCCTTCTTCTTCTTCCTCCCTCTCCTCTGGTAGATTTTCTTCTTCTTCTTTCTGAGGGCACTCCGAAGACCAATGTCCTTTTCCTTGACAATGATAACAGGTATCTTTCCCTTTATCTCTCTTTTCTTTTTCTTGACGTTGTGGACATTCTAGAGCCCAATGTCCTTTCTCTTGGCAGATATAACAAGTATCTTGACTTTTATCTCGAGAGATAGAGGAGGAGTAGTCCTTAGTCTTATCGGTATACTTTCCAAGGACTCTCTGTAAAATTTTGATAGCCACAGCCGTCTGTTGTGCTGAAATTTTGAGCAGAAGGGCAAGGTTTTCTGACTTCTTCTCTTCCATCTTCACTGTTTGAAAGTGGAATCACGAATAGTGATTCTGAGGATAGGAAGGTCTCTAAATATATAGGGAGAGACCCCGTGTTAAACTTATGACAATTAAAACATACACCCCTTAACTCCAACAAAAAAAGGTAGCCACTAAACCCTGATATACAACCATACTATACAATCACGCACACGTAGGCAAGGGCACACTACTATACCCTCACACAAACATAACTATCACAAGAGAAGGGGTTTTAAGTTTTAGTGTACAACACAGACAAAAACATACACAAACATAAAAATATTGGCATTGATGCAAGGTTGAAAACGTTGTAACGTAAGACTAGAGTTCCATTCCGTTGGCACAGTGTCATTTTGTCATCAATGGTCACTGCTTTTCTGAGCTAACGAAAATAGATAACCATAATGTTCACAAAACCACTTTGCTATTGACCTTTATCCTGACTCGTGGACTATTTTGACTTTCTACTGTGAGCATAGTGCACAGAAATTAGCATCACTTGAACATTCTTACACAATATCAAAGATAAACATTAATTTCAATACATTGACTTACTAAAAGCTAGTAGTGGCTAAAGTTTACTAGCCTGCATACACGCCGTTTCGTACTGATTGACCTAGTCACGCGAACAACGTCTTTAGCTACTGTGAGCAGTGTACACAATGAAATATTGTCAAATGAACGCAGTAATAATTTTTAAAAACCTATGGTTTGCCTCAAACAGAGAGAAGGTTACACTTTCTTTGAATTTCTGAAGACAAGGGTAAATTCTGTGATAGAAATGTTCATTGGCAAAATTGTTTTCATTCATCAGTTTTTTAAAAAGTCGTGTTACATACAATTCTTGTCGAATGATTGCAGTAGCATTTGTTGAATGCCTCCCAAATATTTAAGATAGGTTATGTTTTTTTTGCTGCACACGCCTTGCGGCTACAAACAATGTTACAACATTTCCCAAAACCGAAGACGGGAGAACAGTAAAAACACGTCTTGTTTTATCGACAGTCTAAAATGGACTGACTCAAAATAGGGCATGCATTGTTACAGTTTTACTGAACGCATGTTTTGGGCTCAAGAATGAGAGTGTAGAATAGGACGGGTTATAGAGTGCAGAATTAGATGGGTCATACTCGAGGCATTCTTACACCGTAAAGCTATGTGCTTGTTTTTTTTTTTTGGTTTTTTTTTTTTTTTTTTGTTTCCTTCGGAAAACGGTAGATCTAGAATTTTTTTTCGTGACACATTGCAGTGCCAAAATAGGAACAAAGCTAAGATACCTGACATGCACAAGAACAACTAAACTCAAGATTTTTTATAATCCAACGATTGACCTATGAAAGAAAAATCGTTGTACAATTTTTAAGGGGTGCAAGTTTTTGAAAAATTTACAACACTAACGTCACATTTTACATACTCATTGTGACTACTGCCAACATTTGTGGAGAGGCATCTTAAAAACGGGAACAGATACCATGATCATTTCAATCAAAATCATTGTATAAGAAACTTAGTGTGTGTTTGTGAAACAGAGAGAATTGACATTACGACGGAGAGAGAGAGAGAGAGAGAGAGAGAGAGAGAGAGAGAGAGAGAGAGAGAGAGAAAGAGAGAATATTTTATTCCTACTTTTAAAAATATCACGACACTTATTTGTGGAGAGGCATCTTAAAAACGGGAACAGATACCATGATCATTTCAATCGAAATCATTGTATAAAAAACTTAGTGTGTGTTTGTGAAACAGAGAGAATTGACATTACGACGGAGAGAGAGAGAGAGAGAGAGAGAGAGAGAGAGAGAAAGAGAGAATATTTTATTCCTACTTTTAAAAATATCACGACACTTATTTGTGGAGAGGCATCTTAAAAACGGGAACAGATACCATGATCATTTCAATCGAAATCATTGTATAAAAAACTTAGTGTGTGTTTGTGAAACAGAGAGAATTGACATTACGACGGAGAGAGAGAGAGAGAGAGAGAGAGAGAGAGAGAGAAAGAGAGAATATTTTATTCCTACTTTTAAAAATATCACGACACTTATTTGTGGAGAGGCATCTTAAAAACGGGAACAGATACCATGATCATTTCAATCGAGATCATTGTATAAGAAACTTAGTGTGTGTTTGTGAAACAGAGGGAATTGACATTACGACGGAGAGAGAGAGAGAGAGAGAGAGAGAGAGAGAGAGAGAGAGAGAGAGAGAGAGAAAGAGAGAATTTTTTATTCCTACTTTTAAAAATATCACGACACTTACGTTTTTTATGGTATATTTTCCTTAAGAAATTTTAAAAACACACATTCCATTTTTAAAAAATCACATCGATAGGAAAAAATCCTCTTTTTTCGGTAAATTATCACAAGATTGAATTGGAGACATAGTCTACTAAAATCCTTCTTTTGAAAACGTAGATGTAAAATTCTCACAAAATATTACATCCAAACGTTCCGTGATGTATTTTGACTTAAGGCTGATACAATTTCCATTGATCCCAAATTATACGATGGGGTTGTGCGTTAGCTTTATTTTGTAAAGAGACTAACGGTCAGGCACAGAAAAAACACGTCTATTCTTCTCACTGTGTCAATAGCAACTGAGGGCGATTCAAAACGAACGCGGTAAGAAAATATTTGTAGCCAATGAAATTACTTATAATGAGTGACGAAGTGTTTTGTTATAGATTCGAGACAGGCAGTGTGGCAAAAATAATGCCTTTGGCCTGGCTTTTTACGATTGCGGTGCAGACAGACTAGAGGGAATTTGCAATCATGTTAAAAATTTGTGTCCTGTAACATTTTTTCTCGCCACGCTAAATACTGAACTGTAACATTATTGGCTCGGGTTTTGAAACTGAAAAAAAAAAAATGTTGTCACTGAGTCATTTTGTCATACACACACATAGGTAGAGAGAGAGAGAGAGAGAGAGAGAGAGAGAGAGAGAGAGAGAGAGAGAGAGAGAGAGAGAGAGAGAGAGAGAGAGAGAGAGAGAGAGAGAGAGAGAGGGAGGGAGAGAGAGAGAAGGGCTACACTATTTAGGGGTCGTATTTTTCAAACTAGTGAATTTGGAGACTTGCATGAAGTTACGATTTCTGGTACAGTTACAAGTTTTTGTGTCTTTGGAAAAAGGGCAAACATCGGATAGACATTTGTGTCGTGACACATGTAAAGTTGAGAGTCTGTGCTAGTTTCAAAAACCACAAATCAATAACTGCATCTTCAAAGAATCAACATAGAACGAACTCATACAACAGCAATAACAACTTTATTACCAAACCAAACTAACTCTCAAATGCAAGCAAGATAACAAACACATCACTCCATGATCTCATGCTACAACCATTCCTAACCTGATATAGAACAACACCCAAATTCCGATATAGTTTTCAATCACGTCCGCTCAAAAACTGATTTCAATCCTACATGAAGCACTAAGCTACAGACACAGCATTCCACCCAAATTTCGATATAGTTTTCAATCACGTTTGCGCAAAGATTAATTTCAATCCCTTTCCAAACCACAAGATATACATACAACACAGAACCCGATTATCGCTATAGTTTTCAATTACGTCCCCACAATTTTTCAAACTAGTGAATGTGGAGACTTGCATGAAATTACGATTCTTGGTATAGTTACAAGTTTGTGTGTTTGGAAAATGGCAAAAACATCAGATAGACATTTGTGTCGTGACACATGTAAAGTCGAGAGTCTGTGCTAGTTTCAAAATTAACGTCCCTTATCTTTCTATTGCTCCTAGACATTTCCATTTTTGGCAAATTTTAAGTCAAGCAAACCATTATCACAAACACAGGTAGAGACAGGGGGTATATATATAGGGAGAGAGTCTATGTAAAACTAAATCAGATCCAAGTTGGACATCAAGATGAAAAGATCACGCAATCTCCATGAGAAAACAGAAGAAGAAGAAACGAAGAGGCCACGACGACGGAGACTTTCCGTCCCGCCTGAAACACCGCTCGCTGAAGTGCTAGCTCAAGTTCATACTAGCGATTTCGAAGAAGAGATGAGTGAGCCTGAAACCAAAACTTCTACCCAACCCAAAGAATCCACCACCACGTCTGACCAAGAAAGTCCTACCGTGGCTCCCGGAAATTACTATCGGATTCGAGAGACTCAAAAAATAACGTCTCGAAAATTTAAAACTACAGCTTACACTCACACGGTTCACTTCAAAGACTTCAAGTCCGAAGTACCTCCCGAGAAAGCGGCGGGGTTCATTACCGATTTGTGGGGCTCTGTGTTACAGAACTTGAAACAACAATGTGGAGCCAAAGAAGATGATCGCTTGAGACTGGCCATCCATCATGACAACTTGAAGAGTCCCGTTTGGATCGAGTTCAGCACCCCGGCAGAATTAACGCCAGACAAAGTCATGTCCAAAATAGAACATGTGCAACAATCCAACGACAAGTTTACCATCACCGATGGAAAGGCGACACTCTACATGACACACGTTTCTCCACCTCGAGGAAGTGGACGAAGCAGAAAACCGTCACTGGTGGACGATCTTCGTACTACCAAACGCAGTGTCGTCCAAATTAACAATACTCAAGACCAGATGTGTTTGGCTCGAGCCATTGTGGTGGGGCGTACGTTTGCCGACAAGAACGAGAGTAAAGAATGGAAAAGAGCCTGGGAGAACATTCGACAATCGGACAGAGCCAAACAACGAAACGAAGCAGAACTCCTGTTACGACAAGCGGGGATCCCAAAGGAGACCGTGTGTGGCATTTCTCAAATACAGCAACTTCAAGATGTTTTGGCTCCTCACTATACTTTGAAAGTTCACCCTCAAGAAGTGCGCGGAGATATGGTGTTTCGAGGCCCCGATTTCCCTGAAGGAAAATACATTCACCTCTATTACAATTAAGAACATTTTGATACCATCACTAGTATTACCGGATTTTTGGGACACTCTTACTACTGCGAGAAATGTGACAAAGGATTTAACAATCGAGAGCAACACATTCATTGTGGTCAGAGATGTCGGGGCTGTTTAGCGGACAAGCCATGCCTTCCTGAACAACAACAACACGTGCATTGTGAAACCTGTCGACGCCGTTTTGTCAGTACCTCTTGTTACCAACAGCATTACAAGACACAAGGACACCAACAAAAATGTGCTTGCGACTTATTGAAATTATGTTCCACGTGTGGACAGCTAATTCGAACCAACAACCCCAAAGCACACATTTGTGCTGGCAAGAAAAAATGTTCTATTTGTCAGCAGATCGTCGATTTTGATCATCGATGTTTTATTCAAAAGTTTGACAAGACAGAGAAGAAAGAAATAAAGAAGAACAAGAACCAAGTGGATTTCATCTTCTTTGATTTCGAATACATGCAAGAAACAGGCATTCACATTCCTAATTTCTGTGTGGCGCATCGGGCTTGTGATCAGTGTATTCAAGAATCGATTCATTTTCAATGTCCTCATTGTACTCGGATTCCAGGAGGACGTGAAAAAATATTTCGTGGAGTTAACACTTTGTCTGAGTTTGCTGAATGGGTTTTATACCCTACCACCCACGACAGTTGGAGCGAAGAAGACATTCAACGTTATGGAGATTGTCATCGGTATGCCACCGTCATAGCTCACAATTTTTCGGGATACGATGGGCAGTTTTTACTCAATTATTATTTGAACCATGGCACCGAACGTCCTGAAGTCACCATGAACGGAAAAAAGCTCATCTACATGAAAGTAGGACAAGTACAGTTTAAAGATTCTATGAGTTATTTGGCCATGCCTTTGAGTCGCATGCCAAAAACGTTTGGCATGACAGAAATGGCTAAATGCTACTTTCCTCACTTCTTCAACACGGAAGCTAATCAACATGCTGTCCTACCTCATTTGCCTGACCTTCATGATTACGACCCCGACGGAATGCGCCCCGAACAGCGAGAAGCTTTTCACACTTGGTACCGCGCTCACCAGACCGATCCATTTGACTTTCAAGAAGAGATGCTCAAATATTGTCGATCTGATGTGGATATTTTAAGGCGTTGTTGTGGAAAGTTTCGAGAGTTATTTCTCGATCACGGAGAGGTTGATCCTTTGAAAGATGCAGCCACCTTACCTAAAGCCTGTTCCTTAGTCTACAGGCAAAATTTCATGCCCGAGAACCAACTCGCCATCATCGACTCCAACACGTCTCTCTTTGCTTGTCGTCAATATTCGGTCAAAGCTTTACGTTGGTTTCATTACTTGTGTGAAAAAGAAGACAAATGGATACAACATGCTAGAAACGGAGGAGGAGAAAAGAAGATTGGAGGTTATTCCGTGGATGGTTTTGATTTAGAAAACCCGCACAAGGTATACGAGTTTCAGGGTTGTTTGTTTCATGGATGCCCTACTTGTTATCCTGATCGAGAGATGAAAGGCCCTTATTCAGATTCTACCACGGAACAGTTATACGAACAGACTTGCCAACGACGTCTCAAGTTAGAAAGTCAAGGATACCAAGTGGTAGAAATGTGGGAGCACGAATACGATCGACGTTTGAAAACCGATCCTGAATTTAAGAACATTACTCAAAGTAACGACGCGGCCGAAATCGAACCTTTAGATCCGCGCCACAGTTTATTTCGAGGACGAACCAATGCCACTCGCTTGCTGTACGACGTGAATGAATCCCAAGGAGAAGAAATCAAATACATCGACGTGTGTTCTTTGTATCCTTGGGTGTGTAAATATGCTCGTTTTCCCACCGGTCACCCTGAAATTTTGACGGAACACATTGACGTGGAACACATTCGTCAATACGAAGGATTTATTAAATGTAAAGTTTTACCTCCGACAAACTTGTACCATCCCATCTTACCTCACCATTGTCAAGGAAAACTGATGTTTCCTTTATGCCGGACGTGTGCTGAAACGTGCAACCAAGATCAGCCCTGTCACCTCACGAAGGAAGAACGGTCTTTGACAGGAACGTGGGTTAGCGCCGAATTGTTTCGGGCACTGGATCGTGGATACCGTTTGTTGAAAGTGTACGAAATCTGGCACTTTCCAACTACAGCCCAATACCAAAAAGACGACGCCACCAATCATCCAGGCATTTTCTCGGGGTACGTCAATCAGTTTTTAAAACTGAAACAAGAAGCTAGTGGTTATCCTTCGTGGTGTCAGACTCCCGAAGACCAAGAACGATTCAAAGAAGAGTACCGTAACATCGAAGGCATCACTTTGGAAGAGGTGGAAAAAAATGAAGGAAAAAGATCGTTTGCCAAAGTGATGCTCAATTGCTTGTAGGGAAAAATGGCCCAACGTACGATCTTACCCAAAACGGAATACGTCACCGATCCTTATCGTTACTTTCGACTGGTGGACGACAAAAGTATACTAGTCAAACACGTCGAAATCGTCCGCGATGATTTGATCATAGTCAATTTTGAAGAAGAACCCAAGTTTGTCAAACCTGACAAGTTTAGCAACGTAGTCATTGCCGCCTACGTGACCGCTCATGCTCGTTTGAAATTGTACGACGAAGCGTTAGAAGTCTTGGGAGATCGTGTTCTGTACTTTGATGCTGACAGTTGCATCTACATTCATCGCCCCGGTTACCCCCACCCTACCATTCAAGGAGATCGTTTAGGAGCCTGGACAGACGAGCACCCTCCAGACACCATTCTGAGTTTTGCCAGTGGTGGTCCTAAAAATTATGGGTACCGATACCGAGACCCTCAAGGTCAACTTCACACCTCCTGTAAAGTCAAAGGATTGACTCTCAACTATCGAACCAACCAAGTGGTGAACTTTGAGGTTTTAAAAAATGCTTTACTGTCTGGACAAGTGGAAGACTTTCGAGTACCCACGTTAGAACCTCACAAGATTGTACGACTACCTAATCATCAAATCGTTACTCGCCCTGTACAAAAAGTGTACCGCATTGTGTACCAAAAACGAGTGAGACTTCCAGACCACACCACTTTGCCTTACGGACACGCCAATCTTCGGTATAAAAAGGGACCCCTTCCAAGCCTAACCATTCATTGCAAATACAGACGTCGACCTAGAAAGATGAATTTCACACAGAGAAACACCCCATATCCAACATCATCTACCTCTGTCTCCACAATACTGACAGAGCAAAGTTCGTCCAAGAAGGAAAATGATTCAGTCGTCCCTAAAGATTATTATCGCATTCGAGAGACTAACAAAGTGACTTCCAGAAAATTTAGAACCACCACTTATACGTACACAGTGAAATTTAAAGACTTCACGTCTGAAGTTCCAGTACAGAAAGCAGCAGGTTTCATTACGGACTTATTTGACTCATTGTTGGAGGAACTGAAAGGACAGTGCCAAGTCAAAGATCAAGATCGATTTAGTCTATCGATGTCTCACCACAGTTTGAAATCTTCTGTGTGGCTCGGCTTTAGTACACCGGCAGAATTAACTTCTTCCAAACTCTTGGACAAAATTCAAGACGCTCAATCCATGAGAGACAAATTTGACATCACCGATGGAAAAGTGACTATTCAAATGACACAGGTTTCACTTCCAAGTAAAGAAGACAGCCGTTGCACTTGATCTACTCTTCGTGCTTACCAAGAAGTGGGTATAGCATGTTGGATACACCCACAGATTTACGATTGAAAAGATGTACGTGACTGTAAAAGTCTTGGATTCAACGCTTGGACACAAGAGGTAGCTGACCATGACAGAACCGTGGTCTTCACTTGTTAAACGTATTCCGTGGAAGGAAGTCAACGATCGTGTTCAGACCTTAGAGGATTATAAACACTTGATACAAGAACTGTTTCCATGTGTGTCTTTGTGACTGCTTTTCTTGGATTTCGTTTTCCAGGACATTCGTGGTGGACTATTTTGGAGGAACAGTGTTGGTTATGGATTATTAATGAACGGTAGATGAAAAAAAAACTATGACCATTCACACTTTATCGGAGCACGAAAGACAAATGGTGCTCCAAGTGTTGAGATTCGTGATGAACACGAATGGTGTACCTCTGTGTGAAGAAGACCAGTGAACTTTGATTCAAAGTTAAAAGTGACATTTTTTACTTGACGTGTTTTTCATGACTTGTAAATATGTTTTTGCGCTTTATAACTTGTAAATGTGTTTTTGTTTGTTGTTTGTTTTGTTTTACAAAAAACAAAAAAAAAAAAAACAATAAACGTGTATGAAACGTATAAAATGTCTTGTGTCTTTTGTCTTCTTCTCAAAATTCTTCCTACCTCAGTCATGGCTACATCTTCTTCCTCGTCTGCCTCTTCTACTTCCTCTGTGGTCAAATTGATTGACGAAAAGTTAGATCGTTCCAGTTGGGACACTTTGTATCTGCGCCATCCATTTAACGTGTTGATTGCTGGACCCAGTGGTTCAGGTAAAACCGAATTTGTCAAACGTTTGATCGAACAAAAAGCTGATTTGTTTGATCGTCCACCTCAACGTATCGTGTGGTGTTACAAAGAGTGGCAAAAGTCTTACACACTACTCCAAGAAAGTCAAGGAGAAACCATTTCGTTTGTAGAAGCCATCCCTCGCGAAGACGATGGAATCGTGTCTGACGTGAGTCAAACCCATTTTGGTTATTTTTGATGACATGTTAGGAGAAGACGAAGAAGAAATTAAACTTTGGTTTACACGAAAAGGACACCATCGTAATGCTAGTATTGTCTACATTACTCAAAATTTATTTCAACAAAGTAAAGCCCATCGGACCATTAGTCTGAACGCTCATTACGTGGTCTTGTTTAAAAGCCCCAGAGACAAATCTCAAGTGCAAGTGTTAGCCAAACAGTTAGGCATGCCTTGCCTGAATTATGCGTACGACGATGATACTCAAAAAAAATTTAACTTTCCTTCTAAAAAATGTAAGTGTGGTGTGTGTTTGTATAGAGTGAACGTTTGGTGTATGTGTTTGATAAAAAAATTTAAAAAGGGTTGTGTGTGTTTGTGTTTGATTTAAAAATAAAAATAAAAATTTTTGTATGTAGGGTGTGTTTGTGTTTGATAAAAAATAAAAATAAAAACTTTTGTATGTAGGGTGTGTTTGTGTTTGATAAAAAATAAAAATAAAAAATTTTGTATGTAGGGTGTTTTGTGTTTGATAAAAAAATAAAAATAAAAAATTTTGTATGTAGCTGTGTTTGTGTTTGATAAAAAATAAAAATAAAAACTTTTGTATGTAGGGTGTTTGTGTTTGATTTTAAAAAAATTTTGTATGTAGGGTGTGTTTGTGTTTGATAAAAAATAAAAATAAAAAATTTTGTATGCAGGGTGTTTGTGTTTGATTTTAAAAAAATTTTTGTATGTAGGGTGTGTTTGTGTTTTATTAAAAATAAAAATAAAAAATTATTAAAACTTTTTCTGGGTTATAATTTATTTCTAATAATGATTGAGAATAAATTTTGAAATGGATTGAAAATTGCAATTGTGGAGAGGTAATTGAAAACTATAGCGATAATCGGGTTCTGTGTTGTATGTATATCTTGTGGTTTGGAAAGGGATTGAAATTAATTTTTGCGCGGACGTGATTGAAAACTATATCGAAATTTGGGTGGAATGCTGTGTCTGTAGCTTAGTGCTTCATGTAGGATTGAAATCAGTTTTTGAGCGGACGTGATTGAAAACTATATCGGAATTTTGGTGTTGTTCTATATCAGGTTAGGAATGGTTGTAGCCTGAGATCAAGGAGTGATGTGTTTGTTATCTTGCTTGCATTTGAGAGTTAGTTTGGTTTGGTAATAAAGTTGTTATTGCTGTTGTCGGAGTTCGTTCTATGTTGATTCTTTGAAGATGCAGTTATTGATTTGTGGTTTTTGAAACTAGCACAGACTCTCAACTTTACATGTGTCACGACACAAATGTCTATCCGATGTTTGCCCTTTTTCCAAAGACACAAAAACTTGTAACTGTACCAGAAATCGTAACTTCATGCAAGTCTCCAAATTCACTAGTTTGAAAAATACGACCCCTAAATAGTGTAGCCCTTCTCTCTCTCTCTCTCTCTCTCTCTCTCTCTCTCTCTCTCTCTCTCTCTCTCTCTCTCTCTCTCTCTCTCTCTCTCTACCTATGTGTGTGTATGTCAAAATGACTCAGTGACAACATTTTTTTTTTTCAGTTTCAAAACCCGAGCCAATAATGTTACAGTTCAGTATTTAGCGTGGCGAGAAAAAATGTTACAGGACACAAATTTTTAACATGATTGCAAATTCCCTCTAGTCTGTCTGCACCGCAATCGTAAAAAGCCAGGCCAAAGGCATTATTTTTGCCACACTGCCTGTCTGGAATCTATAACAAAACACTTCGTCACTCATTATAAGTAATTTCATTGGCTACAAATATTTTCTTACCGCGTTCGTTTTGAATCGCCCTCAGTTGCTATTGACACAGTGAGAAGAATAGACGTGTTTTTTCTGTGCCTGACCGTTAGTCTCTTTACAAAATAAAGCTAACGCACAACCCCATCGTATAATTTGGGATCAATGGAAATTGTATCAGCCTTAAGTCAAAATACATCACGGAACGTTTGGATGTAATATTTTGTGAGAATTTTACATCTACGTTTTCAAAAGAAGGATTTTAGTAGACTATGTCTCCAATTCAATCTTGTGATAATTTACCGAAAAAAGAGGATTTTTTCCTATCGATGTGATTTTTTAAAAATGGAATGTGTGTTTTTAAAATTTCTTAAGGAAAATATACCATAAAAAACGTAAGTGTCGTGATATTTTTAAAAGTAGGAATAAAAAATTCTCTCTTTCTCTCTCTCTCTCTCTCTCTCTCTCTCTCTCTCTCTCTCTCTCTCTCTCTCTCCGTCGTAATGTCAATTCCCTCTGTTTCACAAACACACACTAAGTTTCTTATACAATGATCTCGATTGAAATGATCATGGTATCTGTTCCCGTTTTTAAGATGCCTCTCCACAAATAAGTGTCGTGATATTTTTAAAAGTAGGAATAAAATATTCTCTCTTTCTCTCTCTCTCTCTCTCTCTCTCTCTCTCTCTCTCTCTCTCTCTCCGTCGTAATGTCAATTCTCTCTGTTTCACAAACACACACTAAGTTTTTTATACAATGATTTCGATTGAAATGATCATGGTATCTGTTCCCGTTTTTAAGATGCCTCTCCACAAATAAGTGTCGTGATATTTTTAAAAGTAGGAATAAAATATTCTCTCTTTCTCTCTCTCTCTCTCTCTCTCTCTCTCTCTCTCTCTCTCTCTCTCTCTCTCCGTCGTAATGTCAATTCTCTCTGTTTCACAAACACACACTAAGTTTTTTATACAATGATTTCGATTGAAATGATCATGGTATCTATTCCCGTTTTTAAGATGCCTCTCCACAAATAAGTGTCGTGATATTTTTAAAAGTAGGAATAAAATATTCTCTCTTTCTCTCTCTCTCTCTCTCTCTCTCTCTCTCTCTCTCTCTCTCTCTCTCTCCGTCGTAATGTCAATTCTCTCTGTTTCACAAACACACACTAAGTTTCTTATACAATGATTTTGATTGAAATGATCATGGTATCTGTTCCCGTTTTTAAGATGCCTCTCCACAAATGTTGGCAGTAGTCACAATGAGTATGTAAAATGTGACGTTAGTGTTGTAAATTTTTCAAAAACTTGCACCCCTTAAAAATTGTACAACGATTTTTCTTTCATAGGTCAATCGTTGGATTATAAAAAATCTTGAGTTTAGTTGTTCTTGTGCATGTCAGGTATCTTAGCTTTGTTCCTATTTTGGCACTGCAATGTGTCACGAAAAAAAATTCTAGATCTACCGTTTTCCGAAGGAAACAAAAAAAAAAAAAAAAAAAACCAAAAAAAAAAAACAAGCACATAGCTTTACGGTGTAAGAATGCCTCGAGTATCACCCATCTAATTCTGCACTCTATAACCCGTCCTATTCTACACTCTCATTCTTGAGCCCAAAACATGCGTTCAGTAAAACTGTAACAATGCATGCCCTATTTTGAGTCAGTCCATTTTAGACTGTCGATAAAACAAGACGTGTTTTTACTGTTCTCCCGTCTTCGGTTTTGGGAAATGTTGTAACATTGTTTGTAGCCGCAAGGCGTGTGCAGCAAAAAAAACATAACCTATCTTAAATATTTGGGAGGCATTCAACAAATGCTACTGCAATCATTCGACAAGAATTGTATGTAACACGACTTTTTAAAAAACTGATGAATGAAAACAATTTTGCCAATGAACATTTCTATCACAGAATTTACCCTTGTCTTCAGAAATTCAAAGAAAGAGTAACCTTCTCTCTGTTTGAGGCAAACCATAGGTTTTTAAAAATTATTACTGCGTTCATTTGACAATATTTCATTGTGTACACTGCTCACAGTAGCTAAAGACGTTGTTCGCGTGACTAGGTCAATCAGTACGAAACGGCGTGTATGCAGGCTAGTAAACTTTAGCCACTACTAGCTTTTAGTAAGTCAATGTATTGAAATTAATGTTTATCTTTGATATTGTGTAAGAATGTTCAAGTGATGCTAATTTCTGTGCACTATGCTCACAGTAGAAAGTCAAAATAGTCCACGAGTCAGGATAAAGGTCAATAGCAAAGTGGTTTTGTGAACATTATGGTTATCTATTTTCGTTAGCTCAGAAAAGCAGTGACCATTGATGACAAAATGACACTGTGCCAACGGAATGGAACTCTAGTCTTACGTTACAACGTTTTCAACCTTGCATCAATGCCAATATTTTTATGTTTGTGTATGTTTTTGTCTGTGTTGTACACTAAAACTTAAAACCCCTTCTCTTGTGATAGTTATGTTTGTGTGAGGGTATAGTAGTGTGCCCTTGCCTACGTGTGCGTGATTGTATAGTATGGTTGTATATCAGGGTTTAATGGCTACCTTCTTTTGTTGGAGTTAAGGGGTGTATGTTTTAATTGTCATAAGTTTAACACGGGGTCTCTCCCTATATATTTAGAGACCTTCCTATCCTCAGAATCACTATTCGTGATTCCACTTTCAAACAGTGAAGATGGAAGAGAAGAAGTCAGAAAACCTTGCCCTTCTGCTCAAAATTTCAGCACAACAGACGGCTGTGGCTATCAAAATTTTACAGAGAGTCCTTGGAAAGTATACCGATAAGACTAAGGGCTACTCCTCCTCTACCTCTCGAGATAAAAGTCAAGATACTTGTTATATCTGCCAAGAGAAAGGACATTGGGCTCCAGAATGTCCACAACGTCAAGAAAAAGAAAAGAGAGATAAAGGGAAAGATACCTGTTATCATTGTCAAGGAAAAGGACATTGGTCTTCGGAGTGCCCTCAGAAAGAAGAAGAAGAAAATCTACCAGAGGAGAGGGAGGAAGAAGAAGAAGGATCTTCAAACCTAGAAGAAGAAGAAGAACATATCATCAAGAAAAGTAAGAAGAGAGTGAGAAGAATGGAAGACAGTGAGAATGAAGAAGAAAAGGAAAATATGATTCCTGTGACGATCAGGATTCCTATGAAGAAGAAATTCAAGAAAAACAAGAGAGACAGACAGTGAAAAAAAGGAACTTTGTTTTTGTTTTTTTTTTTTGGAGTGTGGTGTTATATGTTATTGGTGAATTATTTTGTAAAAAATGGCAGAATACACCAGACTGGAAAAAAAAGTAAGTGATTTTGTGTTATTTTGTTTTAGAGTATAGATGCACCACGCACACACTCACACTTATGTAGAACACAATGGAATTTTTTAAGTTTTACTTGATTTTTGGCAATTTGATTTCTTTTCTAGAAATCTGGGTGGTCCTTAGAAGGACTGTTGGGGTGTTTGTTTTTGTTGTTGTTTGGTTAAAACAAACTTATGAAGCTTTTACATAATCAACTTCAATTGTCGTAGTCCTTTACCACGACCCAATCCAAATCCTGCTAATGCTGCTGCTACTGCTGGTGTTATGCTTATGGTGGTAGTCACTGGTGGTGGTGGTGGTGGTAGCATCTCAGTTGTAATGGGCTTCGCATGTTTCGCCCGTGATGGTCTTTTTCTCTTAGGTTGAGTTAAAGAATACTCATACAGCTTTCTCAGATGGTTTAACTCTGATAAAATGTCTTGTAACACACTCACCGTTTTGTTTTCCTTCTGTCCTTCACACTTCTCCTCTTCTATCTTTCTTAGTTCTTCTTCTCGCTTTCTCCTTTCCTCTCTCTGACGTTGTACAAATATTTCCAATTCTTCTTGTTGCCTCTTTTTAAAATCATCCATGACCGGCAGCAAAGAGGCTGATATAGCAGCAGCAGTCGTGGTAGTTTCAGGCTCAAATTCTTGAGACAGAAAATCTTAATTAAACTCTTCCGGTTGGAAGTTCAACACAGCATTAGTCGTTGCAGGCTCACCCCAATACATACTAGTCTTTGCGGTCTCCATTTAGGCAGTCCAAAAAGTAAAAACCCTACGAACGCTGTGATACCTTTATACCCGAGATGACGTCACACCCCCGCTCTCTTCCCATTGGAAGAAAAACCAACCCGCTTGTAACGCGCGTTTGGATTGATAGTTCATTTCGATTCATTTCAATCCGATCGTAGGGTATATATACCACCGCTTGTCTGGTAAAGCTTCACCGGTTTTTTCTCCAAGACCACTCCAGAAGAAGAAAGATGTGGACAAGTGTGGAATCATCCACTATCGTCTCGGGGATGTTGTTTGACCCAGAATTCCCTATGTATGTTCGAGCTTCATGGGCCATTACTAAGATCACAGAGACCTCTATATGGAAGAGACGTATTTATGTCGAAAGACAAGGATGTTTGAAACGGGTGCTCTTCTACGGACCTGAAGTCCGTAGAAGTCTCCGAAAAAGAAGATCCTCCAGGAGATGTCTTCTCTGTTAAACCAAAAAAAACCAACGGCCTTTTTTCAGGGCCACCCATTTTTCAAGAAAAAGATTATTTTTCATTATTGCCATTTGTGTGTGTGTGTGTGTTTGTGTGTGTGTGATCTCAAAGTGTGTGTGTATGTGTGTGTGTGTGTATGACCCCAAATGCCCCACGCCTGTTCCTATTTCTCGTATGACCCCAAAGTGTCCCATGTTAAATTCCCCTAGACCCTATAAATTTTGACCGTGTTTAACATAGGAGACCCCCTAGACCCCCAGTGCCCACATATAACTACTAGCGTATTGTAGAATATCCAAATATGGTATAGCAGGATTTGTTTGGAAAGCGAAGTGCCTCGAGAATCTCGTGTTATCTGTCATGGTGGCCAAAGTTCGGTTAATGTAAACATACCAATATATTTTATCTTATATAGGTTTAATAACTTTATTATTGGCCAAGTTTCCTGAAAAACATAACTCTACTTAGGTAGTAGATTTTTACTCATGTCATCCTTTTGTCTTTGACAATAGTTTTATTTGCTCCATCGCAAGGTATAGGGTTGAGGCTACGGCATCGTAGCTAGTGTGTTTACAGAAGTTATACTTGCAGCAAGAAAAAAAGAGCACGTTGTGAATTATAACAAATAAAAAGAAACCGCATTTACCTTTCAGATATGGAAAATACGTTTTGCCGAAGAAATCTGACTCGAACCCGTTCGCGTCTCTACGAAGTTATTTCCCCTGTACTACCTTGACATAAATGTCAAAGACCCACTGTGATGCATTACTGAATCAGACTTGCGTTTTGCTCAGATCGGGTAAACAGAAAATACAAAAAAAAAACTTATTTTTTGCAACATATTAGGCCATCTTAAACCTGCGATTCTTTTAAATCGCTGATATTTTTTATATTTTTATTTTAATTTTTTTATGCTCATCCTATGAATACGATAAAAAGTAGGGTGCACTTACGAAAAGGGGTTGAGTTGGTAGATTGGGATTGGTGTGCTAAAGAGTGAGTTTAACCGTCTAAACCTCAATTCAGAAGCATGTTTGATATATAATAAGAAGAAACGTCTCCTTTCCTGTGTAAATATCGGCTATATTTCATCTTGTGGTACAAACAAAAGCATTGTTATTTTAATTCGTGCTTCGCCACTCGTTACAATATCACTTTTGCATATAACACGATGAAATATATTCCTTAATAACTTCTAAAAAGAAAAGATCCTCTATACATTATTAATAAAATTCCACATAAAATGTATGAAACTATCCAAATAATGTTTATCTTTTATCTTTGTTTGCTACTTATATCAGTTATTCAGCTCATTTTGTAAATTTTGTTTTGGAGTACTCACTTATGTAAGATCCTCACTTGTGTAAGATCCTCACTTATGTAAGATCCTCTATCAAGACATTAGCAACGTGTGCAGGGATATTTTTACCGGTGAAAGATGAGAGTTGAAATAACGCGCTTAATACATAAACCGAAAGAACGTAATTTGAAAGCAAGACTAATAGGGTGAAAGACAAACACAAAGGTAATTTACTGCTTTGGTTGAGCCCCGGGTCTAAACAGAATTCAATGGGATAATCCACAGGAAAACTGTATGTACATTCCTCTGTTCCGTGGTCATTGAGTCGAACAGCAATTACTCGTTGTTGTCTGCGTACACTGTGAATTCTTATCACCTACAGATAAAAATATAAGACATATAACCTACCCATCTTATCACCTACAGATGACAGTATAAGACATATTACCTACCAATCTTTTCACCTACAGATGAAAGTATAAAATATATTACCTACCCATCTTTCTGTATCTCATTATATCGAACAATACATTCATCTTTTCACATTTTATTACTTGTCATCCATTCAACCATGCACCCGTTCGTTCTTTCATCCATCCATCCATCTATTCATCCACCTCATTTCAGGATAATAACATCCGTGAAGTATGCACATCACATGTTTACAAATAATGGTCCTTCAGGCAACACTACAAATTACGTTTAGTGTTACTACAGGAATGAAATAATCTGAAGACAATCTTGGACATTAATATTTTGTATGAATTTAATTTAATTTATTCTAATGTACTCGGTTGCTTAATAATATCTTCTCTTTGAATAGCTCTCGATAATATATCAGGAAAATTGCTAGATTTCCATAACTCAGATAAAGTGATGATACTAATAACTACTTCAAGAAGTACGACATGTATACAGTTTGATAAAGGTGAATTTCTCAGTCATGGCGGCTTAAAAGTGGCGCAGATACCTCGGTATAGTTATAGTTGTATATTATTATTATTAATATTATTATTATTATTATTATTATTATTATTATTATTATTATTATTTACTGTATATGCCTGCACGTAGCTGTTACTCAGAAGGATGTACACGAATACCGACACAGAGAAAAATAGAACTGTGTGGCCTTGGCAAGCTTGCAGTCGAGACCGGTAAGTGACGCTTAATTGCGGTTGGCAATCAACACTCATATATCCCCAATTTCGTCATCGTTTTCAAACATGATTATGATTGTGATGAGAGCTAAAATCGCTACTTAAACAATTGTATTGCTATATTAAGCAAGATTTTTTTTCCTGTTTGTCTTAAAATGTAACAGGTGTACGATACAGTACTGCAGAGATGTCGCTAAATATCAAAGAGAAATAACACTGTGTAACAATTTTTTTCTTTTGTTCCTGGGTAGTAAGTGTTATTTCCTAATTGCTTATGCCTCAAAAATATAGAAAATGGCTATTATTACCCACAAACTTTGCTTTTGTGACCAGGACAGTGATATTTTGAAATTTACCAATTTTCCAGAACATTCCAGATAGATTCAGTGCTGAGTAAACTTGGAGTAACTTCTAGAACTTTCTAGAACTTTCCAGTAATATAAATAGTAGTATAAATACAGGGGCCTTAAGCCCACCAGTTCAGTTTAGTTCCAGCTGCCTAAGTGGATAGATATCTGCATTTTCTGAGATGGCATCAAGAAGCTGCAAGCATCCGGCAGACGCATTTTGCTACGTCTGCGGCCAATTTATCAAGACAAGAGCGAAAAAGTACTCCGTGGAAGCATCTGCGAAGATGTGTGAGGCCTACAAGGCATATTTCGGCATGCCTGTCGGGGATCAAGACAAACCCTGGGCACCTCATTTCACCTGCGAGCACTGCAAAAAACCTCTGGAAGGTAAGATGGACAATTCTTGCTCTGAATTTTATGTTATAAAATTTGTTAAAATTTTTAAAATTGTAAAAGTTTTTAATTTTAAAATGTTTTACACTTTTCAATGTTATTAAAAAAAATATATCATATATGAAAAATGTTGCGAGAATCTCTTACACATTAGTCATGGGTGAAATAAATGTATTTTTGTAGGATGGTACAGAGGGGAAAAGAGACCCATGAAGTTCGCTATCCCAAGAATTTGGCGGGAACCACTGACCACTCAAGCAACTGCTACTTCTGCATGGTGGACTCTTCCAAACGTCGGACTGGCAAGAATGCACCTGCTATCACGTATCCGGACCTTCCTTCATTCATCGCCCCGGTGCCACACTGCTATGAGCTCCCCGTACCCACTCCTTTGGAGAGAGAGAGCAGCCGTCTTTAGAAGAGAGCAGTAAGTCAGAGAGCGAGGAAGACGTTGTAGATCCAGATGACAATTTCAGAGGTGGAGCTGAGGAGAGAAACCCATACTACCACAACCAAAAAGACCTCAACGACTTGATTAGAGATCTTGGTCTCACCAAGTCCAATGCCGAGCTTTTGACGCCTAGGCTCAAGCAGTGGAACTTGTTGGATGAAAGTGTGCAAGTCGCAGATCAGAGAAAGCGTCACCAACCTTTTTCCAGCTTCTTCACCCGTCAAGATGGGCTCTGCTTCTGCCACAATGTGACCAGTCTGTTCGAGGCAATCGGAATCGCCTGTAACCAGAATGAGTGGCGCCTCTTCATTGACAGCTCATCCATTAGCCTCAAAGCCGTGCTGCTCCATAATGGTAACAAGTACCCGTCTCTTCCCCTGGCTCACTCGGTGCACCTCAAAGAGGATTGCAACAGCATAAAGACATTGCTGGACGCCTTGAAGTATGATGAGTACGGCTGGAAGGTCATAGGAGACTTCAAAATGGTGGCATTCCTGATGGGTCTCCACGGCTGTTTTACCAAGTTTCCCTGCTATCTTTGCCTTTGGGACAGCAGGGACACCAAGGCGCACTACCACAGGCGGGACTGGCCACAGCGGACCGAGTTCTCTGTGGGAAGGAACAACGTCAAGTGGGAGCCACTGGTGGACCCCCGGAAGGTGCTGATGCCACCACTGCACATCAAATTGGGCCTTATGAAACAATTTGTTAGAGCTCTAGATAAGGAGTCGGGAGCCTTCAAGTACCTTCAAGACTTCTTCCCTAAGCTGTCTGAGGCAAATGTCAAAGTCGGTGTCTAGGTCGGACCACAGATAAAGACTATCCTGGAGTGCAATGAATTCCCCAAGAAGCTCACTAGTAAGGAGAAAACGGATTGGAACAGCTTTGTCGCAGTGGTTCGGGGCTTCCTGGGCAATCACAAGGCCAGAAACTATGTGGAGCTGGTTGAGACTCTGGTGAAGAACTACGGCACAATGGGCTGTAGGATGTCCCTCAAAGTCCATATCCTTGATGATCATCTTGATAAATTCAAGGAGAACATGGGAGCGTGCTCGGAGGAGCAAGGCGAGCGCTTCCACCAGGATATACTGGACTTTGAACGCCGCTACAAAGGACAGTATAACAAGAACATGATGGGAGACTACATTTGGGGGCTGATTCGTGAAAATGATTTACAGTATAATCGTAAATCTCGAAACACTACTCGCTTCTAAATCTTTTGTAGTCATTTTTGTATTACTTTAGTATAAATACATGTTAATTTGGATTCATATGTTGTTTTTTGCTGACTTTATGTGAACGAAAAGACACAAATTAACCCGTTTTCTCATTGGAAATAGGTAAATTTCAAAATATCACTGTCCTGGTCACAAAAGCAAAGTTTGTGGGGAATAATAGCCATTTTCTATACTTTTTAGGCATAAGCAATTAGGAAATAACACTTACTACCCAGGAACAAAAATTGTGTTACATAGTGTAATTCATATAAGTTCAGTCAATGGCAATTTGCAATTTGCTCGATTCATGTGGAAAACTATTTTTTTAAAAAAAAGTACATACCTGAAGTTTATTTCTTGTTGTTGGGAGTCTGATATTAAGCATTTTTTAGTGGATGGCACCTCCTTATTGAGTACATAAATGTATAATAGAGTGTCTATAGTCTTGACACATTTTTAATATCTGTTCATCCTAACAGAGTGAGTGTGTGTGTGTGTGTGTGTGTAAGAGAGAGAGAGAGAGAAAGTGAGCAGAAAAATGAAATAGGCCTAAATATGGAAATTCAAGTTTGAATAATATACATAAGGGTAGATATATTTCCGAAATGTGAAATGAACAAGTAGTTGCAAAAGTGATATCACCACTATGGGCGATATAAATGTTCTCCCACTGATAAATTTCAATATTTCAGAGAGAGAGAGAGAGAGAGAGAGAGAGAGAGAGAGAGAGAGAGAGAGAGAGAGAGAGAGAGAGAGAGAGATTATTCATTTATAGTTGTCTTCTCCCATGGGAAACTTTCTGATGTAGAGTTGTCTGCTGGTTATAGTGCCTAAGTCGATCAGACAACACTGTAGGAGAGCAGTTCTCAGTAGATAAGGCAATACTGTTATGAGAAAACACATGGACAGTAATTTCGTTTCGTTAAAGCTCAAGTTTTGATTTTAAATGTTAGCGGGTTTTGTAGCTCAATCTAGCATCTTAGTTTTTGGTCACGTGATCCCGCCTGTTGGGTATATGTACGAGTCAACTGTGGTTCCGATGGTGGCGTTGTATGGTTTGATGTAGCCTCTAGACGTCCCTCTGAGCGAAACAGTATAGCCACCCCGAACACATTTGGCCGTAGTTCAACGAACAGGAAAAGGCAAGACAGGGAGATTCTAAAAGGATATGAAGGTCTTTCGTCGACCGGAAAAAAGGAGCTTCAAGGCCCTTTCTAAGAGCACGGGAATCTTGTTATTACGAATTCTCAGGAATACAGATTATGACCGAGGATTCGGCTCTTCTCTTTATTACGTCTTTGTTCGTCTTTCTATAGATTTGGAAGGAGAGACGATCACGACTGCGACCCAGTCGGCGACCCGGAAGGCGACCCAGTCTGCGACCAAGACTGCGACCCAGTCGACGACCACGACTGCGACCCATTCGGCGATCCAGTAGACGACCCAGTCGACGACCACGACTGCGACCCAGTCGGCGATTCGGAAGACGATCCAGTAGACGACCTGGTTGGCGACCCGGCGTCAAGAAGAAGCCAGGAATAGAACGAAATCCCGCTGGGGAGAAATCTGTCACACTCTGGAGTGCTAGTCTTCAGACAGATATAGCGGGGTATCACTCCAATATATAGACCTATCCCAAAGAACCCGAGACAGCGAGACTCGGGGGTAGTGTAGCCGAGGGAGTTCCGCTACAATACTATAGTTAGTATTTCACTTGCCATAATGTGACGTAAGTAGTAGGTAAATAAGACTTTTAGATTTTCGGTTACTATGTGGATCAAAATCTTCTATACCCCATGACTTTACCTTCCAATCAAATCCGAGTGCATGATTTGAGCAAGTGTATACAAACCTATGGTAAGCATTTCCCCCCGTGCGCGTGTGCAAGTGAAATTATTATACTAAGTGCCGCAGTCAGGCAAATGTTCTGGCAAACTGATCAATATACACTAGAAAAGAGTGACTCGATTTTACTGTCTGAAACTCATTTACTTGTTTTTGGTCGCTAAGGCATCTGTGCACCAAGTCGTCGGTGGTTTTCCATTTCCACCAGCACCATTTCGAACTCAGCCATGCTAATGTTTGTATCTTTGATAGCTATCGAGTATAATTTACTAATCGCATTGAGACTACTTTGCGCCGCGGCGAGAAGTTCCGAATAAACACGTACTCGCAAATGAAGCCGTATCGAAATAATATTATCAGCACCACCCGAGACACCGGTTACTATTAATATGGCTCCGACAACAATTCCGATTGGTGTACCTATGATAGTTGCTGTGCTCATAATTCTAGCAACACCAAGGCCAACAGTTGCTGCCGCGGCAAGCCCACACCTATCATCTACAACCACACACTCGCGTTTGTATTTCATGAGCAACGTGGTTCTCTTGATGACTGCATCTCGCAGTTGCAGTTCGGCTTTGATTATTTTTTTTTAACCCAGTAACATTGAAGGTCTCTTATATTTCCTCTATTTATAATGTGATCGCCTAGTATAATTGCTCGACAATTGTTCCTTGTTCAGGAGCAACACGCACATCGTACTTCTAACCAATTACCCATCGAAAATCCTAGAAAATATCTTTCTGTGGAATATTTAAATCTCCGGCAATTGTGCGTTCAGTCGAGATCTTACTCTTCTTGGTTGTCGGTTTAGCATACTGAATGGGACGTGTAATCGGGGTGGATTCAGCGGTGCATATTACTTCATCGTTATAGAAACAATCCCTGAGTGTTTTCATGCCTGGTGTTGCAGTCAACGACCGGGTGTTTTCACGTGTTAATTTGCTGATTCCAAGCTGGCCTCTATTTGGTAGTGGCACATCAGGGTGGTCCCAACGGTCAATTTATATCTTACCTTCGCTTAGATTATATTGGAGTGTATACGAGGGCCTGGTAACACCATTTTGAAGCAGATATTCCTTGACAAGTGGAACAACATTACTATCGAGGTTAGCATCCTTTGTTAGGTCATCAATCACCCCGTCGGTAAATTCCGCAACCTCATCACCACGGTCAGAATCCATCACTTATATGTAATGATAAATCTAATCCTGAACACAAACGCCAAAGACAGTTAAGTATCATTGCGGATAAACTTTGAATGCTTCGAACTGAATTTCATACACAGTAACCAATAATTTTGATATTGCATATGTGATAAGTTCTGTAACAAGAGTGGCCGGTCTGACAATACGTGATATTGGTGACAAAAAAACCAAGATGTCGCTGATCATTTATCAACATTACCATTATATTCTAACAAAATTTAGTTCTGGTTATGACAAACAAGTATTATCCGGACTCGCTCACCTTTAGGATGTGACGTTTTTGTCTATCAAAGCCACTGTTAAGATAATGGAAAACAAATCGGCCATTTAATAAGCTTAAGAGGTCAGCTTTTCCTCTCCTTCTTTGATTAATACTCCTTGAATTTGGATCCATGAAGTTACTACGCGTGGCAGCAAAGGCACGTCTGCGATCTGTTCATCTACGTATTGTTTCGTTGTACCAACAGAATGACGAACATAGTTTTTGATAAACGTAATCGACTCACCAGCGTCTCTGATTCCCTCGACTTCACTGATCACTGCCAAGTTTTGCGCAACAGCGCCTCGCAGCCTCACAACAACATCTTGAATGTTCACGTTTGATGTTTTAAGTTTTCCAGTTTGATCTTCAAAAATCACAAGGTCGCCCGGGTCAGCGACTCGCACCTTCACTACAACATTTTGAATGTCCACGTTAGATGTTCTAAGTTTTCCAGTTCGATCTTCAAAAATCATAAGCTCAGCTGGGTCAAAACCAACAATAACCCGGCTGGTAAATTCGGTTAAATCCGCTTTGGGGACAAATCTGCTCAGATCTACAT
Organism: Margaritifera margaritifera; assembly: GCA_029931535.1. Lineage (NCBI taxonomy): Eukaryota > Metazoa > Mollusca > Bivalvia > Unionida > Margaritiferidae > Margaritifera > Margaritifera margaritifera. The sequence goes on along the minus strand of JAQPZY010001665.1, from coordinate 5,517,812 downwards.
CGGCGCAGCGTCGGGCGTCCGTAAATATTAATATGCATTTTATATACTATTAAGTGTAGTTTACAAGTGATAATGTAAAATCAATAAGTGTTTGCGGGGTCGGTGTTGAAGAATCTGTATTTCTTGCGAGTGCATACAACGCTTCAACAACAAGATGACTGCGTATTGGCCCATCCAGCTGAGTTTGTAAAGGCAAAGTTGAATAAAACATTGGTAAACGACTTTGTCCGCCCGGGTTGAATAATCAACAACTTCAATTGGTGGTGCAAGCCCATACGATTCAAAATATAAAAGATGTCGAGGTGTTATCACATACGCAACCCAATGAGTTCCAAGGTCCTGTTGATGAATCCAGATTAACAATTCCGGTCTCCCTCGCGTTGGAAATCATCGATGCGAGTTGATTTGGCATAAAGACACCTCGGAACTGTTTGACTGATTTTACCATCGAGAGTAAATCAAGATTTGTTAGCGACGTGGTCTTTTGCGAGTTAAACATCTCTACAAAACCAGAATATATGACTAAAAGGAATCGCACGAAAACGATAATGAGTCTCCTTTAAGTTGACCTCTATGCTGTGCGAATGCAAGGTTGTAATTGTTATTGGTGCCAATTACAACGGGCGTTGCGCTTTCGACGTTTCCAATAGTATACCGGAGATAATCTGCATGTTTTATAAGAATGGATCCCATCCTTATAAAACATCATAGACGGGCCAGCGGTCCTTGTGTAAACGTCGCTGTATCTGGCGAGTCCAAGAATCATCGTGGCAATGTCAAGGTTGCTCAAACATGCTTCGGTTTACTTTCCATCAATAAAATAATGTGTACTGCTAAACAACGCCATGATACCGTTTTTAACAAATCCAACCCGGCATTCGCGGGATAATCAGATTCGTCGTTATGTATACGTTTTCCATCGATTTCCAAGAAGAAAAAAACACGGAAGAAAATACCGAAACGTATCATGCACTTGTAAATCTATTCGACCTCTTTCATCAGGATCCTTACCCGGGTGCGAATAATACTGAAAATCTTGGACGCTTCGATCTAACTTCAAATGTACGTCCATGTCAAACGCTGGATCGGATACTTCTTCAAATTTTGCCATAACTTATACATTATCGGTCTCGTCTAATACCTTTTTCGTGGCTTCGCCGCTCGCGTCCAGGCCCAGTCCACAACCGTAATCCGCTTCCGATTGCCGCATTTGCAATCATTGAATCAGTTAGACGTTGTTGATCAGCTTTATTGACGGTTTTACTGACTGGCGCAGGCGTTGTTTATGTGGATGGAAGTGTAATCGCTTTTGGTTCTACCCGCGTTGCTCGAGTCGCTAATCGTTGTAATCGATCTCGAATCGATTGAACTGCTATCAATCCCAGATTGTTAAACCCATCCGCAGCAACGTTGTTGATACTATCAACGACTAACATTGCAACGTGTTTAGCAATTGGTGCAGCGCTCGAAGACAAGGCCGCGAGCACCTTTGGTGTGCCTGTAAAGAATCGCTGTACAACATTACAAAGTCCATTTCCATAATATACCGCGTAAACAGGTTTTCTCGTGTTAACAACATGCACTGGTATCACACCTCCACTTACAATTGTCATTTAAATGGCAGGTCGATCTCTAATGTACAGTTGTATTGTCAAGGTCTCCCCGGGGAGATCTACCATGTGCCCGTCCTGGTCCACAAGGGTAAAACGAATATTTGTCAACCGGGGCTTTGTGGCGTGGAAGATAAACAGGTGCCGCGGGAATAATTGATATCAGATCACCCGTTTCCACAGTTGGCGAAAACCCAAACAATATGCAACCCTGTGAATCTACGCTTGAGGAAGCTTTGCTTTCGTGACTGCTACTGATGGCGTCACAGGTTAAATTCATTTGAATCGTTGATATAATATTAGCAATATCAGGTGCAAAATTGTATCCCATGCATAAGATTCGTTTGTCATCAGGAAGCTCTTCGGGCCAACCGAGAATTGTTCTTATTGACGACCGTGCGATGTCAAACTCGTACAGTGCAGATTCGATTGAAATGAAAGATCTGATCGTGGGCTAGTGTTCACTTATAAACATTTGATAGTCTTGGTTGGTCACCAATGTAATTCTCTGTCAAATTTCTTCATTGATCGATTCCATGTCGTACGCGCCCGCGGAAAGTTCAAGTTCTAGGTGGTGCCACTGTCTGCCGAAAACACAAATGAGTTATTTGCACCGAGATCCCCAAAAGGTCGTGATCGAATATTAGGCCAACACTAGTAAACTCAAAATGATGGAAGTGCGATCTCAAGTGTTCGGGATTCCACTGCGGTAATTGGTGTTGAAAACGTCAAATAAAATTCTGGTGTTGTTGATGATATTGTAATCATCGAGGTAATGCTCGGGATTGTATTTAAAACAACGTGCTGCATCGCCACATAACATAAATTTCATGTAAGACGCGAAGTGCTTCAACAAGAAGTGTTTCAGACTTCATCATCGGTGTACGAACTTCGTTCCTCGCATTAATGATCGATGTCTTCAATAAGTTCGTGTATTAACAAACGAAACCTCCCCGGGTCCATACTACCATTAGTGAGGAACCGCTGACAAATTGATGCAGCCTAATTGATACATTTGGTGCGCTGTTCCCTGCAAGAACTGACCCCACTAATGTTTCCAACTGATTATTTAGTTCATTTACTTGCTGTTGATCTACAGACATGCATTTGAACTCTTTGGTTGTCATAGAACCTTTTTTATTTTTGGGTGGTCTCACTGATTGGGAGAAATATGCTTCTTTCTCAGGAAACAAAGCCTTGAGTGCTTTTTCCCAGCGTGGTGGGTAATTTTTGCGATAAACCTGCCAGTCTTGCTCGACCTCTTTTGCTTTCCAATATTTTATGTATCTATCAACAAGTTGTATAAACTCCGGCCACTCAGGCTCATCACTATTTAGTTTATTAATGTCTACCGACTCCTTAAATACTCATTTAGGTTATTCGTTCTTGATGTGATTAGAGCGCTTTGTTTTAGGTACTTTTCTCTCCATCAGAACTATTTTCAACTCCTCGTACGTAGGCTTTAGCGCGGCAAACTCTAAAGCATCTTTGAAGATCTTATAGCGTGCCCACTCATTAAATCTTCGAACTTCTGTTGGCAAGTCTGACTTAAACTCGGGTGGTGATTCTTCTTCTTGAAAACTCACAGTTGCCTCTTCATCGCCTTTGATGATTTCAGCTATGGTTTCATCTCATCCTTCTTGGATTTGCTCTAGTAAGAGTTTCATAATCTCCGCGGTTTGTTCCGTGGCTGTTTTGATATCTTTGGCGCGTTTGGATATCTTCGGATTTTGACCCGGTTTTTCTTTTGTTCCCATCATTGCTGTTAAGCTTTCCGCGGTTTCCTTTGTTTGTTTGATCAGTGGTGCAAATGTTTGTTCAAAGCCCATGATAAGGTCTTCCAGTGCAGTTTGTCTTGACTTTAACATATCTTTGACACGTTTGCGTGCATCCATGTATTCGCCTAGAAGTTCGAGTTGATCGGGCGCTGTTTTGCTACGTCGGTCAGCAGCTTCTGCTATATCATGACTGGTAGAGTTTGCCATTGTCTATGTTTATTGCGGTTGTTAAATTGTTTTATCTAAACCGGCTCGATATTTTCCGGAGGCGAGACCGCTCTGCGGCCCACTAGTCAAGTCAATAGTGAGAAAACTATACGAGTCTTGGCTGGCATTCCCAAATATATTTTGAAATTCATCCCGCGTGTGGTCGTCAGCGCACCAGGTCCAATAAATTTTTGAGATACCATGCGCGTCAACGCCATGAAATATCATCAACATGTTGCAGTTGTCCTAAATCACTTTAGGAACATGTGCGTATCGTTGTGTTAAATATATCACATCTGTGTTTTTGTGTCGACTTTGGGAAAATATTTGCGCGGGATTTCATAACATTTATCGATTTCATCATTGATGGTCTCGGTGTCTTTGTGGTTTAAGATTACACGGGCATCAACCATGGCTGTGTTGCTATTGATGGTGCAAAGCCATCTTTAGTTGCATGACCAGGCATGGTAAATTCCACATTGAGAACAATATCAACCTTGAATCCGGACTGCAGCGCTGTCTCACCCATTTGCTGCATGGTTGATAAAATTCCAGGACGCACATTTGATAAAAGTTGTATAGCGTCTCTGCTTGGTCTGTGTGCGCTTGGAATAAATGGGGGGTAATAGTGAAGATCCCCAACGCGGTTGTGTAATTTGAATTCTGGAACTTTTTGTTCATTAACATACTCGTCTGCCTCAGCAGCGATAATGGCTGCAATTCGTCGGCGGTTTTGTTCATCTTGGACTTTATTAGCAATTTCCGCACGCTTGACTCGTGGATGAATTTTCATATTGAATCGTGCTGCAGTTTCACGAAGCTGTCGCACGGTCTGACGCAGTTTGACTACAATACCTAATAACACAAGTATATCAGCTTTTCTCGCGCCTCTTGGTATTTTTATGTTACGCTCGGACGCATATTGTCGCAGTTGTTGTACCGTTGCTGTTGCCGGGGTAACTGGTTGTTGCACATCTGGTTGTGGTTGTTTAGCTACTCAATTATGTCAGCTACGGCTTGGTATTCGTATCCCACGCTGTTGCGCGAGTTGTCTTAGTTGAATCAAAGTCAGCATACTATTATATAAGGGGAAATCATTGTCTAATTGCAAATTCCGTCAATAATTTTGTTTTAGTATTTTTACTTTACCGGGTTTGGAAACTGCAATTGCTTAAATCATGGCTATTATTTCATCAACTTGTGTATTTTTTTCATCAATGTAATCGGGCTTTTCTTCAACGATGTTAAAGTATGGTATTTCTACAGCAATAGGTTCAATATTTATTGCGCGGGAAAATCTTTGACGGCGCGCACGATAATATTCGTGAAAAGATCCACATGGTCGGCAAAACTGGTTACGAGACTTTACACCGGTGCCGCATCGTAGGCGTGGTCGAGCACCTAGACCAACACATAATGCGAGCAAATGTGATTTACGATATTCGTAATGGCATGTTCTGCGGCATGGTTCAAGTTTTCCAATGCATACACCTTTGCATTGATTGCATCCTAATGCCATTTAACTTTTTATATATGAGGATCATATGCTTTAATAGGAAAAATATTATTTATCTCTCCTCTCAATTTATGTTGTCAACCTAGACCGACTTTTTACCACATTAGTTTGTATTGGATGATAGTTGATAATCTTCTGTTTGTTAATTGAAAATCATGCTGTGTCATAAATGGTAATGTTACAAGGTAATTTAGTGCCTCGCAAGCAAGATATTTTACCACGAGGCAGCCGTCTAGGTCTGCTTCAAAACGATCTTCCTGTGCAAATACAATTTTCTTCAAGCTGGTATTTGGCGAAATCACTGCACATTTACCGTTGTAATAAGGCATCGCAGCAACTCGAAAAGCACCATCTATTGAATTTCAAACGTGTTGGGGTGCTTTCTTGTATACTTGAAAATCCCTACCATTATCGTACCATCCCCGAGTATTGACTGTGTGGGTTCTGTATCTTTAGATCAAAATAATTCACAGAAATGCTACCGTTTCCAAGGGTATTCTATCACTTCCCAATATTCTTTATCATTACAAGTAAATTCATTGTTTTGCATACGTCCGAGTGCCATTAGTATTTTTAAACATTATACCAAAAGCATTTCTAATTAATTTATTCTTGGTGATCTTCACTGCTGCTACTATATTCGCTTGATGTTTCAATCTCATCGTCATTGTAGTATTAATTCGTTTCACTATCTGTACTAGGTGGTCTAGTCAACGTCAGCAACTTCATTTTTTCTTGCACAATATCATATAATGTTTTTTTCAGGTTTCTTCTCATAAGTTTGACCAAGCAGGCATCGCTTTTTCCCCAAGATAATTCCTAAGTTGATTAATTTATCAAGATGCTTCGGATACTTGTTTGCAAAATCATATTTTGAGCCTCTTTAACAAATCTGTATGATGTATTTAAGCAAAACAGCGATTTCATCGTTCTGCAACGTTACGGTAGATTAATCCCAGACTCAGATATACTCAGACTCAGATATACTCAAATTGTTTCAAAATACTATACGCGTCAATCTGTGAATTTTTCACCATTTATATGTAATTGTTTTATATAAAAATAATCTCCGCCACAGTTGGTATAAAATATTATCTGCCAATATAAAATATTCTCAGACTAACTCTGCCAGTATAAAATATTCTCTGCCAATATAAATATTCTGTTGCAGAGAAAATAATATTAACAGAAGATGTTTACACAGTATAGTGGCTATCAAAAATCTCGTGCAGTAGTATAGACATAATCAATAATATAGGTCTGACTGCTGCACCTAGTATAGTAACTTCGCTTGTACACACGCACGTGAGGGGGGGGGGGGGGAGCTCTCTATGGGTTTGTATACACTTGCTCAAATCATGCACCTAAATTTAATTCGAGTGTAAAGTCATAGGGTATAGAAGGCTTTGACCCAAATAGGTACCGAAAATCTAAAAGTCCCATTTATCAACTACTGACGTCATATTATATTGGAGCGTGACAATAGTGCGATCGGGTTAATGACAGCGGCCAGATAAAAAAAAAATCCCTTTAGTTAGCGTATCTGAACTCGAGATTTTACCATGTGAAGTATTATATATATATATATATATATATATATATATATATATATATATATATATAGAGAGAGAGAGAGAGAGAGAGAGAGAGAGAGAGAGAGAGAGAGAGAGAGAGAAGGAGAGCTATTTTTACAATGCAGGATGAATGAATAACCTGTTTGAGCTTTGGATAAAATCTCTCTCTCTCTCTTTCTCTCTCTCTCTCTCTCTCTCTCTCTCTCTCTCTCTCTCTCTCTCTCTCTCTCTCTCTCTCTCTCTCTCTCTCTCCAATCGCCTGGGCACCTAATAAACTACTTGTGTTGCTGTGCCGTAAAACAACAAGCCATGTCAATTATGTATACAAGAAACTTTTTTTTCTCTTTCTTTTGCATTAAGTATATACTCCGTATACGTGTCAGGATGAGATCGGATAGGGTGGAATTGGTGGTGGTTGTGGTGATGGAATTTGATCTCAATATTCATGTTTTCGACCCTTTGACCTCTGTTTTTATTATAACATTTTTCAGACCATTAAGAAATACACTTTTTCTATTCTATTTGTTCTGTCGAGACCAGTTTTCGTTCTTGACCATTCTTACGATATATTTCGTATTCTTTGCTTCAAAGTCAAATATGAAGATTTGTGGAAACTCATTGACCGCAGATTTATTCCTAACATAAGCTGTAATTACAAAGTGTTGTGTTAGCTGCTCTATCTATCTGTAAGTGGGTAAGAACTGATGTAGATAATATGGATACATAAATATGTAGGTATGTAGGCATATGAAAACTTTTGATCACTTAGCTAGAGAATCAATATGTTTGAGTGAGCGAGCAAATGAGATGATCTTTTAGTCCTCTTTTCTTTGATTGGTTAGTCAGGTAGTTAGTCAGGTAGTTAGTCAGGTAGTTAGTTAGGTATGAAGGGAGATGGCTATAACACAAGATAAGAATTTATTCACGACTGAGTTAAAAGTTTTTGGCAAAAGTATCAGCACATTGCTTACCTGACCATAGTCAAAAGTTTCTGTCAAGATATCACCGCAAAAACCCTGTGTAACCATGACAATTGTTGGTAACTTGTCTTTGTATAAATTGTAGAACTCTCCTAAAGTGTACCGCTTTTCTTGTACTTCGTACTCCATGTTATTTTGTGTTTTGAATCGTTTGTACGAACATATATTCTGCAAAAAAATAGCAATATTATTTAAAAGCAATTAAACTGGCATCTGTCAGGAAGGTGTACTATATACATGACAAATGGTGATAAAATGCACATTAAAATGAGTAGTTCAAGGTCAGTTCTGTTATATTTGCCTCCCATGGAAATTTATTGAGAAAGGCAGGTAACACATTTACCTGTAGAAATAAGAAATATTGCTTCGTCACATAATTTCAATGCCTATATGAATCGAGACAGAAAAATCACTCCTTACTCCTATTACATTGGTGATTCAATGTCACAGATCATGCACATTAGGCTAAGAGTAGAGTGTAGTAGTTTAAATTACGATTTATATTCAAATCATGTATCTAACTAGCGGTGAAATAGAGGAGGCAAAACACTTTTTTTTAAACTGTCCAAAATATTCTGATCTTAGAGATCACATGTTGCACGCACTCCCTTTTGCTTTCAGAACTCAAATTGTATTATTTGGCAACCCTACGTACTCTTCAGAAAATAAGACACATATATTCTTGTCTGTGCAAAATTTATTTGAACGACTAAAAGATTTATGTGGTCCATACAAATCACAGTCAGTGTTGTTTTTTTTTTTTGTGCAATAAACGCTCTTATCGAAACTACATCATATAGACTATACTTGCATATATATATATATATATATATATATATATATATATATATATATATATATATATATATATATATATATCTTCCTTGTTATTTTTCTTTCCAACCACTTGTACCAGCATCCAGATTTATAATAGTATATTTTTGTAACTTTTCGGGAGAGAGCGCTATAATAAGCTCATGCTTCCTACTGAATCCCAAAGTCATATGTTTGTACTTGCATATGACAAAGTTTGGAAATAAATATGGTCTTAAAATACGGTTCAAACTAAGAATTATTTTGAAGCTAAGACTATGCGAAATTAAAAAGAAATAAACCTTGCCTTTTTTCTCATCAAGCTAAAGGTCACAGACCAAAGTCAAAGGCACGGTCTGATGAAAACAAACTCTATATCAGTGGCATTTATGCTAGTGTAAATAAATCCAGAAATATAAAATCTGAATTTTCAGCACGGTAAGGTAATATAATGAAGAAAGAGCAAATAGTATCTTCCATTTTTATTCGCCTGTCTATAGAGGGACGTATGATGCTATGGTTGTACCCTTCAGTCCATACTGAACCATTTAATTTCCACCCAATCATTTAAGTCCAACTTCAAGTAACTTCACCAAATTGTACCTTTATGTAGATTTAAAGAGAAGGAAGAAACCTATTGATTGTTTTGGTCAACAGTTCAAAGGTCAATGTCACTACGTCCTGACTTGAAAACATGACCTTTGCGTGATAGCTCGAGCTTAATTGAATATGGTTTCACCAACCCTTACAGATATCATAAAAAGGCGCACAGACGTTTCTTGATTTCAAGGTTTGAAGATAAAGGATAAATTTCATAATTAAAACATAATGGAGGAAACAGTGTCCAAGTGATTACTAAGTCCACAGTTATTATTTACTACAGATTAAAAGTAGATTGCCAGTGACGTACAATATAGCTACATCGCCAAGATCACTTTGAGCAGAAATCAAATGACTTTTTTGCATTGCTTCACGCATACATTTCATACCTGTATGATAATGTCTAAGGTATTTACATTGGAAACTGTAACAGACCCACTACATTTGAAGCTGGAGATTGAAAAGTCAATGCCGTCGCAGTATGAAGAAAATCTAAACTGTAATTCTTTTTGCGTTTTAGTTTTCCTATGTTCTAGATTTCATAGCATTGCATGAAAAATAATAGTATCAGCACAGGATTAATAAATACTGATAAACTACTAAATCCAACAAGACCTTACCTTTCATACCAAACTGGTGATACAAGTCATTATTGTAGTTCTGCAATATTTATTTTTTTTCGCTGTATTTTTATTTTCTTTCTGTCTTTTTTTTTTTTTTTTTTTGCTTTCTTTCAAACATTTTTGTTCAATAACCATTTCAGATGCCATGTGACGGCTATATTAGGTAACATTGTGGTATTCTTTGTCCATGTGATAGTTATATTAATTAACATTGGTTGTTGTACCCTTGGTCCATATAATAGCTATATTAAGTAACATTGTTTGTGGTACTCCTTGTCCATGGATGGAATATATAAAGTAACATTGTTTGTGGTACACTTTGTCCATGTGAAAGCTATATTAAGTAACATTGTTTGTGGTACTCTTTGTCCATGTGATATCTATATTAGGTGACATTGTGGTACTCTTTGTCCATGTGACGGCTATATTAAGTAATATTATTGGTGGTACTATTTGTCTATGTGCTAGCTATATTAAGTAACATTGTTTGTGGTACTCTTTGTCATATCTGTAAATAACACGAATGACTTAACTTTTCAGTATCTATTGAAGTATATATATTTCATATAGTTTTCAACCTGCACTACATTGTGCAAATCTACGCGCAACACAGGCCTGACAATCTACAATCAACAGGAATAGCATTAATTGCGGAAAAACACAAAGATCCTTGTCGCATGTGTATATGTAACATTTATTTTCACCTCATTTGTTTACATTATTTGAATGTTGAAAATTACACATATAATAGTTATTCTAGCAAACTCATGTGCAGATGAGCATTTTGAGACCATATTCAGTACGGTGTTTTGCCAAAGAAAGACAAACGATTATTAGTCTGTGCTATGTTCGATGTTATTCGTGTATTTTACGATGTCCGCCATCTTTATATTGGAGGCACCTCCAGTTTTCACTATACGGTATATACAAGCGTAGTTGAGCATTAATAAACAGTGTATATAACGAGTTATTACGTTGAATAAATTCTGCTTAACAATAAAATAATCTACTTACCATCTCCTGCAAAGATGACACATCCATATTGTACCTGTTCTAATTTCCCCGCCCTACCAGCCTCATTTGGAGGCCAGTGTTTACTGTTACTCGTCTTACACAAGGATTTTAATGTTTGGGCATATATTTGTAACTAAAAGTATAATACTATAATTTTGTCATTTAATATTTGTCTCGAATCTCAATATTTTAGCTGTAGTTAATATGTATTGTGTCTTAAATTCCTGTTAGAAATATGCACTAGTTTGGCGGAGTGTTACATGGTGTAGTGCAACCCAAAGTTATAAATAGGGGTGTCGTGTACACCAGTCGGTTTTAATCCGACCAGCATCGAGTTCTTGTCAATTTACAATTATACTTCCAGTGTTTCCATTCAAACTCAAATTGTGCAAATCAGCTTTAAAAAGTGGTGGGGAATGCTATCATTCTCTAAACAGAAATTAATTTAAAGCAATCATACTTTAAAGTATACGTTCATTCCTGTAAATACTATACGTTTCCATTGGTAGACTTACAAAGGTCTCATCTATACATAAATCAAAACATGTATATAAAGACGACCTGCATATTTATCAGCTCAATTTCACAGTCAACGATTTTCTTTAATGCATTTTCTTCTTTAATTCTATCCCCGTTGAAAAATTATCCAACAAAGTTATTAGTGTATATTTTCACCAGAGGACCTGTTGATCATTTTACAAAATTATTTGCATCGATTAGAAATCTTGTTATACGTGCATAAAATTGTAAGGTATTATATATTACGTATGCCTACGTGAGAAAATACTCGTAACAATAGGACAAATACAAGCATATTAAGAAGGATGACACTCTGAGTCACCTGTAATATGAACATCTTTATATTTACACCCGTCTCAAATTTATTATGGTGAAGGTAATCAGATGTGTGTGCGAGAGAGAGATAGAGAGAGAGAGAGAGAGAGAGAGAGAGAGAGAGAGAGAGAGAGAGAGAGAGAGAGAGAAAGAAGGAGAGAGAGAGGGTACCTTAACGTGGAGTTTGGGTTATTATTTCCGATGGGCGACAAATTATAACTCTCAAACATGTTTCATATAGATAATGAAGATTTTCTACGTAACTTCACATTATATTAGCACGTTTTTGCCTGTTCAATCCAGGCATTCATCCCCTCTGCTTGTTATAGACTTTGCAACTTGCAACACTTATTCATATGTAACTAAATATTTTCAAAAAGGAATCATGAAAATGTCGGCATTTTGATTCACGTATTAAAGCTTCTAATGTAACTGTGCTGTCAAGTTGACACGAGTGACCGATAAAATGGAGGGAATACAAAGTTTTCCAATGGATCATTTTGTATTTATATTCATTGTGCGTGGGCGAAACCGACGCCAACATGATGGTACTGTTTTAAAATTTACAAGTGCGCTCTCACTGTTAGACACAATCGGCTTTTCATGATTGTTGTTCAATGTTTACTTAAAGCCGTCAACTTCAACGACAATGTTGGATATCATATAGTACGAATTGTAAATGGGCTGGTGACCTTGTATTATTAAATATATGTTGGATATCGTATAGTATGAATTGTAAATGGGCTGGTGACCTTGTATTATTAAATATATGTTGGATATCATATAGTACGAATTGTAAATGGGCTGGTGACCTTCTATTACTAAATATATGTTGGATATCATATAGTATGAATTGTAAATTGGCTGGTGGCCTTGTTATTACTAAATATACGTTGTATCTTATAGTTATGAATTATAAATGGGCTGGTGACCTTGTATTACTAAATATATGTTATATCTGTTGCTGTTTTTTTGTTAATTTAAATCTTTTTTTTATGTCCAAATTCAAGAAGCGTGTGCAACTTTTATTAAGAGGTTTTTGTTTTCAAGTATAGCCTCAACTTTCTGGGACATAATTAGCAAACATTATTTATTCGTCACAAATACTTTAAAGATAGTATACTTTAAATGAACCGTTCTCTTGCCCCAGAACTTTGGAAATAATTCAGTGTTTCTTAGTTTAATATCAAATATTGGAATATTTAGTATACTAAGACGGGCTTGAAATGATGTATTACTATTTCACAACACTCGAAAGATCTTTTCCAAAAACAATCTGTTTTGCACCCAAAATGATAGAGCGATACGAGCTGACATTTGACCACTACTCCCAGGGACCTGGAGTAGCAAATGCATGGGCAACGTTTTTGCTGGACAACTCACAGGGCCTTAAACTGGCTGGCATGGTGCGACTTAACAAGAGCATCCTGGAATATATGTTGACACTCCTGGGCCCGCAAAGTCAAACCAAGACCAGGATAATAGAGTAGGGCCAGTCTTTGACGCCCAAAACAGTTCTTAGCAATCGTCGAAGATATGGTTGCCCCAAAAGAAGACCCTGAAAATTTGATACCAAAGTATAACGATGTGATGAATTATGCTAAGAGCAAGCTAGATTTTTGTTCTTGGCGTGGACCTTTACATTATACCTAGCGACATAGTTCTTCGAATTGGATCTTGCCAGATTACAATAAGGAAATTGTTGTGGTAGCCTACAACTTAAATCTTGGCACCAACGCCGATGTTAATGCAACAAGGCTACCCAGAATGAACAGCGCCAACATAAATGGAGCGCTAACACAACAACACACAGCCAACGAAGCATGTAAGCTCTGACTCGCCAGCTCCGGTACAGCAAAATATGCACAAAGTGCAAACATCAAAAGAAGTCGAAGACTAGGAAGCCAACAAAACCGCACTAGAAGTGGGTGGTATTGCGGTGGAACTTGAGGCCATCTGGTTACCACACACTTCAAAGACGAGCACCCTGTTGTGCACTGTTCTAGCTTTCTCTCTGATGTCTGCGCACTAATGTGAGAGGAAGAAAAGCAAAGAATGCGACCGCTATCGCAATGACAAGCACTACACACTTTCCGGCCAGACAGCCTATGGCATTGCCAATTGTGTTTAGGAAGAACGACACAATAGTGCCAATAATCCCGGGCAGCGCCGCCAAAGCCTGATCTGCGAGCGTTTTCAGCATTTCGGCCTGCCGCTCCTGCTGCATTTTTATCCTTTCTTTGCACTATTGGGTTCAGATTTGTTGATGAGATACTATAACAACTCTAGAGCCAAAATAAAATGTACAAGCCGCCAGTAGTTACAAACGCAATAACGGCCACTCACTTCGCTATTCCAGTGCCCTGACGACTGTACACTAGCGCTGCAGCGTGACCACTTGTCTGAGTTGGTGGCTTCTGGAGCAGCAAAATAATATACAGACCGACCTCTTATCTTTGCTGGCTTTATGGTGATAAGCGACAAAGTGTTAGTGAAAAACTATGCTATATTGAGGCTAAACTGAGAGCTAGGATGACTGCTTCGCTGGGATCGTCTCTGCTTGGGCTGTACACATCAGTTGTAAGCCACCTTCTGCATATAGGTAACCGCGAATGACTTGCGAGTGATTTAAAAAATGACCCAATTATCGAAACATCTTTGTCTAACATCAGCAACCATCTTTACGTTAGGTGAGGTGCGGTACTAGCACCCATTGTCGCTGGCATGATTACATATAGACATGTTAATTTTATAAAGAAACAACGATAAGACATTACGAGCAAAACTGATGGTTAATACATCATCACAACTCACAAAGGATGCATCAGCAGAACAATCTCAGGAAGTAGTACAAGTCACGTAGGTTTAGCACCCAGGTAGAGTTGATGCTGGTAAATTACGTGCAGGTATGATGAAACAGCACCGAATTGCTCAAGAAAAACAGCATGCGATGCCATGTTATATTCTCTGGGGCGGCCTAGTTTTGGTAGCTGGCCTTATTTACACCACATGCCATGCGCCAGCACAAGTTTGCGGAACGCAAGTGCAAGAGCCGTCGGAACGACAAGCTCCGTCGGAACTACAGTGAACAGCAACGTATGGGAATCCGTCAGAACGACAAGCACAGCAGGTGCCTGCAGCATCTATTAGGCATACGCCTGACCCCTTTCAGATGGAATAGTAGTGTTTGTTACACTTGCCGTTAAAACAAAAAATAAATAAATAAAAAAGCTTATTAATAGCAGAATGCTGGTGCAATATGTTTACATCATACCTCTTTATTCTACGCAAAGCCCACGAAATGCCGACGAAGAACGCATCCGCCACGATAAGGCGTTGGAAGAACCCCAAGATGCTCAGGCCGAGTACCAACATAAGCGCAACAAACGTCTCGAGTACCTCAACGAGAGGCTGCGCGCCGAGCAACATGCCAAAAAGGCTTACGATGATATCGATGCCGCGATACGCGAGTACTATTTGGTAACCGGCAGAAAAACAGACGACGGTCCTCTGACTTGTACACACCGTCACCCGAACAGCAAAAATACGAGACGATGTTTGTCGCCGCGGGGCATGCCGCCGTCGGCTACGCGGCCCATGAATAGTTCTAGCCCCTGTCAGCGTTGCATTGCGGAACGCAAACAAACGAGAGCTATTTTTGTGCTTCTGTATATCACTGTTCCGATGTGCAAAAGAATTATTTTATTTTATTCTGAAATTTGTATGTTCTATATTATCACGGGACAAACAATAAACTAAATACTGTATTTTCCTAAACTGTATTTGGATATTTTATGAAGTTTTTCAGTTGGAATATTTATAATTTAGTTAATAGCGTAAAAGAAGTATTCATCAGCCCAAGTTTTTGCGATATAGTAGTGTATAAAAGCAAGACTAGAACTGATTTCTCATTGCGATTCCGTTCATTTATTACATGTGAGCAAAGTCTATGCACACGAAAGATGTACCGCCGTTCTGCATTGCTATTGATCCTGACTCTATGATGTGTACATTAATGGTATATTATATAATCCGTATTAGGCTCAGGGAATGCCTGGTGCAATACATGACTCATACGCTTGATCACAGATCGAGGCGTCATTTACTGGTTTTTGTGTTGTGTTCATTCTGCTAGTCATATATCTCAGTTTATTTGTGACAGAGATATAGTAGATACATATAGATGTGAGAATAAAATTGTTCAATGGAATCATTTTCATTTATTGTAGAAACTAAAGCTCATAATAATTTAAATCTCACAAGTTTGATATTTCGCCTTAGTGCTAGAATATATATATATATATATATATATATATATATATATATATATATATATATATATATATATATGGTAGTTTGCAAATATAGGGTGTTATAAACTTGTACTTTAAATTACCACGGTCTTTTTAAATAAATGAACACTCAATGAAGAAAACTGATCCACTGACAAATTTAAATCCATCATCTCTGTTTGTAAACCACTCCAGCGCATCTACAATCAGTTAAATGAGGATCAAGCTGTTATTCGCCATATAATTTGTATTCTGTGTACTAAATGACATTCGAAAGCGCTTATGTTTCTTAAAACTAGTTTTGCACTGTTCAATATCAGCTATGTTTTTTTTGGGGGGGTGGGGGTGGGTCATTTAGATAGATAGATAGATAGATATAGGTGAAATTCAAATTTATAATTGTGATTAACTATTGGTAATGGTAGAAATCTGGTACTGGCCCTCAAATTCAAACAGATACAAAATAAGCTACAAAAAAAAAACAGCATCTACACACTTTTTGAATGTTGTATAGCATGAGCTATTCTTATTGCACATAACACAATATTTAATCTGTTAACTAGATTTCATCTCCTAGTTGTTGGATCATGCCAATCAGATCTCTCAAAGAGCCTTCATTTCTGCGATATAGAAGGGGGATTTTGCTGAGCAGTGTAACTAATCATTAGCAACATAGTACTCACCAATGCTATTTGCAACATTGTATCCACCTATAGTATTAGCAACATAGTACTCACCAATAGCATTGGCAACACAGTACTCTCCTACAATACTAGCAACATGGTACTCACACATAGTATTACTAACATAGTACTCATGATATTATTAATAACATAGTACTCAACATAGTGCTAAGTCTTGAAAGATAAAGATTATCTGCATCATCTCTGAGATTTCATAAGATCATCATCATTTATGACCTTAATGACATAAATATACAACTATCTTCATTTCCATGCAACTTATTCATCATATTTACACATTATTTCTTTCCTCCCAAAGAATTGTACAACCTATTGAATGGTTCTAAATCATTTGTGCAAAAAGAGTTGCTCGATGTCTCTATTGCTAACAAGTTCCATAAATTTAATAATAAATTATTACCCATTTGAGATTATGTTTATCACATAGTTTTTATTTTAATGGAAATAGTTTAGAGAGAAAGAAGAATAAATAATTTCATTTATTCTGGCTCAGACGCTGCACCTTTCAAGCGTTGCGCGTAAACAAATTGTCCCAGATGCTAGTTTAATTAATAATACGCAGTTCTATAACCAGTAACATTTAAAAGTAGGTCTTTTTTTACAAATTATAATTTAAAAAGCAACTGTCCTTCCAAATCAATTGACCATTTGACACAGGCATAATCGTTTTTCAATACTGGATCTCCGATGGAAATTCTGGTGTTATGTCACATTAGTTCACTCGGGCTAGGTTAGACGCGCCATATACATCGATGTCGATGAGAATGTTTACAATGTTTCCATCTAACGGGTGTCAATTGTACTTTGCGGCAGAAAAGAAGTAGCATTCCAGTTGTTGGATATTCATTGGAAAGGGATGATTACTGCATGCAGAAATTGTAGAAAATCTAGACTAAAGATGTTGCTGAGTAAAGTAATTCGAGATTTAATGTGTTTGTGACCGGATATTTGAATTATTTGATTTAAAACAATGCTGTGGTTGGAAAACTTTCTGTCAGTTGGGAGACTGGCATTTGTCCACATTTTTCTCTAGACAGAGGTGAGTTTATTTACTCCTATAGGTTAACATTTAAACAACGCTTGTCATAGGGTTGGGTCCCTGTTATAGGTTTATACCCCACCCACCCACTCTACCCCAGTCTTCTATCCATTGACCGATACCCATAATTGTATTTGTAACGATCCCCTGTGGGGTAAATTGACCATATTCCGGCAGACGTAACCTCTGTTTCTCAATGCCCACTGGGCAGTCGATTCGAAAAATGGCCGCCAAAATGTTGATAGTAATATTAAAAAGAAAATGTTCCAGAAGGCAGGGTAAGAAAATTCCCACGGTCACAGCCAATCAGTAACGAGAATATTGCGCAGGAATTTCATGGACTTGTTTGGACCAATTTGATTCGCATAAAGTGATATGTTAACATGGTAACGTGTCAAAAGTTGTAAACTGCACTCACTATATGTAAAGTGTACCAACCATGTAATAAAGAAAATGTCGCCATTGTTGTTAACATTCGTTATGCCACAGGCTTTTCTCATGAATTCCATCAGAAATATATCTTTTCCTGGGCTAGTAGTGACATGACTTACAGTTTAAATTCAGGATGTCAGTATGACTTTGGTTGAAAAACAAAGTTAACTTTTGGTCAAACATGTAAATGACGAGACATACATGTGGTATTTGAAACGTTGTGAATATTTGGTTATAAATTTTGTTTCTTTGAACCTGTCAATAAATTTAATGCCGATCGATGGACAAAACTACATTCTATAAAAAGATTTGCAGCTGCACGTAGAGCACGCCGGACACCTGCAGATATATAAGTGTGACGTCACAGAGTTAAATTACAATGACGCAAACATGTCAGAAAGATGGAGGTGCACACGAATAATAGAAAATGAACTGAACTCTTTTGAGAACAAATACCTTAGAAAGATAAGAGGAACACAATGCAAAGAACATAAAAGCAGCAAAGAAATAAGAGAGGAGTGCCAACAGAAATTTATCTCGACAATCATCAGAAAAAAAGATGGACATACCTGGATCATGTGTTGAGAATAGCACCAAAGATACTACCGAAAACAGCACTTAAATGGAACCCACCTGGTAGGAGGAAACGGAAAAGACCAAAAGAATCCCTGAAAAAAAAATTTTAAGAGAGAGAAAAACTGCAGGTCGTGAAACACTGGACGAGACGAATGCTGTCGCCAAAGAAAAACAAAGATTGCGTTTGATGGTTTTCGCCCTATGCTCACAAGCCGCAAAATGATAGAATGATGATGAAAAATGTCGGAGATGGAGAAACAATTCTGCTACTGAGCAAAGAGCATGGTCCTCTCTGACTGATATAAAGTCTGACTTGTATAACGTTTACGGACGTAATTCTATAAAATCTTACAATTCTGAGGTGGTTTCATCTTTTTAAAGATGGTCGCGAATCCATGGAAGATGACCCACGTTCTGTAAGATCGCTGTCTGCGATTTGGTGAGCGAGAAATAGCTTTTTGTAATATATTAAAGAATTATTTGAAGCTCACAAAGGTTTGTGCAAGATGGATCCCGCATGTGTTGATGGCTGATCAAAAACTGCCCCTGGTTGAAATTGCAAAATACCTACTCGCCAAGTATGACAAGAGTAACCAGCGATGTTTGAACGAGATTGTCGCATGTGGTGAAACATAAATTAAATTTTTTGCACCTGACACAAGAGAAACTAGTACAGTTTGGACGGAGAAGAAGAGCAGAAAGCACATTTCGCTCGACTAAGTCGGACCGTCAACAGAGTTTTATATAGGCAGTATTTTTCGATGCAAAAGGTCATCCAGGTAGCTGAGTGTAACACTGCTAGTGTCACTGGAAATTTGTGTACCTCCAAAGTCCGGTTGAAAGTACATGTATTTAGTGTATGAACAACATACCAAAAAGTGAATACAAAATGGCATTTAATAATTGGATAATCATACTGAGAAAGCGTGTAGAGATGAGGGGATGCACTTACGTACCGTTCACTAATAAAGAACGTTGTTGTACAGCGCAATAATGTTCACATCTTTTAAAATACCCCTCATAATTCCGGCGGCAATGATAGTAGCGTCGTCAATCTTAAGATTCTGTGTTAAAGTTTGTGAAAGTCAAATATCCTGTACACCAGCTACTGTGTTGAGCTGACTCTGCATCATATTATTACTATATGCCTACAGATTGTATATGGTATAGCTTCCTCTCTTGCCTGATTAAGTATACAACTGTGTCACCATAATGTCCTTCTCAGGCGAGAGACAACGAGTTCCGCTGAACCCTCGTTATATACAAGAGTTGATTGGATTTCTGCTCTTTGGTGGTGCCAGTTGTCAGAAGCCTTGAGAAAGCAATGTTGAATAAAGACAGCAAAGAGAATTGAACAAGGACTTTAGAGATCGTCAGTGCTATAACCACACTTTAGGTTGTGCAATATTTTTTTTTATATTTAGGGAAGAGAATTATAAAACTTCACTCTACATCGCAAAACAAAACTGACACTATCAGTCTGTACCAGGTTTGGGGGAAAATGTCAAAACTTGAAGATTCTACCTTGACTGGAAAGAAAGATTTCTGACATCGCTTTGTTCTATCTCTAGTCGCTATTTAACTTTAGAGAGTCTGGTGTATCAAGTAAGCAAAATCGTCTTTTTTTAGGAAAAAAGTACGTAAAGAATAGATGTGGTGATAAAATAGGAAATGTCGATGTAGAGAAAAGTAAAACTCTGACCGTCTGCCAATTTTGTTCAAAATCCCAAAACTGACCTTTCTGCACAAGTGACACAAATTCCGCAAGCAACTAACTTTAGGTTATGCTATATTTGGCACAATAAGTCATTTAGTTTTTGCTAGATATATGACCTTAAAAATACAATACATTTTGGGTTCCTTTTAGGATCGATGTCCATTTCTATTAATACTGGGACCCATTGTCTGCCCTTGTGGGCCAATAGAAAATCCCTGGAGAAAAGACACCTTTCAAAATAAAATTGAAAATACTGTAAATAGATAAATACTTTGCAGGAAATAGCTTACCTAAAATGTACTTTTCAAGTGTATATCTCCTCCTGTTCGTCTTTTTCCCCTACATGTTCATCCTTTGCACACGGCAACTTTTCGGCTTCTACATGAGTGTCGAGAACCTCTTCTCGTGTTAGACGTAATCATGCATTGCGTTTAAGATATATACCTGTAAAATGAAAAGGTCAATACAACGAAGCCATATTAAGAATAGTGATGGACTGAAACTTCCTGGTATCGAAAAGTTAAAATATACATATAGTTTATGTATTCGATAATCTTAGATAAACTTTATTCAGGTCTCTGCATTATACTTGTGTTTAAAGAATCTCTTTTTAGCCTAAAGACGCAATTGAGCACCGCATTTAATTATGCATACCGATGCAAAACAATAATACGAATAAATATTAAGCAAAACGAACGAGTAACACATCCAAGTATCGATAAAGTTAATATAAGTCTGTTTTCGACATGTAACGATCTTATGCGAACTTGAATCTGGTTCCCTGGTGGATTTGGCGTGCTATGGTTTGCGCATTTCAAACTACCTTTGGTAGTAAATATGAATAAATATATTGAAATGACTATTATCACGATCCAATACACATTATTTTAAAAGAATATTACGCACAAGGTAATTCTACCACTACTTGCCAGCAACCCATATATATTACTATGATAATTTTAATTAAAACGACACAAAACAGAAACATTTTTAGAGAGAAATCTAATTAATCTTCTTTTCAATTTGCACAGTTATATAGAAAGTTATATTTCAAAATTATCCTTGCACTGTTCAGCCAAAAAAACAAAACAAAAAAAAAAAAAAAAACAACAACAACAAAAACGCAACAACAAGGTCGTTACATTTTTACAGCATCGCGACTGGATAAGTGACAAGGGCTGAACATGTAGAGATCATAGTATAATAGTACACTTGTCGATAAAAGCACTTGACATTTAAACAGGTACTCGTCCAGTCTATTTATGAGATAAATTTTAAAAAATGCTTTTTTTAGGTATACACTTTGAATGCCGCTTATATCTTGTTAACTAATTTTGACATTTAACAAGTTTTGAATATTAGTGTGCTAAACAACAAAATTCTTTAATAGTGAACAGTACATCAGAAAATCCCATCGAAGTATTCCCAGTGTACCTCTACATATGTTTTCTATCTGATTGTCAATTACTAAATGCACTACTGTATTCACTTTTTGGTATGTTGTTCATAGATGTGAACTTTATTTGCATTTAGCCAATTGGCCATCAGCAAGTATATACATATACATTTAAGTTTGTTACAAACATTGATGGTGACACGTTTAATACATAAAGGAAAACAAATCTATCGAATTTACAAACATTCGATAAATACTAAGATATATACTTACGTATGCATACCCACATTCCCAAACACACTCATACATGCAGATATCCACGTGCACATTATATATTTATATACATATTCCTATACACACGTTTTCATAAACCTACACACATATATGCACATACATACATATTCACCGAGAAAGTGAGATAGGCACGCACATAAACATACATGACTGCATTCATGTATACAGAATGTATGATATGAAGTAAGTATACAACACGCTGACCTGTAAACTTCTCCAGACTCTGTTTGTTGAATCACATGGGCGCTTAACTACAAGCTCCTTCGGGAGAAGATATAAAAAGTATTATCAATATATAAGTAGTATTCAAAATGCTTTTCTTATTAGTATTATAAGAACATTATACATGAAATATGAGAGATAGTAATGTATATATTTATCAATGAAATGGAGATAAGACGAAAAAAAAGCTAATAACGAACTAATTAAATCATGTAATTTTAAGTGGCATTCATCATATTATTACGTTAAATTAGTGCTCTATGAATATGATTTCCCAGATTTCTAACCTCAGTAGTTTTAGTGGAACTGAGTAATGTAATAAATTTCAACATACTTTGTCCTTTCCAAAAATAAGAGTTTATGTACTTCTTTCTTAGCGGCAAATAACATTGGCATTCTAAAACAAAGTGATACTCATCTTCCAACAAGTTGCAAAAAATACAAATTCTTTGATTTAGTGGGGTGCAATGTGGAAAACCTCACTTCCAGTCGCATAGCGGCTTTGAAATTGTCTGCTTTTCAGCGAATCTTTGATAACGGGAATGAGGAAAAAATCACTTGTTACATCATCGTTGTATAGACGATATGCCAAAGTATGGATGTTGTGCTTCTTTATAAAGTATGTCAAGACTGCGGATTTATGCGCCGGTGCGTTGAATTGTATTAGATGGATACCTCAGGTATCTGTGCACGGTCGGCTGGTTTAGTAGTGTTCCACAATTTTTAGCAACACTTTGGAGGTACACAAATGTCCAGTGACACTAGCAGAGCCGTGCACAGGAACGTGGACGACCGTGTCTTTTGCACACAACAATGCCTGTAAAACTCTGTTGACAGTCCGATTACATCGAACGATATATGGTCTCGGCGCCTTTTCTCGGATCCAGACTTTATTGTTGTCTCTTGATTCTGGTTCCAAAAAGGTAAATACATATGATGTCAATGTAACAGTCGCATTCAAAGATCTCTGGTCACTCTTTCCATATTTGGCGAGTAGCTATTTGACAGTTTCAACCAAAAATTGTTTTCGCTCAGCCGGCAACACATGCGGGATCCGTCTTGTACAAACCTTTCTGAACTTAAAATGATCATTCAATATATTAAAACAGCTGACGAAGTAATGCTGGGATAATAGAACTATATTCCACAGTGTATTGAGCATCTTCATCAATCGCACCTTTCGCAGCAGCCACCTCCGTTCACCAATCGCAGAAAACGGTTTTCCAGAACGTGAATCATCTTCCATGGATTCATGACCATCTTAAAAAACAATGAAACCACCTCAGAATTGTAGGATATGACAGAGAATTACATCCATAAACTGCATGCAATTGGTCAGGGAGTCCCCTAAGAGTGCTTGGATTTTTCAGTATGCTCCTTGCTTTGTAACAAAATTGCATGTGTTTGGCGTGCTGTATGCACAGCTGCGGACCATTTTATACAGCTTTAATTAGTCCATTTAATATCATCAAAGTTATTGACAGTTTAAAGAAACAAAAAAGGTATGACAAAATTTCAGAACTTTTCAAATGGGACTCATAAATGCCTACTTGAACTTCTTAGGCCACAGTTCTATGGCTTACTATCTGAAGTGTCTTTGCATAAAAACCCACTGAATATACTTCAATCTGGACTTTCTCTTGAATACTTCTGTTTATTTCCAGAACCAGAAGAAGAACGAACAAAACTATAATTTATATGCATTAATTGATAGAAATCACAAATTTTCGTTTCACACTCCGAGGAGGCTGTACAGCTCCATATTTTAGTAACGAGTATAGCGTAAGAAAACTATAGAAAGCCAAACCCTTCCACTGTTAAATAGACCGTTGTCGGTAAAACGTGTACGATAACAGCAAGTTTACGACAGTTAATGCTATCAAATATACCATAGATCTGAATCACATATTCGCTCTGTCTACAGAGAATTGAATTAATTTTTATGTTTTTATTTTCAAAAAGGTTTCGCTCATCAAAGTTGTTTTTGATACTTGTAATAGAAAATTGTTATATTGCGTATAAAATTAATGCAAAATGTCCCAATATATATATATATATATATATATATATATATATATATATATATATATATATATATATATATATATATATACATACATACATACAGATATATATATATATATATATATATATATATATATCTATATATATATATATATATATATTCATCATTCTATATTGGTCGGTCTCCTACTGAGATTCGTATTCGGGTTAGCGGTTACGTCACCAATCGTCTTGTCTGCACGCACCAATTCCCAGTAAGGGACGAATTACAAATTCTCTAAACTGTATGATAATAGTCTTTCTCCATATATAATTTCGGTTCATATTATCTCGCATACTCCTGTGTCAACCAGGGATAACATTTCCCGTTCTGTCTAGTTTATAATTGTACCTATCTATATTAACTTCCGTATGCATCGATTTATGTTAGAGGAATCTGGAGTGACTGTGACTTAGATGAGAGTTCATTAGTGGGTCGTCATGCCAGTGCGACTGCTACGCACGAATGTCTATATCCAAGACTATGTTCTATCTTTTTTTGGAGATATGCGTATGGTCGAGAGGGCATGGGGGTTGATGGGTGGAAAAAAGAGACTAACTCGCCGGTACCCAACGAGGGGGGAAAACGTGGGGGAGGGGCATGGGGAGCCAGCCTCGCTGTTAAAGGCTTCTGACGTCTCATTACAAATAATTGGGAAAAATATATATTGGCCGCGGAACTATGTAACCCGAATATTTACTGCTTTCAGTCGCTTATATCTTAGTCGATCGATATAGCGCATTTACATTCTGACAAGACTTTGGAATCCGTGTCCATTATACCGTGGCCTGCTATACTGTGTATTTCCCCTCACTATGAAAGCGTCAATTACTTCATATATCCTGTTGAAGATTGTGTGATTGAAACCACATGTGGTTTATACATGACTGTTGCAATCACTATGCATGCAGAATATTAATGTGCCGGAAGTTTGCTACCCGGCTCTGATCTGATGACAGTGTTTAAATTCAACTTTGATTTATATTGCTACCTAGCTGGCTCTATCGGGTCTTCAAAAATCATTTGTAATAGATAGATAATACCCAACCCCTCTAAATTGTCACTGTAAACCGACCAATTATAATTTAGAGGGGTGGGGTATATATGCGGCTCGTCAAAACATAATGTGAACAGTAATATTGATAGTTCATGACCTTC
The DNA here is from genome assembly GCA_029931535.1 of Margaritifera margaritifera. Classification (NCBI taxonomy): domain Eukaryota; kingdom Metazoa; phylum Mollusca; class Bivalvia; order Unionida; family Margaritiferidae; genus Margaritifera; species Margaritifera margaritifera. Next base: position 5,492,368 of record JAQPZY010001665.1, on the reverse strand, counting down.
TACTGCAAACGTGCAGGCCATACCCAATTATGGCAATAGCTCGTGAGACAGCTATGATTCTTTCAAATGTGCTAAAAGAGCTGCTATAAAAATAGACCGCTTTTTATGTCACATTTTTGTTACCAAAACCTCGTGGAGGTGCGCTGGTGGTAGGCATGAGAACAAGTCGGCTGTTGTTTCAATGGTTCTGTCATTTGTACGTTTATGTCGTTACCGCTGTTTCCGTTGGAACAATAAACACCACACATCTCACATTTATGCCGAAATTCCAGCGATACTTTTCATGACCTCTTTGCGTGTTTTTGCCCTTCCATGGGCTATCTTGTCGATGACAACCGCATGCCTTATGTGATGCAGCCCGTATTTCGTTCCTCATGGCCGTATATTTTTCTATTTCATCGAGAATAAGTTTAAATTCTTGCCTAGAGAAGGCTTTGTCGTGTAGCGCCTTGGACATATGGTCCAAAGTTGTGTTGAGTTTTGTCTTTACGAGAACGTTGATATCGTTGTGCTTTTTGACCTTCAGAGAGAGCCGCCGGCTAATGAAATTTCCCGCTATATAAACCAGCCCGCAGACCAAAGTTGCGATCTCAAGGGCCACCGCGATGGGGGCTGCAATTGTGGTTGATAGGATTGCAATGCCAACAACACTGGTGCCCACATACACGGCCGTAAGTGAGGGGTTAACGCCATCAAGCATGTCTACTGCGCGCCTGTACTTTTGGTGGCGGCTTCATCATCGTCCACTAAAGAGGGGTCATCAGGCGGCACCAACGATACATATTTCTCGTATATGTCTGGTTGCTCTCCCATGACTTTATTTTACCTTTAAAGCAATTTCAAATTGCTCTCTCTCTCTCTCTCTCTCTCTCTCTCTCTCTCTCTCTCTCTCTCTCTCTCTCTCTCTCTCTCTCTCTCTCTCTCATCAAACGTTCCCAGGCCTACGATTTTGTCACATTGAAGACTGCCTGTTTCAAGAGCTGGCTAAAGATGATCAGGCTTGTTGAAAATACCGTCGGCTGTGCGTTGACGTCGACACCCTCACACCTAATGCTGTCGCTTACTGGAACATAGACGCAAAGCTAGTTGCAAGGATTTCGTGTTAGACGTAAGCAGGAAAGGTATTTGCGCCATTATTTGCCATTAAAAGGACTAAAAGTGATGCCCACATTTCGTCACCGAGACTTCCCTGTAGATTAATTAAATAAAAACCAGCACCCGCGACGATGTTAGTGTTGTTGTCGTTTCTGGGTGTAACCTTGAAAGTCTTGTGTAGAATGACAACGGTGCAAACTGGACTCATTTATTGTTGCAACCCCGCAACTGACGTGATTCTCTCTGCCGTTAAGTACATCACTGCGATATAGTGATAGACCAGGTATCGTCTAAGGGAAACCGCGTTCCAAGCCTAAAAGGCAGGCGCTTGAGCAAGTGCCCGAGCAGTGGTTGCTAGTATGTACGGCCTGGTTGCAGTGAGGCCAAGAGCGTCTGCCAAAACGGGAGTAGCACGGGATATCTTCGCGTCCAAATACGTTAATAGGCATGATGCGCTTGTTGCGCTGGAACAGTCAGAACGATTTCGTGAGTATAACAAAATAAGTGGCTGTCTAAAAGTACCTAATGGTGACTCGCTAAAAGCGCCGTGTCCAACAATGTGTTTGGCGTCTGATAGCGCCCAAGAGTCTTTAGAACCGCGATAGACAGATGTCCGCAAGCTATCACGTCGGTCTTTTCTTGAACCGGGAGCGTGGAGCAAGTCAGCGGCATTGACTGGGGGTCGCATATCCTTGCTCTGCGAAGATAATAAATTAGCTCACGTGGTGGAGCAAGACCGTAAGAGACGAAGAAGACATGGTTAAATGGCGTAGCTCTAAATGCCACAAAGTGCGTTACGCAGTTTTGTGAAGAACCGAAGTAGACAATGCCATCTTCATACACGCTGCTCTCAGGCAAGTATGCAAAGTAATTATGCATGTAGACGTCGGAAAAGCGTTTCACGTGGTTGGCCATACGTAGCAGGTCAAAGTTGGAGAGGTTAGGTACAGACGTTTTCCCGTCTTTTTCTTGTTTGTCGTTCCAACGCGTTGGCTTTCAAACAGACCACTGCCGCGCTTGGTGGCGGCGTCTTTAAGGGCAATCTCATCAGCTGTGCCAACCGCGCCGGGCGCTGCTGCTTTGTAGGATGCTGCCGGATCCAGAAAAGCAAGGTGAGCTGGGGCATGATAACATTGTGCATGGCTTTCAGGGCTGAGGCCAAACGTTCTGGTAGATGCCACGCTTTGCCTCACGCGCATCATTGAAGTGCTTGATCTGGGTTAAGGTTAGTATTATCGAGTCACACCCATAAAGGTTGCCAGAGCAGAGCCTTAGTGAAACTCAGTAAAACTGCCGTTAAGGCGTCTGCAATCTTTTCGAGTTGGCCTGTGGATAGGGACACTAGTTGCTTTTCGTATGGCATTTTGTTGGATTTCTTTGCAGACTTATGCAGGACTTGGCCTTCGGTGTTTAAATGGTGTTTTATATGGGGGCATCAACGACCTTCATGCGTCCGCCAGCGCCCTCGAGCAGCAACTGTTTGTCTCAGAGGATGACGGGAATAGTTATGTTGATGGCAATCGCAACCCTTGCCTTGAAGTAAATGTCCACAACGGACTGCTTGATCTAATCTGGGTTGTTCCAGATTGAAGTAATGGATGGAATAGAGGCCTGTAAAGTCTTTCTGGCTTATCTGGAAGCCTGAGTGCACGTTTTGGTCGCGCCCTATGAAGCCCAGGATTTGGCGCAAGCGTGGGCGACGTTGTTGCTGCTATGGTCTAAAAGGATTTTCTCGACCTAATCCTGATGGCCATTGAGAAGCAGGTTCACATCAGTGACATCGAACTTGTCAAACACCATCTGGTTGCGATCCTGGTTATTCAGCCGGATCATATCAAACAATGCAACAAATATGTGCTTGGAGTGGTGATGCCCTGCTGAGCACTTTGTTGCTAGGACAACTGGCCATTGAGTGCGCATTGCTGGGCGTCTGGAGTCATGACCTGAAAGACTAGGTTGCTTATGCCACTCTTCATGAGTTAAGTAGCATTGGCGCGGAAGATGGCGTCGTCGGTGTTTTTACTGGTCAGTGTGATGGTGTACTTGGCGCCGAAGATGACCTTGCGCACATCCCGGCAGAAGCCAAGGATGTGAGTTAGCGCGTCCACCTGTGCCTTTCGGATGGTAACACCTAGAATAAAATTGGAGTTGCTGTCACTCGCTACTCTCTCGCGGCTATCTCTCGCGGTGTTGCTGACATCTGTCATGATAAACTGGACATTGTCGGTATGGTATGTTCCGTCCTACGTGAACTTCACCGATGGGCTAGCCCTGCGATCGTAGTCTTCAGTATAGCGAAAAAGGTCTAAAATGGTCGTGGCGACATCGACGTTATCCAGGCAGGCCTCAACTTCTTTCTTATCGATAAAATAGCGGACACTGTCGAATAAAATGCCATCATCGGTTATTAACAAATGCCACCCGGTCCGCTACGGTGCTATCTGTTCTTTGTGCATGTGTCAGCCGCCCGACAACCTCGCTAAAGGCTTCTGACGGAAGAAAGAAGCGCGCTGTATCATGCACCTTTAGTTACACGTGGTGCTTTTGATTTGGATCAGGAGCTTCGTCCGAGTAGTATTACAGGTCGCGGATTCTACGATCGCGGAGTATTGGGGCCCCTGTGTTGAGGGAGGGGTCTTGCACATCCTGAATGGATGCCATTCCAAATGGTATGTCGCCTTTCGGTCATCTTTAACATGGTGAGAGGCGAAGGCTTTCCAGCAGATGTTACACGGCTGGTATCGTAGCCGAAACGGTGGGTTTAACCAGGGCGGCAACTTTTGGGCTGGCCATTTAATTGATGGCTGCACGCGTTTCTGCCGGCATAGTTTTGGTTGGTGATAATGTCAATTTGCTTAGTCGCTTCCACAGTCTTTTTGCCACTGGCGGACGCGAGGGCTTGCAGCGCTTCCTTAGTTGCCGTTGCAGCGAGATTTACTACGGCCGTCTCGATAGCATCGACGACGGCCTTGGTGGTCAGAGCGGCGACTCTGGCCAGTGCTGTGGCAGTCGCAGGTGCTTCTCTGACTCTAACTTGAAAGATATTACCAAGCCGCTGACATAGTGTAAACGACCGGCCAGCAGGCTCCGAGGACTTGTACTCGTATTATGCGTTTCGCAGGCTTGGTTTTGCAATGTTAAAGCGGTGGACGACAGAACTGATAAGGGATGGTTTATAGGCACAAATGCTGAATTTGCGTTGCTCTTCAGGGCTGTAATCTGCAGCTAGACTTCCTGGTTAATGGCATCTATTTCGTAAGAGTCCGTTGGCAGGTTTACGCTCTTGCCAGAGGAGAACACAAAGGTATTGTTGGCCGGAAGGCTGCCAAATGGCCAGGAGCGGATATTGGGCCAGTTGTAGTAGACTCAGATCCATGCCAGCGCAATCTCGAGGAAGCGCTCCTTGGGGGACACAATTAGAATCGGAGATATGATATCATACGTCGGCTTGTTTTAGTTCTCCAACACCATCGGTCTGGTTTTGAGGGCGGTATGCTCTTGAATGATCCGCTAGTGGGTAAGCTCCTATTAGTGTTTCGAGGCGATTGGTCAGCTCGCCGTGGCCGCAGAGGATTGTGCCAGCACTACTACCTGCTCCGCTTGCCGCCGTTCTGACTCCAGCACGCTGGCGTTTCTTTCTCTTGTCGCGGGTGCCCGCTCTTGAACTGTTTGCTGGTAGGCCTTCGCCTGTATGGGTCTCAACGCTTTGCTCTCCTGTAAACGCCTACTTTTGTCCGGATACCCCTCGAAAAACTCGCCTTTGGACAATTGTCTTCTATGTACTTTGGACGTCTTCGTTTGTCTTCCTCCGACAACACCATGTCTTCCCAGTTTTTAGGTGTCTCAGCCTCATCATCTATAGCACCCGTAACCACAATATACTTGACCCTTTGCTGTTTAAACTTCTGAGGTTTGAGCATGGCTGACCTGTACTCTGCTGGGAGTGGCACTGATGTCTCCCGGCCGCCTTTCCAACACCGAAACTGTTTCAATCCCGCTGCCTCGACCGGCCTGCTTTACCTCCTCGCGGGTGTCCTTTGCGGCCTTTACGGCGCAGACAGTGATGGCCTTGGCTGGTTTATGAGAGGTGGTTACAATCTCTTTTCGAACTCGTAGGTGACATCAATATGTGCCAGCTTACCGCCGTTTAGCATATATCGAAGCTCGTTGCGGCGAGCCAAGTATTTCTCTCGTATTAATATCTTGTATTTTGCGCTTGACATTTTAGTAAATAACATAATCTTTGAAAGACTTTTAATGTCTTTAAACGTATTTGCAAGACTTTAATTCGACACAATGCACGCCTTACCAAAGCCAACCTTAAACTTTGCTGGGCCTGTGCTGGTCAGGTCTGTGGTGGCGAAGATGTGGGGTATGGACGTTGGCTAGTAAAAGAAACGACGAAACTCGTGCCAGGGTATGTCTCCAGCACCCCATGTGGTGTACACGTTTCGTAGACCATGGACGCCACAAAATACGACGACTATGTTAGCGTTGTCACGGATTATCCTTGGTGTGTGGGCGTAGCGCTGGGCCAAGTACAACAAATTGGCGTTTTTGTGCCGCCGCCGGCTAAAAAGACGTATAGAATTCTTTTGTCCTTCGAGTAGCACGTCGTCGTAACGATGTCGTTGTCCTGGTTGCGATCTAAGTCATCAGGACCTTCTGAGACGTTGGAGATAAACGTCACAGAGCCCTTAATAGCAACAAGTGTTTCGTCTGTCGCTAGGTGTCCCACTGTTTTTTTCCCCCGTGGCAGCCAAGGCAGCGGCCTGCAACTTAACCTGTTAAACGAATGGCGGCGTAGTTTATCTGCCGCAGGACATCTTAGCATTTCTTTTCGCACGCGCTGGGTGCACCTATGTAGAGCCTGTCATTCATCCAGAACGTCAGGAGGTTTAACAGCAGCTGTATCTTTCTGCAACAGAGTGGCCTATGAGCACCGGCATATGATCAAGTGGCACGACCCTGTGGTGCCTCGGCTTTTTATACTTTGTTTGTGGCTCAGAAGTCAATGATGTCCATGCTTCGTCGTTCCGACATCAGCAACGGTACGAAGAGGTGGTGTGGGATATGTCCACTCTTAGATGAGCTATTAAAGAACCGCTGCGTCCTTTAAAATGCCTGCACAAGTGCAAATACATTGTCTGCGCAGTAGACGGAAGACTGAAAGTGCAGTACCCATGAGGTGCGGCTCACCAATGGGAGACACACGCTCCGAGGAACCTGCGTGGTATGTAGGCCTAAAAGTCCACCATTATTGGGCAACCCCCAATGCTCAAGCACGGCGGTGTGCCATGGATCAAGTATCCTGGGAAAAACGTCTTCCACACCACACATACTGTGGGCCAGCACAACGTTTGACAGAAGACTGGACGCCGACCAAGCCCGGAGTAGCTCGAATAAACCGTGTGGATACCGCGTGCTGCCGGCCCAATCTTGCATAATCACACAGAAGCGACATTTACGACCCCTAAAAGACCAAAGTGGACATAATACACGACCTGAACAACATCCAGGAGTCCCAATTCGGCGAACGCCTCGGCCGCTGACTCGTCAAAGATGGCATGAAAGCCAAGCTAGTGGTGGGTGGGCGCTTGCCTGTGGGCACAAAGTCTTGCACAATTCCTTGCACAGGTGCAGACAAGTGCATTTTTCAGCCTTTTGAACATGGTTCTCGTTTGCAATACAACTGTGTATACCTTTTTATGCAATCCACTTAGCTTCTTGTATATCTGTACTAGATGAATTAAACTTGCACGAATAAATTTTCCATTAATTACAAATATAATGATGTTACTATTATTTTGAATGCTTTTTCACTTGATCTATTTACTTCCCATTTTAACAAAAGTAACAACCCTTATTTGGAGATCATTTTGATATCATATTTTTATACTGCATTGTTATTTTCATGCATAAATTATTTTAAGAATATGTACCAAGATGAACAGAAAAGATTTAACTTTCTATCGACGCAAGAGACACAATATACAAGAAACTTTATTTAAGGTCGATAGTCTGGGTAACATAAAGGACTCACGGTACTAACTGAACTCACATAGTAAACCTATAGAAACACCATAATATTCAGAATTTATGTAAGAAGTACCTGTTTCCGATTTCGCACCTAAAGATTCAGGTGCTACTTTTAGTATTTAGTGTTCCTAATTTAAGTATTAAAAAGACTAAAATTGCATTAACATAACATTGTCTCTATTGTTATTTTCAGTTACAAATGGATAAGCTCTCACAAGAGTATTTTTGTTACTAAAATTTCACTTTTCATTATCAACCAGTCATGACCCTCCACACCAGTATATACTCTCTTTTCTGTTCACCCATTTCTAGACTGGTTCCCATGTTTCCATATAATTAGCACCGCGAAACCTATACCCAGTTTTGACTTACTTGACAAACCTTTGTACAGTAGTAGAGTGCATAAATAAACTGCGCGCATAGTTCTGCTTGTAAAACCTTTGAATAGTCAATATTAAATCGTATTGGAAATATATGTTTACCAACATGAGCAAGTCCAGACCATGGTTAGGTATTTGAGCTTCATATCAGCAATCAGCAAAAGCTATTAAAATAAATGCGTCTAATCGAGACTTACATTATTTGCTATCACATGTATCTCTCTTTTCACTTTAAGATTGAAATATAGTAACACCCTTGTCTTATTATGAACTAAATGCATTAAAAAGTCAATGTGAACATTAGTATGTGCATGAGTAACATCACAACATGATATTTAAATGTCAGAAATTTCTCTAGAACACATATAATTTAAAACTAAAGTAAGGTAGGTATAAGCAATTAAAATACAAAATAAAATATGAGGTTACCAAACATTCACTGAATGAAACTTGAGGCGTAGTGGCGGTGGAGAGGGGGGGGGGGCAAAAGCATGAGGGGTCATCAGCATGAAGAATGATGTTAGAGCATAATTATTTAAAACAGCTTGGAAATGTCAAATTGGTGACCAAAGTTACTCCATAATGGTAAACTGATTTAAATTGCCATATTTCGTTACATAGATAGTAAACATTGTGCAATATAGCCCAACCAACATAGTCAAATCCACACAAATTCACACACTCTAACTCACCCAACCCCATCATAGCAGCAATGACTATATCTGTAAGTACGTTTAATTTCCACTAGACAAGTTTCAGAGGTAAATAAAAGGTATTCATTTTGCTTTCATCCATACACAGAACCAGAATATTGCACATATAGTAACTTAGTTGTAAATGGATATGTGGACGACTGTAAGGTTGTTGTTCTGTACAGGACTCACGGTACTAATTCAGCTCCTGTAGTAATCAATTGAAACACCATCATACTAAAAATTGAATCGCTTTACATTTCTAAATACTCATTATCAACCTATATCTCTCAGTATAGACCCGTATTCGATGAAAGCTTCTGTGTGGAATAAATCACATGAGCCAATGCACTTTTTATCTACTTGTATGAAATGTGTTTCCAACGCGACACGTAAAGCATCGGGATCTACTTTCAGAATTTAGTGGTACTAAGTAAAATCTTTAAAAAGATTAAAATTGAATCAACAGAACATTGTCTCTATTATTTTCAGTTACCAATAAAGTTAGCTCTCCCAAGATTTTTTTTTACTAACATTTTACTTTTCATTATCAGTCAATCATTACCCTCCAAACCCGATTATACTCTATTTTATGTTCATGAATCAAACATAAAAATATGTATTCTTGTTTATATATGCATGAGTTTATGATTTAACTATGTAATTGTACGCATATTGTTACGAGTATAAGTATTTAAATAATGTAACAGAAAGAAAAGTGAAACCAACAATGTATGTAAAATCAACAAGCAACTTACTTCTAGAAAATTAAAGTGAAAATTCAAAAGACAAAAGACACATTCAAAAGACACTTACTGTAACGTAAACTAAAATCCAAATAATCCAATTAATTCTAAGTGTCCTAATCACAAGTACTAAATACAGAATGTTCCGAATGAATTCCAGTAGCCTTGTCCTAATGTGATAGTAGTATTGAATGTCCTGATATGCCTGAATGATTTAATCCAGAATATATTTGAATAAATTCACATAAATCCCAAAGTCAAGTATTAATCCACTATGAGAATGAGCACTTTTTGTAATTCCAATGAATATTTCAAATAAATAATTCCTCTCTCTGAATTTGCTCTGAATTGTCACAACACAACTATAAACATCTGATTACTAAAATGATTCCTCATAGGCTGACCATTTGAACATGAATCAAATATTATCCACTAAAATCTCGATATATAAACATAAGTCATGTGACAGAACGTTCTAGAATAGAGTAACTCTAATGGAAAATTTCCTCCACGTACGTGACTTTTCTCACATAAGCCATGGAAAATTCCAATCTAAGTACTAATTGCTATGCAAACAAGTCTGACCTTGAACTAAAATGCAGTAAATATGTTGTTTACAAACTTACCAAAGTACAACTTACCTCATGGACACATATTATAAATTCAATCGACATAACACCTCCCCTCATAAGAAAAAGAAAGATGTATGCAATAAAACTTTCTTTTAATTATGCATAATCAACATTTCATTGGAAAATGTCTTACAAATGTCACTCAACTCAATTACACAAAACAAAGCAATAAAGCCTACACACGTGCGAGTGCATCTGCGATCACATTGTATTTTTGCCCTGATGTGTCGAATATCAATGTTATATCCCTGCAGTTTTAAAATCCATCTCAACAATATCCGATTTGTATCTGTCATTTTGTTGATGAAAGTAAGGGGATTGTGATCACTGTATACAATAATCGGAGAGAAAGTCGAGGTAACATACACTTCAAAATGTTGTAAAGCCATTATCAAAGCCAAACATTCCTTCTCAATTGTGGAATAATTTTTCTGGTGCTTGTTTAGCTTTTTAGAAAAATAACACTCAGGGTTAACCACGCCATTTTTGTCTTCCTGAATCAATACTCGAGCAACCCCTACATCACTTGCATCAACACACATTTTAAATAATTGGCTGACATTTGGTTTTGAAAGAACTGGTGCGTTCTTAAGCATGGCCTTCAATTTATGTAAGGATTCCTGACACTGGTCAGACCAATGAGACTTGGATTTCTTACGAAACAAATTTGTCAAAGATTCGGCAATTATGAAAAAATTTGAACAAAATTTCCAATAATATCCAGCCATACCTAAATATCGCATCAGTTGCTTTTTACAAACAGGCACAGGGAATTCAGAGAAAGCTTTGACCTTAGCTTCTATATGTTTAACTTGACCTTGTCCCACAATGTGTCCTAAAAATGTGACATAGGCATGGCAAAACTCTGAGTCGATCAAAGAATTTCCAAATGGTTTCCAAGTGATCTTCCCAGGTGTCGCTGTAGATAATGACGTCATCGATGTACGCGTCGCAATTATCTAGACCAGCTGTTATCATGTTTATCATATGTTCAAACGTTGCCGAATACATTTTCATTCAAACGGCATGACTTTACATTGATAAAGTCCATATGGAGTTACAAATGCTGAAATTTCTTTTGCCCTTTCCGTGAGTGGAATTGGCCAGAATACTTTTTAAAGGTCACACTTAGTGACATAATTCGCATTTCCTATTTTATCAAGGCAATCGTCAATTCTTGGTATTAGAAATTAATCCGTTTTGGTGACACTGTTGACTATACTATAGTCATTACACATGCGGAATGTATTGTCTGGCTTAGGAACAAGAATACATGGTGAACTCTAGTTACTTTTACTAGGCTCTATAAAATCATTTCCCATTTTTCTGTCATACCTTAATTTCATTTTTGACTGTGTGGTGTGAAGATTAGTTCTTGCTACGTCACAGGCCTTTGACAACTTGTATTTGAAATGAGAGAGGTAGTCAAGAAGATTAATCTTTGAATCTTCATTTGAAAGAAGTTTCTATTTCAATAATTTCAATGGTCCACGGACAGTATGTCCAAAAACCAGTTCAAAGGGACTAAAACCCAATGACTCTGAACTGATTCCCTAACAGCGAACAACAACAAATGAACACCCTCATCCCAATCCTTTTTAAGTTTCAAAACAATCTCATCGAATCATATTCTTCAAAGTCTGATTAAATCTTTCCAAAGCCCCTTAACTTTCAGGGTGATAGGCAGAAGATTTAAACTGTTGAATACCTAATCCATGCATAACTTGTTGGAAAATTCCAGAGATAAAATTTGACCCGTGACTGGACGGATTTTGGAAGGCCAACAAGTGTAAAAAAAAAACTTAAACAAAATTTTCACAATGGTTTCAGTTTTTATATTTCTCAGAGGAATTGCAACTGGAAAGCTTGTAGACGCACACATGATGGTCAACAAGTATTGGTTGCCTGACTTGGTCTTAGATTAAGGACCGACACAATCCACCATTATTCTACAAAAATGGTTCGTCAAATGCAGGAATAGGTTGCTGATGATTAGGTATCTTCTGATTGGGTTTTCCTACCACTTGACACGTGTGACAAGATCTACAGTATTTAGAAACATCACTATAAAAATTATTCAAGATTTGGTGGTAAGTCTTATTGACTCCAAAATGACAACCCAAGGGAGCTTCATGGGCTAGATTAAGAATTCCTGTCGATATGACTTAGGAATGACAATTTGATAGCTCACTAACCACTCGTCACCAGCGGGTACCTCTGGTGGTTTTGATTTTCTCATAAGGACCCCATTTTTCGTAAAGTAACACACTGGAACTTGTGTGGCTTCAGTTTCACTAATAGCCCTCTAAAACAAACAGGAGATATCAGGATCTTGTTCCTATAAGACAAGAAGTGATTGTATTTTGTCACCTGATTAGAATAGAGAGAATGAGTTGTAAAACGAGGATCACTTGGATCAATACTTTCTGATTGATCAATATCAGGAGGAAAGGTGATCTGATCAAAAACCTGACCAATAAATGTGTCAGCTAAAGGAATAATTTCCTGATCAACCTCATTCTCAAGAGCTCTTTTTACCATAGCTCTGGTAACTGCACAAGCAGGATACAAATCAGGGCTTTCAATCTCAACTTTTTGATCCAAACAAGGCTTGTCAGTTACAAGTGGATCAACCACGACCTTATCTCCAGCTAGGTCATTGCCTTGTAACAAATGGATACCTTCTAGAGGTAAAGAAGTCAGTGCCCAAACAGTCACAGGTCCGGAAACAAAGTCGGATGCCAAATTAACACAATGGAGATCAACATTTACAAAGCCGTACTCTACTTTCTGAATAATAACACTTTCACTAGAAGAAGACTTCTCAGACAAAGGCAAAGTATCTGATAATAAAAGGCTCTGAGAAGCTCCTGTGTCTCTTAATATTATTATAGGGATAGGTTTGGCAGAATCACTAATAAGGGATATAGAACCTTCTGACATGATTGCTTCATAATTCTCCAAAACAGAATCAGACTGGGGTTTGTTTGACTCAACAAATGTATTGCTTTCAATATAAGACCGTGACCTTGATCTCTTTGAAATAAGAGCATTTGGAAAATCTCTGTCTTTATTCTGTTGCTTATTTTTCAACCTGTCGCAATCAGAAATGACGTGCCCTTTCATTTTATAATAAGTGCGCGTAGGAAGAGATAAGGTTTTCTGATCAGTCTTATCAGATGTTTGATTTCTAACAGTCGTGCTATTTTTAAATTTGGAAGTACTCGTTTGGACCAACAAAATGCTGAGAGGAAGACTTATTGACATATACATTTTTTTAGTCAAGGAATAATCATCAGCCATACGAGCAGCATTTTCCAAAGTTTCCACTTTCTGCTAGTCAGGAAAGGTCTTGACATCACTGTGGATGCACCTCTTGAACTCTTTAATTAATACGAGCTGTCTGGGGTTATCGTACTCTTGATCAACCTTCTTGGCTGAGCACCACCTATCAAATATTTGTTCTTTTTCCCTTGCAAATTCGACATGAGTTTGTCCAGTTTCTTTTCTACAATTCCTAAACCTTTGTCGATAGGCCTCAGGTACCAACTCATAAACCTTCAAGCAAAATGTACTCCTTAACCACATCATAATCAGTGCTTTGTTGTACTGACAGTGAAGTGTAGACTTCACGAGCTTTGCTGATAAGTACACTTTGTAATAATAAAGTCCAATGCTCTTTTGTCCATTTAAATTTCTCAGCAATTTTCTCAAAGTGAAGAAAGTATTTATCTACTTTTTTCTGAAAAGCGGGTCCTAACCTAATATATCTGGTAACATCAAAACCTGAAATTTTGTGTAAAAGGGGGGGGGGGTGCTCTGCTTGCAAGTTCTAACTCTTTAAATCTATATTGCATTTTTCTCTTCTATTTCTGCACCTGCATCTGCATCTACCTGTCTTTTTTTCTCCCTGCATCTACATCTGCTTTTGTAATAACCTCTCCACTCTCTGCATTTCTTCTTTCGGAAGCTGAAGCTTTGCTAATTCCAATTCCATCTGGTTTTTTAACTGCAATTCCTTTAATTTCCTATCAAAACCAGATACAGACTTCCCAATTAAACCCAAAGCACTTTCATCCAAAATGTTCTTTTCCACCAAATATGAAATTAAATATTCTTTATCTCTTGCTTTGTCAAAGATGTTTTCTCTTCCGAAAGATCGTAATGTCTGGAAAGCTCAATCAACTCGTCCTTTTTCACAGACTCTGACCCTATCTGAGTAGAACTTGAAAGTTCTAAACCTTAGATGACATTGTGCACTCTTGCTGGTTTCACTAAAGATTTCTCAAATGGGTAAAATAAAAATCTTTACCAGGGACAACGAAAATTAAAAAACAAAGTCAATTTAAATTTTAAATTAAAGAAATTCAGATCCCGGACGAGCCCACAATTTCTGTTACGACTCAACGTCTTAATATAATGTACCAGAAAGAAAGTGAAACCAACAATGTGTGTAAAATCAACAAGCAATTTATTTATAGAAAATTAAAGTGAAAATTCAAAAGACACTTACAGTAAAGTGAATTAAAATTGAAATCATCCAATAATCCTAAGTCTCCTAATCTGCATTCTAGTAGCCTTGAATGTACGAATGTGCTAGTAGTCTTGAATGTTATGATGTGTCAGTAGTCTTGAATGTCCTGAATGATTTAATCTAGAATATATTTGAATAAATTCATATTAATCCCAAAGTCAAGAAATAATCCAATATGAGAATGAGCAATTTTGGTAATTCCAATGAATATTTCAAATGCATAATTAAAGTACAACTTACTTCATGGACGCATATTATAAATTCAATATACATAACAATATTCCTTGTCATTCGCGTGTCTGTACCATTTCTCTATGCTGATATTAATCTCCTAAAGGAGGAAATAAAGATAGATTGATTGGATTGTTCTGTATCTGTTATAATGTTTTTCTGGAGAAATGCTCCACCAGATTATAGATTAATGATACTGTAAGGTTACAGAAAGTATTATTAGAATATAATATTATTAATCCATTGAAATTGAGTCGATTTTTATTTTTTATTCTCATTCTGTCACTTTGATTAACTATAGTTGATAAGTTTTCAAAAAGTATACAATGACCATTGTAAACCCGTGGAAATATGGTAGAAACATATTTTTTACCATTCATAAAATTGATTTAAAAAATTCAACTATTTTTTCACGAACGGGAAAGGCACGAAAATTAGTTATATTTTGTGTATGTTTAAACAAAAAGTTTCATATGTTTTGCTTCAATGATAATTAAAATAATAATAAAAAGATTAGCATACATTTTTATGTAATAATGATATCAATAATAACACTATGTAACACAATTTTTGTTCCTGGGTAGTAAGTGTCATTTCCTAATTGCTTATGCCTCAAAAGTATAGAAAATGGCTATTTTTCCCCATAAACTTTGCTTTTGTGACCAGGACAGTGATTCTTTGAAATTTACCTATTTCCAATGAGAAAACGGGCGAATTTGTGTCTTTTCGTTCTCATAAAGTCAGAACAAAACAACATATGAATCCAAATTAACATGTATTTATACTAACGTAATACAAAAATGACTACAAAAGATTTCGAAGTGAGTAGTTTTTCGAGATTTACGATTATACTGTAAATCACTTTCACGAATCAGCCCCCAAATGTAGTCTCCCATCATGTTCACGTTATACTGTCCTTGGTAGCGGCGTTCAAAGTCCAGTATATCCTGGTGGAAGTGCTCGCCTTGCTCCTCCGAGTACGCTCCCATGTTTTCCTTGAATTTATCAAGATGAGCATCAAGGATATGGACTTTGAGGGACATCCTACAGCCCATTGTGCCGTAGTTCTTCACCAGAGTCTCAACCAGCTCCACATAGTTTTCGGCCTTGTGATTGCCCAGGAAGCCCCGAACCACTGCGACAAAGCTGTTCCAATCCGTTTTCTCCTTACTAGTGAGCTTCTTGGGGAATTCATTGCACTCCAGGATCTTCTTTATCTGTGGTCCGACGAAGACACCGGCTTTGACATTTGCCTCAGACAGCTTAGGGAAGAAGTCTTGAAGGTATTTGAAGGCTGCCGACTCCTTATCTAGAGCTCTGACAAATTGTTTCATAAGGCCCAATTTGATGTGCAGTGGTGGCATCAGCACCTTCCAGGGGTCCACCAGTGGCTCCCACTAGACGTTGTTCCTTCCCACAGAGAACTCGGTCCGCTGTGGCCAGTCCCGCCTGTGGTAGTGCACCTTGGTGTCCCTGCTGTCCCAAAGGCAAAGATAGCAGGGAAACTTGGTAACACCGCCTTGAAGACTCATCAGGAATGCCACCATTTTGAAGTCTCCTATGACCTCCCAGCCGTACTCATCATACTTCAAGGCGTCCAGCAATGTCTTGATGCTGTTGCAATCCTCTTTGAGGTGCACCAAGTGAGCCAGGGGAAGAGAATTATCGAGCAGCACGGCTTTGAGGCTAATGGATGAGCTGTCAATGAAGAGGCGCCACTCATTCTGGTTACAGGCGATTCCGATTGCCTCGAACAGACTGGTCACATTGTTTGCAGAAGCAGAGCCCATCTTGACGGGTGAAGAAGCTGGAAAAAGGTTGGTGACGCTTCCTCTGATCTGCGACTACTAGCACACTTTCATCCAACAAGTTCCACTGCTTGAGCCTAGACGTCAAAAGCTCGGCATTGGACTTGGTGAGACCAAGATCTCTAATCAAGTCGTTGAGATCTCTTTGGTTGGAGTAGTATGGGTTTCTCTCCTCAGCTAAGCCTGTGAAATTGTCATCTGGATCTACAACGTCTTCCTTGCTCTCTGACTTGCTGCTTTCTTCTAAAGACGGTGTAATAATAATAATAATAATAAGAAGAAGAAGAAGAAGAAGAACTTATTATTATTATTATTATTATTATTACCATAATTATCATCACCATCATCATTTTCAATTTTTCATGACCCAGTCAGCTCATGTAGTAAATTTAAACACATTTTGCAATACAAGTCGTACAAAGAATATATTTATGATGATGATGATGAAAATGATAATGAGATTATTATTATACAAATGATAGCAAAGAAGACTCAGCACTGTGTATCTACACCGTCTTGTGGTCGTGCTTATTTTCAATTTCTGTAATTTTTGCATTTAAATTTAAAAGTGTATTATCGACTTCTTTTTAGTTGTGTGTGTTGAAATGAAATAGAGATGTGGCCCTAGTTCTGAGTACGAGAGTATCTACATCGGCTTAATATAATGTGTAAAATATACATGTACGTATCTAAATCTTACTATGTTGTTGTTTACATATATGTCATCGCCTCAAACATACCTAGAGGGTTTGCCACAAGTTATCACGAGTCAACTACTTTATGGTAGGTAATTTGACTACTTATGGGAAACCTGATTCAAATTTTTACTTCTGCTCCGAATAGTACTAAAGATTTTATTATCCTGTTACTCCTTGTCCAAAAGCACGTGGCCGGCTGTTTTAGAAAATGATGTCAGTGTTGTGTGAGGTAGCTTTTATGTAACTTCGTATAGTAAGTTTTGGGCATCCTGCTTTTCCTCTGATAGTCCTTTGGTCTTTGGTGAAAAAGCAGTGACTGAGAGACTCATTTGCATATGTAGAGGGAGTTAAATATAGGTTTAGAATGGTCTTACATACCAATCCCTGTGTCTCACATTTATTAAATAAAATTTAGAATAAGATGCGGTTTTCATAATAGTATATGGGATTTGATTCATATTGACAATTTGATTCATCAGAACTGCTCAACGGATATATTCTGTGTTACATCATAATATGATACACCATCCACAAGAATAATATGACAAATTGTATGTATTTAGTCATTACAGTCTGCTGAAAAATTGTGTATAAACTGAATACAGTCTGATGACAAGTTGTGTGTATGCAGTGAATACAGTCTGATGACAAGTTGTGTGTATTCAGTGACTACAGTCTGATGACAAGTTGTGTGTATGCGTGAATACAGTCTGATGACAAGTTGCGTGTCTGCAGTGAAAACAGTCTGATGACAAGTTGTGTGTATGCATTGACTACAGTCTGATGACAAGTGTGTATGCTGTGAATACAGTCTGATGACAAGTTGCGTGCATGCGATGAATACAGTCTGATGACAAGTTGCGTGCATGTAGTGAATACAGTCTGATGACAATTTGCGTGCAAGCAGTGAGTACAGTCTGATCTTATCGAATCCGATGCTAAATAGTTTCATTATCATACTGTCCAATATTAGCATGGCTTTAAATGTTGTACATACGATGTACACTTTGTACCTAATTTGTTCACTTTGTGTTGTCGTAATGTATGGAATGAAGGATAATACAAGAACTTATATTTAATGAAAAGGAAACGTCATAGTTGTATAACTTAATGAAAGAATTAAGCCTTAGCTATCCTAAATGTGTATTCCCACAAAACGTTCTTATCAAATTTATGATAACGATTTCACAGCATTTCAGCTATGCTGGAAGAAACTTTATTTTTTAACTTCCTGTAGGTTGGAATGTTATATAGTGTTAGGTTTATGATATATATATATATATATATATATATATATATATATATATATATATATATATATATATAATGGCACAAAAATGTATAACGGCGCAAATACAAAACAGTTTCCCAACGTTTCTAGCTAAACAAGCTCTTCATCAGAGGAAGAAACAATTTACATCCACAAAACAAACACCAAACACATTAAAACCAAGAACAATTCTTGACTCCAACATGTTCAAATGACGGGGAAATAAACAAACAAATGATAAACAATAGAAGAAAGAAAGAAGAAAAAATTAAGAAACGGTCTAAAACGGGTAAACTAAATATCTATGTTATTATGCCATCAGCCCAACAAAGTTGTGTACAACTAATTCAAAGTGTTGATCCTGCGTATCACGCAGAGGACCAAATTGTTTGGACCCAATTCAAGCTTTTTCATATCAGTTTTCCTTAACCAATGCACAGGACAATTATGCTAAAACAAAGGTAGTTTCTGTAGATGTAAGGGTAAAGTTTACATCTGAGGTAATCTTAACTCTTATATGAAAGGAAATGTGCCTTTGCAAATAATCCTCTTGTGTTGATTATTGTATACCATACTTTTTTGTAACTTTCTACTATCTACTTTTGCATGTATATTTGAAAACCTTTTTAAGCAAAATTGTAGGTTAAATTTATGTTGGATGTTTTTTCAATGAAGTAAAGGTAATAGATTAAAGTTTACATGCAAATTGTGATGACTATGACCATATGAAGTGAACATTGGTTTAAATAATAATTTTGTTGCTTGATTGGCAACTAATAAGACTCGTTTTTTGTTTGTAATACAAGTTTAATCCTTTCTTGCAATTAAAACATAAAACATTGAGTTTAATTTGTCTTGTCTCTATATAGACAATAAATTAAAGCTTACGTTGAATTGTATTTGAGATGTGTCTTGTCTCTATATAGACAATAAATTAAAGCTTACGTTGAATTGTATTTGAGATGTGTCTTGTCTCTATATAGACAATAAATTAAAGCTTACGTTGAATTGTATTTGAGATGTGTCTTGTCTCTATATAGACAATAAATTAAAGCTTACGTTGAATTGTATTTGAGATGTGTCTTGTCTCTATAAAGACAATACATTAAAGCTTACGTTGAATTGTATTTGAGATGGTTCTTGTCTCTATATAGACAATACATTAAAGCTTACGCTGAATTGTATTTGAGATGGTTCTTGTCTCTATATAGACAATAAATTAAAGCTTGCGTTGAATTGTATTTGAGATGTTTCTTGTCTCTATATAGACAGTACATTAAAGCTTACGTTGAATTGTATTTGAGATGTTTCTTGTCTCTATATAGACAATACATTAAAGCTTACGTTGAATTGTATTTGAGATGTTTCTTGTCTCTATATAGACAATACATTAAAGCTTACGTTGAATTGTATTTGAGATGTTTCTTGTCTCTATATAGACAATACATTAAGGCTTACGTTGAATTGTATTTGAGATGTGTCTTGTCTCTATAGACAATACATTAAAGCTTACGTTGAATTGTATTTGAGATGGTTCTTGTCTCTATATAGACAATACATTAAGGCTTACGTTGAATTGTATTTGAGATGGTTCTTGTCTCTATATAGACAATACATTAAAGCTTAAGTTGAATTGTATTTGAGATGGTTCTTGTCTCTATATAGACAATACATTAATGCTTACGTTGAATTGTATTTGAGATGGTTCTTGTCTCTATATAGACAATAGATTAAAGTTTACTTTCAATGCATTTGTTAGTTCTCACGTAGAACTTAGCATGCATTGAAATGTCAGATCTGTGTGTTGACTCGCACGTGCCTGGCTTTTTATGTTACTTTGGACCAGATTATCTTTCACATTTACTTGTAGGTTCATGTTGTTTAATGTCTGGATCCACCATTGTAGGTACTACACAGGCATGCTAAAGTAGACCCCCTATGGTCTTCAATTCATACTTGATAGAGCTATATGTGCTGAGATTTACAACAGTAATACTGCATTATCTGGTAAAAAGATGTCTGTCACCTGCATTTCATGCTTTTGGTGACTTTGTTTGCGTACATGAATTTATATCGATTTATGTGGCACTGTTACTCAAAGGGTTGTGTAGCTTTGCAAATGTGGGTGATTGTGGGTACGTTATACATGATTATGCCGCAATATAGATAACTGTAACCTAAATGTAATGATTCAAACTTGGGGTGTTTGCTTCGCGTTGGTGTCAAATATACAGTTGACACTATAGTAATACAGCTTTCTGCTTGGGTTTAATATGACTTGTAAGCAGGTAAATCATAAACAAGATGGTTTTGTGCAACAGTGTCTAATATCATTAGTGCTGTAATGTTAGCGCCAACAGAGTAGGGAATAAGCAAAAGAGTGCGAGCGGTTTTGAGTTTTGCACATTTATGTAATCTCTACTCAATGTCAATACCATAAGCTGCCAGCTCCTATAGTGTGGTGTGTGGCGGAATATAGTGAAATTATATTTCCATTATGTTGTAGTGTAAAGAATAGCTTAAGTAATTTGTAAGATTTGGGGGTTTTAAGCACAGCGTTACCTATACATTTTATATTTTGCAATCAGAATGAAGAAATTAATTAAATCTCTAAACCTGTCATTCCAAGAAAGACATCACTTTTGGAAATCGTAATATTGGGTATATATATATATATATATATATATATATATATATATATATATATATATATATATATATATATATATATATATATATATATATGATTTGTAAAGATTGATTTTTGGTGTAGCTTTTCAGTTTCTCCTACATACTGAAGGCCCGCAGATCTTACATGTGATGAGATCAATTACATTCTTTGTTTTGCACGTTCTGTTTGAACCATGTATGTTCAATTTTTCGCTCGTCGCTTTGCAAGAGAATGTATTTATAGGTTACTGCATTTGTATGGGAAAATATGAACGAGTTTTCTGAGTTATACTGCACGAATCCTGACGTCGTGCAGTATAGCTCAGAAAAAACGAGTTCATATTTTCCCATACAAATGCAGTAACCTTTTTATTATATACTCATTTTGCTTTTCTACCTAAGGCTGAATAAAAAAAGAACACACTACAAGAAACAAAGTAACTGAATTTCTGCTATATTCTAAAGTAAATACACAACCGAAGTTAAACCAATACACAGTAACGGTATTCATGCGCACATGGCACCGCCCAGTGAACTTTGAACTTGGTAGAGTACTACGCGCTCAGTGATTTGTTTAAGAAAGAAATCTCATTTTGGTCTACTTAAAATTGAAATTTTGAGTCATATTGTGAATGACTGAGCCTTGGAACAACTTTTTCCAGTTGATCTGGAATGGAGGGATTTTGTTTTTCTGTCGATTCAACTAAATTCTGCTCTTTTAGTTTTTAGCTGGTTCTATTACGTACGATATACATGTAGCTAGAGGGACTGGCCTGGACAGCAAGCTAGCTTACACATGTGTTACTGTCCTGTCATTGATAGTTTGGAATCATAATGTGGACAAAGTATGAAATTCTTTTAAGTGAAATTCTCAAGAAGATGCAGGATTAAATATTTTTGTTATGGAATATCAAATTCATTTCGTTTTGGAGTGCAGTAAATTCTCCTTTGGAATGAGATTTCTGTTGGAAATGTAGTCTAGATTGCAGTGAAATTTCGCGCCGTAGATCAGAAAGTACATTTTGAAGAAATTCAAGATGCAGAAAAGTAAGTACATTAATTGCCATTCTTATTACCAGCTGTAGATCACATATTTATATGTACTGTCACTATAAATCCAAACAATTTCTATAAAAAAAAAAAAATGGCAAAATTGCAAAGCGGCTGGGGGGTGTGAGCCCATTTCGTCAGCGGAAAATAAGGCTTCTTCGTTATCGTGGCTTCTTGGCTCAGAGGCACTTGCTTTTATACCAAACCCCGCCTTCTTTAGTTGTATTTTTTTCGAATTTAGTGCTTGGACTGACTTGTAAAATTGACGGTCTCTGAGAGAAACGGAATATCATTTTGTCATAAGATGCCTTTTTATGGTATTTTTTTTATAGACTCTAGAGAGCACGGTTCATAGTCTAAATTTTGGCTAAATAAGTGTTTAAATGATCAGAATGATATTTTCAATACTGCATGCCTCACGTTTGTTGTCATAAAGCCACCGCTGTACATTGTGAATATCACGTTCAGTCATTTGCTTGATTGAAAGATTCTTTTGTGACTCAATGAATTCATCCACATCGTCAGCTTTATCATCTCTACTCTCAAACAGCTTGTTTAGTTCATCCACAGATAAATCTAATAAAGCAAAGCTCCCGTGTCTGCTACATTTGCGTACATTGTCTGTTTACAATAAAAAGTAGTTCCTAACACGCGATACTATTTTTAGACACACGTGTCGTGCAGTATGAAGCCGTGCAGTATGGAGAAATACTGCACGATTCTAACAATGCAAAGTTAATGGAGAATAAAATGATTATATAATAATGGCCTATATCATATGATGACAGGTTTTGCACCGTCCATCACCACAGGGACCAGATTTCCTAAGAAGGTCTTGACTTGTGATTGGCGTCACCTTCGCTCTAACTATGTTGTCTTTGAGGTTTTTTTGGTCTACGGTAGGTTACTACCAACCCCTACACCATCTCGACCATGCACACATCACCATAAAATGATACTACAAAGTTGCTGGTACAGGCATCGTGCGTTATTGTTTTTGATGACAACGAAAGAAAGAATAATTACGATATTGAAAATACCTACACACATCTGTATATACATTCTTGATTAGTATGCAGGTAAATGGAAACGTATCCCAGTTTTCAGGAAAGTACGGAAGGAAGGAGGCAGGGAGAAAGGAAGAACTGCCATACGTGTACAACATCATTATAACGATCTATGTTAGTGTCATTGCGTTGCGGTGTGAGTGTCCGATTGGCCTATCTACCTGGCAGTTTGCATGTGCACTTGAATGTATGTATGTGTATCTGTACGTCTATCTGTCTATATGTTTGTCCATCGCTAAGTTGGTAATTGGGTCGATTACTAGTATAAGGCGAAACATACATAATGTAGACAGACTGTTACGAAAGTAAGGAAACGGTATTGCTTTAAGTTCCACGTATTTCGGTGTGAGTGCAGTAACATTTAAGAAAATAACGAAGACCTATCGTCTGTTACATGGTTTTATTTATCCTTTAAAATTGCTACAATGCAAAATGCACAAATGTATAATAAAGCAATACACATAGTTTACACAAATATTGAAAGCTGATTATGGTACTGCGCTTAGGACAAATTTTATTTGTATAGCAAAGTTGTATAAAATATGAGTTACGTAATATAGCTTATGATAGTAAGAATTCATTATGAAAATAGTTCCGGCGTTAGGAGAGGGTTGCCAATTTACATGGATATTGTGGTTGATACAAAGTATGAATTTTAAGACCCAACAGAAAGAGGTCCATCTGTGGAAACAATACAACACTTTTTTTCCACTCCACAAATGTAAGTACTCAGAAAATTAGTTTTTAAAACAACCACGCAAACTAATATCCACGAAAATGAATGAAGTCATATAATTTAAATACACTACAGAAGATATATCAATACTTTAGTGATTTATTAAACATTATAAGCTGATAAGCCAATGATTTGTGTGTAAAAATCACTAGATATTGAAGCGGAAGAAAAAAATATCAAATGGACCTCAACACAGTTGAAGCTTTCTCCTTTAATGTAATATTCATTATGCAAATAAATGGTTTAATTTGCAATCAATTTCACCATTATTTTATAAAATCTTCAAAAATTCATGCTTGCCTTGCTGAACTTTCATATAGTTATATCGATGATACAGCCATTATAATGTTCATTTTATACGGAAATATATACATGATTTACAAGTTGTGGCGGTTTAGGAATATAGTAAAACAATTCCAGAATGCATTATATCAATCTAATAATACCATGTTTACATATCAGCAATTATTTCCATGTAAACTTACTAAGCTTCAAAAAATACTGCAAGTAATAGAGATTACAGATAAATTCATATACGTAGCATTTCTCTGCACATTCAAGTATTTCAGGAAAGTAAGTTTATTCCAATAAACAGATTGCGTCTTCGTGTCCGTGTTACTCCATGGACATATCATAATTATAAAACTCTTGATGACTCAAATGTAGTTTTTTTGAAGGGTAAGAAAACATACAACCAAAAAAAAATCTAAAACCGACGATATTGTCGGAATACTCAGACCTATTTAATTCTGGGATAATCCAGTGGATTGAGAAATTAAGAAAAGAAGAAAATAAACAATGTTCTGGTATGTGCTTAATTGCTTAGATGAGGAAATAGAGACAAATACAAACGTAGATTTACCACAGTTACAATAGATAGAGCACATGAACTTATTCTAGATTAACATTTAATTAAATGATTGCTATGGAATTTAAATATGAAACTTAAAATTACTTATGCATCTTTGAGTTGACCTATATTTGAAACCCCATAAACCTACATACAATTTGTGAAAGATAAAAAAGCACAAAAAAAAACAAAAAAAAAAAAACAATGGAGTCTATCTGACATTCCAGACCATTTAAAATAATAATAATAATAATAATAATAATAATAATAATAATAATAATAGAAAATAGGTGCATAGATAATTTATATATTATGAAATTCATAGGAAACTGTTCAAAACTAAAATATGGATATTGAAATAGTTGACTGATTTGTATGTTTAAAAGCCTTTAACCAACTTCTGAAACCCTCACATTCAATGCGAGTAGTTCGCTTACTGTTTCCTTTAAGAGGCCCAAAACTTGTCGTACAAATAAGGACACTATGTTTTGGCATAATTTGTTTGTAATGTTGATACATCATTTTGTTACTCCTCACATTAGGGATGCCAAATTCTTGTTATCTATCTCCGTAATTTATTGTTCATTCCCAGTTAATAATAACAAAATACTGCTGCAGCTTTGAAAAGAAAATACAGATTTTATCCCAGCGTCGAATTACTGTCCCGTAAACCTATTAATTTGCCATATTCCACTTTGTTCTGCTTTGGGCCCAATTTCTTGCAAAGTGATCGGATGTCCAGCGCCAATTAAGAAAACTCATAAAGAGATGTGTAAAATATTATTTTGTTGTAAAAGATAATTATTATATATTATAATTATCAAAGATAATCCTAACATATCATCATCTTTAACTAAGACACCCATGTATATGTACAGTGTAGTAGTTCCCATAACACAAGATCTTCCGATATACAATGTGAGACTGAAAGAACTTGGTTTTAACCTAAGGTTCTTCCGAATTGTCAACGTTTAAATTTCATCTGTTAAACATACGAGAAACATTTCACACAAGTATATATGTTAAGTTTAATAGGAAATGGCCTATGGAAGATTTATCAATATTATATATATATATATATATATATATATATATATATATATATATATATATATATATGTGTGTGTGTGTGTGTGTGTGTTGTGTGTGTGTGTGTGTATTTATTTACAGTTAAAGAAAATAATGTAGATCTAACACAGCAGAGTCATTATTATATTATTTTCTCAAACAAAGACACCAACCCTGAAATTGGTTACAGACAATTGCACACGATGAAGCAGTGGAGCGTGTGTGTGTGTGTGTGTGTGGGGGGGGGGGGTATGTTATATAAACTTTGCCTTATCTATGAACCATTTTGCAAGCAATACTGTTATTGTCTACTGAAAATAAAGCATGCAGTATTTGAAGAAATCATAGATTAAATATGAGCAAAAAGAACCCTCTCTTCAATTTATTTTTTTATTTTTTCTTGGCGGGGAGGAGGGAACAAAGGGATTGGGAGGGGGCTGGATAAACTTGTGACATTTATGATTCAATTTGTTATTGGTAAAATAGACCTAGATTCATAATACATTTTTTGGGTTATACTATAGAGGTTTATGTTACAGATTTATAGTTATGTACACATTTTACAATTTGCTTTATAAAAACAAAACCAACTGCGTTACCTAGTGCAGAATTTACAACTTATGATTCTGATTTTATAATAGTGCAGAATATTTACGGTGATTAGTAAATGCCAGTCGAAATAATAGCCAGAAAAAATGACAAGCCTTTGATAAATAATTGGCCCTTAATGACGGCTGGATATTTTATTAAAAGTCATTTACATTTCCCTTCTAAATTTCTTCAACAGAATTTTAACTGCTGAGAAGGCTCTGAAATGGCGGAAATATAGACTCGTTAACGAATATTTCATAGTTTAAACCATATTTTATAACGAGTCTTCGAAACCAGCCAAAACTTCCGACCTTACAACGCTAAAGCATTTGTTGAAAATATAAATGTCAGTCTTCTTAAAAATTAAATAGCTTGATTATAAATACCAAGCGATAGTGAAGGGAAAAAGAAACTTTGAATGTTACCTAATGTTTGTATCATCTAGTTACATTTTGCTAAAGTACTAAAGTTATTTCAGAAATCACTGGAAGTTGTAATGAAGGAATAGAAGGAAAGCCATTGCTTAGATCCATAAGACAATGCGCAAAATAAAATGTCAACAGCAAGTATAACATTCCAGTCGCACAAATTAAAGATGTTTGAGATTGTTATCACTGACAGGCTTGTTTAATTTGACCACCAACACTCATCTCTGCTAAATTTGGCTGCAATCCAGAAAGAAAAAAAAACAACATAAACAACCCACAAATGAAAAGCCTAATCTTAGCTGTACGAAGATGTTCAGCCGGATATTTTGTGTTTTTGTTCATTAGATTCATTTGAATTAAAAGAGAAAGTAGATTAACAAGGCAAAATACATAGCTATGAAATAGTTTTAAAGAAAAAAAAATATTTTATTTACATCTTAGTGTGTCGGCCGGTTTGAATATCAAGAATTTGCCAACTTTTAGCATTATTTACAGAAACTTTCAAAAATAAAATATGAATCGGGCAGGAAAATTTCTTTCTTTAAATTATGCGCGATACAGATGGAGTTTTTTAACGGTTTCATTGCTGTTGAATGTGAGTCACAGGAAGCGCTCTTTCAAGTACATGCATAAATAGCAAGTACTACCATAATAGCTAATCTAAGTAAATGAAACATTCAGACAGATCTCTGGTTGAATTGTATGAGGTATTTCATTTTTGAGGATATATCAGTTGTTCGAGTGTCGTGTTGAAAAACATCTTTCTTGGGTCGGTATTGCTCAGTTGGAGTTGATCTTTGAATTGTTTGATTCGGTCGCCAAACCTCTGAAACAAAATAGATGTAGAAGGTAATGTCACGAAATTATAACTTGTCCGAAGAACAAATCAACATTGACGCTGATATGAATGTTAAATATTGAGTCTGCCTTAGAGCCAGAATAAAGTACTTGACTAAATCACCCAACATCCCAAATGACGAAATTATTGCTCGGAAGGCAATGAAGAAAACGATGACAGATCCTTTTTTTTCGAAATACTCAAATAGAAAATCACAGTAAGTGAATAGCACTTTCGGTCTTAAAAATGCAACTTTCATACCTTTTTTAATATCAGACTAATGTTCCAATCTTTTATTGTTTTGGTTTGTCGAAATATTCGATTTTTAGACGCATAAGAGATATAATATATAAACACTTTTAAAGGCTCTAGCTTCTTTTCAAAAGAGACAAAACTAACAAGGCATTATTAATTTCTTTCTAGGAAGCAATAACATTTTTACCACACTTTCACTGTAGCATCACCGATCTTACCTGTCTAATGTGGTTGTCAATATCGATGCCTAAATCGCTCTGGAAATCCCACTGCTTGGCCAAGTGAGGAGTACCGCCTATCTCCATCCATGCCGTGGCTATTACCGAGCAGAAGTCATCCCATCCTGCAGTGCCTGTTAGGGAGAGTACCTCGATATAGATAACCTTGGGATCCCTGGCATTGCTATTCGCCACGATGGAAGCTGGGCTGAGGTGCGAGTCGCTATCAGACATCCATCGCATCTCTAATGGAATATTCAGCGGGAACTTCCCCTGACTGCGTCTCTTTTCCACCTCTTCAATGACCACCTGACATGCTTTACGTATCATATCGCATGTCACAGGATGAAGCCGGGTTGGGACTGGATTAGTGAAGACACCGAAAGCAACTGTGTTGATAAAATGTGTATTTATAAACGCAATTTAAAGATGAACAAATCTGACACCATTATAACAAAAAGATAAGGAAAATTATAAAGTTCCTAACATGGAACTATCAACAACAAGTAACTCAACGAGAAAAATCAAAGATGAATTTAACGAATGGAATTTTAAACAAACGTGAATAACATCCTATCACCAATCAACAAATAAGAGTATATGATCTACACCCTAATATAAACAAGGTCTTATTAAATACCAAGGGTGACCAAAGCATGTGATTTATGCACTAATCAATATGATACTCATCAATTTATCAATTCATCAAGCGATATTGGAATATGTATGAATTTATGAATATATCGTTCATATAACGAAAATGAAATGGGAATGCATGAAATTATGAATCTATCACACATATAGCGATATTGAAATGTGAATACATGTAACTTTGCACAGATAGCAATATTGAAAATAACAATAAAATGGAACACGTAATATGTATAACTATCGTGGCGCCCGTTCGACGACCAAGATGTATCTCCGGTTCCACCCGCTCTAGTCAATGGTCAAGGAGCCACCACGCACGCATGGTCCACTTCTGCCAGTCTGTTGAAGGATCCCTCGAGAGCCTTCACATTTAACACAGACCCGCTGGTCGAGAAGCCTTGGTCCCTCGCATCGAGAAAACCAGTACACTCTTCCGAAACAACGTCACCAGACACAGCGTACACGTTACAAGAAACCACACAGAGTTCTGTGACTTCACACACCACCAAACCATACATAAGGACAGCTAAAAGTATAACAACTAAACCGTGTAGTACATATGACACGGTTAGTACTTTTGCATTGATATATGTTGCGCATGCGCGCACATGAATTACATCTCGTTACACATTACATTAATCATTCAAAGCATGCTGCGTATAATTAAATAAAATCCGTCTGTTCAGTTACAACAAATAGCTAACTTGAACCAGACTATAGTATTTCTAATATCATGGCGTTGTATGACCTAGGTATTGACTCTCTGTAGAATTTAGAATAAATTCTAAAACAACTAATCTATGAAACACTTATGTCATATAAAACGAATAGTGATAAAGAATACAATCTTAAATTTTACATACCTCTACAGCTGAAGATTTGCTCCCGTAAAGAGGTAAGCTTTCTGACAAGACTCGTCGTAGTGTAATTTGTTTATAGAGAATTTTCTCTATATGTACCCTAGCTGTGACAGATATGCGCAGCAGCTAGGTACTTAGGTTTTCACTGCAGGCAATTTGCACGTGCAGTATGGGGTGAATCGCGCTCAGCATTTCAAAATAACTAGAGCCGAAAAAAAATAAAAAACCCTCGAGTAACTCTCTAGTCGGAAACGAAACCCGAATACATTTTTGATCACATATACATATTGATATAAATCATACAATTCCGTGACATCGCAGTTCTTCTGCTCACTTAAGTCGAAGGCGAACTCCAGGTCGTATACCGGGACCATCTCAATATATTTCCTCCAGTGTATCGCATGGGTCAGTTTCTCGTACAATTCTTGGTATTGCGGGTATATCACTTCTCTTAACATGACGAATGAGAGGCTTTGCATAACTGGTAACAGTGTGGGGTTTTTGAAGAGATCCTGGAATACAAATAACAGAAACGAGGAAACCCAGTCGAAAAAGCATTGCTTTACATAATATTCTTCATCTACCGGATGGTGACCCTCCTCATCCGGGTTGATGAGACGAGCCATTACTTCATCATTCTTCGCGCTATATTGTTCTGGGCCGAAGAGGAAGGAGTTCAGTGGAAACCAGAAGAGTTCCAAGGACCAGTTATTTGCTACCATATTCTCCAGCACACCAGGGGTGTAAAAAATCTGCTGTACTTTGAAATAGTTGTTGACCGTTTTAACGATAGGTTGGGTTTTTTTCAACTGGAGAGTTACGTCATAAACCACACCAAACAGTCCAAAGTTGGCAGCGACGGGTTTCATCATAGCATTATCTTGCGGTCGCCCACAGTAGGTTTGTAGCTTCCCATTGGTATCGACTATCCGCATTTGCACAACATAGTCACAAGGACATTTGGTGTCCTTGCCAACTCCCTGTCCAAAAACAAAATTACATATATATATATATATATATATATATATATATATATATATATATATATATATATATATATATATATATATAGAGAGAGAGAGAGAGAGAGAGAGAGAGAGAGAGAGAGAGATAATGACACAAAAATTTATAACGGCGCAAATTCAAAACGGTTTCAAACGTTTCGACCTAAATAAGCTCTTAGTCAGGGAATAAACAGCTTACATATAAAAACAAACACTAAACACAAAATCAAAGAACAATTCTGGATTCCAACATGTTAGAATCACTAGGGGGAATTTACAACAAGAGATATAAAAATAAAAAGTTGTGTAACAATAATAAACGAGCGAGTTCTTGTGTCTACTATCACGTAGAGAACCAACATGTTTTGACCTAATTCCAGGTTGTCACACACACACACACACACACACACACACACACACACACACATATATATATATATATATATATATATATATATATATATATATATATATATATTTGTAATGGTTAGCAATAGTTCTTCAATAGAGAGTCTCCTCCGTATAATCATATCATTGTTATTGATTTATTGATGTTGTTTTTGGTTATGTCATTGTTATTATTATTATTATTATTATTATTATTATTATTATTATTATTATTATTATTATTATTATGTTCTCATCAAGATCATCGCCGTCGTAGTTGTAATCATGAACATAAGTGTAAATGTGTCATTTCCAGCAAGTTTTACATGATCCTGCACGAACTCTGGTCGGAAGACACGGTACTAGTAAGTTATTAATTTCCTTTCACAACATGATTTTTATTGTTTTTCTGTATTTGCTATGAGTGAATACCAATTTTCAAGGATTTCTTGATTGTCATAGGCCACGTGTTTAAGGCAATAAGGTAAAATATCCTTCTGTTGAACACTAGGACCATTTCTTCAATCGAGGTATTTAAGTACCAATACTAATTTCATTTAAGTGATATACATATTCAAGAATTTTGTGGGATAAGATCAAAACTTAGCTTATTCAGGACTGATAAGGAAAAAATAAAAAAAATTATTGTAAAGGAATAAAAAACGAGATTGAAATGAATGTAACATTAGAAAAGTACCTATTTAGGAGTTTTGTTGATTAAGGTCATAAATTTATTCATTCAGGACTGATCATTATATAAAAATAATGCTTGTGAAGGAATCAAAAAATGTGTGATTGAAAAGAATCAAAACTATTCAATGTACAGAAGGTTCTTTAGTTAATCACAAATAATATTACCACTAAAAAATTGTTTGAGATCTGTTACGACTCTATGGTCTAAGAAAAATGTAACAGAAAGAAAGTGAAACCAACAAATCAAGTAAAAATCAACAAGCAATTTATTACTAGATAATTAAAATGAAAAATCAAAAAGTCACTTACAGTAATGTGTTTTGAAATCCTAATAATCCAATAAGAATGATTGTTCTAATCACAAGTCCTAAATATAGAATGTTCCGAATTCACGGCTGTGTCCTTGAATGTTATGATGTGCTAATGGTCTCCAAAGTCCTGATGTACTAGTAATCTTTGATGTGCTGATGTCAAAATGAAGTATTCCAAAATCTCTGAATAAGTTCACATAAATTCCAAAATCATCAATTAAAAATCCAAAATCCAAAAGTTTGTGAGCACTGTTATAATCCAATGAATATTAAATATAATTCCTCTCTTAGAATTTGGAATGAATTTTGACAACTGTAATAGCTCTTTACAAGACTGATGGTAATGTCAAAACTGAATAAATGTCCACCAAACATGGTATATATATAGATTGGTCACATGACAGAATGTTCTAGAATGTGTGTCATCTTAATGGAATTTTACTTGTAAACAAAATTCAACCTTGATCTTCAAATTGAGAAAACATATTGATCAAAACAACCTAATTCAAGGACACTAGTTAAACATGTTTTTCCTGATAAACATTAAGATTTAAGCAAATATTAAAGTGAAGAAACATTTATAATTTCCTAAAATATTTATAATAGTATATAAACATCATACATAACACCTCCCCTCATAAAGAAAAAGAAAGATTTATATAATAAAGCTTTCTTTTGAATATATATGTAATACTATAATAACCAAAATTACATAAGAACATGTTTTATGATACTAGACTTAATTACATCAAGCAATATTACATTTCTAGGCACGTGAGAGTGCATCTGCAATCACATTGTCTTTCCCCCTGATGTGTTTGATGTCAATGTTATATTCTTGCAATATCAAACTCCATCTCAACAATCTCCGATTTTTATCTTTCATTTTGTTGATGAAAGTAAGGGGATTGTGATCACTGTACACAATAATTGGAGAAAGAGCTGAGGTAACATACACTTCAAAATGCTGTAAAGCCAATATCAAAGCCAAACATTCCTTCTCAATTGTGGAATAATTTTTCTGGTGCTTGTTTAGTTTTTTTAGAAAAATAACACACAGGGTGATCCACACCACTTTTGTCTTCCTGAATCAATACTCCACCAACCTCTACATCACTTGCATCAACAGATAATTTAAATGATTGGCTAAAATTTGGTGCAGAAAGAACTGGTGCATTCTTAAGCATGGCCTTTAACTTGTCAAAAGATTCCTGACACTTGTCAGACCAATAAAATTTGGTTTTCTTACTCAATAAACTTGTCAAAGGTTCAGCAATTTTGGAAAAATTGGAACAAAATTTCCGATAATATCCAGCCATACCTAGAAATCGCATCAGTTGCGTTTTACAAATTGGAACTTGAAATTCAGAGATAGCTTTGACCTTAGCTTCTATAGGTTTAACTTGACCTTGTCCCACAATATGTCCTAAAAATGTGACACAAGCATGGCAAAACTCACTTTTACTCAAATTAATTGTCAGATTCACATCGCTGAGTCGATCAAAGAATTTTCGAATGGTTTCCAAATGATCTTCCCAGGTGTTGTTGTAGATAATGATGTCATCGATATAAGCATCACAATTATCAAGACCAAATGTTATCATGTTCATCAGACGTTGAAACGTTGCAGGCGAATTTTTCATTCCAAACGGCATAACTTTATATTGATAAAGTCCATCTGGAGTTACAAATGTTGAAATTTCTTTTGCCCTTTCCGTCAGTGGAATTTGCCAGAATCCTTTTAAAAGGTCAAACTTGGTAACATATTCCGCATTTCCAATTTTATCAATGCAATCGTCCATTCTTGGGATTGGAAATGAATCAGTTTTGGTGACACTGTTGACTT
The DNA here is from genome assembly GCA_029931535.1 of Margaritifera margaritifera. Classification (NCBI taxonomy): domain Eukaryota; kingdom Metazoa; phylum Mollusca; class Bivalvia; order Unionida; family Margaritiferidae; genus Margaritifera; species Margaritifera margaritifera. Next base: position 5,458,720 of record JAQPZY010001665.1, on the reverse strand, counting down.
TTCTATAGTCAGTACACATACGGAATGTATTATCTGGCTTGGGAACAAGAATACATGGTGAACTCCAGTTACTTTTACTTGGTTCTATGAAATCATTCTCCAGTAGATACTGAATTTCTTTCTTCAGATAGTTCTGTTTGAGAGGATTCATCCTATAAGGATGCTGTTTCACAGGCGCAGAATCTACAATGTCAACGTCATGATAAATTTTACTTGTTCGTGTTGGAACATCAGGAAACAAGTGCTCATATTCATGTAATAGCTGTTTTAGTTCATTTCTTTCCTGTTGTTGTAGATGTGAAAGTTTCTGGTCTAGGTTGTTCAATATTTCTGAATTCCGAAGATTGGTTATACCAGAGCCACTATAGTCTGATCGTACTCCATCGTTGATATCTTCACTGTGTGGGACAGGTACAACTAAATTAACAGAATAATTAGCTGGGCTATCTCTGTCAAAATATTCCTTTAACATATTTATATGACAAAGTTGTTTCTGTTTCCGTCTCCCAGGAGTGTTAATGATATAATTTAAGTCATTTACTTTCTTTTCAACGGTATAAGGACCATAAAATTTAGCCTGATGAGGATTTTGAGTTATGGGCAAGAGAGCCAGAACTTTGTCACCAGGTTTAAAACTCCTTTCCTGTGAATTTCTGTCATACCTTAATTTCATTTTTGACTGAGTAGTGTGAAGATTAGTTCTTGCTACTTCACAGGCCTTTGACAACTTGTATTTGAAATCAGAGACATAATCAAGAAGATTAATCTTTGAGTCTTCATTTGAAAGAAGTTTCTCTTTCAATAATTTCAATGGTCCACGGACAGTATGACCAAAAACTAGTTCACAGGGACTAAAACCCAACGACTCTTGAACTGATTCCCTAACAGCAAACAGCAACAAATGAACACCCTCATCCCAATCCTTTTTTGTATCAAAGCAATATGATCGAATCATATTCTTCAAAGTTTGATGAAATCTTTCCAAAGCACCTTGACTTTCAGGGTGATAGGCAGAAGATTTAAACTGTTGGATGCCTAATTCATGCATAACTTGTTGGAAAATTCCAGACATAAAATTTGACCCTTGATCTGACTGGACAGATTTGGGAAGGCCAACAAGTGTAAAAAACTTCACCAAAGCTTTCACAATAGTTTTAGTTTTTATATTTCTCAGAATAATTGCCTCTGGAAATCTTGTAGATGCACACATGATGGTCAACAAGTATTGGTTGCCTGACTTGGTTTTAGGTAAAGGACCAACACCGTCTACCATTATTCTACTAAATGGTTCATCAAATGCAGGAATAGGTTGCAGATGAGCCTTAGGTATCTTCTGATTGGGTTTTCCTACCATTTGACAAGTGTGACAAGATCTGCAGTATTTAGAAACATCACTTTTGAGTTTCGGCCAATAAAAATGATTTAAGATCTTGTAATAAGTCTTACGGACTCCTAAATGACCAGCTAAAGGAGTTTCATGGGCTAAATTAAGAATTTCCTGTCGATATGACTTAGGAACAACAATTTGATAGCTCACTGACCACTCGTCACCAGCGGGTACATCAGGTGGTCTCCATTTCCTCATAAGGACCCCATTTTTCACAAAGTAACACACTGGAACTTGTGTGGCTTCAGTTTCACTAATAGCCCTCTGAAACAAACAAGATATCTCGGGATCTTGCTCCTGTTCAACGACAAGGGATTGTCGTTTGTCATCCTGATTAGAACAAAGAGAATGAGTTGCCAAAAGAGGATCACTGTGATCAATACCATTTGATTGATCAATACCTGAGGAAAAAGTGACCTCATCAAAAAACTGACCAATACATGTGTCAGCTAAAGGAATAATATCCTGATCAACATCAATCTCAAGAGCTCTTTTTGCCATAGCTCTAGTAACTGCACAAGCAGGGTACAAATCAGGGATTTCAGTTTCGACAGGATCAACTTTCTGATCCAAACAAGGCTTGTCAGTTACAAGTGGATTAACCACAACCTAATCTCCAGCTAGGTCATTGCCTAGTAATAAATGAACACCCTCTATGGGTAAAGAAGTCACTGCCCCAACAGTCACAGGTCCAGAAACTAAGTCTGATGCCAAATTTACACAATGAAGAGGAACGTTTACAAAGTCGTACTCTACTCCCTGAACAAGAACACTTTCACTTGAAGAAGACTCCTCAGACAAAGGCAAAGTACCTGATAATAAAAGACTCTGAGAAGCTCCAGTGTCCCTTAATATTTTAATTGGGATAGGCTTGGCAGAATCACCAATAAGTGATATAGAACCTTCTGACATGAATGGTTCATAAGTCTCCAAAACAGAATCAGACTGGGGTTTGTTTGACCCAACAAATGTATTGCTTTCAATACAAGACCGTGACCTTGACCTCGTAGAGATAAGAGCATTTGGAAAAGCTCTGTCTTTTCTCTGTTGCTTATTTTTCAACTTGAAGCAATCAGAAATAACGTGCCCTTTCGTTTTACAATAAGTGCACGTAGGAAGAGATAAGGATTTCTGATCAGTCTTATCAGATGTTTGATTCCTAACAGTTGTGCTGTTGTGAAATTTGGAAGTACTCGAATGAGATTGAAATGGTTTTTTACCAGAAAACTGCTGAGAGGACGACTTACTGCCAAATGAATTTTTGTGAGTCAAGGAATAATCATCAGCCATACGAGCAGCATTTTCCAAAGTTTCCACATTCCGCTCGTCAAGATAGGTTTTAACATCACTATGGATGCACCTCTTGAACTCTTCAATTAACTTTCTCATGCACTCTATCCCCTCCTGGATAGGTTTTGAAATGAAATTCTGAACATTAGATGCCATTGTAAATGCTTGTTGGTTTCACACAAAATAATTTCTCTATTTAAAAAATCTTTGCCAAAGACAAAACAAATTCAGAGACAAAATAAATATGAATTTCAAAGATAAATTTAATATCTCTAATATGCTTTAAAGAAATTCAGATCCCAGAAGACGAGCTCCCAATTTCTGTTACGACTCTATGGTCTAAGAAAAATGTAACAGAAAGAAAGTGAAACCAACAAATCAAGTAAAAATCAACAAGCAATTTATTACTAGATAATTAAAATGAAAAATCAAAAAGTCACTTACAGTAATGTGTTTTGAAATCCTAATAATCCAATAAGAATGATTGTTCTAATCACAAGTCCTAAATATAGAATGTTCCGAATTCACGGCTGTGTCCTTGAATGTGCTAATGGTCTCCAAAGTCCTGATGTACTAGTAATCTTTGATGTGCTGATGTCAAAATGAAGTATTCCAAAATCTCTGAATAAGTTCACATAAATTCCAAAATCATCAATTAAAAATCCAAAATCCAAAAGTTTATGAGCACTGTTATAATCCAATGAATATTTAAAATAATTCCTCTCTTAGAATTTGGAATGAATTTTGACAACTGTAATAGCTCTTTACAAGACTGATGGTAATGTCAAAACTGAATAAATGTCCACCAAACATGGTATATATAAAGATTGGTCACATGACAGAATATTCTAGAACATGAGTCATCTTAATGGAATTTTTACTTGTAAACAACAATCAACCTTGACCTTCAAATTGAGAAAACATATTGATCAAAACAACCTAATTCAAGGACACTAGTTAAACATGTTTTTCCTGATAAACATAAAGATTTAAGCAAATATTAAAGTGAAGAAACATTTATAATTTCCTAAAATATTTATAATATTATATAAACATCATACATAACAATGTGGACTGACAGCGTGTTTTGGTGGCGAATAGCATTTATAAAGTGTATCTTATTTAGTTATACATGTGGACTGACAGCGTGTTTTGGTGGCGAATAGCATTTATAAAGTGTATCTTATTAAGTTATACATGTGGACTGACAGCGTGTTTTGGTGGCGAATAGCATTTATAAAGTGTATCTTATTTAGTTATACATGTGGACTGTCAGAGTGTATTGGTGGTGAATAGTATATCTTTTTAGCTATACATATGTACTGGCATCGTTTATTGGTGGTGAATAGTATTTACAATATATATTTTATTTAGTTATACACCAGGACTGACGTGTATTTTGTGGTGAATAGTATTTGTGAAGTATATTTTATTTGGTCATACATGTGGTTTGCCAGCATGTATTGGTGATAAATAGAATTTAACTGCGGTTAGCGAAAAAAAAATGTTCCGATTTTGTGATCATGTACTTTTCACATGCTTACATTCCAGCGTGCATGCTTGCTTGTGCGCTTACGTTACATCGCGTAACTTAAAAAACTCCAGATAGACAGACATTGTATTCTTTATGTCTTCAGAGACCATTGATGTCAGTGTTTTAAGACACATGGTCCAGCCACTTCCTATCCAGTGCCAACTTGTGGCTTTTTATTCTTGCTATGTGAATGCAAATACTTCTTTGCGAATACGTATGCAATATATTTTAAAACTAATTCATGGAGCAGTTGGTGAATGGTTGGTAGCACGCCATTCAGTCTGTATAATTATGTATCATATCTGTACAGTTTCGATTAACCAAAACATGTCAGTGGTGCAAAATGCTTTTTTGTGCTATCCACCTTTTTACAGGAATTATGAAGGAAATATTTTTTGAATCATTCAATTTTGTGTATTCCAAAATTCTGTGTATTCAAAATCCTCACTGCAGTTGCCTTATTTTTTAAGCTACATGTCCTATAGTCTAAGTCACCATTTACGTCAACAAACGCATACAGTGTATGTGTGTGTGTGTGTGTGTGAGAGAGAGAGAGAGAGAGAGAGAGAGAGAGAGAGAGAGAGAGAGAGAGAGAGACTTACCAGCAGTTTTGACAGGTCCAGTTTGTTACATTTTTTATCTTCTGGCAAACCTGACCATTCAATACCAGCGCAGGTAAGCAAAAGCAATCCTCCCTGTTTTTTAACCTTTTGGATTATTTCCTGCAACTCTTCCTCCGTCTCAGGAATATATTCCTTCGGTCGTGTACGAGATCCTGCCATCTTATTCAGAATAAGTCGAAGTCCTGAATAAAGCAGGAATACGTAAAAAAAATTAATTGCCATCTGTCATTTAAATAGATCATGTAAATTTAGCGTAGGATGGTGACTAAAGAAGTTTTTTTATCATAATTATCAATAGTGATTACATTTGTCCCCTCGTAAAGGATTCCTAATTTACTCGTGTGTATATCGTGTCCAACTGCAAAAAAGCCTACATTAAAAATCTGCTGGCTCATAATTCGCCTACAAATGAGGGAAAATGCTCTTTGTTTTAAACCTAAGCAAGAAAAAATTAATTGTCCATGAACTACTTGAGCACTATGTAACAGCAGTTTGGGTTTATATTGTTCGGACTTGTATGTATGTATGTATGTATGTATGTATGTATGTATGTATGTATGTATGTATGTATGTATGTATGTATGTATGTATAGTAAAGATTGGTGCTTCAGTACAATCCTTGTTATACATTGCCAAGCAAAACCTTTGTAGCGGAAATGGTAAGAGAAACAACCTGGACAATACCCACAGGGAAATCAAACACACACACACAAAAAAGAGCCCAACAACATCCAACCAAATTTGAATATGCATCATGCGACAATATGAGGCAAAGAGTTTGCAAAATTTTCGTAAAACAATAATAAAGGCTCAAAGGTTAAAATCATTAAAACACGCGGACAATAATTTAAATACAAGCCACACTCTTGTGAAAAAGCGTCCAAGACCTTTTCATTTGGAACGTTGCCTCCATTAGTCGCATCATACGACTTGAAGTCGATGACATGGGACCTATTCTTCATCGTCGAGCCTCGATCGTTATCTCTAACCGATACAACGTGGCCTGCTTTAATCTACATCCCTGGTTAAGGATTCACAATTCTTGGCACCTGCTTTCTGATATATGGATCTTGAGAAAACAACACATTTTTTAAGTTTAAGGTGTCCATCAATGATTTGCCCTTAAAAATAGTAAAATAAAAGCAAGGAAAAAAATCAATATCATGAGCCCAAGTCTATTGCTTAGTGTGAATAATTCAAACTCCTTGGAGGACACATAAATGTCCGAATTACCAGAAGTTCCAATGAAGGTGGATGGATTAGAACAAATCTTCTCGCGGGATAAACGGGTTCTATGTATCACTTTACAAATTAGGTCCCTGCTTTATTTCGTTTACTTTTAATGAAATCCAGTGCATTTGTTATAAGTTCAGATGCATCAAGATTATCTTCCTTTTTTTTTGTCAGGCACTAACTTAGACACAACATATTCAAACATAAACATAGGTTATATTGCATAATCTGGAAATAGTTGCATTGGAATCAAATGACTGGAATTTTTAGTGCATGTGACCGTTCCAGAATCGCCCGAACCACAACTGTTTGATTTGTTAGCTTACGCAAATGCCAACAGTATGAACTAAGAAAGTATATATATATATATATATATATATATATAGATATATATATATATATATATATATATATATATATATATATATATATATATATTCTCTTTAGGCTTTAATGCTGCCTTCTGTTGAAGGCAAATAACATTCTTCACTGGTTAGCTAAACGCCAGTAAAAATAAGAGAAAAAATATTTTTAATTTTCTTAGGGACTACAATAAGATGTAATAACAGCTAATCGGCTCAACGAGTATAGTAATATATCAAAGAGATGACAAACATTATACGTATGTAATAAATATGCTTTGTTTATATCTGCAGAACACTGAAGAAGCATAAATGGAAAGTTTGGTTGCATTTGTTCCATTGTGGTTTGTTCAAGAGTTCAATTTATCTCACAAAACAGGGACCCAAAGGGACTTCTGATGCCATAGGTAAAAAGCGTAAAGTGCCAACACAAAGACTCACTTCACATACCTATCACAGCATGAAGCTTCCTTAGTATGTTTGATCTATGTAGAATACATTTCTGCAAATAAATCATTATATTCAATTCTAATGACCAATTTGGTATATATTTTAATATTTACATTTTTTTCTATAAAAAAAAAAAAACAAAAAAAAAATGTCTAAATTTTTGAAAACATTACCACCATGGTTGTTTCTTTGGAAGAAAGATCAGTTCAAAAGGTTTAAAAAGGTACTTATAATCTTTCAATATAAGTTTTTGGAGAAAGTGTAGCGACAGGGATTAAGTAAACACATTAAAGTGACAACTATGCAATTAAGTATTGACTGCATTCAAACGGAGTTTCAATAAATTAACAGCTATGTATCCATGTGACGATTGAATGTGTATTTATGTAAGAATGAAATCTTGTCTAAAAAAATCTGATGCTTCTCAAATGTGAGAACAGGACATATTTTCACCATTGCATTCTTCAGCATACGTAAAAAATCTTATTTATTTACTTTTTTCTCCTAAATGTATAAAGTAAGTGGTTATTAATGCCTCAAAGATGCTTAATTATTAAAACCATGGGTTGACCGTGGGTTTTTCCTCTGTATGCTATTCAAGTTATCATTATACTAATTTAGTTCTTTATATTTCATTCATTTCTTCAACTTTGTTTTAATGAAATCCAGTACATTCATTGTAAATTCAGATGCACCAAGACTATTTTACTTATGTTGGGTACTAACTTGGCCACAACATATAAAAAAAAAAAGTAAGCAAAGGATGTGTTGCATTTTATGGAAATTGTTGCATTTTATGGAAATTGTTGCATTTTATGGAAATTGTTGCATTTTATGGAAATTGTTGCATTTTAATGAAATGACTGGTATTTGTTTTTAGCTGGTAAGTGTCTTTTGCGTAACCGGGCAAATCATACCTGTTTGTATTGTCAACCTACATAAAAGGCCAACACTGAATAAACAGTTTAAGCTATCTTCAGGCTTTAATGTTTTTTATTATTGAATGCTATCAACATTCTTCAATGGTTAGAAAATCTCAAGGAAAAATCAGAGAAAACAATAATAATGATGTTATGCAATAAAATCTTATTGGCTCAATTATCGAAGTGATACCTTGAAGAAATAAAAAAGTTGTGTATTTATGTCATAAATTTTCTTGTAATATATATGTAGCAACAATGAACCATAAACTGACATAAAAAAATGTCATAAAAAGCGATTTTTTACAATTAAATACGTATTAAAGCAGTTAAATGCGGTATCGTTTGCGTATGACAAGATAAAGTTTGCATATTAATTACGATTATACAAATTATATGTTAGAAACATCACACATGAATATGTAAATATTATATTGAAATGATTAATCATCCCCTGTAGAACACTAATATTAAATTCTGCAACGTCTGATACGCCATATTATCAGTTTCTCTGAATGCAAAACAGTCGGTTGTACATGTACTCTGTCTTTCTATCAATCACTTAAATACTAAAATTGAAAGAAGACAAGACAAGAACATCACAATAAAAGAATCCATTCTCTTCTCTGAAAATTCGGATCGTATAGGGATAATACACCATTTGCTGTGTGCAAATGTTAGCGGGAGTACGCGGAAAGAGTTTGAGCAGTAGAAAACGTATTAGTTTTACATGATTAATTGCTAGGTATACAAATCATGTGTGAAATATCTTCAAACACAATTTTCAAATGCGAAGAATTTTGTACTCAAGTGGCGTGGACGTACGATGTTTCAGTACAGCTGACGTCATAAAATCATATGACGTCACACTAGCCGGAACCAGTCCGAGTATGTAAGAATTTTCATTGATAGCGATGAAATGGCATAAATGCCATTAATTCGTATTTTCTGTTTCCAAGATTTTTTTAAAGTCACATAAGGTGCATCAATCTTCGAAGGTAAGATATAGTCTTTCGCAGAAACATTGTTCTTTCATTAAAGTTCTTTTATTACACGAGAGAGAGAGAGAGAGAGAGAGAGAGAGAGAGAGAGAGAGAGAGAGAGAGAGAGAGAGAGAGAGAGAAATATTACCGGTTCGAGGTATGATTCAGTCCAGATTGCATTGTCTTTCTTTGAAGAATAGAGGTGAATAAATACCCCTTTATGTCCTGTTATGTTTACGACTTGGAGTTTATCAACGACAGCACATGCTGTTTATCTTGACACCTACTTTCTTGGCTTCATCAGAATAAGGATATGTGTGCAGAATTGAAGTGTCACAATGTCTGCATATTGTAAGTCAGCCCTTCTTAGGTTTCAAGATCCGTCTCTTGTCCAGGATATGTTTTCAAGTAACTGTTTGTAATTGGTTGGGTTGTGCAATTAACCACTTGTAACAATTATGTAATCAATACTTATGAAAGGATGGTAACATCTTATCGCATCCTTGCAATGTTTTGATTTACTCGTTCTCTGGAGAGCCTTTTCGTCTTGTTGCGTTGTATTGTGCATCATCAGAGCCATGTTATGGCATTTTTGTACCTTACAATTTCGAAATGAAGCCAATATCGAAAACAATCCAAATTTGAAAATAAGTTGTTCAATTACTACAACAATTCGCTTTCGAAAGTAAGCCAGCCTCAAAACTAATCCACCAGATCTGCTTAATGTATATCTTGTATGCAGCAAAGTAAATGTGTGAAGAGAGAAATTGTTGACTTTACAGAAGGAACACAGAGTTTTTAAACTATAGGTGAAAATCATATTGTTAAATTACGTATCATTATTGATAGAACTAACATATTCTTCATCAATGCTGAATTTAGAAGTATGAATTTAAAACAAATTGTGTACCATCTTTTATTATACATAAGTAAGTTTAGAATCACCAACTTATTTTTCCCGTCGTTAAGAGATGATTTTAATCGAAAATACAAGAGTACCAATACATACATACATACATACATACATACATACATTCCTTTAATGTAGATCACCATTGAAATTTCACACTTACAAGCAAGAGAGCTTTGACTATAATACGAGAATGGTGTACCCGACAGTCACGATGTAAACAAAACAGTGTACATGACAAGACAAGAATATATTTGCATCGACGATAGTTTGTCCCCTTTCCTGCACATGCGCACTTAGTTGTTTTTGTTGTTGTGTGGGGGGGGGGGGGCGGGGATCGGCAAACAGCACTTTGAAAACAAAATGGGTGATATAAATATAAAATAATTATAATATACTACTATCGGCAAAAGTAGATCACAGTGACCAGCTTTTCAAGGTCAAGTGAGCACAAACACTTTTGTATATACAGTCATTAAATTTGTTGGGTGTGCTCACCTTTAAAATTACCACATCCAGAAACATCTTCTCTAGCCAACGGCCGTCGATCTACTTCGTTCCAGATCGACACAGATGTGGAGCGAAGTGGATCGACGACCCTTGGCTAGCGAGGACAAGGCAGAAGGTACGTGTAGGTAGAAGTGGCATACGTATATTTTTCAAAGACACACGCGTTTGAACAGTACTAATTAGGCTTTATTATCTTAATCGACATCGGATATCAATAACTGTTAACAAAATTATTAAGTGAACCGGTATGCTAAGGTAAATATTGTATTGCTTAATATACATATAAATTCGAGACTAAAATTACCTACCAATATAAACAGATTACAGGTTTGTTACAGAACCGATCTGGACAAGTTTTACTGTGTATCCGATGCTTCATGTGATCTTCTCTAGTATGCGGCTAACAATTTTTTCCACTAAAATGATGAATGGTTTCCGTCAAACCCAAACTAATAGTATTTTATTTTGGAATGTTTATATTTCTTTGTCAGTAATATGCCTCAAAATTATGAGCATCTTTGGTACTACCACTTGAATCACTACGATAGTCACCCGATTTGTGTTATCCTATATTTGGGAATCTGGCGTTTCGTGCTGTATGAAAGCGATGAGATGAGTAGAAGTTGAACATAAGGACACTGCCTCTTGAAAGTATCCTTCAAAAGTAATGTCTCCTTCTGGGAAGAATAAAAACCCCACTGTTATAGTGCGATATTTAACTGGCAAGGGCAGTTTTTATTTTCTGTGCTGGAGGGAGGGGGTAGTAGTATAGGATGATGACACCGTAGCGACAAGATGGAATCTTATGTTAAAAAGGGTCTGCTGATTATGGGTGCCTATGGGAAATTACCATTATGCCCACCTTTTTTACCCTTTATGTATTCTAAATGAACCTCAAGAGTAAAGGTCGGGGGGGGGGAGGCATATTGCCTTTCCTAAATTTCAGATTCTCACTAAAAATCGCTACATATGTTACTGTCATTAAGTTGTATTTCAAACATACTGAATATCAAGGCAATATGATTTTCATTTATCAGTTTCAGTGACAAACGTTACAAATTTGACAGCCCTTGACTTACCCAGCGCGCGGGGTAAAACTATTGCTGTGAAGACCAGCGTTAGTTTGCTACATTGTCAAATGGGGGCAGAACTTGGCGTGTGCCAGATTTGGTTCTTAAATATTTTACAAATGTTACAAATCTGTCAGCTTACACTGACTTGACCTTGACTTACCTGATGTTACATTTTGTTGTCCTTGATTTTAGGACGAGTGAAAATAGTACCTATGAACTGTTTGTTTTTTTTTTTTTCAGGCCAGCGTTATTTTTTTACATTGAAGTTAATATTTTGTTAATGGTTATAACATTTTATATTCCAGTTTTTGAAAACGGCAAAACTTATCTCTACATTTAATATGATGAGTGAAATGACCCCTATGAAGAAATACACAACAGTAAAAGTCAGTTGCTCAAGTAAAATGTGTGCTACTGGAACAGTAAAAGTCAGTTTCTTCACTAAAATGTGTGCTACTGGAACAGTAAAAGTCAGTTTCTTCACTAAAATGTGTGCTACTGGAACAGTAAAAGTCAATTTCTTCACTAAAATGTGTGCTACTGGAACAGTAAAAGTCAGTTTCTTCATTAAATTGTATGCTACTGAACTGTAAAGTCAATTTCTTCACTAAAATGTGTACTACTGGAAAGGTAAAAGTCAGTTTCTTCATTAAATTGTATGCTACTGAACTGTAAAGTCAATTTCTTCACTAAAATGTGTGCTACTGGAACAGTAAGAGTAAAAGTCAGTTTCTTCACTAAATTGTATGCTACTGCACACATTTTAGCGAAACAGCTGCCTTTTACTGTTCCAGTAGCACACATTTTAGTGAAGAAACTGACGTAAACTGTTCCAGTAGTATATATTTTAGTGAATAAAGTGACTTCTTCTGTTGCAGTAGCATACAATTTAGTGGAGAAACTGACTTTTACAGTTGCAGTAGCACCCATTTTAGTGAAGAAAAAATGGACTTACAATAACACATTTTAGTGACGAAACTGACTTGTTCTATTCCAGTAGCACACATTTAAGTGAAGAAACGGACTTTTACTGTTCAAGTAGTACACATGTTAGCGAAGAAACTTATTTTTACTGTTGCAGTTGAACACATTTAATGAAGAAAAACTGACATTTACTTTTGCAGTAGCGCACACTTAAGTGAATAAACTGACTTTTACTGTTACAATAGCACCCATGTTAGTGAAAACAATTACTTTTACTGTTGCAGTAGCACACAATTTAGCGGAAAAAACAACTTACATTTACTGTTACAATTGCACCTATTTTGGTGTCCTGGCCTTGCCTGAAAAGATTGATCTCTATAGTGTGACCACTTGTGCCTTGAAACAGCAGCAACAACAACAGTAACAAAACAACAAAGTAAGAATGGATTGAAACATCTCTTGGCCAACAGCAGAGAACAAGTTGAAACTTAACTGAGCAAATGAAATAACACGTCACTTGCCCAGAATATGTAGAGAATATGAAGGAAAATTTGCATTTCTTTGGCCATTAAAATGACGCCTACATTGAGTTAAGAACCATTATATTGCATATAACATAGTACATTTGTATTGCTCATTATAAGGCACCTCAGTACAAGAGTGTCACTTTTATAAGACAGGTATGGTCCTAATATACCCCAATATAAGCTAACTTACCAATAACATGGTACACTTTTATTGCCGACTATAAGGCACTTTAGTATAAACTGGCCCCTTTTTATAGGTAGGCATGGTCATAATGAAACCCGATATAAGGCAACCTCAAATATAACATGGTACACTGTTATAAGATGACCCATTGTATAAGGTAGGCATGGTCATAATGAAACCAGATATAAGGCAACCTTAAATATAACATGGTACACTGTTATAAGATGACCCCTTGTATAAGGTAGGCATGGTCATAATGAAACCCGATATAAGGCAACCTCAAATATAACATGGTACACTGTTATAAGATGACCCCTTGTATAAGGTAGGCATGGTCATAATGAGACCCGATATAAGGCAAACTCAAATATAACATGGTACACTGTTATAAGATGACCCCTTGTATAAGGTCGATATGGTCATAATGAAACCCGATATAAGGCAACCTTAAATATAATATGGTACACTGTTATAAGATGACCCCTTGTATAAGGTAGGCATGGTCATAGTGAAACCCGATATAAGGTAGCCTTAAATATAACATCACACACTATTATAAGATGTCCCCTTCGATAAGGTATATATGGTCATAATGTAACTTGACATAAGGCAACCTTAAATGTAACATCATACACTTTTATAGGATGGTAGGTATGTCATAATGAAACCCGATATAAAGCAACCTTACCTATAACATGGTACACTTGTATTACTCACTCTAAGGTACTTAAGTACAAGATGGTCCCTTTATAAGGTAAGTAAGGTCATAATGTATCCAACATAAGGCAACCTTACTTACAATATAGCTCACATGATTTTTCGTTTCTCCACGCGTCGCGGTGGGGTAGTTAAGCTCCTCCACGCTCGCCCCGTGATGAAGCTCCGCAGTGGAGGGGGTAAATACCTACAAACCACCACTGCGACTCGACAGGCAAGTCTTGTGCTTCTCCACCTCAGTGGGGGCTTGTCGACATTACTGAGTGACATTTGAATAGCCAACGCATGAAGACTCCTAACGGAACGACTAAGACGTCAGAGTGATTTGGAATCAGATACCATTTGAAGAATAAATCTTCTTTATGTCGATTATATATTTGACAATAAAGATCATTTAAAAAGTCCTGTATATTCAATACATGTGTGTTTAGAAAAGGTTGATCGGCTTCTATCCAATATGCTTCTATTTGCAGTTAGTGCCGATGTCAAAAATGTATGTGCATTCCCAGTTGAGTGAAAACAATGTAGCCCAAGATGTTTACATCATGATCAGTGGAAAGAAGATCACGGACACTTCCAGGAATGTTACGTTCCTACTTTATTCAATGAAATCTGAATAAATTTACGCACCGACTTGACGAGAGGCACACTTTTCGGCTTCCCTTGAACAGTATAAATTTATCCTATTGTGAGAAAGGAAAAGTAATGCTCTAAGACATGGACAGTTAAATTCCAAATGACAACCACTGATATTTAAAATAAAGAAGAGAACATAAACATTGAATTTACAGTAACTTACAAGATTACAAGATCATTTTTTCTTCAAGTAAATACAGTATTGAGTCAGGGTCTTTTTCCCCTCACAAATCAGAGCGAGAAAATTGTTTTCAAGCTTTTCAAAAAGAATCCTAATCCCGTCACCCCGATCCCCCACCCCCGTAAATTAAATGTTCTGTCCCAAAGAGAGACTTGACTTGGCGGATGTTCCACAGAAATCAAACCATTAGCCATTGTCAACACTGTTATAAAATATTGACAAGAATTAGCATCAAACGAATGTCAATTTCGTCTTGGGAAGGTGTCATTTATATTACACGAAATCATCTGACTTAGAGCGTCATATTTAACAGCCCCAATTATAAATCAGAACGTCCTCGGCTATTTCTGAGACATATTATTTATATCGGCGCAGTAATGTACAGAAAAATCAAACATTTTGTTCGCCGGAAATAAAACAATCTATTCGGACCACCTCTGCTATTACTACTATTGGATTGACCGAGATCATTGGTAAATTCTCAGATAATCCTTGTTTCGTAATTAACCGAAGTGGTCTGAATGGCCGCTATCGACGTAGCTGCAGAAGTTTGCAATTAATTTCCTAATTGTCTGCAATTAACTGAATTAAAATTATTGCTGTGATAGTTAATTTGCAAGGATTTTTAGATTTTATTCTCCAACAAAGAAGAAACACCTCGCGCCATCAATTATATTTACTCACTTGCATTTTCTTGTTTTGGCATAAATTATACGACGTTCGAGACTGCCAGATCTCAGAACCCACCCCACCCCCACCCCCACCTCTGTTCTGAATTGAGACTAGTTTGTTTGTTTTTTTGAAGAGGTTAGAATACACGTATCTAAGAACGTCTTCACCAACAATGGGACTTTAATGAAGATCCATCAGTTTCAGACATGCTTGTGAAGAGAACCATGTTTGTTTTACCACTTTGTTCACGCATTTTATTTTCTTTAACTCTGTGCTCCAACGTACTCTCTTTCTCTCTCTCTCTCTCACAGCAATTCATGCCCACTTTATCGACACCACGTCCACTCCGCGGTGGTGGTCGGATGTGACTGGGCGAGAAAGCGTGGCGTGCAAAACTATTCTCCGCGAGAAGTCGCGGTAACTCCGTCAGGATACGCGGTGAGATGGTGGAGTGATTTGTTAGTATACGCTCTCTCCACCCCCACCGCGATGCGTGGACAACAAAAAATCGCATAAGCTGTACTGTATAACATGTGTTACGACTCTATGGTCTAAGAAAAATGTAACAGAAAGAAAGTGAAACCAACAAATCAAGTAAAAAATCAACAAGCAATTTATTACTAGATAATTAAAATGAAAAATCAAAAAGTCACTTACAGTAATGTGTTTTGAAATCCTAATAATCCAATAAGAATGATTGTTCTAATCACAAGTCCTAAATATAGAATGTTCCGAATTCACGGCTGTGTCCTTGAATGTTATGATGTGCTAATGGTCTCCAAAGTCCTGATGTACTAGTAATCTTGATGTGCTGATGTCAAAATGAAGTATTCCAAAATCTCTGAATAAGTTCACATAAATTCCAAAATCATCAATTAAAAATCCAAAATCCAAAAGTTTATGAGCACTGTTATAATCCAATGAATATTTAAAATAATTCCTCTCTTAGAATTTGGAATGAATTTTCACAACTGTAATAGCTCTTTACAAGACTGATGGTAATGTCAAAACTGAAAAAATGTCTACCAAACATGGTATATATAAAGATTGGTCACATGACAGAATGTTCTAGAATGTGTGTCATCTTAATGGAATTTTACTTGTAAACAACAATCAACCTTGACCTTCAAATTGAGAAAACATATTGATCAAAACAACCTAATTCAAGGACACTAGTTAAACATGTTTTTCCTGATAAACATAAAGATTTAAGCAAATATTAAAGTGAAGAAACATTTATAATTTCCTAAAATATTTATAATATTATATAAACATCATACATAACACATGATACATTTGTATTGCTCACTTTAAGGCACCTCAGTACAAGATGGTCCCTTTTAAAAGGTGGGTATGGTCATAATGTACCCCAGTATATGGCACCTCAGTACAAGATGGTCCCTTTTAAAAGGTGGGTATGGTCATAATGTACCCCATTATATGGCACCTCAGTACAAGATGGTCCCTTTTAAAAGGTGGGTATGGTCATAATGTACCCCAGTATATGGCACCTCAGTACAAGATGGTCCCTTTTAAAAGGTGGGTATGGTCATAATGTACCCCAGTATATGGTCCCTTTTAAAAGGTGGGTATGGTCATAATGTACCCCAGTATATGGTCCCTTTTAAAAGGTGGGTATGGTCATAATGTACCCCAGTATATGGTCCCTTTTAAAAGGTGGGTATGGTCATAATGTACCCCAGTATAAGACAACCTTATGGTGTGGGCTCAATGTATTGATTAATTCAAGCACGAATGGCAGGCTCTGATCTTCCAGAACATTATGTGATGACAGGTCTTTGTCCTGGCTCCCTGTTGGCATTGGCATGCATGTAATACATGTGTAAATACAGAAAGTTTTTGACCTACCGGAATGCTGAACAATATTGGTCATAAAATGGTATATATACTTACTTATAAGTAGAGTCTAACTGCAAACAACCTAGACCCTATGCTGTTTGATCTACAGATTACTTCTAACAAACTGCCAATATGCGATGGTTGATATGGGTCTATGTAGTTTGCAGTTGGTTTCGACGAATAAGCACGTATATATGGCACTTAATCAATGGATTTGTACATTGCATTTCAATGCTGGTCAACTGGTCGGACATAATCTCTATAAAATCATTGATTTTCATACATTCATTGAAACGGATACACTGTTTTTGAGTCCAAATACTGAATTATTGCAGGAAATATTTTTGAAGGATATATGTGCATGCAACATAACTGCAAGGGTATTTCCAAAATTAATTTAGAAGACTTTAGGGTATTATTTTGCACAACTGGTAGATATTGATTGATTAAAGTTTTAGGACTCAGCTGCATATGTTTTGCATGATTCTATATCGAATATGAAGATTTATATTGATGCTGGTTCAAATTTTGGCACGAACTTTTTCTATCCTTTTCCTTTTAGCTTTTGAGTTCTATTGAATTCCTGAACAAGAATTAAGTTTTTCTTATTAGGATCTGTCATTTAAATAATTACTAGGCTGATGTGCTTTGCAAGTGTTAGATTGATACTTCATCATACAAAATAAGATTTTTTTTAAAAATACATGCTTATTTATTTCACAGCTGGAAAGTAAAAAGTTAATTGTTTTGGGGTTTTTTTAACAGAGAAAACAATATACACTATCAATCAATTGTTTATGTAATCCTGTTATAAAGTTGACCATTCAATGTCCACTGTGATATACGATTTTTTCCCGTTGAGGCTGTTGACATGTATTAACTGCTGTATTAGGGCCAATCTAGTCTCATAGCCAAACTATGTTTCTGATACAAATGAAACACCAAATAATACATTGCTCTGAAGAGACTACTGTGTTGTTCATAATTTTTCATACCCACTAATTTTTAGTACACTACCAGCACTATGTACTTTAAATTTTGGGACAAAGTACTTTTTTTCCTTTTATATTTAGCAATTTTTCCTAAGCAAGGACAAGTTTAAAATCCTAAGAATTTTCTTTTTACCTTTTTATATTGTATTTATTTCTACACCTGAAAATAAAAAGTGTACCGAAATTTATAAATACAGTATTTATTTGGGGGGGGGGGAGGGGGGGTTCTGAGATTTGGATAAGTTTAACTTTATTTTTTATTCCTCAACTAGGACTATCGTCCTAAACGTATAGATTTAAATGAATTTTTCACTGTGTAGTTTAGCTGCAATGCTTCTGAGACGGCATATACCTGTATCTAGTATGAATGGCATCAGTGTCTAATGCTTGAAATAAAACTGATATAGTCTATTGGCTCCTATTTGTCTGCCAGTTCACCACAATTTCAGCAGTTCACCATAACTGCTTTGATATTCATCTACATGTATCAGAGGTCATCATCAAAGACTGACACGAGTATTACTGAATGAGTATTTACAATTTCATCAAATTTGCACAAGTTAAAAATCATAGACTCTTCCTATCAAATACTTAAAGCAGGGGTCAAACTAGACTTGAATTTTAGGGGTCAAGCTAGACTTGAATTTTACGGAGAACTGACTTCTCCTTTTGGACAGAATAGGGAAAAATGAGATCTGAACATGGAGAAGTGGGAGCAAAACAAGAAATGCAATATATATATATATATATTTATATAACGTATGTGTGTATGCTATGGTTCTATTATTTGAACTATGTCCTCTATTTCTCAATGTGCATAGTTACATTTAAAACATTGGTTTTAAGCAATACTTTATCTTCAAGTCGTAAAAATTCTCTGTGTTGTATGTATATTATAAACACATTTTGTTATGTGCATGATTAATTAATGTTTAATTTCATTGTTCCCAATAAAATATTATGTAACTATTCACTGATGACAAACTGAAGCATATAGTCGATATATGAATGAACTAGACCCTTCTTTCCAACTGAAACGGCACACAGCCAAGAACAAATATGTTGCCACACATGCCATGTGGGTGCTTCTATTTTTAGAAAGAGGGATTGTCTTAATATGACCACTCTCTTTCTAGCTTCATTACATAGATACGATTACAAATTTATGGTTTAATATTTGTATACATACTCGTAATAATGTCGTGTACAGGTTAATATTATTGACTTCACTGCTTTTTTATATTTTCACAAAAATGAGTGATGTAAGAAAACAACCTTGACCTTACAGCGCTTCTTGAATTCCACAACATAGCACTGTCCCATACGTTTCCGACCTACATATTTTTTTTTTAGGCTAAATCTTTTATCACATATCATGTAGACTTTGTTTTCTATGAATCTGATATTTTCCTTAATTTATTTGCCCAATGATTTACAAAAAACAGACAATCTAGTGAAGAGGTACTTCCTAGACACAGCAATGTCCACCATTATAATGATAAATTGCGGAAATCGGGCAGTGATAACTTGCTCAGGAAAGGGTTAATGGTCAGTCAGCTATTAAAACACATGCCTGTGAATGTGCAAGAGTTTGTTTGTAGGTGCAATTGATATCAACACCAACAATTTTCTGCATGTAATACATTTTGCCTTGGGCTACAACACAACACTATAACTACCCGGCTGGGTCAAGGGAGCATCTAAAATTTATAAATTACTGTCACTCAGTGTACATCTAAAAAATCACAGGGTAAAGTCGTTTAGCTTTCCTAACAGAAGAAGGCAAAGTTTACATTTTTTTGGTGACTTAGACGCCCACTTCGCCTGATAGAAAAGAAAAGAGTGATGTCTTATATATGATGTCATAATATAATGAATACATTATTTCAAGCTGTGCAGTAAACGTTGATTTTACAAAAACAGACTATTATCTTAAATAGAATGAATTTAAATAATGGAAATGGACTCTAGGCTAAAAGTAAACGAGAATAAAAATGAGAGCTATAATCATGGTTTGTCATGTCAAATCCCCATGCTTTTTATTACATATCTCCCGTAACAACTTTGACAAAGGGGTTGCAACTCAGCATCCATGACATATCTCCTCCACCAACTTTGACCCAGGGGTTGTAACCCAGCGTCCATGACATATCTCCTCCACCAACCTTGACCCAGGGATTGTAACCCAGTATCCACAACATATCTCCCCCACCAAACTTGACTAAGGTGTTGTAACCCAATATCCATTACATATCTCCCCCGCCAACCTTGACCCAGAGGTTGTAACCCAGTATCCATGACATATATTATGTGTCCTCATGCTATTATTGCATGTTGAAGGTTTGGTAAAAGAAATATTCAAAAATGTCACAGTAAATGCCACTTGTGCTTATTTGACTTTGGGTTCCTTCCCAAGGACACCAAGGTATTGGTCCATAAACTATAATCCTTTCACTTATACATGTAGTTAACACATGAGCGACCTATGTGTGAAGTTTGGTAAATTTCCAGCCAGCGAATTAGGATATACTGTAGAGTTATGGAACTGCAGAGTTATGAACAAATAGAGGGTATCATTATATCCCCCACTAAAACATGAGAATAAGAAAATGTTTCCTTTTAGTTCACAAATATGTGGAGAACCCACTGCCCAAATCTAGCTGAATGTCTACACAGTGCTTGCAAATCTGCATATATAACAAATTGGTACAAATTGATTCTAATAAGTTTGATTGATGTTGATGGTATACTGGATTTTATTTTAATGTCATCCAAAATCCTGACAGAATCTCTCTAAAAAGTGCAATTTTCACAGTCATCTCTGAATGTAAATCATTTTTGAGTCCAGTTATTGATTTCTGTTGTGGAAGAAAAGCATATCAGTAAGGGTGCTCAGAATCTGTCAGATTTAAAAAAAAAAACAACTTCTGCATGACTTTGCAGAAGTTTACTAGATCACGTTTCTATGGATCAAATGGGTATGGATTCATATAATAATCTTTACTGCCTGATAATATACACAAAGGATTAAAGAAAGAATGTTTTTAATACAAAAGTAATTTCCTTTGAAAGTTCTCTTTTCAAGTGAGCATTTGTAAGTAAGGGCCTTCAAATTCTTTTCAGTTACAGATTTATTCTCAATGTTTGATTTTTGGATGTTATAACTGAGACCCCAAAAAATGCCATACAACCTTTAAAATTTGCACAGTTAGAATTAAAGTTCTCTTTTATCTCCAAATTCTTCAATTAGAGATTTTTAATAGGCTTAGTATGTTTTTTTCATTTGTAATTAAAGAGAATTTCCTTTGTATTCAGTCATTTAAATCTGCACAGTGATTTCTTGGACTTCCTCTGGGTCTGGATCTGTAACAATTACAGGATAGACAAGAATCATTTGGTTTACTTGGGTCTTGTCACCCATTTTTCCCCAAATTTTTTAATGCAGCAATTCTAGAATTTCTCAGATTTAATTTTAGAAATAAATGTTAATGTGCTATTTACAAAGATGTTTAGTCCTAAAACAAAACTGCCCTGCAGTCTAGAGGGATTTTTTCTTTTATAGCAGGCCAAAGACCTAAAGGATGAAAATAGAGGATCATCTCTTCAAATGAGCAAGCAAAATTCAATTTGGTTTTTCTGATTGGTTGAATGCAAGTCAGGATGTGATAATAAATTATGGATTCAGAGTTTTAAATAAACACAAAAATGGGGTCCATTCAATAGTGCCCTTAGTGTGTAAAGTTGTTCATATGTTCAACAAAATTGCCAATTGAATACAGGATTTTAAAATGGCATTTCAGTGTCAACCCACAAAACTAACAGGATTGCTCTAAAATCCCTGAATCTTCAGCTCTTCTTTGAATGTGAAACTTTGGTTGGAGTCCATATATCTATTTTTGGCAGAAAGAGTAGCATACCTTTTGCACAAGTCAGATCTTGTGGTTGCTTCAATAACTGAAACATTTTTTACCTCTTGTACATGATGCTGGAAGATATTGCTATATCATTCCTATAAGATTCAGCAAATGAAGATGGCTTTTGTTGTCAAATTCAATTATTTCCATACTAGGATTGCAGTACAGTGTAATGGAGCTTTTGTAAATAGTTGACTAGTTAAACAGGATTTCTAAGATGTCTTGAAGACTTCCAAGTCAGCTCTGTAAACTATTGAAAGCTTTTACTTCAAAGAGTTATATATATTCTCCATACTGGATGTTGCCTTACTGTGTATTTCTATAAAAAGACTATTATTTACATTTTAATTTGAAAGGTAAGAAAATTCATAGTGATGATTACAGTATTTCTATAACATTAAATATTTACAGATCTGAGCGACTTAAGAGGAAACCAGGGACCTACATCGTAAAACTATACTCAACTCCAAATCTCACTCAAAATATTATGACCAATCAAAAGGCTGGATTTATAAATTCTGAGTAAGATTTCAAAGTCTGGAGTTACATTTCTTATTCTAACTGCAGAGTTTATGACTGAGAGGCCAGATGTAGCTTTACAGTATTTAGACTGCTCCAATACATTTTCTCAGTAGATTTACAACATTAAGGTTGTTAGTTCCTCCACTGATGAAATTTTTTTTAGTTTTTATTTTTAAGATATAATAGTAATTAGTTATTTCACAAAGTCACATTTTTATGGCTAAAATATTATGTTTTGTTCTTAATTAGGATTGCACTTATGATAACTTTTTTGAATTCAGACTTTTTGTTTCTTCTTAAACAGAACTTCCGAAGTTACAGGGACACCTTTCTTGGAGGACACCTCCATATATAGGACATGTGTTCATTAAGGACAATGTTTATAGGTCCTTTTGTTAATATAATTTTTATTTCCATATTAGGGACACCTGCCCATAATGGACAGATTTGTGTGGTCCATTAATTGTCCTTTATATATTTATATTTCTATATTATGAACACCTGCCCATAAAGAATAGATTTGTGTGGTCCATTTATTGGCCTTTGTATATTTTATTTCTATATTATGGACACCTGCCTATGAGACAGATTTTTGTGGTCCATTAATTGGCCTATATATATATATATATATATATATATATATATATATATATATATATATATTTCTATATGAAGGACACCTGCCCATAAAGGACATATTTGTGATATTTGTGTGGTCTATTAATTGTCCTTTATAGACAGGTCTCCATGTACTATATAAAAGTTACTAATTGTATGTACATAGTATGATCATTACTAATTGTATGTAGATATTATAATATCATTACTAATTGTATGTACATAGTATAATATCGTTACTAATTGTATGTACAAGTATAATATCATTACTAATTGTATGTACATAGTATAATATCATTACTAATTGTATGTACATAGTAATAATCATTACTAATTGCATGTACATAGTACAATCAAACTTTGCTTCATTTTGGAATTAAAATTGAACATTACATTTACATAAAAGATTTAATTTATTTTTGCAACACTGTTTTCGTCACAGATGGAATAAAGATTTGGTATAGCTACTTGTGCTCTAAACTAAGACTATGAATGTTCTTAATCTTGTCTTAGCACAGGGATGAAGAAAAAATCAAAGTTTCCATACCTTTTGCATCAGATTTATTTAATGCAGGAAACAACTGTAAAGCAGCCAACAACAAGGCAATAAAATTATTCCCCAGACAAACTGACCAATAAACCAGGGTTTTTCTTTCTTATTGTATTTGTTACTGATCACTCCCATTCAGAAGCATGCATGATAATGACCTACCATTATAGTTTAACAAACATGCTATGTCATGCCAGGGCATTGTTTTTTTATGCTCGTAGCAGTTGGTTGCATTATTTCTTTTATGGTGGAAGATTTAGGAAGAAAACTTCAACTTAACAATGTTGTGACAATAGCATTGTAGTCCATGTTACTTTTCTGACTGTGATGATAGTGTTGTAGTCAATTACATTTATACCTAGATGCCTGAGGCATTTATTACTGTGAAAAGGAAATATCACCAAGCACTTAAATTCTATTCATAGTTTCTACAAGCTTTAAACATCTTACTGTGGTCATACATTTTCTTACCTATCCCATGGCATTGCAAATGTGTTGAAATCAATCCGGCCACTCACTGTACATTTATGAACTGTGCACATATCAATTTATCCAAAATGTTAGACAAGTATTTAATCAAAATCTACATAATATATACTGGTAAATATACAAGTTTAATAGATATGTGCATACAACCCTATAAACATACCTGAATTGACATGAACTCTAGTATGCGCATTTGCACATATAAAAAACAGAACGATATATTTACAAAATAGGCATATGTATTCTTGAAAATGTACTAATGTTATAAAACACTCACACACACACATATATGTATATCGAAAATATGTGCACAAGAATAATGTAGGTGTCATAATTTTCCTTTTCAATGAGGTATCACACATCTTTATGAGTTTGATATGGGAGAAGTTAAGAGACAGAGAATCTCAAAATTTTTAAATTTTCGTCTGGTCAGACATTGGTACGATTGTCCCAGATCACCAGTGTTTTCAAGACTGTGCAGCTTTATTAACACATTGTCACACCAAATTAAACATGCCAGCCGATATTTATCTAAGTATGTAATTACTTTTCACAAGATAAATGTCAGTAATTTGCATCTGAAAGAATTCCAACAGTATTAACTTCCACCAACTTACGTACTAAATGATCCATTTTGGTCAAGCTTCCATTCTAGAGAGCTACACATGGGTGCTATAAAAAGGAAGATTGCTAATTGACCAAAAGAATTGGAACATTTCTAGGTCATTATCCCATCTAGATTTCGACCAATCAGCTATTGTCTCGACATTCTCTACTTTATAAATAGAGTACAACAGGATGCATTGTGTGAAAGTTGGTGGTAATCAGCTGAGATACTTAAAATACTGATTCTCAGAGTTCTGACTCATAAAGATGTGTCATAGCTTGTTGAAAGGAAATATTTCTCCATATCGAACTGACGCATAAATTACTGAAAAGTGTCACTGTAAATGCAAACACCATTAAGAAATCAAGGGTGAAGTGACAAACTGCAACATAATATGTTCATAATATTTACCAATTTTAGTATCAAGCTTACATCCTAGACCTGTGTAACAAAGAAACTAAGTCGTTTCCTCTTCAACATGCTCTACACTGACAACAAGTAGGCAAATTAGGCATAGGTTATTTATAAGTGATGCATGCCAAATGTAAAGTGATGCTGAACTTCGACCCTGTTTAAAGGTTGAAAATGCATTCAGATTTATTCTCAAGGTGTGAATCCGAGTAGTAAAGTTTTACTCAGTCCAGCCAATTTGTACCCGATCAGAACGAGAGGACAAGTAGTTTTCTTGAGCCCTGCATGTACAGGCATATACAGGCAAGTATGACTTTCAAAACTTTTAACCATTCACTGGTATACCATACGAGCTCTATACATGGGCATGCATACAAATATGCATATATATGCATGCATACGATTTCTTTTATTTACAGATGTCAGTAAAATTAGTTCACATCACAGAGGAAAAAAAATAGAAAATGAAATTCGGTGAATAAAATCTAATGTCAATTTGATCGTCCTTGCAAATCAAAGCATTTATAAGATACTAGATTTCGGTTGGGCAGTGAATTTCAGGTAAACAGAAATCTTCAGGTTTGCATTAGATATAAAATTGAGAGACTTCCATGGTCACGATGGGCAGTTCCCAAGATGTTTATTACACATCCGCTAACCCTCATCTTTCTGGACTGTGATGCAGGGGATGCAACTCAAAATGTTACATATACTGTGTATTACATATTCTCCTGCTATGACACAAATCTTGAGGTTTGCATTAAATAAAAGACGAGAGCTGCTTCCATGGCAAATCCCAATGTCTTTTATTACACAAGAACCATACCCCCACCCCCTTTCCTGGACTGTGATTCAGGGGATGCAACCCAAAATGGTTACATACATTACATGTCCTCTTGCTATGACAGCACATAGAAAATTTGTTCCAAAAATATGCGAAAATGTCACTGTAATTGCATTTTTTATATTTGTCTTTTGTCCCTCCATCAAAAGAAATATACACTTCTTGCAGATGGGTACAACATAGGCACCCTATGTACAAAGTTTGCTTAATTTCCATCCAGTGGTTTAGGAGAAACAGTTATAGTTGGATGGACTATTGTTGGGAATTATGAGATTCTCCCATTAAAGCATGGGACACAAATTTTTTTTCTTCAAAAAGATGAAGAAATGTATTAAATCTATTTTCATTTATGCACTGAAACATCATACCACCAATTTTCACCAGTTTTACCTTACAACCATAGACAAGAAAACAACTGCAGGCATGCAAGTACATAGGATATTAAAAATCAACATGAATGGTGAATCCTAAAATCAAGATGAATGGTGAATCCTGAAATCAAGATGAATGGTGAATCATAAAATCAAGATGAATGGTGAATCCTAAAATCAAGATGAATGGTGAATCCTGAAATCAAGATGAATGGTGAATCCTAAAATCAAGATGAATGGTGAATCCTAAAATCAAGATGAATGGTGAATCCTGAAATCAAGATGAATGGTGAATCCTAAAATCAAGATGAATGGTGAATCCTAAAATCAAGATGAATGGTGAATCCTGAAATCAAGATGAATGGTGAATCCTAAAATCAACATGAATGGTGAATCCTGAAATCAACATGAATGGTGAATCCTAAAATCCACATGAATGGTGAATCCTGAAATCAACGTGAATGGTGAATCCTGAAATCAACATGAATGGTGAATCCTGAAATCAACGTGAATGGTGAATCCTGAAATCAACATGAATGGTGAATCCTAAAATCAACATGACTAAGAAGTCCCTAATATCTAGTTCTTTATCCAGCAATCCTGGTAAATCCAGAAAAGGACACTATGTCTATTTTTGTCAATTTATAAAAAAGGACTTTAGGAAATTCCTTTAAATTCCCTATCTTTCTCCCTCTTTATGCATGAGTCCAGATGGCTTCAGAAAATCCCCACACGTCTGTTTTCCTTCAAATAGAAACCCTAATTACTCCAGGAAACTCCTATGTCCATCTTTCTTTGTCCAGAAATTGGGATGAATCGAGATAATCTGTACACTTTTTCTATTTTAAAGCTGACAGTAGATGGCTAACAATAAAAAATGACTGTTGGTAATTATGTTTGGTCCTCAGCACCAAATGGAGTTGATGTTTGCGAACATTTGTGCTATTTCTCAATCTGAAAAAAAAAAAAAAATATGAAAATATTTGTGAAATAAAAAACCAGTGGAAGATTAAATGCTGGGGAAATACATGTAATTGAAAAATTGCCACAACTTTAGTTTTCTTGTAGACAAAGGAGAAGAAAATGACCTGTAATGCAGTATGTCTGCCTTCCTCATCCATAACAGAAATTAACAAGATTTATTTAAATGTGGTTATTATATGTACTTAATAAAGTTCAACCATAATGACTATTCATTTACTAGGTCAACTACAGCGGATTTATGCCACCATTCTCGATATGCATTTTGTTATCAAAAAGATTTTAGGAAAACAAAAATAATAGTGATGAATGTTTTAATGTTTAATGTTGCTGGCAGCCATTTCAAAACCAGGTGCTGGTCATGAAACAGCCTTCACCTGGTCCTTCAACCTGGTCATGAAACAGCCTTCACCTGGTTCTTCTACCTGGTCATGAAACGGCACAGTGCAATTTTGTGACCTTATCTAGTCCTTAAATCAGGCTGATTTGTAACCTATCACTTATACCCTTTCTCCTTTTTTTAACCCATTTCTGTGTTTGTGGCAGCATTGAAACCTGTGCTTTTTAAAAAATATTTTTACAGTGATTTTTAAGAGTGAAAACCAGCAGACAGAGACCATGAGCCGATTTATGCCAACTTAGAAATTTACTAAAATCATTCAATTTTTGATAAAATCAAATATTAAATTGTCGATACTTCGGAAATAAAGAACATATCTATCTATCTTGTATTCAAATTTGTATTTTATAATATTCCCTCAAGATTAAAATATCAAATAAGACACTGTAAGGTTTTCCTTCCACCCACATAGCGATTGATAAGTATTTAAGAATTAATAAAATATCATTCTGGTTTGATACATCAAGTTGTGTAAGAATATAAAAATTTTAAATAATGGCATGAGAGAGAGAAAGAGAGAGAGAAAGAGACAGTATATAGCAAATACATATTGTGTTGGCTTTACCGCAATGAGATTCTATCCCGTCACTGTAAATATCATGACTGCAATGCTCGGATTATGAACATTGTTAATGACTTTGCTAATAGACAGCACCATGAATACTTGCGAGGGATCGCACATAACATTCAACTGTGATCATATCAATATAACATATTTTATGGTACTATAAGATTCTATCCCGTCAATTTAAGTGTACACAAACACAATCTGATAAGAGTATTCAATATAAATGATTTTAGCAGTTTAACATATTTTATGGTACTATAACATTATGATATGATGAATTTAATACTGAAAAATTCCATATGTTTTCAAGGCTGAGATTAATTAACTAAAATAAAAATTTATAATAAATTCTTTTGAAATTTATTTTAATTTATTGTTTATTCTGGGGTATAACAATTATATGTTATATAGTAATAGACCGGGGGGGGGGGGGGGGGGAACACCGGGGGGTAATATACAGAGGGAGTAAATGATGGGGGGGGGGGGGTGATGGCAGGGGGGGTAATGGCACGGGGGTAATTGACAGGGGGGTAAAGTCCTAGACCCATAGAGAGAGAGAGAGACAGTATATATAGATATATATATATATAGAGAGAGAGAGAGAGAGAGAGAGAGAGAGAAAGAGACAGTATATATAGATATATATATATATATATAGAGAGAGAGAGAGAAAGAGACAGTATATATAGATATATATATATAGAAAGAGAGAAAGAGACAGTATATATATATAGAGAGAGAGAGAGAAAGAGACAGTATATATATATATATATATATAGAGAGAGAGAGAGAGAGAGAAAGAGACAGTATATATATATATATATATATATATATATATATATATATATATATATATATATATATAGAGAGAGAGAGAGAGAGAGAGAGAAGTGAGACATAGACTGGGGGTGCAGAGACACACATGAAAGACAGATATATAGTTTACAGCACAAAATGAGATACACATCAATTTTCAGTTCAAAAAGTACCTTTAAATGATACCTTTCCTTTAGCTCCCAAACAAGGTCATTCCTCTTTACTACCTCAATTGCATTTAAAAGCTGTACAACCTTCTCATGATCACTTTTGTTGCTTCTGTTAAACCACGTTAAAAGAGCCGTGTTGATTTGAGCTAAAGTATTTCCAGGTCTGTCCATTTGAATCCTTTCGATTTCTGCCTGAGTCAGATCAAGGTCCAGTGCCACCAAGTTCCACTCTGTTCCAAGCCTAGATGCAACATAAGACAAGCCCTGGTCCGATAGCAAATGACCTTGATGTAAATAAAGGATGTTTTAATTAAAAATAATGAACAGCATGCAAAATATGTTATACCACCAATAGGTGTGCATATATCAATAAGAACTATGCAACAAGTTCAGCAAAATAGAGGTAGCAAAAAACTTAACTTTGACATTTACAACTACAACATCAATGTTGTTAGTAAAGTGATATGTATATATATATATATATATATATATATATGTATGTATGCATGTATGTATGTATGTATGAATGTATATATATATATATATATACATATATCTTACCTTTGCTTTACAAGTGATACACAGAATTATGAGCTTTATATTTAGGACAGTTTCATTTTATTAAACAAAAAACAAAAGACTCTCTCAAAGTGGACTGATGCATTACTGGCCTAAAAGAATCTTTTGGAATTTACAAGAAATCCATTTCTTGCATCATTTTTAATTGCAGAGTTTTATAATAATGTCAGATATTAAAAACTCCAACATACCAAATTTTATAACAATATAATCTGTATATGTCTGAGTTAAGATGTTTGCAAGATACAGGGTGTAAGTGAATTGATCTGTTCACAAGATAAAGGGTGTAAGTGAATTGATCTGTTCACAAGATAAAGGGTGCAAGTGAATTGATCTGTTCACAAGATAAAGGGTGCAAGTGAATTGATCTGTTCACAAGATAAAGGGTGTAAGTGAATTGATCTGTTCACAAGATACAGGGTGTAAGTGAATTGATCTGTTCACAAGATACAGGGTGTAAGTGAATTGATCTGTTCACAAGATACAGGGTGTAAGTGAATTGATCTGTTCACAAGATACAGGGTGTAAGTGAATTGATCTGTTTACAAGATACAGGGTGCAAGTGAGTTAACATGTTTACAAGATACAGGGTGCAAGTGAGTTAACATGTTTACAAGATACAGGGTGCAAGTGAATTGATCTGTTCACAAGATAAAGGGTGTAAGTGAATTGATCTGTTTACAAGATACAGGGTGCAAGTGAGTTAACATGTTTACAAGATACAGGGTGCAAGTGAGTTAACATGTTTACAAGATACAGGGTGCAAGTGAATTGATCTGTTCACAAGATAAAGGGTGTAAGTGAATTGATCTGTTTACAAGATACAGGGTGCAAGTGAGTTAACATGTTTACAAGATACAGGGTGCAAGTGAGTTAACATGTTTACAAGATACAGGGTGCAAGTGAATTGATCTGTTCACAAGATAAAGGGTGTAAGTGAATTGATCTGTTCACAAGATAAAGGGTGCAAGTGAATTGATCTGTTCACAAGATAAAGGGTGCAAGTGAATTGATCTGTTCACAAGATAAAGGGTGCAAGTGAATTGATCTGTTCACAAGATACAGGGTGTAAGTGAATTGATCTGTTTACAAGATACAGGGTGCAAGTGAGTTAACATGTTTACAAGATACAGGGTGCAAGTGAGTTAACATGTTTACAAGATACAGGGTGCAAGTGAATTGATCTGTTCACAAGATAAAGGGTGTAAGTGAATTGATCTGTTTACAAGATACAGGGTGCAAGTGAGTTAACATGTTTACAAGATACAGGGTGCAAGTGAGTTAACATGTTTACAAGATACAGGGTGTAAGTGAATTGATCTGTTCACAAGATAAAGGGTGCAAGTGAATTGATCTGTTCACAAGATATAGGGTGTAAGTGAATTGATCTGTTCACAAGATAAAGGGTGTAAGTGAATTGATCTGTTCACAAGATAAAGGGTGCAAGTGAATTGATCTGTTCACAAGATAAAGGGTGCAAGTGAATTGATCTGTTCACAAGATAAAGGGTGTAAGTGAATTGATCTGTTCACAAGATACAGGGTGTAAGTGAATTGATCTGTTCACAAGATACAGGGTGTAAGTGAATTGATCTGTTCACAAGATACAGGGTGTAAGTGAATTGATCTGTTCACAAGATACAGGGTGTAAGTGAATTGATCTGTTTACAAGATACAGGGTGCAAGTGAGTTAACATGTTTACAAGATACAGGGTGCAAGTGAGTTAACATGTTTACAAGATACAGGGTGCAAGTGAATTGATCTGTTCACAAGATAAAGGGTGTAAGTGAATTGATCTGTTTACAAGATACAGGGTGCAAGTGAGTTAACATGTTTACAAGATACAGGGTGCAAGTGAGTTAACATGTTTACAAGATACAGGGTGCAAGTGAATTGATCTGTTCACAAGATAAAGGGTGTAAGTGAATTGATCTGTTTACAAGATACAGGGTGCAAGTGAGTTAACATGTTTACAAGATACAGGGTGCAAGTGAGTTAACATGTTTACAAGATACAAGGTGCAAGTGAATTGATCTGTTCACAAGATAAAGGGTGTAAGTGAATTGATCTGTTCACAAGATAAAGGGTGTAAGTGAATTGATCTGTTCACAAGATAAAGGGTGCAAGTGAATTGATCTGTTCACAAGATAAAGGGTGCAAGTGAATTGATCTGTTCACAAGATATAGGGTGTAAGTGAATTGATCTGTTCACAAGATATAGGGTGTAAGTGAATTGATCTGTTCACAAGATAAAGGGTGTAAGTGAATTGATCTGTTCACAAGATACAGGGTGTAAGTGAATTGATCTGTTCACAAGATACAGGGTGTAAGTGAATTGATCTGTTCACAAGATACAGGGTGTAAGTGAATTGATCTGTTCACAAGATACAGGGTGTAAGTGAATTGATCTGTTTACAAGATACAGGGTGCAAGTGAGTTAACATGTTTACAAGATACAGGGTGCAAGTGAGTTAACATGTTTACAAGATACAGGGTGCAAGTGAATTGATCTGTTCACAAGATAAAGGGTGTAAGTGAATTGATCTGTTTACAAGATACAGGGTGCAAGTGAGTTAACATGTTTACAAGATACAGGGTGCAAGTGAGTTAACATGTTTACAAGATACAGGGTGCAAGTGAATTGATCTGTTCACAAGATAAAGGGTGTAAGTGAATTGATCTGTTTACAAGATACAGGGTGCAAGTGAGTTAACATGTTTACAAGATACAGGGTGCAAGCGAGTTAACATGTTTACAAGATACAGGGTGCAAGTGAATTGATCTGTTCACAAGATAAAGGGTGTAAGTGAATTGATCTGTTCACAAGATAAAGGGTGTAAGTGAATTGATCTGTTCACAAGATAAAGGGTGCAAGTGAATTGATCTGTTCACAAGATAAAGGGTGCAAGTGAATTGATCTGTTCACAAGATATAGGGTGTAAGTGAATTGATCTGTTCACAAGATATAGGGTGTAAGTGAATTGATCTGTTCACAAGATAAAGGGTGCAAGTGAATTGATCTGTTCACAAGATATAGGGTGTAAGTGAATTGATCTGTTCACAAGATAAAGGGTGCAAGTGAATTGATCTGTTCACAAGATACAGGGTGCAAGTGAATTGATCTGTTCACAAGATACAGGGTGCAAGTGAATTGATCTGTTCACAAGATACAGGGTGCAAGTGAATTGATCTGTTCACAAGATACAGGGTGCAAGTGAGTTAACATGTTTACAAGATACAGAATGCAACCGAATTAACTTGTTCACAAAATAAAGGGTGAAGGCGAATTAACATGTTCACAAGATATAGGGTGTGAATAAATATATTCACAAGATACTGGGTGTACATGTTTCCATGTTCACAACATACATGGTGTACACAAGTTAACATATTCACAAGTCACAGAGTTTAAGTACAGTGCAACGATCTTTCTCATGCTCTTTAGCCTTGCACTTGATATCATAGAAGATCACTGAATCCATCTTACAAAATGTCAAGATATATCATCCTGCTAACTTTAGTTTAATCCATAAATAATATATTTTTTAGAAAAATATGTTGAACTGGCATCATTCAAGGTGTTCTTCAGATATATCAACACACTGGATTTGATAAACAATCCATTCTAATCTGTTTGTGTCATCATGATCACGAGCCAAAACAGACAAAAAACAAAAAAGTCAAGACATTAACTTTAAAATCAATCTAAGAATACTGACTATCAACTTGTTAATTAAAATACAATAAAATGCAAAATTGGTGAAAATTTAATTTTATATGCACAAGTCACGTTGTTTATGAGTTCAGTGGAGTACACAAAAGCTTGTGCTGACCTTTGACTCTACCAAAAGGTCTGGTTTTCAAACTTATTCACAACAGAGCAGACATTTTGGTTGTCTGATCTGCACTATTGCCAGTATAACATATTTTTTCATTCAAAACCTGCTGCATACTGTTACAGTGTATATGTGATAGGCACATGTTGACAAAACAATCTATTCAGGAGAAGCAGCCATATTTTCAAGATGTCTATCTAAACATCCATTCTGGCGATTAGATCAGGATCAATTTAATATAATACCAGCTATATATTGCAAAAACTGATTGAAGCAATAGTCATAACAATATTTTCATGATAGCAACTGTGGCAGCCATATTGTGAGGTCATATCTGCCCCATTTTCATTCATGGCCAACAGCATATCATAAGGAGTGTTTTAGTGAAAACCCCATGACCATATGACTATCTGTTCAGGATAAATGGCAATAAAAAAACATTCAAGATGGCCACCATTGTGACTACACTGAACATCTGATTGGCATCATTTTCATTCAAGACCACAAGTCATAAGAAGTTTTTTGATGGAAATTCCATGTTGATATGATGATTTTTGAGGAGTAGCAATGAAAAGATTTACAAGACTGCTGTCATGGCAGCCATGTTGGACTTCATATTAGTAGTTTTTTCCTTTGAACCATCTATAAGTAATAAGAAGCATTACTTTGAAAACCCAATCTTGATATGAACATTCATTCAGAAGGAGTAGATATAATATTTTCAAAATGGTCACCATAGTGAAATCTTTGATGTCATGTCAGCACTATTTTTTATTTAAAATAAGCTACAAGTCATAAAATGTCTTATAGTGAAAAACCAATGTTGAAATGACCATATGTTCAGTAAGAATAGTGATAACCAGATTTTCAAGTTGGCTGCCATGTTTTGTTTGACGTGATTTACAAGTCATACAAAGCTTTTAAGCAAAAAAAAAAACATCCATTCAAGAGGAGTAGCAGTAAGATTTTCAAAACAGTCTCTATGGTGGCCATATTGTATATTTGAGTTGCAGCATTTTCAGTCAGGACCAACTAGACCCGATGATGAAACTGTATGCCAGGTTTCATGACTTTCCTCCAAGTAATTTTGGAAGGAATAGTTAAAACAAACAAAGGATGACATATGCAGATCCATCACATAAGCTTTTCTATCCTTGACCAGCAGAGCTAAAAATTGGAGAAAAAATACTAATTATTTCTTAAGACCTACAACAGGATGCAATAACTGCCAAATGGCTCAATTAGTTAGCAACTGGGACTATTTAAAATAACTACTTGGACATATAATCAAGATAAAAATAAGCTGGGAAGTGGCTGAAAAGAATCAAAGAACAAAAAGTTAATGCTAATATCTTCAAATATTTCTTATATTTTTCCTAATTTTGACCCTACTGTTAATTTAGCGTAAACATTCAGTTAATTTCCAAGTGTGGAACATTCATTTTATACATTAATTTCCTAATTATCAATTTACTTTTTACGAGTTTATTTCATTATGATTCCAATAAATGCATCTTATGTAAGTTTAAACAAATAAAAAGTTTTCTGGGAGAATTCTTTGCTATGTAATGTTCTCTGCACAATATAAAAATCAGGTGCAAACTTCATTTAAGATGTTTAACTAATCTTCTCTGTATATAAACATTACATTTAAACAAGAGGCCAAAGTCAGCCTGATGTCTCTCTCCTGCTTACATAACTTAACAGTTGAGTAGTGCAGTAAACAGGCTTATGTAGTATTGTAAGAACACAACCTATGTGAACTCTGTCCCAAACTTGATATCATTCTGATTTTACCTACTCTACGATAGTCTGATAAATATTCTTTCCAAACATAAAGACCTAATTAATATGCAATCTTTTCATTGTTCGAGGTCATTCAAGATCTTTCAATGTTAAGTTTATAATTCACAGATTCTTTTTTCTTCTTTTCAAGGCCATGGGTTTTGTTACTTCTGGCAATCGAATCTGGAAGTGTTTCTGGACTAAAGCATATTAAATAGTATTGTTATTAAAAGCTAAAGATACAAAATAAAAATTTCAAATAATGTGTGAGTCATGACAATGAATCTATGAAATGCCATAAAATAATGCACAATTCATGTGATACAATATAAATTACAAATGATTCAGGCACTTAACATGGCAATACTATCAACTGTCGAACTCTATTTCACAAAACATATCAAACTTGCTTCCAAATATTTTGGAATTTCAACTGTGGTAAAGTTTTTAGAAATAACTCTTTGCAAATACATTTATAAATTTAAACATGGATTTTACATGATATATGTTCTTATTTGATCAATATCAATACTGTATTAGAAAATAATAAATACTTACATACAAAAGTTCCATAATTAGTATATAAATTTTGATCCATAATTGCGACATTGCACACAGTTTATGCTAGCCTGCAATTTTTAATTGTCTTTAATATCAGTGCATCTAATCAAATGTTTCCTCAGTTTCTATCTCCTCACCCATGCACAACACATCATTATAACAGTGTCACATCAGTGTACTTATTCATTGGTTTTACAAATTCATCCTTTTACTTGTTATATTTGTACTTTATAGTTTTTCTTTAGTTATAAATGACAGACTATTCATTTTTATCCCTAAGATATATCATTTGCTAGATTTTATAAATTGTTCTATTGAAATGGATGCATCTTGTATTCTCAAAGAAATAGTTTTGCTCTGGTTTGCCTTTGTTTGTAAGGGGAAGAACTCGGTGTAATCCCAAACCTGTGATTCTTAATAGTCAATATGAACAGTTACTTCCCTTGCTTTCTTGAGAGAGAGAGAGAGATGACCATAATTAGGACAGGGTATCAACAGCTCACTTCCGATACAATATGTATCAAGATACACAATTTATGATACATGATAAATATTGATGATACACATTTATTGTTACTGAAGCATGTTTACCTGTAAATCATTTTAGCTGTGTTTCACTAACTTCTGAACTTAAGCAATACTGAAATGTTCAATTTACCAAGGATATGAGAATAAATAAATATTTGGGAATAAATAAATAAAATACAAAAATAAAACAAAATTAGAATTTTCATAATTGCTACAGTAGTTGTTAAAAAAAGATCCAAAACTGAGACTAAGACATGCAGCTCTATGTAGTCGATTATGTTTACTTCCTGTCATATGTGATTGATTCATATGGAAAATACTTGTTTTATTTATTTTATTCTGATTATTGAACATAAATATTTATAAAAAAACTGAGTTTCTTTTAATTTTTAAAGTTCTTAATGAACAGATAGAGCTCAGAAGGATTATCGGTTCTAGTTTCGGCATGCAATATCAATCTCTACTGGTTTATCGGTATACCGATCCAGACCAAACCGTAATATTTACCAAGTCTCATGTCAATCCACCAAAAACAGTCAGACTAGGTACACTAATAAGACTGTGTCATATACTGCATTAAGCTGTAAATAATAAAGAGCAAGAACTCTAATTACAATTGCAGGAGCAAAGTGATTTTTTGATATGCGCATCTTCAGTTGATGACCATAATATTTACCAAGTCTTGTGGCAATCAATCAAAACAGTGAGACTAGCTGCACCAACAATATTGTCATTCAGTGTATTAAGCTTCAAGACAAAAAGCACAATAACTCTAAAAAATAAAATAAAAAAATGGAAGCAAACAGATTTGTCAGTAGAAATTTCCTATTAGGATTAGTCCAATTCACTCGATTCGAGGTCTTGGATTTTTTTATCAATTTTCGAATTCATACTAATTGTGGTTGATTACATTTTTATAGCATAGGGAAAATCTGTATCATGATGCACCTTATTATAAGTGCTTGCTTTGTATGAAGTGCTTCACAACATTCTAACTGTGCTCACCATAAATAAAAATTTTAAAGAAATAATTCTATTGTCGATGATGATATCTCTGTGTCCTAAGAAGCTGGGGCCCCAGGTGGCTGAGTGGTCTAAGATGCTCACCTTTACAGATCACTCACACATCTCATCTCTGAGTTCGAGTCTCGGCTCGAACATTGTGGGTATGTGAGAACGGTTGCGAGTAGCTTCTCATGGGTCAGTGGTTCTTCCCAGGTTCTTTCTCCACCAAAATATTCTGGCTGCCATGTATAGCCAATCATGTGCTGAAAAATGGCGATAAACCCCACAAAAAAAAAACAAACATTAGAAGCATACTATTACACAACTCCTGCAAACTTGATCTCTCACCTCACAAAGTATGATGATCATCCACTGATAAAAATAAGAGATATTCCCCTTTTAAAATATTTACCCCATGAAAGATGACACAAAACATATTGACAGAGAAATAATATACATACAGATATTTTCATATTGTCTTGTTTTTGCAACATACATCACAGGCAAAGCTAAAACAGGTGATTCTGATCAAGAATCGATCATGGTCACTCTAAGTTTCAGCTAGTTATGAACAATGATACATATAATACTTACGAACATCACGTTCTCCAGGTTCTTCCTGAAATTATAACAAATGTACATTTCAACTTGTGGTACATATTTGAAAGTTGTTGTATATCAAACTTTGACATAAAATACACAAGCACATTAATCTTTACTTATGATTTCTTTAGAGAGAAAATTCTTTGATTATTGCAAAACAACATTTTTCTTTTTCTTTAAAAGATGATATTCTAACAAGAATTTAACAGACTAATATACAAGACTTATGACAAAATCCACTCTTTCAGTGCTATACATCAGGTATAAATTTGAGCTCAGTTTAGATAATATATATATATATATATATATATATATATATATATATATATATATATATATATATATATATATATATATATATATATATATATATATATATCATAAATTGACTTAACCTCTGAGAACATAATATTTTCTGGCATTTAACAAAACCTCTTACAAGAGCCTGAAGAAGACCTTTTTCTACTACTCACCACAGCCTCAAACCAGAATTTGGTTAGTCTGTAAGATTCAAGAATGTTGTCATGGAAATCACAGCGTATTTCTGCTTTCTCCTTCAGCCGAGATACAGGGATCAGACTGTTGACACTGTCACCATTGTATTCAGGACACTGTATACACTGCTCAAACTTCAGGCTCTCGCCTATGTATCCAATGATCTTGACGAGGTTGGCAGTAACGAACTCTCTCACCCCAATACACATCTTTGAAGATGGAGTCTTGTTCGTGATTCCCTTTCTTGTAACACTCATAAATATGATGTAGTCCCTAAAGTGTAGTGTCAGTTTGTGATACTCATCCAGCTGAAAAACGCAGCATCCACAAAAGATCAGGTTTTCTAGTGCCTTCCCTTTCTTCTTTGTGGCTAGTGGCCAATACGCCACACATGCAGCAAGAAGCCTGTGGAAAATTGGAGATGGCAGAAACCTCCCCGAGAAGACATAACACAGGACTGATGAGCTCTCCGTCTGGAGATCTTGTTTAGGGCAGAGAACCTCTTTTGGTGTTTTCTGGCGCAGCATGCATGGGGCAATGAAGTAATTCACCTCCTGATAAATGAATGGATACATTTTAATGGGGATATTTATGGCAGTGATAAAATTCATATGCCAAAACATGTTGATTTCATTTTCATATTTCACCAACATAGGCCTATATGTGAAAATATACTTGGGCAATCAACTAACCTCTGTCAAAATACATTTGTGCATATGTTACTGGCAATTCTTTTTGTTTTCTTTAATCTGAAAGAAAAGTGCCAATGACAAAATTTGTTTGGGACAACTACTGCTATCTTCTCACAAAAGTCTTATGTTGAAATAATATAAACTTATATCTCTGAACAGATACAAAGTGTGCAGATTTGTATAGTTTCTGTAGGGAAAAAGTTTTTAACCATTCCTAATATGTACATCATTTTGAATAAATTAATACAAATTACCTTTACTTCACCTTCACACCCATCTGCATGGATATATTATTTGGTTCTTAATTATCCATTGGGGTTATCTTGGGAGCTTGTCCATTTTAACTTTCTGTTTTTAGCATCAACTCACTTTAGTCTGCAACATATGGCTGTATCTTTTCATTTATGCTAATTAAATACAAAATTCACAATAAGTACACATTGCAATGATGACATATTACCCTAATAATGCCCCACTGATTATAAACCGTCAACAAGCACAAAATTAC
The DNA here is from genome assembly GCA_029931535.1 of Margaritifera margaritifera. Classification (NCBI taxonomy): domain Eukaryota; kingdom Metazoa; phylum Mollusca; class Bivalvia; order Unionida; family Margaritiferidae; genus Margaritifera; species Margaritifera margaritifera. The sequence goes on along the minus strand of JAQPZY010001665.1, from coordinate 5,418,902 downwards.
TTGTGATATTCAAGTCAATTAGGCCTTGCCTTGTGATTTCTTTGTTATGAATAGGTCCACATGTGCAAATCTTGTCACAAGTTATGTAATTCAATAAAAAAAGGGACCTTTATCTTAACTTATTCCCCATGATATAGATGTTGGGCATGGTTTACAGATGTTGGGCATGGTTTATAGATGTTGGGCATGGTTTACAGATGTTGGGCATGGTTTACAGATGTTGGGCATGGTTTACAGATGTTGGGCATGGTTTACAGATGTTGGGCATGGTTTACAGATGTTGGGCATGGTTTACAGATGTTGGGCATGGTTTACAGATGTTGGGCATGGTTTACAGAAGTTCGGCATGGTTTACAGATGTTGGGCATGGTTTACAGATGTTGGGCATGGTTTACAGATGTTGGGCATGGTTTACAGATGTTGGGCATGGTTTACAGAAGTTCGGCATGGTTTACAGATGTTGGGCATGGTTTACAGATGTTGGGCATGGTTTACAGATGTTGGGCATGGTTTACAGATGTTGGGCATGGTTTACAGATGTTGGGCATGGTTTAGATGTTGGGCATGGTTTACAGATGTTGGGCATGGTTTACAGATGTTGGGCATGGTTTACAGATGTTGGGCATGGTTTACAGATGTTGGGCATGGTTTACAGATGTTGGGCATGGTTTACAGATGTTGGGCATGGTTTACAGATGTTGGGCATGGTTTACAGATGTTGGGCATGGTTTACAGATGTTGGGCATGGTTTACAGATGTTGGGCATGGTTTACAGATGTTGGGCATGGTTTACAGATTTATTTTAGATGTGAAAATATAAAACTGTGCACATTTTTTATGTGATAAGACACAAGATTACACGCTATTAGGATCAGACTTTTCAATAATCGTCAGAAGTTGACCTGAACAAAATTTGTCATTGATACTTCTATCAGATTTTAAAAAAAAAGAAAAAGTATTGGTTGTCAACAAAATAAACCATACAAAAGTGCATGTGGGCAGAGTTACATCTTTGAACGAATGTATGCAATAAAATGATGCAATTCTATGCTAAATGTAACAAGAGAAATAAATAAAGTTGTGAGAGAGACAACTATCTCACTTGTACAATGACATTTTTGTGACACTGGTGATAAAGCAGTTAGTGAAAAAAGTAAGTTAATGTGACCCACTATCCTTGGGAAGTGGTACAATGATGCATGAAAGATCCTGGAAAACTTCTTACCAGTTTAAATGAACACAGTATGTCTCCACTGGTGATTTGCCAGTAAGACAAAATTTTACACTGAGGCTGACTTGTGAAAACCATTTGTTGGTTTAAGAAAATGAAATCACTGTGATTGACATTCCTTCAGTGTGGTTCACAATAATGAAACACCTTGACCAAATATCATAAGCTTTGCTTTGAAGATAATACTTTGTTCACTTTAGTCGTTAATAGCAGTCATTTTGTGTATATATAAAAGTTGGGTACCGTGACATACTTCTCCTGGGATGGTTCACAATCATATGGGGAATATCTTAACTTCTATGAAGATATAATGCCTAAAGTTAGCAGCAGTGACAATAGCGAAAGTAGTGAAAATTCAACTTTCATACTGGTTTATAAGATAAAATATACTTTCGCAAGAAACTAATTTTCCTTTTGATAAAATTGAAGTAGCATAAGACCCAAGTGGGCACAAGATTGCTCACCTGACTGACATCTGCCTAATAGCCAAATGCAAGAGCTGTTGGCTAAGAAACCTGGATCAATAGGCTGCAGTCTGTTTAAAATGTTTAAATGCAGTTCATTGCATTTTTAGTAATGGGTGCCACATTTAATAGCAGATCAACATCATTTTTTAAAATTAAAACACCTTCAAGTTATGATGCTTTCTATCATTTAGTAAATTCTGTTAAGCAGATTTTGAGAAGTTGTAAAAAGTTTTTCTATTTTTAGCAAAAGCAGCCATGTGGTGACAGACTGGCAATATTTAAAGAAAAATTGGAAGTCTTTTATACCAGGATGCTTTCTGCCAAATTTGGTCGATTCTTTCAACTGGTTTTGGAGAAGAAGTCATTTACAGGAATTCTATTTATAGTAATTGTGGCCAGATTTGATAGCAAATTGCTATAATTTTAACAAAACATGCAAGCCCTTAATGACAGGATGCATTATAACAAATATGGTCAATAATGTTGAGTGGTTTTTGCAGAAAAGAGAAAAATTACTAAATGAACTTGGCCATCCAGTGGAGACAAAAATGTGTACTATGGCACATTCCTGTAGCTCAGATAGCTTCTAATATGAGGCAGAAACAAAAAGAAAAACTAAAACTTTTACCCACGATCTTAACCTTGAAGAGAGGTCTCCAAACATGGAAAACAACACATTTTCTAGTGACAATACACAAGTATAGCACGAATCCTCAATTTATCTTAAACAGCTCTAAAGTTATGGAGAAGAAAGGAAAATGTGTCTGAAACCTAAATATTGACCTGCAACCTGACTAAGAAGGTATGGCCCTCAAGGTGGTAAATGATGCACCTTCTAGTGATGATTTATATCTTTACCAACTTTGTCCATATATCTCGAACAGCTCCCAAGTTAAACAGCAGAAAATACTGAGCCAGGAGATTTAACTTGAATTTCATACCATACCGTAGTTGTGATAATATACTAGTACATGAAGTTTCATAACTTTAATCTATAATGGCTCAGAGTTATAAAACAGAAAGGATAGTCGATTGAAGAACTTAAAATATTGACTTGTGACCTTGACCTTCAAGATGTGACTCCCACTGTGGTACTTGACACACCTAAGGAGTATGTATAAGTATACCAAGTTTCATACATGAATCTCAAATGGCTTTAAAATTAGAATGAAAACAAAATTGATGGAAAACTAAAATTATTGACCTCCCTTATGAAAATGTATCCTGACTTGAGAAAGTCCACCAAAATACCTCAAGAAAACTCAAAATCCTGAAATATCCTGATTGAGAATTCTAAAAAAAAGTTATCTATCCTGAGTAGCAAGAAATCATAAGATACATATTTATTTTGTATGGAATCCTGCCTTTTCTATAAGCAAAAAAGCCAGGAAGAATCAGGACTTTACATTCTGGAGCCCTAGCTTCAAACAACACTTGTGACAAAAAATGTTGATATTTAAATTGCTATGTGTAATTATATAACATATCATAAATATAAATTTGGTCTGCTACATCTTATAAATAGTTTATATAAAAAAGATTAACAATGGATTGGATGATAAAAACTAAATTCTTTTTCATTGTCATTTTTAAAATATTTTTATTGGTAAGCATACTGAGGTACACACAGAAATGCAAATAAGATGTTCCCCACTTTTCACAAAAAAGCGGGATATTAGGCATCCATTGTGAATTTTTCTTTTCTTCTAGTCATTCCTAGTTATAAGTGATGCAAGGTCTGCCATGATTCTCTCTTACCTGGATAGAAACTTACCACAGACAAAAAGACATTCTACATTCAATCTCATTCAACTTTGTAGAACTGATCAGTATTAAAATGTCACCTAATAAACAAATAACAATAATTACAGCTGCCTCAAACCCTTCCTAAATTTGATAAAGATGCTTAATGTGTTCTTGTATTTTAAGAGCAATGGCCAATATCTTAAGAGTCAAACCTTGGTTTTCCATCACATGAATGGACTCAACATATATCATACACATTTACAATTTAAAAAAACGAGTCTGAGAAACTCGTATGGTAATGTAGATATTTGTCAATTGTAGATGCCTGAGACCTAGACATACAATTCAGACTGGCTCTCATAATTCTTCCATACAATTTGCAGTCCAACAACAAGCTTAATTATCAGACATGACTAAAATATCTTCCACAGCTAGATGCCTTTTCTTGAACGTTTCGCTGATACTCTTGATCATGAACATTGAATACATAATGAGATATTTATATTTGAGTATGAAACTTTTCTTCTATTTTTCATTTCTTGTTGTTTATTTATGTGCTTTACTGGAACCTTGCATGGCTGGATTAATTCATGTGCCCATTATCTTGGACAAGGTCAATTTCAGCTTGGGCAGGCTCAAGTCTGACAGAGAGAGAGAGAGAGAGAGAGAGAGGAGTTGTGCTAAGTTCATTATGTTTTATGTTCTGCTAGTTTTACACTCGGCAGTCTCGCCACAACACATATAACACCACCTTTATTTAGCATTTGTATGTATCGCATGCTTCTATTACCTAAATGCTTCTATTACCTAAATGCCCCCAATTTCATTCATCTATTGATACTTTATTTCACATGATAATGTCAAAGTCTGTCACTTCCATCTTGTAGTCAAAGTCAAGGTCAGTTTGATATTTTCTTGTGAAGATGTGAATACTTATTTAAAGCAAACTTTTTAAAATTGGGAATAAGTATTTATATTTCAAATTGTTATCGGTTATATTTTAATCATAATATTGTCAAGTATACAGGATTTGCTGACTTTCAGATCCAGACATAGCCACAGACAGTGGTATTTTTTCAGTTGGTTTTAATGGCACTTTTAGCACATCTTTGGCTTTATCATGCTGAAATAATGGGAGCTAAGTGCCTTTCCCAATGACACATGGAGGCAGCCGACCCGGGCTGGCCTGGGAGGATATCAAACTTACAATCCTTGGATTACCAGTCCGATGCTCTACCAACAATGCTACAGTGTCTCCAGTGGGTGAGAAAACTCATCACTAATCATAATGTTGGCCTGGGAGGGTACTGAACCTGCGACCCTTGGATTACCAGTTCAACACTCTACCAACTGAGCTACAGCATCTTAAGTGGGTGGATAAGCTCCTCCCTAATCATTATCTTGACCAAATGAACTGTCTGACCAACTTTCAAGTCCTAACATAACCACATGCTCATCTATAGTCATGATGCTGGCCAACCAAACTGCCTGAAGACTTTACGGGCTTGTCAAAGATTTGTTTGATGTATGTCACCAATTTTGAAGGTGACTTGATGATACTTGTTAATAACATAACTCACAAGATTTGTTATATATGTGTAAGGAATTAAAGAAACTCGTCTCTAATGATTAGCCATGGCTTTTTCTTAAAAAAATGTTATCATATATTGTTTACAAAGTAATTACAATAGACTGATTCATACTTGCTGTTTGGCAAATAATTACATGGATAAAAATAAGTGCTGTTTACAAAGTAATTACAGGAGATTGATACATACTTGGTGTTTGGCAAATAATTACAAGGATAAAATAAGTTGTTTACAAATTAATTACAGGAGATTGATACATACTTGCTTTTAGGCAAAAAAATTACATGGATAAAAATAAGTGTTCTGAAATCGCTCAGGTTTGTAAATAAATAAATCATTACGAAACCACTCTCTTTTCATTATTGTTGATGTAGTTCAAAAGATGAGTCTATCTATCAATTTATGTATTATATATGCTCTTCTAGCTATCCAATAATACATTCTATTACCCAGCTTTTAATTCAAGCCCTTACTTTGGTCTCATCTACATGTCTAATTACATGTACTATTAGATATATATATATTTATAACTTTAATTATTGGCATACGCTATTAATGAGAAAAATCTATGAGCAGCAAAGCTATAAACAAGAGTCCCTCAAAGTGAATGATGCCCAGCTGGCAGAAAGGAATTTCCAGAATTCAAGATAAGATCATTTCTTCCTTTTAACTGTTGAGTATTGAAACCATCTCTAATATTCTTCAACGATAACAAGATTGTCAAATTAGCTGCTGTGGTAGACATACTGGATGTCAGATTGACACCATTTTCATTTAGGACCAAGCAGACATCATTCAAAGTCTTTTGGTGAAAACCCAATGTTAATATAACTATCCATTCTGGAAGAGTAGTGACAGCAAGATTTTCATGACAGACGTCATGGCAGCCTTATTTGATGTACGATTGGCACCATTTTCATTTAAGACCAACTAGGTATGATAAGAAGTCTACTGGTGTAAAACCCATTTTGATATAACCATCTATTTGGGAGGGGTAGAGATAACAAGATTTTCAAGATGGCCATATTGGATGTCAGATCAGCACCAATTTAATTTATGACCAACAAGACATTATAAGAAGTCTTCTGGTGAAAACTCCATGCTGATATAACTTTCTGTTCTGGAGGAGTAACAACAACAAGGTTTTTAAGATGGCTGCCATGGTGGCCATATTAGATATCAGCTTTGCACCATTTCAGACCAACTAGGCATAATAAGAAGTCTTCAGATGAAAGCACAATGTCGATGTGACCAGCCATCTAGGAGAAATAGTGATAAGATTTTCCAGATGGTCATTGTGGTGGCCATACTGGAGGTCAAATTTGCAAAATATTTATTTAGGACCAACTAGACATCATAAGAAGTCTTTCAGTGAAAACCCCATGCTGCTATCATCATTCATTCAGGAAAAGTAGCGACAAGATTTTCACGATGGCCACTGTGGTGGCCTAATGGATGTCTGAGTCACACTATTTTCATTTCATCATAAGAAGTCATTTAGTAAATTCCCCATGTTGATATGACCATCCATTCAGGAGGAGTAGTGATGACAAGATTCTGAAGATGGCAGCAGTTGCAGCTGTACCGGATGTGCAAGTGGCAACTTATTCATTACAACTAACTAGACATCATAAGAATTCTTCTGGTGAAAACCTCAAGTCAATATGAATTTTTTGTTCAGGGGGAGTAGCGATAACAAGATTTTCATGATGGCTGCTGTGGTGGCCATATTGGACATCTGACTGGCACCATTTTCATTTAGGACCAACTAGACATCATAAGACATAAGAAGTCTTTCAGTGAACCATATTGATATAAACATCCAGTCAAGAGGAGTAGCGATAACAAGATTTTCAAAATGATTGATTTGGCAGCCATATTAGACATCAGATCAGTACCATTTTCATTTAGAACCAACTAGACATAAAAAGTCTTCTGGTGAAACCCCCATGTCAATATGACTTTCTGTTCAGGAGGAGTAGTGATAAAAAGATTGTCAACATAGCTGCCATGATGGCCATATTGGACATCAGATGGGCACCATTTTCATTCTGCATCAACTAGACATCATAAGAAGTCTTTTAGTGTGAACCCCATGTTGATATGACCATCCATTCAGGAGGAGTAGCGATAATAGATGGCTGCTGTGGTGGCCATATTAACTAGACATTATAAAAAAGTCTGTGGCAGCCATATTGGATTTTCATTTAGGGCTAACTAGGCCATGGGATGAATGTGTGTGTAAAATTTCACTGCAATCCACCAAGTAGTTTAGGAGGAGTAGCGATAAACCTGGACTGATGACGGATGAAAAATCATCCCATAAGCTCTTCAGGACTATGACCTGTAGAGCTAACAATTAAGCTGCAGCATCTTTTTCTCAAATATTACTTTGTGCTTGTTGTTTTAAAAATAAGGCTGTGATAGGTAATACAATTTAGTTGCAGACTCATCAATTGTGAGAAGATTTATACTTTAAAATGAACTGACCTTGATTTCCAATGCATCCTCATTGTATATCTTTGGCTTGGCGATGACGTTCAACTGTTCCATTAGTAATAAAATGTGTTCTTTGTTTTCATGGAGGTCTCTGTTCTTTTCTTTCGTCCAGACAGCATCTTGCAATGAAAAGAAAATAGTTGTTACATTGCAACTGAAAGTTTTCACATAGATGCAGTTTGTGACATAACTCTGAAGAAAAATAAAATGAATTCTTTCAAATGAGTTCTATTTGGCTTGAAAGCATTATATGTTTGTATTCTTTTGACTGCTGTAATATTCATCTCTATGACAGATGCAAAAATGAGTTACTTCTATGATATAAAATTAAAGCACCTGTCCTCTTTTCTTGCAGACAGGGTCAGAGTGATCAGCTTGAATGGTGCTAAAAACATTCCCATCTGACATTACTGCAGTAATTTTATGAAGTTTTCCTTAAAAGCAAATTCCTGCAAGTACCAAGTGTATTTCATGTATATAGCTATATTAATATAATTGTTGAAATTTTAGCAAGGTTTCAACAATATAAATATTTGGAGCCATTAACATGAACAAAATGGAATCTATTAATATCTGATATTGGGAGTGGTTGATGAGAGTTTTCAGATTTCAAACTGTTTCCAACTTTGCATCCTGTCATCAAAGTTCTGGTGTAAGAGTTTCAGTACCTGATTCCTTTTCATTGAAACAAGTACCATGCACTTCCCCATTTAAACAAACATAAAGTTTTAGCCTACTATGGGTACGGACTGCCCCAGGGAAAATGTGAGGTGGAGAGGTGCGTCTGACTTTTCATGCCCAAGATGTACATGATTTTAGGGTGAGGATCTGGGTAGTTTCCAAACTATTATTCAGTGAATAAGGCCCTTAAGTGGTAAGGACAGATTACAGATCAATGTCAGTTGCATGTATAAATTTTTCATTTCACGCCTAGTAAGTGTACAACAAGAGTACAGTAAACAGCACATTATATGCCCACCCTGTGTTTAATAGTTCCCTATGTACACTTGACACACTAAATTCAATGTCCAGCAACCATTATTTTCTTCTTACAGGGCTCCCACACTTCTTTAAACAAAATTTTCCAGGTTTTCTCCTCGATGAAATTGATTTTTTCAACGTTTTAAGTATGACCCTCAAATGAATGTAATCAACAACAAATTGGTTTCAAAAACATGCACTTTTAGAATCAAAGGCTTTTTCTTTTTTGCAACTCCCCCATAAAATCTAAATTAAACATATGACTATGTACTAAACTACAAGATGTATCACTAAAAACAAGTACAACTAATGAAATTCATATAAATTTGCATGTAACTCATTTAAATTCACGGAATAAAAATGTTAACTCAACTCAGCTTAACAGCCTAACTGCATATCTCGGTTTGAAGAAAGCTTTTTAGAAAAGGGTTGGTTTCAATTTCTCAAGCCCTTACAAATTATATGCCTTTGTATAAAAAGGACTTAATATTTTTTATTCTCTTTTAAAAAGCCACTTCTGTCTGGTTGGTGTCCCAACATCTACATTCAATGTAATCCTACCATATACTGTATATTTAATGCAATCAGTGTCAAGTAGGCACAGAGCGTGGGATTCTGCACTAAAAATTGCCCCAGCTGTTGGTAGATTTCTGCATATTAAGCTAGGTCTGGTAGTAAAATTCACCACAAAGGCAAGTTGGGGATGGAAGTGGTGTCGAGGATTAATATTGACAATAATTTTTAACGATACTGACGATGCAGTTTCTGGTGTGAAGTACCAAATAATAAGCAAATATTTATCAAAATGCATTTTTGTTAACTTTACATATCATAAGGGGAACTAGGGAAGATAAGCTTTATCGTTGTCATAGACAACTCTCTTACACGTTGGCATAATGTGATGCTAGATTGGTCTTCATACCTTGTACACAAATAAAGGTACCAATATGGAGCAAACTATGGGGTAGTCAGTTTACTTGACCAGTCTGGTCACTGGAGCACTTGGATTGACTATACAAATATGTTTTGGGGAAGAACCAAAATGATCCATACAACAAGTGTACCTCAAATGACTGAAGAGTTCCACAACCTCTGAAAATTCCAGTACAAACTCATTTAACTTATGATCAGCTAAATTATGACCCTCAATTACATATTTTTCCTGCGATCAAAAGTGGCAGCTGAAAATTCGTGGTTTTTCCCCCGACTTTGGTTAATATTTGCAAAATTAAAGGGCTTTTCCCAGTCAGGAACAAACCTATTCTTTCTTCCGATTTTTAACCCAGCATTAACAGGGTTCTTCCTTACCCCAAGTACAAGCTATCCACAAGGTTTGGTAACTGACGATGATGAAGAACTCGAGTTATTGTGCAGAAATAATTTTTCCTGTTTTCAGTCACAGTGACCTTGATCATTGAACTTTTGACTCCAAAATGAATAGGCTTTTTCCTTACCACTTGAGCAAGCTAGCCACAAAGCTTAGTCTAGGTATGTGATGAAGAACTAATATTATTATGCAGAAACCATTTTTCTTCTTTCAGTTGCTCTGACTTTGACCTTCATTCTTTTGGTCCTAAAAGCAACTGGGTTCTTCCTTACCCCAAGTACAAGCTATCCACAAAGTTCAGTTCCTGTAAACGATTGATAAATTAGGTTATTGTGCAGAAACCATTTTTCTTCTTACAGTCAGTGACCTTGACTTTTTTTTACCCCAAAATCAACAGAATTCTTCACTACAAGTGCAAGCCATCTCTAATGTTTGGCAAATATAGATGGTGGAGAACTCAAGTTAATGTGCAGAAATGAAATCCGAAACAGATGGATAGAAAACATCTTATCATAATATGTTCGCCTTATTTCGGACAAATGAAAAAGTGAGAATGCAGTGACAATATGCACATCTTCAGAAGATAATCTCTACAGTTCATATGATTTTTCATTTCTCCACACACTGCGGTGGAGAGAGCATGGAGAGTTGAAGGCATTTATCCCTCCACCAAGGTGTTTCAATGCGGAGTGTGTGTGGCGGAGTTCACTGTCCCACCGCAATTAGTGGAGAAACAAAAAACTGCATGACCTGTAATGTACCAAGTTTCACATCCATCAAAAACTCAAGTTGCATTCATTAGATTTTGTGATGCATTTACAGCTGGCTGGCTGGGTGTCAACTCATTTTAGTAGTACAGTAAGGATTGTTTATCACATTCTTGGATGCAATGTTTTCTCTATTAGAACATTTGTTTTTAATTTCCCCAGCCAAATTACTAATTACTATGTATCCTAAAGACTTTGTTATAACATTCTTTTGTTACGTTTCATTGCTTATAGCGTTTGTGTGTTCCGCCTGAGAAAATAAGCTCAATTAGGCGTTTTAACCACTGGATGCGCCAAAACCAAATAAATAATGGTGGTCATTTAAATAACAAAGGCATACCAACAATGGCACAGGGTAACAAAAGCGTGATAGTCACATGTCATCCATAATCAGTAAATAACAAAGGCGCCAAGTAACAAAGGCATTATAATCACACTTCACTCATACTAGGTACACAAGAATCAAAGGTTGCTGGTTCAGTGAAGTAAAGCATGAAAAGAAATGTTTTTGTCTCGCGCTTTTTTAAAATAAATAATTTAGAAATATCCTTTAGCTACCATTGTATATCTGTATGTTTACTGAGTACAGCTTGAAGTAAATCGTTCTGTTATTGAACAAAGACATTTTCACATAAAAGTGATTTTTTTTTATTCACTGGCTGGTACATGTACATGTATGTTGAAATTTTCATTGGATGGTCAAACTTACTTGTTTATCAATTTATAGAAATGTATGTTGTTTGAAAATTTTATTAGCATTACACAAGTTGTGACAGTAATCATACCAGTATAAAGTGTTTACTACATGTATGTCCAATGTCATCGACATGCACAAGTACATAAACATATTGAAAAATAAACAATTAATTTGGATATAACATTTCTTGGTTATAACATTCTGAAAATCCCAGTCCCCTGTGAAACGTTATAAACGATATTTACGGTATATAACATTCCTGCATTACATATATACTATGTATGTAATAAATACAGATAAATGTATATTCATATGTACTATGGAACATTAATACCAGTGACCCAACCACTATTTGAAGAAGTTGAAAAAAGTTTAAAGGTTTGCCGCTACGGAGGATATAATATGAAGGATGTCATTCCAGATATAATTTTAGTACTGAATGCAGAAACCTTCCTGCCAAGTTTGATCCAAATGGCCCAGCAGTTCTGACAAAAAACTGAAAAATATCAAATGTTGATGGATAGAAAATTAATAGAAGATGGAAAGATGCACCCAAGATAGAGTTAGGGTCATACCAGAAGGTCACATTGCTTTTAGTCAATTGAGCTCAAATTACATAAGATAACATGTGGCACTCATGTACACAAGCAAGCACATGAACACATGTAATTTCCCCTTGAAAGTTTGGGGACAATTTACATTAAAATTTGAACATACTTTTCTGTCTTACTTCAGTTAGCAAGACATTTAAAGAGGAAGACACATTTTAAAAATATGTTATATACAATAATAAATTTACAAACCAATGAGTTCTGGAGACAGTTTTCCATTTTTCTTGAACTCAAACCACTTGTCAGAGACAGCTGGGGTACTTCTCAGAACAAACATCTCAGCAGTTATGAGGGACTTGAGGGCATCAATCATCCACTGTGGGTCCAACACAATCTTCTCTTTCAATATTTCCATGCTGTGGATGATAGAAAGAAAAAAGTAACAATAAGTTCAAGTAGACCTGACATTGCTCACTTGGCATACATAACTCAACATTGTCTATTTCACTAAACAGGTTTATGTAGTATTGTAAGAACATGAACTATCTCCAAACTTTATCCCATACTGACGTTACCTAGTTTACTATATCATCCTTTCTAAAAAAACATAAAGGCATCACTAATATACATAATCTCCTGCTCATAATCAAGATCGTCCAAGATCTTGATTAAATAAACCCATGTACCAAATCTGATAGAAAAACTGAATGAGAAATAGATCTAGCGAGGTAACAAACTCAATCAATTAGATGCAAGGTATCTCTTTAATATGCACATATTTCAATTATCATAGAACCTTTCTATGACAATTATAACATAAGCTTATTTACCAAGGTGGAGCAAACAATGATAGGAATTTGGTTTAGAGTGGTAAAATGCTAGATCAGATCAAAGATTACCTCATTAATTATGGTAACTCTTGCTCATAATCAAACTCATCTGATGTCTTGATAACATAAGACCATTTAACAATTTTGATCAAAATCTGATCAGAGATATATTTGCTACAGTACTGACAACCTCAGTCAAGCAGATATAAGGTCACATTATTAATATGCATGAATTTTACTCATGATCACACTTAACCTAGATCTTGATGACATAGGCCTATTTACCAAGTTTGATAAAAATTATATAAAACTACAATCTGCAGAGAAGAAAAAAACAACCAATCCAATGCAAAATAGCCTCATAAATATGCATGACTCAATCGTAATACCAATCTTCATAAATATCCATACGACTCACCCATAATATAAATCCTCATAAATATGCATAAGACTCGCTCGTAATACAAATCCTCATAAATATGCATACGACTCAATCGTAATACAAATCCCCATAAATATGCATAGGACTCGCTTGTAATCGGCTAAAACACGGTATTGGTGCTGATAAAGGAATTTTCATGTTATATGCATGAAATAGAAAAATTAAACAAGATATGAACCAATTTTAAAGATTGGTAAGCCTGGCATATACCTCTCTTACTTTCCTGAAAATTTCAAGAGGTTAGTGTAACCCATTGTTGAGATATGCATGGAAACAAGCTCTAAAAATGGCCATTTTTGAGCGTTATGTAGTCTCACTCGAAAAAAGCTTGAATATAAAATAGAGAATTCTCTAAATATCATACTGAAATTATGCATTTATTGGTCTGGTTTTATGCAGAATTCTATCCTGCAAATATTGCTTCTTGAATTAAAGAAATCGGTAAAATATTATGGATTTTATAAGCAAAATACCGTCAGTAGAAGTTTTGTTTCAACACTGAAATTCAAACACTAATCTGTTGTTATATGCCAACATTTTGTACAAAATAACATTCATTATAACTTTTATTGACATCTAGAACTCGACTTTATATTATAATAAGTAGTAAAACCATTTAAATCACATGGCTAGCCAAGATATTCGATTGAGAGCTTGTTCTTTGTCAAACTTTCCAGTTCTAAATTTTGTAGTGTCTGTAACCTTTACAAGTTTATATGGCAATAATTTTGTTGTTTCATTATGGAAAAGTATAAATCCTACAAAGGCTCATGTGTATCCATGTGATGTCCAAGTTGGCCAAAATTGGTGGTGCTGTATTGTACCATTAAAAAACAGCAACTCAATAAAAAAAGTTACAGACACTACACAAACAGGTATAAAAATGAAAGATAAAAGTATTGTTCTACTTGTCATTAAAACATTGTTTTTCTCAATAGAAAGTTCCATCTTATGTGATGTAATGTTGCATCATCTATTTACCTCTGCAGCCAAGAGCAAAAAAGTGATGCAATAACTCTCTTGATTGAATATTGCATCATTCTTGCAGCACTGTCTGTTTGAGTAATTTACTACAAGACAATGTAACCTGAATTTCTTATCCTAGAAGAAGCTGCCTAATTACTTTTTCTGTTCTTTACCATGGTACATCCCTAAGACGTGGGAAGACGACAAAAGCAAACCTCTGGGAACAACTCTGGTAAGTTTGTATTGAATGGTAAACCACACTCTTAAATTGTAGTGTCTGTAACCAATATCCCCTTTTTATACTGTCTATGACTTTATCCCTGTTTTTTTTTTTAAAAAATGAAGCCAAATTATGTTTCCTATTACAGTATTGATGTGTAAGGCTAAATTTTGACATATTGTCTGTCTGCAATTTGTAATATTTTGGTATATTTATAGTTTCTTTCATCTAGATTTCTGATAACAGGCAACATTTTCAGTGATTTCTTACAATATGCAATTGAAACTGAGTATTTTTGCATTCCATATCATTAGACTAGTAAATTCAAACAGAAATATTATGAGAATTCAATGAGCTCAGACTTAGTATTGGATACATTGCTGATATTGTCAAATGGTTACAGACACTACTAGACATGTGAATTGACCCGACTGTTGTTTACATTATTAAGGAAAGTGTGCAATCATTGTAAATGCTAGAACATTGAATAATCATCAGGTTTTATGCTATTTCTTTTTCAATCAGATACTTTTCTTTAAGAATCTACAGGTTATTCCAGTTTGCTTATGTATGAAAGCATATTGCGTACTCATTACAAGTATGTTTTGTAAAGTCTAAATTTCATCCGTATACATAGAGGAACAAAAATGAGAATGAAGTTGTTTGCTTTTAGGAAGCAAAGATAAGCCAGAAGAAGATGAACAGAAGATTAAAGCTAGAAGGGAGAAGACGAGGCTAAAGGTACAAGCCTGGAGAAAAAAACAGAGGGAAAATAAGGCGAAACATGAGGAGCTAAAAAGGGTTGATAGAGAAAGAAGAAAAGATGCAAGACTACTAAAAAAACAGCAATCACTTTCCGATTCAAATCTTCAACAAGAATTAAGAAGGAAAAAACGTGAAGAAATGAAAAGGTATCGCCAGAAAAAGAAAGAAAAAGCAGCCCTGGCAATATCGGTTAATAAGAGTGTTGATTTAAGAAGTCCGAAAACTGCTGAATTAAGTAGAAAGAAGAAAGAAGCTGTGAAAAGAACCCAAGCATGGAGAATGCGTATCAAACTGAATGAAAGTATACAGCAAGAGTGTATTCAGACTGATTGTGAAATAGGAAATACTGGGTCAGCCAGAGATTCACCAATGAATAAAGTGTTACCTAAAGCAACTCTGTACAGACAATTAAAAAAGGTAAAGGAAGTATTACCAAATACCCCAAAGAGAAAAGCAGTCATCATAAGTAAATTAATTGAATCTCCATCAACATCAAAGTTTCTAAATAGGAATATAATGATAATGACACCGGATTGCAGAAAAAAACTTGAATTGACAGATACTGTTATACAATCTGTGTCAGAGAGCATTTCAGAAGTGAAAACAAGGAAAGGGGGTGCAAAGAAACATGCATACAACATCATTTGTGACGCATTACTGAAGAAATATAAAAGACACAGACTAAAAAAGTATTTCAAAGTATCAGTGAAAGGGCAAAAACCTAGTTCTACATGGTGGGAGACGAAACAAAGAAAAAGAAGAAGGGATGCACTTAACTCTCCATTAAAGAAATCTGTGAAAGATTTTTTTCTAAGTCCAGAAATCAGTAGGGAAGTGCCTAATAAACGTGAAACTGAAAGTAAGAAAAGGTGGTCAAAAAGAAATACTTCAAAAACATGTGATGACTATGACATTAGAAGAAGCCTACAAAGACTACAAGTTAAGGAACCATAGTCACAAAATAGGATTAACTTCATTTTCTAAATTGAAACCAGTGAATGTTAAAAAGGTGTCTGAAACAAGCAGAAGATCATGCTTATGCCAAAAGTGCTGTAACGTGGCCCTAAAAAGTGAGGCACTAACAAATGTAAAAAAAGCAGTGAAAGAAAATGGAGATTTGGATGAAATTTCAGTAGATAAGAAAAGCTTAAGTGATGCTACTTTTTGTAAATACGACACCAATCCAGCTATTAAATGTTTAAGAAGAGAATGCAAACAATGCGGTGTGAAATGTTTGCAGAGTTACCTTAAACCATTTGTTGAAAAGTATAGTGACAGGCAGATATCATGGCATCAATGGGAAAGTATAGAAATAGCAAAAGATGATAAAGTAAAGCGTTGCGTCTCCTGTGTGCCTAAAGAAACAGACATAAAAACATTAATTACATGCTTAGAAACTGACATGCAAGAGTATCCAGAGCACGTTTTCAGGGCCAAATGGCAACAGCAACAGATGGGAATTTGTGTTGATAGAATTGGTGAGGGTTCTATTGCTATGGTCATGGACTTTAGTGAGAACTATGGGTGTGTTTTTCAAAGTGAAGTACAATCTGGATTCTTCGACAGGAACCAAGTTACAATACATCCAATCATGTGTTACTATACAGAAAAACAGGGAGAAAAAGAATTCAAGATAAAGCATGCCATTATTGGCATCAGTGAAGAAACCAAACATGATGCAGACTTAGCTATCACTTTTGAGAACAAAGCTATAGAAATTCTGAAGAAGAAAGGTGTGAAAGTAGAGGAGATCCATGAGTGGACAGATGGCTGTGCTGCCCAGTATAAGGGGAAGAAAGCCTTTGCTGACATAAGTCTGAGGAAAAAGCCATCTGTAACACGAAATTATTTCGAAACATCACATGGAAAGAGTGTTTGCGATGGTCTCGGTGCGACAGTCAAGAATGCTTGCTACAGAGCTGTAATCAGCAATAGAAAGGTGATAGGTTGTGCAGAAGATGTATATCATTTCTGTACAGAGAAACTGAAAATGGAAAATACAGATAATGAAGCTAAAACAGTTTCGAGAAGGGAGTTCATCCTTGTTAAAGATGTTGAGAGAAATAGAGAAGAAACTGATGTGCAAACACTGCAAGGTACAAGAAAATTACATGCTGTAAAGTCAGGAAGCAATGATTATGAACTGAGCATAAGAAATCTGAGCTGTTATTGTGAGCAATGCATGAAGGTTGACGGGAGATGCAACTTCAGCGAAAATGTTAATGCCTGGGAAATGAGAAAGTTAGTACTCAATAAAGATAATTTAAGTCAGAAAGGAAAACAACTTAAAGACAAGAATCCATCAACAATAGAAAATAATGACAAGAAAAGAAAACAAGGAAGTAACCAGAAAGATCATAACTCAGCAACAAGCGAAAAGCCTAATAAGAAACGGAAGTCAACAGAAAGACAAAACATTGTGACAAAGAAGATCAAAGTTGACAAAAAAGCACCAACCAACACAGAGAAACCAATAGAGAAATACCACCCTGGAGAATTTGTTGCTGTAGGACTTAAGCCAAAGAAGGGACCTCTAGATGTATACTTAGCAGAAGTAATAGACATTCTTCAGAACGAAGTTAGACTTAAATACATGAGAAAGTCTGGCAACATGTATGTTTGGCCTGAAAAAGATGATTATTCACAAGAGGCTCTAGATGCTATCTTGTACAGGGTAAAAGCTCCACAAATAGTCAATGAAAGGGGTCATTTCAAGTTTAATGCAGCTGAATTGTCTAAGCTCAAGTCAAATCTGGAAAAAAATCATAAGCACTTCTATTTGAAATGACAATATAAAGTCAAGGTTTAATGTGTAGTGTCTGTAACCTTAAGATCAATCACATATGGGTCTGTGTTTGAGTCAGCACCTTGGGTTGAACAATACTTTAGTGACTATGATTTATTGAACATTAATTATACTTCAATATTTTACTCTTACAAACACTATTTAGTATTAAACTTTCAAGTGCTATTTACCAGTTCATAATTTTAACACAAGTATTGGACATATACCTGTTACAATGTGGTTTTATCATTTTATTAACTAATCAACATTCATTTAATGAATAATTCTAGTCAATGTGTTCATGTTGAATTATTTTTGAAGTGAATTTTATGGAGATATGTATGGTTCTGCAGCTGTATTGAAATGCTATAGTTTTGTAGTGTCTGTAACCAATTTTATGGACAATGTACTTCTGACTCTTATGGAAGTTTGCAATACTTTTGGCCAGTATTAATGATTTTGTTTGTTTAAATATTCTTCCTGGTGTTAGATAAATGCCTAAATAAGATTATTCTATGTCTTTTATGTTTGTTATGCAAAAGTTTCATGGTTAGGTTTTTTTTCTTAGTGATACCTTTGTCATAGATGTTTTGATTTTGTTATTAAGTTGTTTACCACTTCCAGTTATGTTGTTTACTTTAAATGTTGATATCCTGTTACTGATGTTACTGTGAAAAAAAATAAAGTTTTAAAGTTTTCATGCTGTTTTTCTTGCATGTTATACACCAAGTGTAGTGTCTGTAACTGTTGTTATACCAATGAATTGAAATAATGGTTAAACAAAATCGCATGCATGTTCAAGCTAAATCTAACTTGATCTGACTAGGGGACACCCTAGGGTATATAATGAGCTTCATTGAAATGTTCTATCAAACATTTCAATTTTTTAAGTGAGTGAGACTACTCTCAGCACCAATACCGTGTTTTAGCCGAATACAAATCCTCATAAATATACATAGGACTCACTCATAATACCTCATAAATGTGAATAGGACTCACTCATAATACAAATCATCCAAAATCTTGATGGTATTACCCTGTTTACCAAGCTTAATTGAAATCGTGTCAGAAATATGGTCTCTCAAGAAACTCTGTTAATCAAATGCATGTTTTTTCATAAGACTCATTGAAATGGTGAATCATAATTACACCATCATTGGGCAATCTGAGCTTAGCTGGCAGGAACCTAAACAAAAAGACAAGATGTATTTTTCAATCTAATAAAATTATGCCCCATAGAAATCACCGCAACATTATAGTTGGAGCAATCTACAACATGCTACATTAAGGATCATAGAAATCTTACAGTGTCCACTCTTACATGGTCAAACAATCAGAACCTTGATTGATGACAATATAAAAACTAAATGTACACCCACAACAATCCAATAATTCCTGGTGTACCTGTATCATCCACAGTAGAAAACTTTCCTAACTATTTCAGACCTTAAAATTGGGATATTTTACCTTAAGCTGAGACAATCAATGTAAAAAATATGTCTGTTCTGACATGAAGTTGTTTGCAGTTTATGTTATGTTAACATTACATTTACATGTACCTATCTCCTCCCTCTCTCTCTCTCTCTCTCTCGCTTGTAATTATGTGACACACATTACCAATTTTAGCCACAAGCATTTGGATCACTTCAGGTATTTTTGCAATACATGCCACTTAAAATCTCAACCGATTGGAACAATTAGTCTAAATGTTTAAAAAAATCCAAGCTGCCCAGGCAAGAAAACAAGCTGAGACAATAGCTGCTACTTGCTGCATTGTATTCACCAAACACTTCTTATAGCAAACTTAGAGACAAAAACTTGCTTGAATTGAACAAGCTTTTTAAGATGGCAATTTTCAATTTAAAGAAAGATATTGTAATGTTATTGTAAGCAATGTTTTACAAAAATGATGTGTTCCACCAAAGACATTGAAGTAGTAGCCCGTTATCACATTTGGGTTTCTTCTTTTAGTGGAACTGATTCCTTTACACACTTCAAGCGATTTTTGGTATTGTGAGACACATAAAGCCACTGCCCAAATTTCCGCATGCTCCTGACTTAAAATTTGAGATCGTAGCCCAGGTCCCTAATCTTTTGAAGCAAATGATCCAAAGATACTTACCACAAATTAGGTTCAAGTGGTAATGTTAAGGTTCTTTCTAAACCACAAAGAAAACATATCTTTCCTCAATGAAAGTAAGAATTACGTTCATCTAGCCTATCCCTCATAGTAGAAATCTGCTTATGTATGTCATGTATAAAACTAAATAACCGTAATTATCATCTCCATTCTCACTCAAAGAAATATCTGCCTTTGACACTGAGGTAAGAAAACAAGGCCAGGGCCTGTATATGAAGCCCATAATCAAAGCAATCATGAAAAACATGTGACCTTGTCCACAAAGTCAAAAGTGGAGAGTGAGCATGTCACAGAATGAATTGTCTTAGCTTCAGAATATATGAAGAAAACGCATCAATGCATTTAGGAAATATAAGTAAACAAAAAAGCAGTAAACAAAACCTTGATGAAAATTTTCTGACAGTGACCTTGACCCTAAGATCAAATAGACGAGTGTGCTCATCATGGAATGACTGTCTTAATTTTATAATAATTCATCTCAAGTATGAAGAAAACCCATCAAGGGGTTTAAGAAATATAAGCAATTGAAAAACTTTAAACAAAACCTTAATGCACATTTTCTATGACTGTGACCTTGACCCAAGGTGAAATAAGCAAGTGTGCATGTCACCGAATAAATTCTCTTAGCTTCATAATGATTCGTACCATGTATGAGGCAAATCCATCAAGTTGTTTATGGAAAAAAAGCAAATGAAAACCTTGAAAAACTCCTTAGTGCAACAGTTTTATGCCTATGACCTTCACCCCAAGGTAAATGGGTAAGTGAACCTGTTGTAGAATGAATTCCATTTGCTTCATAATGGTCCATGCTAATTTTGATGAGAATCTATCAAGGAGTCTCCGAAATTCATGCAAATGAATTTTTTTTTAAAAAAACCTAAACAGACTGTTGACAATGGCTCTGTTGCTGCCTCTGCCATTGGAAAAGTGACTGCTACATCTTCCTTCGCACGAAATTGGACTCAACAATAAAATATTGCCTCATTTCCTCGGAGAGGAAACACTGAAACAATCTCAATCTCACCTGAAGTAAAGAATTGTGCCAATGTCATGCTGAAATCTAAGAAACAAATAAAGCTCATCATTGGATATCTGAACCTCTCCTGTCTGGTTCAAGTTTTCGACTAGACTCCGAGGAATCACCTGAAGGCACACATGAAAAATTGCATTTAGTTTGATTAGGCATTTTATGTCAGCTTGATAGTAACAAAGTTGTTTTTCTTCCTTTGATGCTGTAAATGTTATTGTCATGATCTTGATGATCTTCATTTACATATGTGATAAGTGCCCGAAATTATACATGTAGAAATATATTTCATACATTTAATTGGATAACAGCCCTATGCCAATGTATTGTCTTTCAAACATGCATGCGTTATTTTATTTAATACTCTTTAATAAAATGTGATAATGCTCGATGATGATGCAAACAATGTAATTTACTATAGGTTTTATTTGTTCACATTTCTCACTATGGAGATATGGAAGAAACGTGTATTTTCAGCCAGAAAAGCAGTCTCTGCTCTACACAAGTCCCATATCCCAAATGTACTTCTCTGATATAATCTGCACAACCACAGCATGCTTGTGTGATTCATGTAATTGCTAGCAACATGTTACTGATACAGAACAGATTATAACATCATGTAGATTGATTACTGACTGCTCATTTGTCAATTATTATACACTAAAACTCTCTATCTTTAGGAATGACACCCATGGATTATAAACACTAAATTGTTAAAACATTGTTTTAGAACACATTGAGACAGTGAATCTTGAATCCAGTGACATAATTGTATATAAAAGTACAAGTCAGATTTTAGGGGGGAAATCACATTGTCAAAGTTCTACATAAAGTTCAGTAAGCAGTGTACTTCAAATTAATTAAATATACATATTTAAAGACAAGTGGTCCATGCTATCCTGAAATCGCTCACCTGTCTAACATTTAAAAATAACCAACTACAAGTGCATCTGGACAAAACATCAGCAGGATGCTTTTAGCTGTTGGTTGCATATGTTATGAAAATGAAGTTTTTGGGGGGTAAAGCTAATTTTAATTATGTAAATACTTACCTGCTATTATTATTTTGCTATCTCTTTTCCTGGCACTAGTCAACATTCCAAGGTGAAAAATTCCTTCCTCTAATTCAAGGTCTAGAACAAACACAACACAGTCTCAGTCCAATGCCTTAATCATCTCCCTCATTCAAACATTGTCCTTTCTTGGTTTGGACCAAGACTAAAACATCAGAGCGAAGAGGGAGGAGGAAATTGGCAATAAAAGCAGGTAAGTATTACATAAATAAAATTAGCTCCCCTGCCAAAAAAACAAAAACAACAACATTTTAACAGCAGTAATACAAGACCTGCTATTATAACTTCGCTGACTTTACCAGTCTTGTGGGAGAGAGATGGCCTGATAACAGCTGTCTGAAAGAACTCACCATCTTTTCTAGTTGGATGCTACTGCAGACTCTAGTATGGCTTTTTGATATGTGATGGGCTGCAACACTCAGGTCAAATACATAAATGCATTTGCTCTGGTGCACCATCGAATGAAGATAGAATAAAGAGAAAGTGGAGCGAGACCACCAAAAAGTGGTTTTCATAATATCATCCAAAGAGGCATGATTAACAAAGGCCCAAGAGGCAGTAATAGTCCGACCCTCATTGGCTTGTTTCTCATGAAGACAGTGTGAGACTGATGAGCTCTTCTGACAGTGAAACTAATCCACCTAGAAATGGTGGATGCTGATATTTCAGAGGTACCTCTAAGAGGAAGAAAGATACCTTGTTGACCATTTCTTTTCCCTTTTAATTTAACCAAATAGAAACATAAGGCTCTGACTGGACAAAGATTATCCCCAGCACAAGTGCAACTGAGACTATGGTTTCAACTTGGTTTAGATAACTGATTCTTGTACAGATAGTGAGTCTAGCATAGAAGAAAGACTGACTCATAGTTGCCATTTAAATGAAGGCAACCCTCTTCCACCAATAAAGCATGAAATTTACTATTTTGCCTAAATGATGCTAAGAAAATAAGGAAGACCATCTTGAAGGTAAGATTCTCAAAGAAGACTCACTCAGAGGTTTAAAATGATGTTTAGATAATGACCAGAAAACATGAAAGGTTCCACCTTCATATTACTGAGTGAGAGAATGGTTTCTGGAGCTCAAAATACCTGATAAGTTATGAGATATGGGGTTCGGACCCTATGGTGGAGTATTAGAGGGGAGCTGCTCTATAGCCCTTAGTGGTGGAAACTGAACAATTTTTGTCTTCGAAAAGAAAGAGATGAAAATCCGCAATTACGGTCAAAGGGGGAAAGATTGGATCAATATCCTGGCAAATGTACCAATCTCAGGCTAGAAGTCAGTCAACCCCTCTAAGGTTTACGATGCCAAGTGGAGAACTTGGCATCGTAAACTTTGGAGGGGTTGACTGACTTCTAGCCTGAGATACGGTCTGCAACCCTGCTCAAAAATTGATCTTGGCAGATAGATCGTTTGATAGCCTAGCATGACAATGGAGCATCAGTGGATTGTTGTGTAGGAGGGACCCTCTCTGCTGTGACAGCAGATGCCTCCTCAGTGGTAAATTCCTGGGGGCTTCCACTAACAGGTTGGGGAGATCCATGAACTAAGTCCATTAGCACCACAGGGAGGCTATCACGATGAGCTGTGACATCGAAGTTCTGAATCTGTGAAGAACTTGAGAGATTATTCTGAAAGGTGCAAAGGAATAGACGTACAGTTGGTCCCACTTCAAACTGAAGGCCTCCATCACCCATGCACTCTGGTCTGGCATTGGGGAGACATAAAGTTGAAGTTTTGTTGTTGCGCTTTATTGCAAACAAGTCTGCCATATGTCTCTCCTGCAGTCAAAAGAGACTCTGTGAGGACTGTGCATCCTTACCTGGAAAGGCTGTCCACTAGATATTTATCTTGCCTGGAATGTGGCAGACTCTGAGAGCGATCCCTTCCAAAGCTGTCCACTGAAGGAAGTTCCAGACTTCCAAGCAAAGAGAAAAGGCACGAGTGGCTCCTTGGTAGCAGAGGTATGCAATGATATGATGTGTTTGTGACAACCATACAACAGCTGTGTCTTATGAGATTCAAGCACCCCTGTTGTGCTAGAAAAACAGCATGCATTTCCAGGTTGTTGAAAAATCAAGGAAGAATCCTGCCTGAACCACAAGCTCTGAAGGACTACCCCTTCTGGCTATGGGTAAGCACCCCCAGCCTGAATCTCAGTAATCGGAATACAGGAAAGGGAGATTTCCACGGCATATATTGGAACCCTGGCCAGCAACCTGTCCTGATTTATCCAGCTGATGTGGTGATGCAATTTAGACCCCAACTGAATCAGAGCTGAAAGGTGGTCCCCATGAGATCTCCAATTTGCTAGTAGAAGAAACTGGAGGGGCACCACATGAAGTCTTCCTTGGGGAACTAGATTTAATGCTGCATTCACGGTCTCCATGAAAGAAAAATTGGGCATAGCAATGAAGTCCTCTCAATGCTCATGTTGTGAGGGGCAGTAACTGTGTGAACATGTGGGGAGAAAAACAAACTGTCCCTTGATCTGTGAGGAAATTCGTCCCCAAGTACATGAAACTGTCTCCAAGTACATGTAACTCTGAGAAGGAATTGGATCTGACTTCTCCAGATTGGGGACTAAGCCCATATGAGTTACTGTCTTCCAATAGAGTGACAGGTCTCCAAGAAATATACATCTGAGAATGTTGTTTATCAACCAGTCATTGCAATACTGGATAATGGGTACCCCGAACAATCTCAAGTCATGCGTGAGTCACTATTACTCCCATCACCTTTGCAAAGACTATGGAAAAGAAAGGTAGGCTAAAGGGAAGAGCCCAAAATTGAAAAACCTCCATGTTCAGACAGAACTGCAGGAACTTCTTTCGGGACAGAAAGATGGAGATGTGTAGTGATGGTCTATGGAGATTGCCCAGTTAATTGCCCTCATGGCATTCCTGACTGTGCCCGATGTATAATCTTGAAGAGCTCTTCTCAAATAAACTTGTTTAGTGGGGAAAGATAAGGCAACCTTCTCCCTGTGTTCTGAAACCTGGAAGATCCAAGAATAGAAACCAGAACTTCGAGTGTTTAGCACACACCCTAATGCCCCCTTCTTTTGACGGGCATACACCTCTTCTCTTAGGGATCCTAGATTTAAATTGGCGAAAACAAATGGGGTCCCCTTATTGGGGTGTGGGGTGCAAGGAAGTGAAGCTGGTAACTCTCTCTTATTCTGGAGGACCCATGCATAGTCTGTTCGGTCTAACCAGGCCTCTCAAAAGCAGTTCAGTCTGGTACCAACTGGGAGTTTGGGAAGGGGGAGGTCTTGACAGGAGAACGCAGCTCCCAAAGGCCAACTACATCCAGGCTGAGGGAGCTTCTCCACCAGTTTAGCCAGGCCCAGAACCTCAGCCAATGAACAGTGTTGTTGATCCCTTAGAGCTTGAGAGGGCACCATTGGAATTAAGCTGCTGAAAAAGGAATCCGAGTCTAGCAGGGCCAACCATGGTAGATCTTTACTGTGATCCAGCATGACTTTTGAAGAATCCATAGTGGCATCCCTACACAAATGAAGCAGCTTAGCCAATAGTGCCATCAACTGTGAAAGACTCCCTTAAAATGTTGAAGGAGGCTGCCGAGAAAAGGTTGGCATATGAAGCTGTGGTAACTAAGGTGCATCCCTCAAGTTCCATAGTTTCAAGCATCTTGACTGCAATGCAGGTCCAGGTCCCCAGGAGATCCTTACATAAGCAACTCCCAAATCAAGGAAAGGAGGCTTAAACAGCCAAGAAGGTCAGTGAACCCTGTAAATACCTGCTGGCCATAGGATGAAAGAAGGGACTGGCCAACCCTCTGCTGTCTGTCTGCCTCCTGGTCTTGAGTCACCTTGTGTGTTATATTACCTACCATGGTCGAGTAGGGAAGTGACATAAGATCACATTTTTATTATGTCCCAGTAAACATCTCCAGACTGGAGAGAATTCTTGTGTCCAAAGACCCTGAAGGCTTCAGACACAGATCCGGTGGCACCAGGTGCAACTTCGTTTACCACCTTTCTCAAATCTCCACACTTCACTTTCCATCACCTGACTGGCGCATGAGAGAGATGTGGATACTAGTTCAGAAGGCAATGACACAATTCGAGCCTCACTGGTGCCTAGTAGAATTGATAGTTCATCATCCTGTCTCTGCTGGCATGGCAGGACAGGACTATCCATTCCCTTCTTTCTCCTTGGAGAAGTGGACTGGCAATTCCCTCTTAATGGAGGAGATGAGTGGTGGCCCACCTCCCTTTCCTTCGCTAACACAGCTGAAAGGGAGACCGGGGATGACTTATAGTCTGCCCAGTCTACCGACCAATGGGACCTCGAGAAACATGTGAAACTCATCTATGGTGCCATGTGGGAATTACGAAGCTCAGTACTGTCAGAAATCGATGCCCTTTGATCAGAAATCTTCTTGACCAGTGCCTGGTAC
This sequence comes from Margaritifera margaritifera, assembly GCA_029931535.1. NCBI lineage: Eukaryota > Metazoa > Mollusca > Bivalvia > Unionida > Margaritiferidae > Margaritifera > Margaritifera margaritifera. The sequence continues at coordinate 5,392,371 of JAQPZY010001665.1, read as the reverse complement.
ATGGTGCCCAGTACTTAGACCCGTTTCCCTGGTGAACAGCACCAGGTGACCAGCGCCCAATGGTCGGTGACAGTTGTCTCGACCCAATGGTCAGTGACCAGTGTCTCAACTTGGTGCCCGGAGTCTGGTCAGTTTGCAGGTCAAGTGACAAAGTGCGATGGATTGAAATTATGGCAAAACAGTCTTGAATTCACGAAACTCTTGAGCACCCTAAGACACGTATTATCTCACAGCATCAAGTCTAAGGAAAGGTAGGACGACATTCTGAATGATGGAAGTGACTAAAGCATTGGCCTAGGACTATGTTCTTTTTGTTCTAGACCTCCAATTACTAATGGGAGGAGGGAATTTCACCTTAGACTGGGGAATAGCACCAGGAAAAGAGAGAGCAAAGTAATAACAGTGGGTAATTTATTATTATTTATTATAACAACTGTTGCAACATTTCTCAATATTTTGTATCTTTATCCATATCAGCATCATTTATCCAATATTGAAAGGATTTTATGCCATTATATTTTATGTCAGTTTTCGTCAAATTCCATTGAGTGAATTTCTGAGCTAAAGTTGTTTAAATTTAGTAATGGTAGCCATATTTAAAGGCAGATCAGCAAAATTTGTATATATATAAAATACCTTTAAGCTAGGATGATGCATATCAAATTCGATCAAATTCTGTTCACCGGGATTTAACAAAATGTTCTTTATGGTTTTTCTATTTTTAGTAACAGCAGCAGTATCTGATTGCAGTTTGACATCATATGTAACAAATTTAAAATACATTCATACCAGCATGCGTTCTGTGAACTTTATTCAAATTCTATTCTTAGAAACTGTGACCGTATATGAAGACCGATCGTCATTTGTCCTACAAATTTTATAGGCCTTTGTGCAAGTATGATTTCTGTTAAATTCTGCTGAGCAGTTTCTTAGAAGTCACTTACAGATTTTTCTATTTCTAGTAACGGTAGCCAAATTTTATGGCAAATTTGTCTCATTTGTACAGTTTTAAAGGTGTTTATGCAAGAATGCTTTCTGTCAAATTCGATCAAATTCTGTTAAGTGACTTCAGAGAAGGAGTCGTTTAAAGCCATTTCTATTTTTTATTTCAGGGGCTATATTTGAGGGCAAATCAACATAAATTTTCAAAATTTGAAAGGCATAGCCAGCCTGCTATTGGTCAGTTTTGGTCAAATTCTGTTGAGTGGTTTTTATCAGGGCATCATTATAAAAATGAACTATTTCTGTTAACTGCTGCCATATTTGATAGAGGATTGACATTCTCTGAACCAGCTTGGAAGCCATTTATGCCAGGGTGCTTTGTCAAATTTGGTCAAATTCTGTCAAGCAGTCTTTGAACAAAAGTCATTTCAAGTTTTACTATTTTTTACTATTTGTGTAATGGTGGCCATATTTGATGATGGATCTATACATTTAAAAGCCTTCATGTCAGGATTCATTCTGTCAAATTTGATCAAATTCTGCTGAGCCTTTTTTTTAGAAGTTGTTTAAAATGTTTACTATTTTTATTAATGAGGCCATGTTTGATTGTGGATGAGCATAATTTATGTAGATTTAAATGCCTGACAGGCCAGTCTCTATGTCAAATTAGTTCAAATTCTGAGAAGAAGCTTTTCTGATGGTGTTTAAAGTTGTTGTTTTTTCTATTTTTAACAATTGTGCCCATAATTTTCTGGCATTACACAATTGTAACAATTTACTGGTTGAGACAAAAGGTTGTAACATTTTGCATCAATGAAATGACATCATTGATTTCCCAAGTATGGGTCACTGAGATCTTGGTTTTGTGTCTGTCATTATAGAATTACATCTGAACAAACGTCTTTGTGATCACATTTAGGATATCCCACTATGGACTCTTCTACATTGGTGCATACTCCTGCCAATTGTTCAATAATATCGATTGCTACTATTGACCAATGAATAATTCTGATTCTGAAATCGTGAAATAATGTCGATAAGGAGAAAACTCTTTCAAAGACAGAATGAGAATCATGCCTTTGGATGGAACGGCTAAACAGTAAAGTGTCAATCAAGAAAGTAATATTAACACATAATAAATTAAATAGTGTAAATGTCCAAAAGGAAGATGACACTTACAAATTTCTTTCCCCAAAAATTACAGCAGGAATGAAATGGTATGTAAGAATTTATGAAATTAACTCTTATTGATAAAAATTAGAGAGTAACCATTTCATTCAAAGAAAAACATTGTGAAAATTTTGCAGAAAATATTAGGTTTCCACATCACTGTTATTTATAAACTCAGCCGTGCGATCTATGACAACACACGTCCATGTCAAAGTTAAAAGTAGTACAGAATATGAATGAAAGAATTAATTAATTCATAATTAGATATTAATTCAAATGAATAATCATCAACTAACAATCAGAGAAGAATAAAAATATTATTTGCTACACTGTAACCTTTTATTTCAGGCCACAAATCTGTCTCTGAATGATGTATCTTGTAATAATTCTAAACAAAATCACACCTTCATTATTTTTTTTAAATATAATTTTTAAATACAATAGAGTAAAAACTGAGGCAAATAAATGTTGGAAAAATTGCACAAGAGAAATAAATGTTTAAGTGTCAGTGAAATAGTTATAAATTCACACATAAAACACTGACTAAATGAATATGCACTGTATCGTGTATGTTATTGATAATACAGTTTTCTACTTAATATTGTAACTGATTTTTCATTGGAAAAAAATTCAGGAATTCCAACCTCGATTTGCTACCTGGTGATGGTTCTGAAAGTCAATGTCTAACTATTCAAGCTGATGGGGCAGTCAGCCTGCTTGAACACAACAAAAATCTGAAGCACAGCAAAAGTAGTTAGTACTTGTTACTTGTCCAAAGAAGCTGCCAATAACATTTTTTTTTCAAAGTTACATCTAAGATAAACTGCTTCGCAAACATTGATGTTACAGCCATGCCATATTTCTTATAAGGTTTACTTGTTTACATTTAATTATTTCTTTCAAATTTAATAAATGGCTAGATGACTTTGACCTTGAAGCTACTTAATACATCAGACTAGTGGGATACATACATCAGACTAGTGGGAAACATACATCAGACTAGTGGGATACATATATCAGACTGGTGGGATACATACATCAGACTAGTGGGATACATATATCAGACTAGTGGGATACATACATCAGACTAGTGGGATACATATATCAGACTGGTGGGATACATACATCAGACTAGTGGGATACATATATCAGACTAGTGGGACACATATCAGACTAGTGGGATACATATATCAGACTAGTGGGATACATACATCAGACTAGTGGGATACAAATTCACTTGGACCAAAGTTTTTGTTTTGGTTGTGTTGAGAAATGCAACAACAGATTCCACCTCCATCCCACCCCTGTTTATGTAATCCGAAATGCAAAAGCTTCAAACAAATGGCATATATGTTTTAAACTGCCCATGTAAATGTATACCTTGACTCCAGCAGCCTTAAGCTTCATCAGTTCTTGTTCCAGAAGGAGCCACCGTGCAGGTATCTCCTCCCCCCAATATGGTTGCTGAGAAGCCACCTCAACAATTTTCCTCTTTAAAGCATCCAATCTGCTGTCTACAACTGTTAAAGTGTTGTCAATGGCAAAGTCCTCATCAACCAAGTGCAACCTGGTAGGTTTGTCTTTTAGATAAGTGCGGATCTTTTTGAAGTATCTCTCACAGACCTCATTAGGACAGCTCTGGAAATAGGTAAGTGAGTACATGTCCACTTGTTACAATTTATATGTTTTCAACTAATTAATTAATTCTAATTTGACATGTGAGGTAGGAAACATGATCTGTATAGCAAATCATGGTATATTTTCTTCAACTTACTTTGAAACATCTTTTTGCAAAACATCTTAATCCATACTAATTTATACTGATGACACATTACAATGGTGCTATGGATGATACATTACAATGATGCTATTGACGATAAATTACAACGATGCTATTGATGATACATTACAATGATGCTATTGATACATTGCAATGGTGCTATTGATGATACATTACAATGATGCTATTGATGACACGTTGCGATTGATGATACATTACAATGGTGCTATTGATGATACATTACAATGATACTATTGATAATACATTACAATGGTGATATTATTGATACATTACAATGGTGCTATGGATGACACATTACAATGATGCTATTGATAATACATTACAATGATGCTATTCATGATACATTACAATGATGCTACTGATGATACATTACAATAGTACTAATGATGATACATTACAATGATGCTATTGATGATAAATTACAATGGTGCCATTGATGATACATTACAATGATGCTATTGATTATACATAACAATGATGTAGACTCCTTGTATTTTGAAAAAAAAGCACTACTTGCAGGTAGCAATGGAAACTGCTCAATTATTGTTGTAATATATGTTAGTGTTGTCCTGATGATAAATAAAAACTGAAACTTAATTGCTTGCAGTCTAATTCTAAGTGCTCCATTGCAACAAAAAAATTTCTGATAAACAAAATAGAAAAAGATAATTTCTCTGATGCCGAAATTCCATTTTAATACATGAATAATTCTAAATTTTTTCAGTTTCTTCTTTTACTTTATTGAACTCATTATTTTGTTTTCACTCATTTTATGCATCTTAATGTAGATTTAAGCTGATTCAATTTTGATAGAAAAGGTTTTTACATTTGTATACAGCAACTCTTCCCTGGACAGGCCTCACTGTAACTCGACCTCTTCTACAGACACATTATATGTTGCAATTCCACTAAAGGCCATTAAAATCAAAATCAAATCTCTACACTGGTCATATCTATACAAATGGACAAAACGCTTTTTTTCCTCTGCAGACGGGTTATGTTTCGATTCCACTAAAGGCCATTAAAATAATAATAAAATCTATACATATCTGTAAAAATGGACAAAACGCTTTTTTTCCTCTGCAGACGGGTTATGTTTCGATTCCACTATAGGCCATTAAAATAATAATAAAATCTATACATATCTGTAAAAATGGACAAAACGCTTTTTTTCCTCTGCAGACGGGTTATGTTTCGATTCCACTAAAGGCCATTAAAATAATAATAAAATCTATACATATCTGTAAAAATGGACAAAACGCTTTTTTTCCTCTGCAGACGGGTTATGTTTCGATTCCACTAAAGGCCATTAAAATAATAATAAAATCTATACATATCTGTAAAAATGGACAAAATGCTTTTTTTCCTCTGCAGACGGGTTATGTTTCGATTCCACTAAAGGCCATTAAAATAATAATAAAATCTATACATATCTGTAAAAATGGACAAAACGCTTTTTTTCCTCTGCAGACGGGTTATGTTTCGATTCCACTAAAGGCCATTAAAATAATAATAAAATCTATACATATCTGTAAAAATGGACAAAACGCTTTTTTTCCTCTGCAGACGGGTTATGTTTCGATTCCACTAAAGGCCATTAAAATAATAATAAAATCTATACATATCTGTAAAAATGGACAAAATGCTTTTTTTCCTCTGCAGACGGGTTATGTTTCGATTCCACTAAAGGCCATTAAAATAATAATAAAATCTATACATATCTGTAAAAATGGACAAAACGCTTTTTTTCCTCTGCAGACGGGTTATGTTTCGATTCCACTAAAGGCCATTAAAATAATAATAAAATCTATACATATCTGTAAAAATGGACAAAACGCTTTTTTTCCTCTGCAGACGGGTTATGTTTCGATTCCACTAAAGGCCATTAAAATAATAATAAAATCTATACATATCTGTAAAAATGGACAAAATGTTTTTTTTCCTCTGCAGACGGGTTATGTTTCGATTCCACTAAAGGCCATTAAAATAATAATAAAATCTATACATATCTGTAAAAATGGACAAAACGCTTTTTTTCCTCTGCAGACGGGTTATGTTTCGATTCCACTAAAGGCCATTAAAATAATAATAAAATCTATACATATCTGTAAAAATGGACAAAACGCTTTTTTTCCTCTGCAGACGGGTTATGTTTCGATTCCACTAAAGGCCATTAAAATAATAATAAAATCTATACATATCTGTAAAAATGGACAAAATGCTTTTTTTTCCTCTGCAGACGGGTTATGTTTCGATTCCACTAAAGGCCATTAAAATAATAATAAAATCTATACATATCTGTAAAAATGGACAAAATGCTTTTTTTCCTCTGCAGACGGGTTATGTTTCGATTCCACTAAAGGCCATTAAAATAATAATAAAATCTATACATATCTGTAAAAATGGACAAAACGCTTTTTTTCCTCTGCAGACGGGTTATGTTTCGATTCCACTAAAGGCCATTAAAATAATAATAAAATCTATACATATCTGTAAAAATGGACAAAACGCTTTTTTTCCTCTGCAGACGGGTTATGTTTCGATTCCACTAAAGGCCATTAAAATAATAATAAAATCTATACATATCTGTAAAAATGGACAAAACGCTTTTTTTCCTCTGCAGACGGGTTATGTTTCGATTCCACTAAAGGCCATTAAAATAATAATAAAATCTATACATATCTGTAAAAATGGACAAAACGCTTTTTTTTCCTCTGCAGACGGGTTATGTTTCGATTCCACTAAAGGCCATTAAAATAATAATAAAATCTATACATATCTGTAAAAATGGACAAAATGCTTTTTTTCCTCTGCAGACGGGTTATGTTTCGATTCCACTAAAGGCCATTAAAATAATAATAAAATCTATACATATCTGTAAAAATGGACAAAACGCTTTTTTTTCCTCTGCAGACGGGTTATGTTTCGATTCCACTAAAGGCCATTAAAATAATAATAAAATCTATACATATCTGTAAAAATGGACAAAACGCTTTTTTTCCTCTGCAGACGGGTTATGTTTCGATTCCACTAAAGGCCATTAAAATAATAATAAAATCTATACATATCTGTAAAAATGGACAAAATGCTTTTTTTCCTCTGCAGACGGGTTATGTTTCGATTCCACTAAAGGCCATTAAAATAATAATAAAATCTATACATATCTGTAAAAATGGACAAAATGCTTTTTTTCCTCTGCAGACGGGTTATGTTTCGATTCCACTAAAGGCCATTAAAATAATAATAAAATCTATACATATCTGTAAAAATGGACAAAACGCTTTTTTTTCCTCTGCAGACGGGTTATGTTTCGATTCCACTATAGGCCATTAAAATAATAATAAAATCTATACATATCTGTAAAAATGGACAAAACGCTTTTTTTCCTCTGCAGACGGGTTATGTTTCGATTCCACTAAAGGCCATTAAAATAATAATAAAATCTATACATATCTGTAAAAATGGACAAAACGCTTTTTTTCCTCTGCAGACGGGTTATGTTTCGATTCCACTAAAGGCCATTAAAATAATAATAAAATCTATACATATCTGTAAAAATGGACAAAATGCTTTTTTTCCTCTGCAGACGGGTTATGTTTCGATTCCACTATAGGCCATTAAAATAATAATAAAATCTATACATATCTGTAAAAATGGACAAAACGCTTTTTTTCCTCTGCAGACGGGTTATGTTTCGATTCCACTAAAGGCCATTAAAATAATAATAAAATCTATACATATCTGTAAAAATGGACAAAACGCTTTTTTTCCTCTGCAGACGGGTTATGTTTCGATTCCACTAAAGGCCATTAAAATAATAATAAAATCTATACATATCTGTAAAAATGGACAAAATGCTTTTTTTCCTCTGCAGACGGGTTATGTTTCGATTCCACTAAAGGCCATTAAAATAATAATAAAATCTATACATATCTGTAAAAATGGACAAAATGCTTTTTTTCCTCTGCAGACGGGTTATGTTTCGATTCCACTAAAGGCCATTAAAATAATAATAAAATCTATACATATCTGTAAAAATGGACAAAATGCTTTTTTTCCTCTGCAGACGGGTTATGTTTCGATTCCACTAAAGGCCATTAAAATAATAATAAAATCTATACATATCTGTAAAAATGGACAAAACGCTTTTTTTCCTCTGCAGACGGGTTATGTTTCGATTCCACTAAAGGCCATTAAAATAATAATAAAATCTATACATATCTGTAAAAATGGACAAAACGCTTTTTTTCCTCTGCAGACGGGTTATGTTTCGATTCCACTAAAGGCCATTAAAATAATAATAAAATCTAACATATCTGTAAAAATGGACAAAACGCTTTTTTTTTCTAAAAATGTCCTTTCCCTTTAGAAGCACGTAATTGTTTTGCTTCAACTTTTAATATCTAATATCTTTATAAACTTCCTTTTCTTTCCTTTCTTTGATTTTACTGTTTTGTATTTTCTCATTCTGTATACAGTATATCTTAAGTTTCAATACATTTATAAATGAGTCTTTAACATTTTGATAATATGTATTTTTATATATGATGCTCAAAAACGTAAATCACCTCATAATCCATACAAGCAATAATACACGGATTAAAAGTCCCTCAAAGGAACGGATGATCTCTAATGTTCGAAAAGAATTTCCAAGAATCCAGAATAAGTCTGTTTCTTCTGTCCTTTTATTATTTTTAGCTGCTAAATACTGAATCCATCTCTGATATGCTTTAGAAACTCCGACACATGAAATTTAGTGTTAAAAATATTTTCTTAGTATGTGTGAGTTAAAAATATTTTCTTAGTATGTGTGAGTTAAAAATATTTTCTTAGTATGTGTGAGTTATGTTCACAAAATACCTGTAAGTGCAGTACAAAATTTTTTGTCATGGAACTTGACCATAAACATGACATGATGAAAAAAAAGATCACTGAACTTACCTGTGAAAATGTTAAAATATAACTATACATACTAAGTTTGGTTAAACAAACTTTGGAATAAAAAAGATATTAAAGTGATACACAGTACTCTTCAGATATAGATGTAAACTGAGTCTGATAAAGATCCATGTATACTTCTTTGTGTGCTCATAAGCCTGTATAGAGCCTGATAAAGATCCATGTATAATTGTTTGTGTGCTCATAAGCCTGTATAGAGTCTGATAAAGATCCATGTATAATTGTTTGTGTGCTCATAAGCCTGTATAGAACCTGATAAAGATCCATGTATAATTGTCTGTGTGCTCATAAGCCTGTATAGAGCCTGATAAAGATCCATGTATAATTGTTTGTGTGCTCATAAGCCTGTATAGAGCCTGATAAAGATCCATGTATAATTGTTTGTGTGCTCATAAGCCTGTATAGAGCCTGATAAAGATCCATGTATAATTGTTTGTGTGCTCATAAGCCTGTATAGAGCCTGATAAAGATCCATGTATACTTCTTTGTGTGCTCATAAGCCTGTATAGAGCCTGATAAAGATCCATGTATAATTGTTTGTGTGCTCATAAGCCTGTATAGAGCCTGATAAAGATCCATGTATAATTGTTTGTGTGCTCATAAGCCTGTATAGAGCCTGATAAAGATCCATGTATACTTGTGTGCTCATAAGCCTGTATAGAGTCTGATAAAGATCCATGTATAATTGTTTGTGTGCTCATAAGCCTGTATAGAGCCTGATAAAGATCCATGTATAATTGTTTGTGTGCTCATAAGCCTGTATAGAGCCTGATAAAGATCCATGTATAATTGTTTGTGTGCTCATAAGCCTGTATAGAGCCTGATAAAGATCCATGTATAATTGTTTGTGTGCTCATAAGCCTGTATAGAGCCTGATAAAGATCCATGTATAATTGTTTGTGTGCTCATAAGCCTGTATAGAGCCTGATAAAGATCCATGTATAATTGTTTGTGTGCTCATAAGCCTGTATAGAGCCTGATAAAGATCCATGTACACTTCTTTGTGTGCTCATAAGCCTGTATAGAGCCTGATAAAGATCCATGTATAATTGTTTGTGTGCTCATAAGCCTGTATAGAGCCTGATAAAGATCCATGTATAATTGTTTGTGTGCTCATAAGCCTGTATAGAGCCTGATAAAGATCCATGTACACTTCTTTGTGTGCTCATAAGCCTGTATAGAGCCTGATAAAGATCCATGTATAATTGTTTGTGTGCTCATAAGCCTGTATAGAGCCTGATAAAGATCCATGTATAATTGTTTGTGTGCTCATAAGCCTGTATAGAGCCTGATAAAGATCCATGTATAATTGTTTGTGTGCTCATAAGCCTGTATAGAGCCTGATAAAGATCCATGTATACTTCTTTGTGTGCTCATAAGCCTGTATAGAGCCTGATAAAGATCCATGTATAATTGTTTGTGTGCTCATAAGCCTGTATAGAGCCTGATAAAGATCCATGTATAATTGTTTGTGTGCTCATAAGCCTGTATAGAGCCTGATAAAGATCCATGTATAATTGTTTGTGTGCTCATAAGCCTGTATAGAGCCTGATAAAGATCCATGTATAATTGTTTGTGTGCTCATAAGCCTGTATAGAGCCTGATAAAGATCCATGTATAATTGTTTGTGTGCTCATAAGCCTGTATAGAGCCTGATAAAGATCCATGTACACTTCTTTGTGTGCTCATAAGCCTGTATAGAGCCTGATAAAGATCCATGTATACTTCTTTGTGTGCTCATAAGCCTGTATAGAGCCTGATAAAGATCCATGTATAATTGTTTGTGTGCTCATAAGCCTGTATAGAGCCTGATAAAGATCCATGTATAATTGTTTGTGTGCTCATAAGCCTGTATAGAGCCTGATAAAGATCCATGTATAATTGTTTGTGTGCTCATAAGCCTGTATAGAGCCTGATAAAGATCCATGTATAATTGTTTGTGTGCTCATAAGCCTGTATAGAGTCTGATAAAGATCCATGTATAATTGTTTGTGTGCTCATAAGCCTGTATAGAGCCTGATAAAGATCCATGTATAATTGTTTGTGTGCTCATAAGCCTGTATAGAGCCTGATAAAGATCCATGTATAATTGTTTGTGTGCTCATAAGCCTGTATAGAGCCTGATAAAGATCCATGTACACTTCTTTGTGTGCTCATAAGCCTGTATAGAGCCTGATAAAGATCCATGTATAATTGTTTGTGTGCTCATAAGCCTGTATAGAGTCTGATAAAGATCCATGTATAATTGTTTGTGTGCTCATAAGCCTGTATAGAGCCTGATAAAGATCCATGTATAATTGTTTGTGTGCTCATAAGCCTGTATAGAGCCTGATAAAGATCCATGTATACTTCTTTGTGTGCTCATAAGCCTGTACAGAAGAAAACCCCAAGTCAAGATCTTTGACCTTAAAACTAATATCAGAGTGCTGACTATCAACTTGTTCAAGGGACTGCAACTAAACAAAATCTGACCAAAATTATATATTTATATATGTACAAATCACTGTGTTCATAAGCTCACCAAGGTAAAAAAATGCAAGCAACAACCTTGCAATAAGACCAATTAGGTCTGGTTTTCAAAACTATTTCACAAAAATGCAGATATGTTGGTGGTCAGATCTGCATAATTTTCATTCAAAAACCAATTAAATATTGCAGTAAGTGTTTAGTGAAGACAATATGCTAATGCCACCATTCATGTTAGAGTGGCAGTAATAAAAAGATTTCTGAATTGGCCACTATGATGCTTTGTTTGAGGTCAGATGAACACTGTTCTCATTATGAACCAGTTACATAATGTTACAGTGTTTTAGGGAAAACTCCACCGTGGTACGACCATCATTTCAGCAGGAGGAGCCATATAAATATTTTCAGGATGGTCGTCAAGGCAGTCATTTTGGATAATGGATCATCATTTTTATATTGGAATAACAAGATATTGCAAGAAAGAAGTCTTTTTAAAGAAAATGCTGGTATGGCCATCCATGAAGGATAAGAAACCATTAGGAGATATGTTGAATTTTGTGAGGTCACATAGGCATCATTTTCATTTAGGACCAATTATATAGAGTGAGCATGTCAATACAACTATCTCTTAAAAAGGAGTAGTGATATAAAGATTTTCAAGATGGTTGACATGGCCACCAGCTGAAGTTCTGGTCAGCACCATTTTCATTTAGGACTAACAAAAAATCGAAGTCATTCAGTGAAATCCCCATGTCCCTACCATAATCCTCTACAGTGACAACAAGATTTTCAAGATGGCCACCATTGCACGCCACACTGAAGTTCAAATCAAAACATTTTCATTCGGAATTGATTACATATCATAAGAAGTCCTTTAGTTACTTCTTTGATTTGATGTGGCCATCCATTTTTGACCATCAGCTATAACAATATTTTTTAAAATGGCCACCATGCAATGCATATTGAATGTCACATTGGCACCATTTTAGTTTAGGACAAACCAGACATACTTTTTTTTTAGAGAGAGAAAAACACCATGTATCTGTGGCCATCTGTTTTGAAGAAGTAGCGATAGCAAGATTTGGCGGTCATGATGGAAGTCAGATATGAAACATTTTCATTTAGTACCAACTATGCATCACAAGTCTTTCAGCTAGAGCCTACGTCAATATAATCATCCATTCAGCATAACAAGATTTTCATGAGGACCAATAAAATATAATGATAAGTCTTTTAGTCAAAACTCTGTCAATATGACCATATCTTCAGGAGGAGAAACGATAAGATTATCAATATGGCTGCCATGGTGGCCATATTGGATGTCAGACCATCACCATTTTCACTTAGAAACAACTAGATATCATACATCTTTCACTGATAACCTCATGTTGATATGACCATCTGTTCAGAGGAAGTATTTTCAAGATGTCTACCATGGTGGCCATGCCCGGGCTCAAAGTCAGCAGTTGTCTGCTTGCCAGAAGCCAATAAATTTCCTGTCAGACTAGTAGTTTTCATAATTTTAATAGTCTATTAACGTTTCAGCTGTCACCAGTCAGCGTTTATTTACACTATCATATGTAATTTTTGAAAATCTGAGTGGTCAGATGATGTCCAAGTTTTCCAGAACTAATTGCGTAAATCCCCAAGATTCAGCTGCTCCCCTAGAGGATTAGAACAAATGAGGATTTTACAAAGTGTATTTCAAAATAAGGCTGTATAAATCGTTACTGGTTTTGTTAGATTTATAAGTTACATTTGTATGTCAAAGACTGTTGGTCAGAGTTTCCTCAAACCTTTCTTAACCCATTTGATATATTTTGACATTTATATTGGGGTGTGAGGTTCGAGTGCATGCTAATTGGAAAGTTTGAATTCGCCGAAACCACACGGTGATGGTATTGGGTAGCCACTTACTACCAGGCATAGCAAACTTAAACAAGCTTACATTGAGCCCTACCCACATGAAATCGATAGGAAGATGATTTATCTCAGAAATTGCAAGTATAACATTTTTTATGTCTTTAATACATATCCGTGACATCAGAGGTCCAATAGTCATGTCATACCAACACAAGCACCCTTTCCAATGTTGTTGTACAAAATATTAGAAAATATTAAATGAAAGTCAAATAATGATTTTTAAAAAAAAAAAAAAAACAAAACAACAACAAACAAAAAAAGTAATTTGCAACATCCTTATTCCAAGAACAACAACCAAAAACCTGTCACCGTTGCAGCAACCTGCAAAATGTCAGAGTCATCTCGCGGTTTTGGCAAATAAATGTAAGAATATCTATAATGTGGTAGGAAAGGTCAGAGGTAACTCGGACTAAAAGACTGTAAACCAGACTTATGAACTTGTCAAACTGCTATTGTAGTGCCATGGTCATCCAAGTTCATATAATGATTAATCATTCTGTCTTTGAAGGATTAGCATCATGGAGACACAACTTTACCTCAAAGGTTCATATCTCTTGTGAAAACCCGCACAATGTGTATATTGCTATAATAAGAGATGATCTCACCCTGCTTTCAATGGAGCACAATGGGCACTGCCTTAAATCTGTGGAGTTACGATATTTAATGACAAGTATGAATGAGCTCCTTGTCTTTTTCTCTTATTATTTGTTTATTTCCGGATGATGATGCTCTAAAAAATGTTTAGTGAGTCATCTTTTTTTTACAGTTAATTTCTGGAGAATCATTGTTTTTCCTGTGAACCTGAAGTGAATATTTTCATGTAGCGTTGGTGGTTTTCTAGAGCCAGATTTGTACTTCTGAATTATGAATGATTGCGATATCTAAGAAATAAAAGTGTTGTTAATCTAGATACGTGTCTGACATTGTTTTGCGGAAGGACTAGTGAAGATTCAGCAGGACCAGTAAATTTCTCAATCTACTAGTCCTGCAGGCTACAAGGAAAAGTTTTTTAATTTCTAGGCCTGCATGTTGGTAGTTACATTAACACTGTTTATGTTAGGACCAACTAAATATAAGAATTATTTCAGTAAAAATCCTATGTCACTACTATCCATTCAGGAGAGGTTGTGTTTAACAAGATTTTAAAATGGTCAACACAGAGGGCACATTGCACGTCTAATCACCACCATTAGAAGCAAATACATGTTATAAGAAGTCTTTCAGAGAAAAAGCCACTATGATATGGCTGTCAATTTAGAAGAATTATCTTTAACAAATGTCAGACTGGCAGCATTGTCATTTTGGACAAACCAGACATGATAAGAAATCTTTTAATGATGTTGCTGTTGCCATCTGTTTAGGAGAAGCAGCGATAAAAAGATATGGCAGATATGTTTGAGGTCAGAAAGGTATCATTTTCAATTACTACCAACAAAGCATCACAAATCTTTTAGTGAAAATCCAACATCTATATAACCATCCATTTAGAAACAGTATCAATTACATATTCAACAAGATGGACCCTGTGGTGACTATATTGGATGTAAGATAGCTAGCGATTTCATTTAGGGCCAATAAGACATCATAAGAAGTATTTTAGCAAAAGCCCCATGATGATATCTGTATCTATTCAGAAGGAGTAATGATAACAGGATTTTCAGTTTGGCAGCCATAGTGAATATCTGAGGGGATGTTCGACAGGCACCATTTAGAATCAATGAAACAACAATGAAAGTATTTTAGAAAAAAATTCCATGTCAATACGACCATCAGTTCTGGGGGAGTAGTGATAACAAGTTGTTCAAGATGGCCACCAAGGCGACCATATCGAATATCAGATTGGCACCATCTTCATGTAGAACCAAGTAGACATTATATGAAGAATTTTAGTAAAAACTCCTTCAGGAATAGTGTAGCAAAAACAAGATTGTCAAGATGGCCTCAGTGGTGGCCATACTGGACGTTAGACCAGTACCATTTTCATTTAGAAAAAAATGACATCATAGGAAATCTTTAAGTAAAAACCAATTTTCGAAGTATAATATGTCCATTTGATAATACTTAACCGATTATAATAAATTAGAAGTATAATATGTCCATTTGATAATACTTAACCGATTATAATAAATTAGAAGTATAAATATGTCCATTTGATAATACTTAACCGATTATAATACACTGGAAGTATAATATGTCCATTTGATAATACTTAACCGATTATAATACATCAGAAGTATAATATGTCCATTTGATAATACTTAACCGATTATAATACATTAGAAGTATAATATGTCCATTTGATAATACTTAACCGATTATAATACATTAGAAGTATAATATGTCCATTTGATAATATTTAACCGATTATAATACATTAGAAGTATAATATGTCCATTTGATAATATTTAACCGATTATAATACATTAGAAGTATAATATGTCCATTTGATAATATTTAACCGATTATAATACATTAGAAGTATAATATGTCCATTTGATAATACTTAACCAATTATAATACATTAGAAGTATAATATGTCCATTTGATAATATTTAACCAATTATAATACATTAGAAGTATAATATGTCCATTTGATAATATTTAACCGATTATAATACATTAGAAGTATAATATGTCCATTTGATAATACTTAACCGATTATAATACATTAGAAGTATAATATGTCCATTTGATAATACTTTACCGATTATAATACATTAGAAGTATAATATGTCCATTTGATAATACTTAACCAATTATAATACATTAGAAGTATAATATGTCCATTTGATAATATTTAACCAATTATAATACATTAGAAGTATAATATGTCCATTTGATAATATTTAACCGATTATAATACATTAGAAGTATAATATGTCCATTTGATAATACTTTACCGATTATAAAACATTAAAAGTATAATATGTCCATTTGATAATACTTAACCAATTATAAAACATTAAAAGTATAATATGTCCATTTGATAATACTTAACCAATTATAATACATTAGAAGTATAATATGTCCATTTGATAATATTTAACCGATTATAATACATTAGAAGTATATTATGTCCATTTGATAATACTTTACCGATTATAATACATTAGAAGTATAATATGTCCATTTGATAATACTTTACCGATTATAATACATTAGAAGTATAATATGTCCATTTGATAATACTTAACCGATTATAATAAGTTAGAAGTATAATATGTCCATTTGATAATACTTAACCGATTATAATAAGTTAGAAGTATAATATGTCCATTTGATAATACTTTACCGATTATAATACATTAGAAGTATAATATGTCCATTTGATAATACTTAACCGATTATAATACATTAGTAGCATGACCACTGCCTCAAAAATCCAGCCTGCTCAGGCTTGTTTTTAGCATCCTAAATGCTAATAATAATCATCTCTCCACCTAGGTGGAAGTCCGACAAAAAGTGATCTCCTCTTGGATAGAGGGACTGGCATTAAATCCTGTCCATTCTACAGTTACTACTGGGGCAGATGCACATACTGTCAGGTTCTAAATGTAACTGCAATGAGTCTGGGAGGGTATACCAGTATTATAATTGAGTAAGTGTTACCAAAGAATCGCATTTTACTTCAAAATTGGCTTCATCTTCAAATACGTTTCCTGATCATAATACATTAGGAGAATAGGCAGGAGGTAGTGGGAATTACATCCCCTAACCCTGGATATCCTGGAGATGGCATACCCTCAGATCCTCTAATGTATGTGAAGCAGCTTCCAATCTTAAGATAGATACGGGCTAGACTTAGCATCTCAATATGCCTAGATCCAGCTTTTAGGGAAAAACTTGTCCCTTCAAATCCAGCAGAAGTCAAGAGATGGCTTCAGCGTGAAGCTGCTGAACAATTCAGCAAGGTAACCTGTTTTGTGCTGTTGCTACAGGTCCCACCAGGTCAAACTGAGAACTTTGGGATCCAAGGTCTCCAAGAGGAAGTCATCTCAGATTTCCATATCATGGCTTTGATAATGTTAGTTAAGGAGCAGTTATGCTTGAATGCTGTGCTAGTGGTACTGCCCTAACCTCATGAGCCAATATGCACATGAAAATCATTTGGCCTTGGGTTAGTTTTTTATATGCAGAGCAAAAAACTTCATCATATCCAGGATGACTGAGCCTAAGCTGAAATATCATTAATTCCTCAGTCAGTGAAAGAGATAAACGAAATCTCCCTCTTCTCACTGACTTGTTTTATTACACGTACCACTTCAAAAGTTCTTACAGTGTCCTGTATATACCCTAAAGGGAAAAAGTGTCCAATGAAGAAACAGGTTTCACAACAAAGGACTGATTATTTATGAGCTGGAACCTGTTGTTTGCAATGAAAGCAGAGGCCAACAAAAGCGAAATTTGAACATCACTACAAAACTGCGGATAGTTCGGATCGAACAACAAAAAGTGTCTCTCGCTAATACTGCCTTCTGTAGCTATAGCAACTAGATTGCAGGATTTATACGAGGTGAGTGAATGAGGCTTTAGACCATGTTTTTAAATCCTTATGATGTAGTTCTCCCATATATCTTGATTTTGTAATTTTACCATGCATGATTTTTTCGAAGATATGCAAGAAGCAAGCAGCAACGGAGTCCCTTAAATATTAGTGTCAATCTACAGGTACCTTACTTATCATTTTTTTATCATACTATATATAGCTAAAGCCAACAGGTAAGTTTGCAGCTGATGTCTGATAAAAGTGATATCATAATGTTAGATACTGGCTGACCTTATCTCAGGATTTTCATGTTTCTCAGGAACTATGGGAACCACCTAGAAGAGTTGTAATGAATAATCAATATCAGAGGAAACTGTGAGAGAGATAAAGATATGGTTTTTACCATTTCTTTTTCCTTGTGATTTAGTCAAATAGAAACTGAAGACCCTAACTGAGCAGGAATCTACCATGATCATCCCCATCAGATTTGACTGAGACTGGAGATTTTAACTGGGTCAGGGACTACTAAAGGTAGTTAATTCTTGGTCAGAAAACCCCATTGGCAAATAAGAGAAACCAAATAATAGTAACCACTGAATCGTAATGAACCATTTTCTACTGATAAGGTATGAATTTCCCTTCTCTATTGATGCAAGGGACAACTGTCTTAAGGGTTGGGTTCTAGAAAGAAGCTTCACTCCAGGGCTCATACATTGGTTTAGAATACAACTAGACAGCACATTAAAGGTTCCCCTTAGGCATTAAAGAGCAAGAGACTGCTTTCTGAACCTCAAAGTACTTATCAGTTCTGAAAGATGGGTGTCCGACCCTATGGTTGTGCTCATCGGGAACTTAAAAATTTTGAAGAGGGGTGCCCTGTAGTCTTTAATGTTGGATAATGAGCAAGAAAATCTGTAACTGCAGGGGGTAGAATCAATGTTTATCCTTCTGTGTCAATTACAGAATATTCTCCACTGTGGATCGTATATCTTTGAAGTCGATCGCCTTATGACCTGAGCAATGCAGTTGGCAACCTTGCTCAAAAACTTATCTTGGCAGATAATATGTGGATTGTTGTGCAGGAGGGACCCTCTGTGCTGCAATAGCAGATCCTTCCTCAGTGGTAATTCCTTGAGGCATCTACCAACAGGTTGAGGAGATCGCTGAATAATGACCATTGGGGCCACAGGTGGACTATCAGGATGAGCTATGATGTAGCGGTCCTGACTATGTGAAGATTAATTTGAAATGTGGGAAGGAGTAGGATTACATTCAATCCTATTTCAGACTGAAGGCATCACTGGCCATAACCTCTGGTTTGAAAGTAGAGAGACATAAAGAGAAAACTTGTTGTTCAACCTTACTGGTGTACAGGGAGGAGTGAGGTATCACAACACCAGACAGAAACCTGTCCTCATTTTGTCACCTAATGGTGATGAAATTTGGATCCCAAGGGGAATCGAGCTAACAGGAGATCACTGCGAGGTCACTAGTTTGCTAGTAGCAGGAACTGGAGAGACAGCATAAGAAGTCTTAATAATAATAATAATAATAATAGTGAGGACTTTGTATAGCACCTAATCTTTAGGAGCTCTAAGCACTTTACAACATTAGATAACACCTAAAAACATATATAATGATATGATTATGAAAGACAAACACCATGAAATTATAAAACAAAAACATGCTGAAAATAGTTAAGGTCAGGAAACATTATTAGGTCTTTAAGTCTATTCTTGCAGTCAAAGCAGGCAAGTTTTAAGAGCACTCTTGAATGAGATCACTGTGTCTTTGCGTCTAAGTTCAGTGGGCAATTCGTTCCACGTTGCTGGGCCCTGGTATGCAAAAGAACGTTGTCCATATGACTTCATTTTGATAGTGGGAATAATGTGAATACGAGCGTCGGAAGATGAGCGTAAGTATCTCGCTGGTGTGTACACATGGGTTAGGTGAGATAGGTATGTTGGACTGGAGCCAGTCAATGAAACATAGCACAGAGAACAAATTTTATGTTTGATTCTGGATCGAATGAGTAGCCAGTGTAGGATACAGAGCAGGGGGGGAGGTGTGCTCTGTTCGTGGTACTCTAAGAATGATCCGAGCAGCTATGTTTTGAACTTTTTGAAGTTTCTGGAGTAGATACTGAGACGAACCAGATAGGGGAAATAAAAATCTGCTACCACATTTAGAGTCCCAAGGAGAGTGAGTATAAGCAATCAGACAATTAAGTCTTCTCAAACAGTCATGCTATGAGAAACAGTATCTGACTTCCATATACTAGTGCTACTGAGCCCTCCTTTACGGTAGCTGGTGATTTTCTACCACCATAAATTATCAATGATTCACCTCCAATGGGAATGGGCAACTTCCATTCACCTGGAAGTGCCATGGGTCCCTCTCTTGCAGGAGATGATGATAACCCTATATTGGGAAGTGACAATTACCCCTCCTGGAAATGTAGTGGGTCTTCCTGAGAAGATGAGGATGTGGGACTCTTTTTCTTGCCTCTATAGGAGTGGCATCTTTCTGCTAAATCCCACGTCATCTCAGCATAAAGCACAGAGAGGTCATTCATCCGTGTGAGCAAATAGTGTGCATTCCAAGCTGGTGAGGTGAATGTCCCAAGCAGCATTTTTATTGCTACATTTGTACAACAGAAAGTATGTGACTGATGACCATTATGCCAAAGTCACATAATATGATACAAAATTGTCAATCGCCCAGAAACTCATCATAACCAGACAATGTCCAAGGAAAAATATGAAACTATTCCAGGTGACAGAAGCAACTAAGGCATCAGGTTGGGATCATGTTGTTCTAAGACTTCCAATTACTAAATGGAGGAGGGAATTAACCTTGGACTGGGGACTATCATCTGGAAAATAGAATGCAATAACGGCAGATAATATATTACTGCTGTAAATAGAATATTTCTGTCATGTTCACCTAGTTTTCTAAGGAAACATTTGCATCTCAATTGTTAGGGAAAACTATCTAAGTTCACCATCTATCACTAACTATGGTGTCTGTTTTATTGTGCGATTTTACCAAAGTGATTTTTCCAGAGTAAAAATAATATGAAAATTCTCACCTCTTTTGCTGGTCCCTTCTTTCATAACTAACTAAAATTGATCATCTAGTACATATATAATACACAAACATGATAGCAATTATTGATAAAATAAAGAAAGGAGGAATATAAATACTTTGAAACCCCTCTGAAATTTGGCCTTAAATTGTACCTGTGAAATTTTATCCACATGTGTGTGATAGCAATTATTGATAAAATAAAGAAAGGAGGAATATAAATACTTTGAAACCCCTCTGAAATTTGGCCTTAAATTGTACCTGTGAAATTTTATCCACATGTGTTCCCACTAAAATCACAGGGGGGATGCTGGCTTCAGGAAATGGTGCACAGGAATGTATGGAGTTTAGCCAAACCTCAATCAGATCTGAAAATAAATGTAAACAAGATGCACAAGTGGCCCTGAGACTGCTAACTTGGCTGACACCTGCCTCACAGCATAATGCAAGAGCAGTTGTTTAAGAAATCTGGGTTAGTAGGATGCTTTGTGTTGAAATTTCTTCCAATGTTCTTGATTGCATATGTTACAAAAAAACAATACTTTCATGGTTTTTGTCATTTTTCTATCTTCATTAATATCTGATGGTACATCAGCATTATTTGTCCAATAGTTCAAGGACCCTCTGACAGGATGCTTTGTGTCAAAGTTGATGAAATCCTGTTCAGCAGTATTTTGAAATAAATTTGTGTAAATGGTTTTCAACTTTTATTGGTGGATTAGCATATATTTGTACAAATCTGAGAGCCTTCAATGCCAGAATGCTTTTTGAAGTTTCATGAAATTTTGCTGGGCAGTTTATCCAAAAAAGTCCTTTAATTTTTTTTTTTTCTATTTTTAGCAACAGAGGCCATATCTGATGGTGAATTGGCATCATTTGCATAAAACTCAAAGACCTATTTGCCAGGGTGCTTTCTGACAAATTTGGTCAAATTCTGATGAGCGGGTTTTGAGAAGAAGCCATTTAAAAGTTTATGTTTTTAGTAACAGCTGCTATATATCTGAGGTTTTGGAGAAAAAGTCATTTACAAGTTTTCTAATGTTGGTAACAGTGGCTATATTCGATGGTGGGTCAGCATCTATTGTAAAAGTTCAAAGGTCCTCTATGCCGCGATGCTTTCTGTCAAATTTGGTAAAAATTCTGATGAGCAGTTTTTAGACATTGTTTAAAGGTGTGTCTATTTTTTAAAACTGTGGCAATATTGGACAGTGGCACAGCATCTTTTGTATGAAACTGAGAGGTCTTCAGTCCAGGATGTCTTCTATCATGTTTTGTCAAATTCTATTCAGTGGTTTTGAAGAAAATTAGTTTAAAGGTTTAGCCATATTTGAGGGCAAATTGACATAATTTGTACCAATTTGAATGGCCTTCATGCAAGGATGCTTTCTGTAAAGTTTTGTCCAATTATACAGTTTTTGAGAAGAAGTCATTTAAAGATTTCTCTATTTTTAGCAATGATGGCATGTATGATGGTGGACTGCATCAGTTGTACAAAATTGACAGCAGTCTATCTACACCAGTATGCCAGGATGCTCTGTACCAAGTTGGTCCAGTGGTTTTTCATGCACAACAGATGTAGGGCCATACCACAAGCTCACTTGGCTTACAGCCACGTGAGTAAAAACAGTCATTTTAACTTTTAGGATTTCCATAATAATCAAATAGATGACATGTATTTGAACACAACATATCCCTTTGAATATTTTAATATGATATTTTGAGAGGCTACCTTTGGACAATTTTCATCTCAATGTGATACATTTCCATCTTGCAACAAGAATTGCCATGGCCTGCATATCAAGCCTGCCTCCGTGCTTTGATAATGAAGGCATTTATTTATCTAGATAAAGATAAGTGTATACTAAAGCTATATTCTTAATCCAAAGAGGGAGCGATAAAATGGTGTTGAAATATAATGAAATTAAGAAAAAATTTAACACCGAGGTTAATTTAAGATGTGTATGGATGTACAGACATGCACATGGACACCAAAGTGATCGTTAATGTCAAGATTCAGCCAAGGCAGGCTAGACAAATATAAATGTTTTAAATGCTATTCTTTATTTTATTATTGTCTGTTCTTTTCTCCTGGGAAATAAAGTTGTGTTCTTACTGTGAACTATTGTATGATGTAACTAATAATAATGAGTTTATTATTTTGATATGACATAGCGGTTACAGTCGAATAAAAAAAACACTCACCATGAACTCTGCACTTCATTATCCCTTCACTATCAAAATAACACTCGTCATCTACTAGATCAGTAACCTGTCCACTGACATCTGAAACCAAGAGATATATGGCTCGTCTTGTCAGGAAAGTCTGGTGTGTTGTATAGAATGCATATTGGCCTGCAAAGTCCCACACTGTCAATGGTGAGTTTTTGCCTGCATCTTCTTTTAATTTACCTTCATTTTCTTGCAATAATATTAACATATCTCTCATTGGACCAATCTTATCATTTTCATTGGCGATTTTTACTCCAGTCTCTGGTCTGGCGGGGGTATACATGTCAGTAGATGGAAGATTTTGGTCAAAGTCTTGCTCAGGAAAACAGCAGTATAGTACTTTAGTATCCTTGTTTTCGACAGCAACATGAGGCACTTTATGTATGCTAGGAGTTTCTTCCTGTTGAGGAATCTTGCCACCGACACTTTGCCTCCTTGATTCATTCAGGACCCTAGCAAGGCGCTGGATATGATAATCCTGTACTGAATCTGAAAACAAAAGGGAAGAGTGAATACAACAGTTTTGCTTTGATTGAACAGGCAAATTGAATCAAGCTATTGGTTCATACACTCTCAGAACATTTTGTTCCTTTCAAGGACTTCTGAAGGACTTCCAATAGTTTTCATGAAGTATTTTTTCTTACAGAAATTAATTTGTATCCACATGTCACTTTAGCACTGCAAACATTAAATGAAAAGAAAAAAACAGGCAAATAATTAGCTTGCCACTATAGCAGAGGGATGCTATTCCATCTGGTATCTACCTGTGTCATGCATTATTTGATCCACCCATTTTTCTTCCATTTTATTAATTACTTTTAGCAATAGGTAAATAACAAAATTTCTGAATGTATAAATATATAATATTCAGTTTTAATGTTTATATTCCCTCAGATAAAGACAAGACATTTTTGGCAAAATTCAAGGAAATTTTCCAAAATTCAAGAACTAGTCTAATTCAAAGATTTTTTAAAACTTTATGAGTCATGAGCTAGAAATGATACCTGAAGAAAAAAATTAGTAATATGCATCCATGCAGGGTGATAATTCCCAATTTAGTGAGAAAATCCTGTTCTAATCATGGCTCCCAACGTAAGGGTTTTATGGACACATTCACATTTTCTAGCCTCTGAAAAATATGCATTTTCATGACAAGATTTTCATTGAATAGTACATTCAGAAAGTCACAATGACCTTATCAACATGTATCAGTCTAAACACATACTCAAAAGCTATAAATAGCCACTTTTTATTACTTTCTTATATTACTGGCCATTGCAAAGAAAAACCTGAGAGAAGCAGATTCAGTGATGGATGATCCTGGATTTTGGGTGGCTCAATTGAAGCCAATATAATATTGATTGTTTTTTTTTAAAAACCATGACAGAAAACTGAATGTCTCTTCTATCAATCTGTTGCATCACATCTTTCAGAACAGTTTCTTAGAACTGAACACCTCTATCAGTCCAGAGATTGTTGAGCTCCTGTACGAACTGCTAACTCGTACATTCAGACCATAAACCATGGTGTTTGTTTCTGTACAGGTCTTCTCCCTCAGTAATAACAGTCAATATTTATAAACAAAAGGCCCAAGTAGAGCTGATGATGCTCAGCTGGGAAATTGACATTTGTCAGCTTGTGAGTGCTAATTCACATGCATATTAGAAACTGCAGAGGAGAAAGAAAAGCTTAGAGCTTATTGTTACATTGTCTAATAAAGATGTTATCATTTATCTTCTTGCCTAGACCATATATATATACAGGATCACTTCACAGCATAAAAAGAACAAGCCATTTATACAACCATCATTGTCCCCTAGATCTCTCCCTGACCGTGCGGACTAGACCCCGATTCATAACTGTGCATAGCTCCACCCTAGTTGTATATACACCAACTTGTTATTACAAGCAGATTTCTTCTGTGTAGTCAACATGAAAATTTGGGCCTGCCCTTGCACCCCCGAGGCCCCACCCCTAGAGTCATAACTTGGAAACCATTAACATCCTCACAAAAGTGTGCTGCAGTGACTCAGTGGTTAAGCGCTAGACTGGACTCATGACCAGCAGGTTGCGGATTTGATTCCCACCATCTAATCAGCCTGGATCCTCATTAATAGGTGTGGATCTCACTCATAATCAAACTCATCTGAGATCTGGATGAGACAAGTTTACATAGCATGTTTAATCAATATCTGATCAGAAATATGGCCTCTGGAGTATTACCAAGCTGAGCCAATTAGATGCAAGATCACTTCATTAATATTCTTGGATGTCACTCATAATCAAACTCATCGGAGATCTCAGTGATATTACCATACATACCAAAGCTCAGTCAATCCAATGCATGATCACCTCATTAATACATAATGATCTTGCTCATATTCAAATTCTACTTCTTGTAAGCAGATCTGACAGGCACCCATAAAGGTTCATGTTCTGGTGTGTTTTGAAATTCCCAGTTAACTTGTATTTAGTAACCATCAGAAAAGGGGTTGCACTTCAAGTTAGGAAGAGTGATCATTAGAAACCTGTTTCCAATAACATTTCTCACTTTCATAAATGTATTTGTCAGATCTCCATTATGTCAGGGATCTCAATTTTAATCAGACTGAATCAAACCCACCTGATTTCATGCATACCAAATCTGGTCAAAAATATGGCCCCTGAGTGTTCACAAGCTTAGCCAATCAGATGCAAGACCACTTCATTAATATGTGTTGATGTCACTCATAACAGAACTCATAGTAAATAAACCTGATTTGACTTCCAGTCTATTTCAGAAAAGGGGGAAAACATAACTTATCTTTCAAACACCTGTCACAGATATTAATAGTTCTAAATAAAAACAATTCTCAGTGTCACTTGAATGGGTATGTATGCCATATACCATATAACAAAATATGGTGTGACTCTTTTTGGATACATAAGGTAATTCAGTAGGTGGGCCATATGCACGAGTTGCTCATATTTTTGCACTTATGCACAATAAGCATCTGAAGTGAGTGAGTAGTATGTCCCTTATAAAAAAAATCTGCTTTTATAACTAAAGCCTGAACTCTTTCAAAAGATTTTTGCAGGTGTTTGCATAGATACCTACTAGAATCCACCTGGCAGGTATAACTCTTTCTATGCTTTCTGTGATTCCACTTACAAATAAATGCCATGGACCCATAACGAGTGTAGTCGTTATATTTTTTTTCTGAATATGGAAAAAAGTGAACCCCGTGACACACATAAAAAATTTGTTGGATAAAGTAAAATCATACAATGTGGATTATTATCTTTGTCATAAGAAACGGGCATAGTTTTATGTAGCAAGGGTCAAAGATAAGCTTAATTGCACACATGCATGTTTACTGATTGACACTTTCATTCTCATTTTATCATTTTGTTTTAATTGATCTAAATCAAATCTATTACATTTTGCATTAGCTTACTTATCTACCAATGTGCATTTTCATTTACCCTCCATCGAAATGATAGTCTACATTTTTGACATGCTAGCCCAGCAAGGACTCTCTAGGAAAATGGTCTCTACATTCACATTTTGTTCTTTTTTCTATACAAAACTTGAGCTCCTTAAATAGCAATTCACTTGTCCAACAATGACTTTTAGTTGTCCTGGCTAATTGAGCTAGCGAACTGATATTTATTTACTGGGATACTTACGTATGTTACTGTTGAATATGAGTTAATTATGTATGGAATAAATTAAAGAAGGTAAAATTAGAGTTTTGTTAGTAAACAACTAACACTTACACACTAACACTTACACGCAAACACACATTAATATGTAGAAAATACAGTTACATTCAGTGTTGACAGTCACTTTCACACACACGCTACCTGACCATCCCAATACAGCATAATGAAAAATATAACTGAAACCTAAAATACTGACCTGTGATCTTGACTTTCAAAATATATGTAGGGCCTCCAAGGTCTGTAAAACTGAGTTTCTAGTTGCCATATACAGTTATATAAAGTTCTCCCCATAATCACAAATAGCTCTAAAGGAAAGTGTGATGGAAAACTCAGAATAATGAACTGTGACATTGACCTTGAAGGTAGGACCCCAGTATTGTACATGACACACCTGCTAATGATGACATATAAGCAAACCAAGTTCAATCAATTAATCCTAAATACCTTTAATGTTAAAGTTTGGAAAAGAAAGTGTTAGGGAAACATACAATACTGAACTTTACCTTCAAGATAAGATCCTGAATGTCACAATGTACAAGAAATACCTTCTAATGATGATATACAAGCATACCAACTTTCAGCCCTTTGTCTCAAACAGCTCTAAAGTTATAGATCTAGAGGGAAAGTCCAATGGAAAGTTAAATATAATGAGTAGAAACTCCGCCCTTGAAGACAAAACCCCCAATGTGGTTCATAAGACATCTTCTACGAGGATATGTAAGTATTTCAAATTTCATCCCTTAATCTCAAAAGGTTTAAAGTTATAGAGTAATGGCTTGAAGATTATTAAGCTGAAGTGAACAGGTAATGGAAAAATTAAAATACTGAACCATGACCTTGACCTTTAGACAACACCTTCAATTGATGTTGTACATGTATACAACACAGCTTCTAAGGATGATTGTATATGTACATGTATGCTAAGTTTTATCCCTTAATCTCAAACAGCTTGAAACTTATAGAGCATAACAAAAGGTCCGATGGAAAATTAAAATATTGAGCTGTGACCATGACCTTAAGTAAGCACCTCCAATATAGTATACAACACACAATTTAATGGTGAGGTATTCATATACCAAGGTTCATCATTTAATC
Source organism: Margaritifera margaritifera (assembly GCA_029931535.1). Lineage (NCBI taxonomy): Eukaryota > Metazoa > Mollusca > Bivalvia > Unionida > Margaritiferidae > Margaritifera > Margaritifera margaritifera. The sequence goes on along the minus strand of JAQPZY010001665.1, from coordinate 5,364,508 downwards.
TCAAACGGCTTGAAAATTATAGCGTGAAAACAAAAGTGTGTCTGATGGATGGCTATACGCATAGACGGATGGAAACACAAATACTATGAGCACCTTTTTTTGTGAAAAGTATAGATAGCTACCTATTGTAATGTTTCATAAATAGAATGTAGTACAGATGTACAATTTCATTTCTCTTAAGCAGTCAAGACTGGATGGCTATTGAGGTACAGCTATACACACCACTCCCTTGTTAATCCGTACCAGGATAACTCGCAAACACACTAATAATACGGCAAGATCTATGGATCCTATTGTTGGCAACAAAATATAAAGAAATGGATAACGACATGGTAAGGCTGTTTTAAAGACCAAGCATACTAAACTTCAATATTTACATATTTTCAATGCTAAACTGCCTAATTTTATGTTACAGTATTAATGCAGAATAAAAGAGAAATATATGAACATATCAGCAGATAAAGGTTATACTGACACAAATGCTTGTTTGTCAGGAAAAAAGAGAAACTATTGACAACAACCTCTTCCCTTCTATCAATTGTTAAAAGGAAAGTTATTGAAAACACCAAGTGGTAAAAAGGGGAGTGGGTTCATTATGCTTTTAGGGTTAAACAAGAAAGATTATACTTACCTGTGTATTGCTGTCTTCAGTTGATTTATTTTTTTTAAACATTTCTCGAACTGTTTAGGTGAGGACCCTGTGCAACATACTCATCAATACTCTACACCATTTTGCTAACACGCTATGCCTTACTTATAAAGCACATTGCCATTAGTCAGCAGGTGAGGATTCAGCGAATCCAGAGCAAGTTTAGGAAATCAATTATAGATGTAAACATGCACTGGGTCATTAGATTACGCCGCATAAAACCAACATACAAATAGTAGCGATTAAATGAGATATTATCGGTCACCTTGTCTGAAATCACCACTGACAAATCAATCAAAAATGTACAAAAATCAGCTACTTTTGAAGACTGATGTACATCTGAAACACTGTTAGAGTCCGAGGAAAATTGTAGGAATTGCTCATTTTTTTCTTTAAATTCAGGATTAAAAATATTTCCTGGTTTACATGTTTGGAATTAAGAATTGTTTTCATTCTTTCAATTAATCACTGAAATTACATTATCGCAAGTATTGAAGGCCGGATTGTTAAAGTACCAGTGTTTTATCCAACTTCCCAATAAGAATGATTCTTAGCATCTCCTTGGTCAAATTTATGGTGCTCGTTCTCTCATTCTGAAGGCTTCCCTACAATCATTTCATACTATTAAAAGTATTTGCTTCCTTTTTTATACTCCAGTGCAATAACACTATTTTACTTTCTTCACAACGTACACTCCCAATTGTTTGTGTGTTGTTTTCCCCCCTCCCCATTTCATCAAGCAAGTGGGTACAACAATTCTGCATGACCTGGTGATCGAATGTCACAGGTTTTATCATGCTAGGCTAAGAACAAAGTGTAGTAGTTTAAATCATGATTTATATTCGAATCATGTATCTAACAATAAATATTGTTCCTGTGGTGAAATAAGATGGCAAAAATACTTTCTCATGGACTGTCCAAAATATTCTGATCTGAGAGATCACATGTTAAACACACTCTCTTTTGCTTTTGGGGGCGCTCTACAGATAATACCTGCTTCTGAGTGAGTGACAGGTGTAAGATGAAGTATTTTGCATTTGCAACATGCACAATGGAGAGAATGTTGGCATACCTCTATGTTACTTTCATGTACTGTGGCTGAAATTTCTTTACATATTGTACTTGCGGAAACTGGACATGACCTCAGCACACAGCAGACAAAATGGCCGCTCCAAAGTACTCGAAAAATCAGCCTGAATTAGTCAAAAGTGCACTATTTTCAGCAGTTATTAAAATAGGGAAACGAATTTTGCCAGAGCAGACAATACCAGCCTCTGAAAGTACTATGAATGAATTACAAAATATCTAAAAAGTAAAAAAAGTTATCGGCTCTTTTTTTTTATATTACGTTTGAAGTCTAGGAAGTGAAAATGACCAAGCGGAGCTAGCAGTTTTTTTAGAGGTGCACATCTTAAGTAAGACCAAGCTGTATACTCTATAACCCAAATTTCACCCATCAATCATACACCAAAATAAAGGGAATTCAAAGTTCTTTTAACAATACCTAAGATATACAAGGTCTTTTTTAAATAGCCAGGACAGCCAGTGAGGAAAACCTGGGTAATTCTTTTTCTTTAAAAATCTAACCCTGTGCAAAGTAAGAAACTGGAGAGCGCCACCTTTACATTCAAAACTTTATTTTTATGGCAACCCTACTGTATGTTCTCTGTAGTAAATAACATGCAAATATTCTTGTGTTTGCTAAATATTTAATTAGTTAATACAACTCACAACCTTTCGCATCATCTTTGTTTAGTTTTTATTCTTTGATTTGTTTGTTTTGCTTTTTTCCCCAGCAACAGATGCTATTATCAAAACTACTCAATGTATATATATATATATATATATATATATATATATATATATATATATATATATATATATACCATCATCCAGATTTATTTTGAGTCTTGGCTCCACCAACGTGGGTATGTAAGAAAGCTTTGCCAGTATCTTCCCGTGGGTCGGAGGTTCTTCCCTGGGTTTTCCTCCACCAAATATACTGGCCATGTATATAGCCTATCATGTGCTGAAAAATGGCGTTAAACCCCAGAAAACCAAAACAAATCATCCAGATTTATGATGTTACATTGTTTGTTACTGTTGTGGAGACAGTGTTTTAACAAGTTCACGCTTTCTACTGAATCCCCCAAATCCTATGTTTGTACCTGCATTTGCAAAGGTGTCCGCAATATATATGGTTTAAACTAAAAACCCTCAATCCAAGAAAATAGTTGAAGCATTATCTGTTGAGCCTCTTCATTGGTGTCTCTATACAAAAATATGAATTCACATAGATCTTTAAATTTTTCTTGCCAAAACTGTACATGTAGGTAAGGGATGAGGCCACGATATAACAGATTTGGGGTTACAACCCCGAGGTCAAAATCCAGAGAGGAGAGAAGGGGAGGTGGGGACTGCCATGGAAGTACAAGTAGCTCTAGTTTCAATAATATTGTAACCCATCTTGATTTAGTTTCTTTTTGTGGTTCTTGTGCACACCATTAGACATTATAGTCAATAAGGCATGTGTCTTAAGCACTTACTAGACCTTTTATCCAAATGCAAATGGCTAACTCATATGCACTATGTGTTATCTTGGTCTGCATTAAAGCCCTGCATTTGCAGCTAATGACATCACACAGAATTGAAATGTTTCATTACAGATCTATACCTAACATATGCATGTGTCTACAACTACCATAACAATTTACGGAAACCCCACTGAATGTTTGGCAGCAGTCAATACATTTTCTTGACTTCCGCAAATATGCATACATAGAATGTCTCATTCCACTTATTTAAGGATGAACACTGTGGATAGAATTTACTGTTTATAAAATGCCTGATTTATTTTCAGCTGCTGGTTGATTGATCATTTGCCAACCAACTGAAAACATGGTCAAGCACGTGTGCATAAAAGTGGCCTTCCTTTTATGATTTCTTCTAAAATAAACGCAGTGCTGGATAGTTGCAACAACCACTTGCTGTGGTAAGTCATGAGTGTGAGTAAGTTTCTGAATATCAGATGATTTAGCAAGTTTGAAGTTGTTCCCTTGTAAACTAATTCAACAAAAATTATGTTTCTCCAATAATACTTACAGGATCCCATTAATGATAGTGATTACTCTCTGCTACCTCCAAATCCAGTCCTCCCTGAATGACAAAAAAACATCTTTCTGTCTATATATCATATAGACAAAGGGAAGCAACTCTTACAGGTTAACTCCCCTTTCTACCCACTAGGTGGCTATCATTACACCAGTATGTAACCAATTTTCACTTGAGCGAAACCTATAATAGGATGATTGCATTGCAGGCAAGGTAGCAGGGATTTTTATTACTCTGATCAGGTACGTATTGTTGGAGAAATATAATTTACTAAAAAATTTGCTTTCTCCATCAAGTACATTACCTGATCACATTAACATTGGGAGAATAGGTAAGAAGAGGAGGAAATCATGAGCATCCTACCTCCACTTGTGTCACCCAGTAGGAGCATTATTGCTCTACTAAAAGGATGAACTTTTCCTAATATTAGTTTAGCACCAAATGAGACAATTTGTTTGTACATGTGTGAGGGACATCCCTGAGGGATTCCACACTTGATTATTGACTCGCCATCAAAAGTTTCCCAGGTGAATTCAGTGAAAGTAGTAAATTCATGCCTGGGTCTAAGTTTGTGCTTTCATGAATGGGGCATGGTCACTGTCTGTGCAGCTACCACTAACCCAACGAGATTCAGTTCTCTCCTTAGCGAGGCCATGTTACACAAATGGAAGCTAGAGAAGGTACATGTAAACTGGGCGTGCCAGTCAGCTGACTCCACTATGTTCCAAATTGAGATATTACATTCAAGGCCAGGCTCAAAGAAGTTGCTCATATTTCATGAGCTGAAATCTTCATCAGTTGTACCTGATCCTGTGAGCAGGACTCGGGGGAAAAGTACTGACCGAGTAAAAATTGGCTCGGCAGAGTAAAACGGTACCACGTACTCGTCCCTGGGCCGAGTAGATGGGGACTTGCACCTTGAGAATAAATCTGAGAGCATTTTCTACCCTTAACAAGCACCAAAGTTCAACATAGCTTAACATTTGGCATGCATAAGTTTGTGATTTTTCATCAGGTCATTTTCTTGCATTAGTTATAAATAACTTATGCCTAATCTGCCTACTTGTTGTCAGTCTAGAACATGTTGCAAAGAAAACGACTTCGTTTTTTTTTTTCACAGGTACCTGATGTAAGCTTGATACTAAAAATGGGTAAATACTATGAATATGTTACGCTGCCATTTCACACTTAGCTCTTGATTTCTTAATGGTGTTTGCATTTACAGTGACACTTTTCAGTAATTTAGGTGTCATTTTGATGTGGAGAAAGATTCCATTTCAACGAGTTATCATACATCTTTATGAGTCAGACCTCTGAGAAGTTAAGAAACAGAGAATGTCAAAATTTTTGTGATTTTTCATCTGGTCAGGCAATGTTACTGTTGCTGCAGGTCACCAGTATTTTGAAGACTAAAACTTTGTTATACACTGTCATACCAAAGGGAAGATGCCAGCTGATATTTCTATGTGCATGCAATTACTTTTCACAAGGAAATTGTTGCCAACTTACATACAAAATCAGTATTTATATCTCAGCAGATTCCCAACAACTTTCACACAATTGCATGCTGTTGTAATATATTTATAATGTAGAGAATGTCGAGACAACAGCTGATTATTCCAGTTCTTTTAGCCAATCAACAATCTTCTTTTTATGGCACATGTGTGTAGCTATCTATAATGGAGATTTGACCAAAATCGATCATTTAGTACAAAAATTGGTGGAAATTGAAATGGATGAAATTCTCCTTTCAAATGCAAGTTACTCACATTTGTCTTGTGAAAAGTAATTACATACTTATATAAATATATGCTAGTGTCTTTACTTTGGTGTGCAGTGTATTAATAAAGCCACACAGTCTTGAAATTACTGGTGATCTGGGACAAGCTGATCAGACGAAAATCATAAAATGTTGACATTCTCTGTCTCTTAACTTTTCCCATATCAAACTCATATAGATGAGTGATAGCTCATTGAAAAGGAAAATTATGATGATTAGAAATCTAGTGCTAAATATGCAACTGCAATTTCTCAAGTTACAAACCTTGTGTCTTATTACATGTTTATGTATTAGAACATAAGAGTTTCATGATTTTGACCCATTTCAGTATCAAGCTTGAATCAGGTACCTGTGGTTTTTAAGTAAAAGCATAAGCAGTGTAGTGAAGTGTACCGTGTTGAGTATCCTGAGGACAGGGATGAGTGACTCTTGCAATTCACTCGTCTCTGGGATGAGTGCTTGGGAAATTGTTTCATGAGCCCTGTGTGAGAGTTTAATAACTCCCTTTAGCCAAGCAGCCAGTGCTTGGTTAGCCAAGCAGCCAGTGCTTGTGGGGTTATGTCTTGGTTTCCTGCCGTCAGCAGTAGGAATAGTCTTTTACAGCTGATGTGGATATTGTCCGTGTGTCTCAGGTAGCATCTGAGGGCATGTATGGGGTCCTGCAGCTTTGCTTCTCTCAACAGATTGATCTAGGAGAGGGAGAATAGTTATTTGTTGGTTGACGAGTGACAGCAACCCGTTCTTCGAAAGGTAAACCAGGTTGTGTCATTAGAATGACTGATCTGTCAGAGTGGAATTGCATGTAGTCTGGATCTATGGATATTGTATGTAGCTCACTCAATCTGCATGTTGAAGCCAGCACCATCAGAAGTTGCAAGCATTGTATGATAGCTGCTTCAGTGTGCTGGAAGATGGTGGTTCAAACTTTGACAAGTTTGGCCATGTTGAAAAGCAGGAAAGATTCCATTTGAGAATAATGTGAATGAACATGGTCTGGATATGTTGAAATTGGATCGCAAGTGGGAGATTTCCTTGTTGTGGCCAACATCGTCTCTTCCATGAAGTCTGAATGTGTCTGATATTATGGAACGGTATCCCTTGATTGTGATAGGGGTTAACTTCTTGTCTTTAAAGAGAAAGAAATTTGTCATCAGGGTAATGGGTGCTGAGAGTGGTGTGACATCATGGATGTGACACTGGTCATTGACAACACATGAATTCCCCTCGTATGTCCGCAAAGTGGAGGATCTTCAGCTGTTGCAATCCTCTCCAAGATTGAAGACCCAAACTCCTTTTCAATCAGGACGTCCCTGAAAGTAGCCAGGCATGATGGAGGAGTTTGGACATGGATGGAATAATGGTGATTTTGACTGCTTGAGAGGAGTGGAGGTCACTATGACTTGTCTGGGTACGTCTGTCGCTAAATCAGCAGATCATTGATCTGGGATGTTTCATCTTAGTGGGGAAATCAAAACTATTTGCAGTCTGTACCTCTCATTTCTTAATTATCTTCATAATCAAAACTGATGGAGGCAAGGTGTATTACCACATTACCTCTCAAATGACCAAAAGATATCGACAGCCCATGCTTCTGGGGCCAGGCAAAAAGGTCAAGCATCTGACAGCCCCATAGGGCACAGATTCAATGGCTGGTTCATGGAGGGACAACTCTGTATGAAGCAGTTGTCCTCTCCTTGACGAGTTGGCCAGGACACTGGGCCAGCCAGGAATGTGTCAAACTTGAATATTACCTGACATTGGGAGCACCAATGGAGGTATTCCCAAAACGTGAGGCAAAAGTCCAGTGATTGTTTCCATTCCCCCCCTTTTGCAGAGGTATTTCAAGACAACCAAATTGTCCACCATTATCAGGACTGTGTTTCCACAGATGCGTTCCACCCAAGTGTGGGAGGCACTGAGAATGGCTTTCACTTCCAAAAGGTTGATATGAAGAGCCTTCTCCTGAAGTGTCCACTAGTCACTGACCATCGCAAAATCCAATAGTAGGTGTGCTCCAAACCCGATAAACTGGCATTGTAACAGGTCCACCACCACAATGAGTAGGCCATTGATCTGTAAGAAACCTCCTTGCCTAAACAACGTCTTAACTGATGCTTTCTACAACACATGAGCTATGCTTTCAATGCCTTTGGGAGAAAGACTCCAAGTTAATACATGTTAAGAGTTCCATATCTAGATGGACAAAATGTTGAGAAGGGATAAGGTCTGACTTCTCTACCTTGATTATCCACCCTGAACTGCAAATGAGAGAAGTAAGGATGTTCATGTCATGAACCAAAACCGTATTTACTGAATGTTTTTGTAGTATGTTGTCCAAGAACTCCACCTTCTCTGTGGAAGACGTCCTGAACTGGGATATGACATGGTCTAACGTCTTATTGAAGGTCGAACATCAACATTTGGTTGTTGCCTTCTCCATCACATGAGCGATACTTTTGATGCATTTGGGAGGAAGACGCCAAGTTGATATGTCTTACATGTTCCATACCTAGATGGACAAAATGTTGAGAAGGGATAAGGTCTGACTTCTCTATATTGATTATCCACCACATTATGAGGGAAGTAAGGTTGTTCATGTCATGAACCAAAAACAAAACTTATCGAATGTTTTTGTGGCATGTTGTCCAGGAACGTCACCATATCTGCGGTGAACATCCTGAACTCTTGGTGAAGGCCCAAAGGCTTATATTGGGGTGGAATGGGACGGTGTGGAAATGGTATACTACCCCCCAGTATGTGAAGCTAAGATATTTGTGTGATGCCGTATGAATCGGTATGTGGAAGTACACATCACACATGTCAAGACTGATTGTGTACTTGTTGCCTCACAATGAAAGATGAAGGTATTTGCCTTCTCCATCTTGAAACGGGGCATAATAAATTGGTTGAGCCTGCTTAGAGCTATTGCAGGTCTCAATCTACTGTTGGACTTCATAACCAGAAATGTTCTGGAGTAGAAGCCCTGTGTATGTGGTTTTCACACTATCTCCACTGACCTTTATAAGTAAAAACAAAATTTTCTAATGTACAACATTCACCTTCATAGGATCACTTGAGAGTTCCGCCATTAAGCTAGGATGATTACAGTGGAGGGGGGTCGGATAATGAAATCCGGAGATCCTCTGACACAACTTGGATCACACATTGTTTTCCAAGAAGGGTTGATCCAAATCTGACGAAAAAGGAGTAGTCTGGCACCCTAGGTGGGTGATGGTGTGTCACTGACAATTGACAGAAAGCCTGGGGAAGTAGAAACTGTGTTTCTCTCTCCCCTACCTGCTGCATGCAAAAATAGGGGCATATGAACACCTATAATTCACTTGGCCACAAGAAAAAACCTGCTATTGTTGAGAAACACCCTGCGATTTCTATGGCAACAATCGTCCGTTCTCTTGCATGTTCCCTGATAGGGTCATGCAGAGATAGGAGTTTGCACTCAAAGTTAAAGGGGCAACCCTTGTGCCCCTTGCTTTCTCACCTACTCAATTTGAAGCCCTAACAGCAGTGGAGATCCAAAAGGGAGGGAGTGCATCGAAAAACAGCTATGATCATTAGCGGCCTTTTCAGTTAGATGAAAAAACATCACATGCGTGATGTCAAGTAGCAAGGAAGTTGACACAATGTTCCTGACTAACTCTGATGTGGCATTAAAGACTTGTCTGTGCACTTTATCAACATCTAGACAAGCTACATCTGGATCAAATATCTCTCTCTATGTGACTTTTTTAACCAGTGGGGTGAGAAAGTTGCAGGCAACTGAATCACCATAAAAATAAGCTCTTGCGTTACCAGGATCATGAATGCCCCAAGAGATGCTTGGCAAATTTTGCAATTTTTAACAAGTGTGGCAAGATTTTGAGTGATGAACTGTTGTCATCATCTATATCCACAAAGACATTGACCTTGAAGGTAGACTTGATTGAAGATGGAGGAGAGCATTCTGACGGAAACAAAATCCTTATAAATTTCTTCTATTGCTGCCTTCAACTAAACTCTGTCCGTTAAATTGCTAGATCTGCATGTATTGTCCTCCTCCTGTACACTCGGAGTCCAGGGATACATCCTTCCATACAGTCATAATGATTAAGTATCATCAGCATGTATCATCATTCTGTTCATTGGATATGCCATCAGTAGTGATCGCATTATAGAATGCTGGTCTGGCACAGCCGGTTTTGCTCGATCGGACAGCTGCGTAAGTAATGCTAGTCCACTAGAAATTCTGAGAAATGGTTGATCCGGTTGATTGGTCAGCTGCCCGACTAGCTGTGCGGTCTGTTCACTGTAAAACACTGTTGCTGTTGGAAGACGTAGACAGACAGACGGCTCGCTAGTTTGAAATAACCGACTCCTGACCACTGTAATCATATATAGCCTGTTTGTACTGCAGGACCGGTTGGTCTGAAGTCAGAATGGCATACAAAAGATGATATATACCTTGCGATCCAGCCAGCTGTTGAGGTTTGGTTGGTTCAGCCAGCCAGCCAGCCGTATTGGTGAAATTGCAAACCTTCACATCCGGCTTGTTTCTTAATATTTTCATGCATGGATGGGGTAAATGATATTTGTACATGATCACGAGTAATGGGCAGGGGACAAGTTTGACTGTAGCCCTCACGCCTCACAAGTGGAGTGATATTTGATTTCAAGCCCTCACACCTCATGGGCATGGTTCTATTTGTTTGTCAGCCCTCACGCCTCATTGGCCGGGTCCTAGGCTTATCCCCCGTGGGTTTGCAATATATAATCATCATTTCGACCCGCAAACATACCAACGACAACGCCTTTTGAGTCATTTTGATCAAGTGCAATTCCAATGCTTTTTGGAATCACCTGTGGTTTCTACTGGATTCACGGATACAATTATGTTCTGGCACTGCTTCTGCATCTTCATGGGGAGTGGAGAGGGCATCTCAACACCACCCATGAGACTAATCAACAATTCTACTGTATTCACAGATACAATATGTTCTGGCACTGTTTCTGCATCTTCATATGCAATTCCAATGCTTTTTTGGAATCACCAGTGGTTTCTACTGTATTTACGAATACAGTATGTTCTGGCGCTGCTTCTGCATCTTCACGGTAGATGGAATGGGCATCCTGACATCTCCCATAAGATTAATCAACGATTCAGATGTGGGGTGAAAGGTTAGAAGTAACTTTTAAAATGCGAGGGTTTTTTTAGTTTTTTTTCAAGGTTTCAACATTTTTTTTGAGGTTCAAGACACAAAGCAGTTACAAGATTATCTCCATGGTGAGCATAACATTTATTAAAAATTTGAAAATGAATAATAGAATAAAATGACCGGATGTCTTTAATTTGCATAATTCGCGCACTTTCTCGACCGCTAGGCTAGCCTAACGAAACACTGTGTGCAAAAAAGCATTTTTGGGGGGGTCGGGAAGAGCCAATCATCATTTTTTCAAATTTTTAGGTTGTTTTTTTTTAATTTAGGTTTTCTTCAGTTTTTGGGGGGGGGGGGGCTCTTTTAGGTTTCTAAGGTCAAAATGAAATTTTAGGGTTTTCAAGGCTTTTGAGGTCCGCTTCTAACGCTGGAGGTGTCTGTTTCAAACTTCTTGCTCCAATGTATTGGAGTGTGCTTGCTTTTACAGCCCTTGAGCTGCTTCTTCAAGATGTTGGACCAAGTATTTCCGACCAAAGTACACACACATGGCATCTGTGTGCCAATGAGCAGTTGTACATGTAAACTCATTTCATGTCCATCCTCCACGACCTTCAATCATTTACATTTCTTGCACTTGATTGTCATCTCTGTTATGAAGAAGAGAAACAAACAAGTGCATAAATCAAATATATACAGTCAAACCTGTCCTAACATTCACCTTTACTAATTTACCCATGCAAATTTCCTATATAAATGCCCTGTATGTAGCGGTCACCTGTCTTCCACGGTCAGCAGCCAATTATTTCCTAACCAAATAATGGTTTCTTCCTGCCTTATGTATCTACAGTGACCGCTCAGCCTATAGAAACAACATTTTTGCTTCATGAGGAAGGCATTGTTTAGATAAGGAATATCATGTGAATCAATGGGCAAACATTTCTTATTTCACTTGTACTGCGTACTCCAATCACATTGACAGTGCAACTCAAAGGTGTCAGTATGTCAAAATTCGAAAGCAAGGCAGCTTTTATTATTAGGGTAGAGGGTCAAGGCAATTCATTTGCTGGATGGTTAGAAAAGTAGTCTTGTTAATGCAGCAGAAATGGAAGTCGCCTTTTTGTGTCAGTGTGACAAGTATAGTTCGATATCTTCATTTATTTGACCATGAATTAAAGCTATCTCTGAAGAAAAGAGTTCGTTTTAGAGAAGATATATGAGTTACATCCCTTCTTATTAGGGTCAGGGGTCATTTAATATTTAAAACGTGTCTGCATAGGCAGGCGAAGTTTCAGTTCATGGGTCACAAAGAATAGCCATATACAACTTCTTTTCATTTCCTTATCATCACAGGCTTCTCAGATAAGCGGACTGTCTTTTTATTTCGGCGAGTTGAATTACTGGCTAATCCAGATATTATGTTAAAAGCATGATCAGCTGTTTTCAAGCCTAATTAACAAAAATTGGCCGACAAAAGAGTCAGTCCTCTGTGTTACAATCACATATAAGCTGTCAATCAGTGGTGAAATAATTGTTTTGTCATGGTGTACAAAACAAACTAAGATCTGTGATTATTTTAAGTCAGTGATGATTTAATTTATAGGATGGATTAAAGTGAGCAGGATACAGTAATCTTGTGTGCAACATACATTCGAAAGAGAACAACATATACATGTATTTTATAATTTTGTTGAATAGTGCACATAAAACAATCTTGATCAAATAATAATTGTAATAAGAATAATAATGATAATGATATTCGGTGAATGGCATTTGTTCAAAAACAAATTTAAAACATCAACCTATGTACAATGGCCAGTTTCAGCTTTTCCCATCGGTGACTGCTATTGACAGGTTTGACTGTACTTGAAAGAAATGTAAACTGCATTATCAGTTGGAAGTGTAATAATTGATAAGTACAGTGCCTGAAAAATTTCATTGGTGAAATTTTATGTTACTGATTGAAATTACCTGTGAAAATAATAAACGGTATGATAAATGCAAAACATGAATAAATTCACCAGAATTCACAAAAATGTTGTATGCACCACAAAACATTTAGACGTGCTATACCGATGAAATAAAAAAGCGGATGGTTGAATTTAAATACTGAATAAATTTGATTCCTGGAGGTCCATGCTTACAGCATTAAACGAAAGTGAAAACTGGCTGCATACAGGTATAAAAGTAGCCACCCAACCAGTAGAAAGGGGAGTTAACCTGTAAGAACTGCTTCCCCTTTGCCTATATAACATATAGACAGTAAGACAATTTTTTTGCCTTTTAGGGAGGGCTGAATTCGGAGGTAGCAGAGAGTAATCCCTAATGTTAATGTCATCAGGTAACAATTTTGACAGAGAAAACTATGGTCAGTATGTTCTGTTGCTGAGTTTGGTCATGGGTATTGCTACTTGCTAAGCAAACAAAATATTTATGAAAAAGTATTTTGATTCAGATGCTCGGTGTTTCAGTTTAGGTCTAGTTTCCCAATTATTGTTCACTTAAAGAGATTTTAAAAAACTACAGTAATATGAAACTTCCACTTCTTGTTCACCCTTTAATATTATTTTGTACCTTCTGCAGATTTTCCCACTTTATTAAAATACACTGTCCTGCATCGCAGTACAAAAATTCTAGTGAGAATCACCATATTAATGGTTCAATCATTGTGTTTTAAGTATTTCTAGTTTATTATGTATCAATTTAAGTTCTTAAATGTGTCATTCAAGCCCAGAGTTTTGCATCAACCCCCATTCCTTGTCTTGTACAACCTAAATGATATACAGTGAAACCCCGCAATAACATGCCCTGCGATAACGCGAATTCGGATATAACGCAATCATGTGGCTCCAAAATTTCCTATATTCATTCACACATGAAATTTTTTTTTTCAAAGCACGAGAAATAGTGTATAAAATGTGTATATTATCATTTTGGGGTAGAGATCGCCCATGAATTCGAGTTTAATACGTTCATGGCGTGGCTTCTGAAATATAACAATTTCACCAATTTCTTGAAGTGTTATGCCAAAATAAACATTATCGGAAATGTTACTTATTACTGATCCAACAGTAAACCCAGTAAGTCTTCTTTGTGTTTGTCTTCAATTCATTCTGTATACAATCATTGCTCAAACAATAGCCGACATGTGTTTCTTCTTTAACTGCATACACCACCGAGCATCAGACAAGTGGTGGTTGATAAAAGATTCTCACGATTTAATAAACATTAAAAAAATGAAAACACGTGCGCTGGACTTCAATTCATCCTGTACATAATCATTGCGCAAACAATAGCCGACTTATGTTTCTTCTTTAATTGCATACACAACCAAGCACTAGACAATGCGGTGGTTGATCAAAGATTGTCATATGTGGGTGCTTATGTAGAGACTGAGCTTGGGCTCTGTAAGTAAAACTTTGATCATCAAGTCTGTGAAATCTATTAAAGGATGCAACTGAACACATGTCAATTGTGCGGCAAGATCACAGGGAGTTGAAATAACCACTCTCTGTTACTTGGCACTGAACAAGTATCAAACTCGCGGCTCAATCAAAGGGTTGTCATGTGGGAAAGCAAAGACGGCTCGATATCAGATAGTAAACAGTGTTGATACCCTATTCATGTTATAAATTAGACATGTATACGTTGTTCTCTGAATAAAGTAAAATACAGTAAAACCCCGCAAAATTGCGACCCCGCTATTTCCGCGATCGAATTGAATGGACCCCAATTATCGCGCGTTATTGCGGGGTTTCACTGTACATGCAACACTGTTTTCAGTTAACTGACTTGTTTCAATATTGCACAATACATTACATAACATGTTGAGAAGCTGTGGACCCCAACCATTGTGTTATATCAGGTTTACGCTGTATACTGTAGTAAACATTAGTCAACACTTCGAATGCCACTACGATCAAGCAAGCTCTTCACCCATTGAAGAACTTCAAAAGTCATCAGTCATTCAGGGAAAAACAATCTGCATATTAAAGCGATCACAGCAAGTACATGATGAAACAAGTGGAATTGTATGTTTGTAACAATTTTGTTTTCTGTGAAATGAGACTTATATTCTACAATATTTTTTGCATTTGCACTTTTTTGATGCATTTGAATAAACAATCTATAGTTTAATAATTTTTACCCTGAATGACCTCTGTCCTATTTGTCAAAAGATATAAATTGTATGACTCCACGAAGAGTGCGCACAACAACCTATATTAACACGAGTCAAGCAAAAAATGTTTTTTTTTTCAGTGGAGAATTAACATTTGGTGGTTGAAAGAAAAACAAAAGCAAAATAAAATGTTTACCTGACCTTCAGACCCCAATTTTGTATCAATCGAAAACCATCGATGCACTTATATATTTTTGAAGCCTAATCGAAAAATAACTTACATGTCCCTATTACCAACTGGTTTGAACAATGAGGCACTCCAGAGAGAGGAGGAATACGTATTCATAGAACAATGAGGCACTCCAGAGATGAGAAACATGTAATCATAGAATAGTGAGTCACTCCTGAGAGAGGAGAAATAAGGATTCATAGAACAATGAGGCACTCCAGAGAGGAGAGGAATAAGTATTCATAGAACAATGAGTCACTCCAAAGAGAGGAGGAATAAGTATTCATAGAACAATGAGGCACTCCAGCTGTCCAGACAGAGGAGGAATAAGGATACATAGAACAGTAAGGAACTCCAGAGAGGGGAGGAAAAAGTATTCCAAGAACAATGAGGCACTACAGAGAGAGGAGGAATAAGTATTCATAGAACAATGTGGCACTTCAGAGACAGGAGGAATAAAAATTCATAGAACAATGAGGCACTCCAGAGAGGGGAGGAATAAGTACTCATAGAACAATGAGGTACTCCAGAGAGGGGAGGAATAAGTATTCATAGAACAATAAGGTACTCCTGAGAGAGGATGAATAAGTATTCATAGAACAATGAGGCACTCCAGAGACAGGAGGAAAAAGTTTTCGTAGAACAATGAGGCACTCCAGAGACAGGAGGAGATAAAAGGGTAATTTAGAAATTCCACTGTGAGAGCGATTGAGAAATCATCTAATGAAAGGATGACCTACTTTTCTCTTGTGTTATCCACTCTCCATTTTCCAAGGCAACTTTGCAACACTGTATATGAACATCTATTCCCTCAGTGATGTTCCTTTCAGATATCTTTACATCTTTTCCCAAAAGTCGCTTCGTCAATGTTGTCTTTCCAACCCCGTATTGTCCAACCACCATGACCCTGATGTTATGAACCTTCTCCTTTCCATCTCGAAGAGCCTTTATGTACATCTCAATGGATCTTTTATCCATTTTTAGGACCTCTGCAGGAATGGCCGGATCTAAAATTAAATGAAAACAATCAAATAGACAAAAGAAAGTGTATGACTTTAATGATAGTAATTTTATTTTAATCAAGGAATTCATTAAGAAATCATTAAAAATAACATTAATAATATACATACATACATATATATACACTTTCCATATTACCCAGTTTGAGGGTAAGAAGCATCCATTTCAGAAGTTTAAAAATTTGATGCAATTTGCCAAGAAAATTCACCTCAGAAGCTGTGCTAACTATATACAGTAAAGATTGTTTAAAACATTTCGCAGGAGGATGGGATTATCGAAATGTTATAACCTAGAAACTTGATATCCAAATTCATCGTTTATTTTTCAAAATGTTTATGTACTTGTCCGTATTGATGATGTTGACATCCATGTAGTAAACAATTTATACTGGTGTGATTGCTGTTAGAACTCATATGTAATGGTAATAACGTTTTCAAACAAGATATATTTGTATAAATACATGTTACCATGAAGAAAGAAATTATAAATTAGTAAATTTTACCATCCGATGAAAGTGTCAACAATCGTTACTGCATATAGTTACTTCCTTTGCAGATGGGTCTCGGGCAGATGTAGTACTATTTCAATCAAGGAATTAAAACATCTTGCTAACACTGATATTATCTGTTTCACAAGAGGCACAAATATAGCAATGCATGTTAACCAATGCCTAAATGACTTGACTTTCCATATGCACAATGGTTACAATATGACACAAAAATGCCTCATAATGCTAAATATAAAGTGAAAAAAATTGGTACAAAAGATTTTTTTATTTAAAATCCTGATCTATCAAAATATGATTTTGTATGCTCTAAAAATGTCAGGAGTAATTTTAAGAATGATATTCAGGTCGTAAAAAATTTGACAAATGAAATGGAAAAGGATGGTAGGAAGACTTGATTGAAGACTGGTCAAACACATCTGCCACTGAGACTGGCTCTCTTATACACTCATTGATGCCAGTATATCTAATATTTCTCTTACTTTCTTGCAACAGCACAGTAATTTCTTATCTTACACACCTACATGTACACACATTGATAGTTTCTTTAATCCTCAGTCTTGCACCATGTTTGAGCTGTTAGCGGGTCATTGTATGTACCTCTATCCCCTATAATGATCAAGATATGGAGATTTGTTACATGTAGAGGGACAAAGGCAGTTTAGGGTAGAGAATGTTTCCTAGGGTCACTCAAGGGGCAACAACAAAATCCCTCTCTTTGAAACAAATACTTTACTTTTTGTCTCTCTCATTAGATTATCATCTATTTACCCAGGTACCTTTCCTGTAAAGTTTTAGCTGAGTGATGAACTTAGAGCATAGGTTAACTTGGTTTATCTTTATATGTCCTTTACTAAACTGACTTTGGGAGAGAAATTAGTATAATTACTGTGGCGTGGATTCTAAATAGTCAAGATAATTTCGGCTATTTAACTATTTTAATGATTAAGAATTGTGGTTAAAACTATAATGCTATATTTCCCAATCTGACCCTTTTACACATGAGAGTTCCAGATTCCATAAATCTTGGACCTCATATTTAAAATGGTAGAAAAATCCCTGATATCACATTTGTGGATACCATCTACTGATATACTCACTTATAAGTCGAATCCAACTGCGAACAACATAGACCCTGATCTGCCATTGCATAATGCACCAGCAGACCAGGGTCTACGTTGTTTGTTCTGCTGATTATTTCTAACAATCTACATAGATCAAGATCTGCATCTTTGCAGTTTGCAGTTGAACTCATCTTATAAGCAAGTATAGATGGTATATAAATAGATAATGCAAAAGTGGATATTTTTTCACAACAGAAGTTTCTGTTTTTAAACCTATCAGTTCCTTCTGATACACATAACCACTGCTTAATTTTCTTCTGAACATAAATATGATATTTAAAACTACTGCAAGCTGGAAGAAGTAATACCGTATATAATCACTTATAAGTTGAGTCAAACTACAAAATGCACAGACCCAGATCTGCCGTCGCATAATGCACTGGCAGATATGGATTTCTGCAGTTTGTTAGGAGTAATCAGCATTACGCGATCGCAGAGCAGGATCTATGTTGATTTCAGCTGGTCTCAACTTGTAAGCGAGTATAAACAGTAATAGAAAAATAAAATGAACACTCTGATTGGCCACCCTGTACTAGCATGCTAAACTTCAACTACACATGGTAGGTATACTCTATATATTGCATCATATATTGGAGATTTTGAGCAAAAGCTAACTTCAGCATTTTCTAAAACCTTTTCGAGACCACTTGGCACCATAGAATTCACTAAATTCCAAACTTAAGCGCACACTAAAATCTGATTAAATTTTCATCCTTTGATTCATTCATGCCTGTTTTGTTTTCTTTTAATTACTCTCTATATCTAACACAATTATGCAAGTAAATAAATCACAACTTTCAGAACTCTTGATCAGTTTGTTCACTACTGAAATATCAAAACTGAGTTTGAGAGTGTAATCTAGTTGAGGTGGTTTGTAAATGCAGGGCATTGCCGCAAAATTATGGACTAAACTATAAGAGACGCTTGTACAGGTATGTGCATACATGTATATACTTTCAGCTGCAACAATGAGCTGAATTAACTCAGGAAATATTGCTTCGAGTTTGTGCAGATTTGATCTTTAAAAATCTTTCTTCAAGTACATGTAACGAGTCTATATTAATATTTCATAATTTTTTATACAAAATATTTTCCTATCAAACAAGAACATGTCTATCATGGGCTAGAGCAAATTTTGGAAAGATTAATTTCAAAATAACAATGTTTAAAAATTATGACTCATTTTACAAGATTCCTGAACAATGTATTCCCAGTTGAGCTACTTGTATATTCCCCAAAATGATTGGACCTGGTTCTGTTCCTATAACCTATAACAAGCCTATTGTTTTTCTGTTCAAACAAGTTTACAATATATTTCAGTTTCCATGTTGAGTTTGCATTTTTGCAGCTTTTATCACATTAATTTCTAAAATTTGGAATATTTAGTTCTTTTTCATGTTATAACTACATTTTCAACCTGAACTTGTATCAGTGTATCTGTACCTTAATTAAGAAGTCATATTGTAATATTTTGCTAAATGAACCGTTAGTGGAATGTGATAGTTCAGTTGGTAGACTCGAAACTGATGGGTTGCAAGTTTAAACCAACTGCTGATGAGCTGTTTTGAGTTCCCTTGAGAAAGAAGCTTTGCCTTAGCTCAACTTGTTTGAACTGTTGTTTGTGACAAAAATAGCTGATAACAGCTAATGTTTTTTGTTGAAAAACAGAAAAGCCACACTATAAAGATTTTTATTATTATTATTACTACTAATATAAAACATCTAAATCTTTTTCAAGAAATGCACTGATTAAATCTCAATTTCATGCAACTAGTTCTGTGTGGAGAAATGCAGACATCTATTAAATTAAGTAATGTATATCTCTCCCACGAAAACGCATAATGGGGTCCAAAAAACATAGACCGCACTATAAGCGAAGGCACGAGTTACAGAGGGACCTCAAAAAAATTAAGAAGGGGATGCCATCCCCACTGGGCATCAAGAAAAACAGTGCTGTTTAATAGCTGAATACTCATTTTATAATCATGTTGGGAATAATTGTCAAAACAGAGCTTTTTCTAATGTTAGCTTTTTTGTATAAATTACCTTTATTTTCAAGATACCCAACCTCTGAAAGATCATTAACAACATTACTCCAAGAGGTTTCAACAACCATCACGTGTACATGAAAACATTGTGTATTATGTCAGTGCTTTTTGTTGTTGTTGATTCACAACAAAACAAGATTCCTTTTTTTTCCAAAACTACGGACATTTATTTTGTGAAACAACCGTCAATGTCGAAACTCAACTTTTTTAATTGTTCTATTAGTAAAATATTGATGTGGTGATTTCATTGCAAGTAATAGTGAAATTTCTTTTCATCCTTGAGGAAATCTCTGATTGCCAATTCAGGAACTTTAAGTTCACTACAAACTCTGGAACTCACTTCCCCATAATGAACCGTATCTTTGAAACAAAGTTTTTTATTCACCAAGTGCTCATTACACTTGGTTTCCTTGCCATTTTTGATCGTATTTGTGAATGAGTAGGCTAATTTAAGGTAGTTTAACTACATTACTTATATAATAATATTTAAAACTGTTCAATTGATTAATGGAAATGAGTTAACCTGACACACAACCATGACCGCTAGCTTTACACAGGTAGGATTTGGATGCCTTTTAACTTTTCTTTTTTCAACCTCCTTTATTTGCTTTGATACAAAAGATGTAAATTACGTGATAATACAAAGCAGGTCTGCTTTTAATTGAGTGTAACAATACAACAAATACTTCCGCAAGTCGGAGATCAAAACACCGTCAGCACTTAATTAGGTTCTCACAGAAACACTTGCAGACATAGTTGTGATGGTGGATTGACACTTTTTATGTTTGAATACAAGAGGACATATTGCATTTATGATGACTACACTGAAACCAAATTAAAAGATAAAACTAAAACACGAATTTCACTTGACAAAACTTATTTAATTCGTATTTATTTATTAAAGTGTTGCCACCAGTAGGCATTAGTGACATTTTCATTGATTGAAGTTTCATCGAAATCGGTTATTTACAGTGTACTGAGACTGTTGTTTGGAATGAAAATTTAACAAAACATGACTTCTTATTAAAATGATGTTGATTCAAATTTCCTGGTACTAACTTTCGATGATAAAACGAGGAATATATTAAGGTTTAATTTAGCAATTTTGATCACGATTTTCTTAACATTCAACAAATAGGGGCCAATTTTGGTGGTATTTTCTAGTAAAAAAAACGGGATCCACGCCTGACCCTCATTATAAGCAGATTTCGCAAGTTATCCGGGTGGGAGTTAGACCTAAATATAAGCATTTCATGTTTCATGAACCTGATAATTCACCATTTACATGTCTATTTAAATTTAGAATATAAACATTTAAGAACGTCATATTTTGTAACATACGTTTTATTTATGACATCAATCTCATCTACCGGTTTACAAAAAATTATCACCTTTACTAATCAGAGAATTGACTCTATGAACTATTATTCTTTCCACTTTGAATTTCATCTAGTTTGATTATTATTGTTTTTTTAACATCTTTTAAGGTTCATCATGCTATTTTGGGCATTACGCAATGCAATTTGACTTTGTCAATATTTTTGTGTCATTTTAGAACTAATAAAAGAACATTGTTTTTCTTGCATGAGTTTCATTAAATATTTTTCATTATTTGTAATTATCATAATGTAATGTAGGTACTACAAACAGGTAGAATTCATTTAAATGTATAGGTTTTGCTGTGCTCATTTGAAATCATATGGTCAAAATACATGGTATAATCACCAAAGTGGTGTCATGAACCTTACATACTTTGGTCTTGATCATAAAGGATAAATCCTAAAATTCATAACTCCATGAATGTTGTCCAAATGTGAATTTAAACCATATAGAATTGATAATAAATCAAGTATGAAGTTTTATTTGTCCTGTCATGTAAAAGTTTTATCACAGTTAAACAATAAAATATGGATTACCTTCTTTATTTGTATACAGTGGTCTTAATCTCCTGACCTCATTACTGTGCCAGCTTGTGACAAACAGTTCTCCCTGCTGTTCCTCCCAGTATATTGCCTGGAGTCCTGGTGGCATATTCACCTTGTGCACTGTTACTGCTTCCCCTCTCTCTGTCAATTGATGAATGCAGGGAGGGTAGTTCCAGTTACACACATATATAAACCCCTTTCCGTCCACAGATATACCCCTGGGCCACCTCAGATAACGATGTTGGTAAAAAAACTCCCGTCTACCTGTAGTAATATCAAAGCCATAAACACCATGGTCAGTGTAGTAACCAGCATGACACGAGATATAGACCATGGTATCATTAGGACTTGTGGCCAAGTAACTCTCACTGTACTTCCCGTGTTTACAGATCTCGTGAATTGTGCTGATATGTTCGTCTTTTGTGGACACAATGCCCCAGCACATACTGTCCAGCTTTTGACCACTGACCAGAAATTTTTCTTTGAATTTCAAATCTTTTATTCCAAAACATTTATCAAACCCTTTCTTTAAATCTAGTGTTCTCACCCGTGTTATGGCTACTGAGTGACCAGTGGATTTAACTGCCAGAATTTCTATCTGACCATTGTCCAGAATAGTTGCCACTTCGGTGCTGTTAATAAGACAAACATCCCAGGGCCCTGGCTGCATTTTGTCAGATATAGCCAGTAATTTTCCGTCATGCCGACTGTAAAGACGGAGATTCCCCACTGTGAAGTCTACAACAATCAACATCTCTGCTGACAAAACCACAAGACTATTATACCAGGGTCCAAGGTCAGCTGCGGAAAAAAGTTATAACCATCAGTACAGTACATGATCAGGAAAATACAGAAAATACTGACATGTATAGCTATATCAATACGATAAACAAGAGTCCCTCGAAGGGACTTGTTTAATGATCATGAAGGCAGTGATATTGTACTCCTAGCAGTGAAAAGAACTATAAACGTCAAACAAATTAATAACAAAAACGCATTCATACCTGACTGAAGTGAAACAAAATCGCACAAGTTCCAACAGTTACCCCATGCATGAATTCTCATTAACATAATGTATGATTTCTTCTGATATCCAATCACAGCATTATAGAGGGGCCATTAAAACTTGAGAAAGCATAGTTCTGGCAGCTGCTGCATGAACATGCAAAAGCAAAAATTATTGCTAAAAAAAAGCATTATAAAGATTTTGTATCTCTTTTTTAATTTAAACTGTGCTATTTTGTATTAAGTATTAAAGTAGCATTTTTTTTTTCTTTAATCACAAATGATTGCAAAAAGTCATCCAAGATACATGTAGGTTGACACTTACACTTTTCGAAGATAAATGCTCATGATGTACAAACTAACAATCTAGCCTAACAGAAGCCATCGACACGTTTTGTTTTCTGTGCTATTGACGTGTTAATTTCATGTGCGAAATGATAACCTAAAAGCACAACAGCAGTTCTTCTGCAGGTTTGTTTTCTTTGCCATTATGATGACAATAAACAAGGTTTGTTTTCTTTGCCATTATGATGACAATAAACAATGTACTCAGTGATAAGTGAATCATACTGTATAACCACAGGCTATTCCATTGTTTGACCCTCGTAAAAGAAAAATCAGTGATAGAACGAAAAACTTTATGGTCTCCATGGAAGATACATGTAGATGGATTACTGCCTTAGATCAAGGAAAATTAGATCCATACTAGTTGATCCTATTAAAGCTTTTGACCTTGTTGATCAGGATATTCTTATCAATAAATTGAACATTTATCAATGTGACAATTCAACGATTGATCGGTTTACATCATATCTAACAACGAGAAAACAGTGTGTCAAAATAAATGGCAGTTTTTCTAAAGAAGAACCAATTACATGTAGAGTACCACTGGGATCAATCCTGGGCCTGCTCCTCTTTCTCATTTTCATAAAAGATCTGCCACTGAAAATAAGCAACTGTATTTCATCTACCGACTTATATGCAGAAGACACCACTCTATCTGATTTCAAACAGCTAAAATCAGACCTAGCGGTCTCCTTTCAGATAGCCTTACTTAGAATAGATTCCTGGTGTAAGGAAAATGGCATGAATGTAAACATGGACAAGACTATAGTACTATTGATTACTACCCAACAAAAAAGAGCAAAATTGGAAAATAACAATTTGAATCTTAAGTTGAATGAAATTTGTCTGCAAATGGTTACCCATGACAAAATCCTTGAGGTGACGGTTTACAACAATTTGCAATGGAATGAACATATTCAAGTCCTATGTCATAAAGTCAATTTATGTCTCTCATTATTAAGCAAGATAAGGCCACATCTATCAACTAAATATAGGTTAATATATTACAAAAGCTATATACAACCATACCTAGACTACTGTCATGTTATCTGGGGAAACACTACTGACAAGAATATTTGCAAATTATTCCGCTTGCGAAAAAGAGCTTCCAGACTCATCCAAGATAATGCAGAAAACATCCCAAATGCAATGAATGATATTAAAATGTTAACAGTACGGTAAGTGAACGAATATTTTTGAGAAAGGCCAGACTTATGCACAAAGTTTCAAACAATATGGCCCCATAAGATCTCAAGGAACTATTTCATACTAGAAAACACGGCAACACTCCCAATTTAAGATCAATTTCAGCCAACCACCTTTCCATTCCAAAACCAAATAAAGAACTCTTTAATAAAAGTTTTAAATATTCAGGGTCACTAATTTGGAACAGAATCCCAAAGAAAATTAGAGAAAGTACAAATATAAATGCATTTAATTATAATCTAATTCAATGGATGAAAAGTGGAACCTGTTCGATTTGACAAATACATGTACATTACAAACTAAAGTATTAATTCTCAAACCTTCCACTTTGTTGTCTATTTTTGTACTGTATATACACAATGTACCTAGTTGGAGCATGTTTAATACAAAATTTTCTGTTTATTATGCCCATATATACACGTAGCCTATTATCAATGGTGGCTGTTTTTTAAAATATAATTATTATTATTATCATTATTATGTGTGCAACTTTGTACATGTACTCTGATTGTAAATATGCATATAATAGAGGACCACAAGGAGGATTAGTTCCATGCAACTAATTGTGTCACCCTCTTTAAATAAAGTTGTTAATATTATAATTATTATTATTATCTGTTTATCATCTTCCATTCTTGCTCTGAACTACTTACAAAGATGTAATTTGACCTTTGTTATTAACAATGAGACCTACAGCACTTGATCATTCGGCTTCCTTGTCTGTAGAACTAACTTGTATCAAAATTAATTCCTGCCTTTTACAATTTGCCAACAGAATTTATAAGTAACTCATCTATACAAAATCTCAAAACTTACTTGAACTGGGATAAACATATACCCATTTGCTGTATGTAAATACTGTACATCAATTATATGCCTGTATATTTACATCACCAAGTAAAGTTGAAATTAATGTTTTAGTTTTTTCTTTTTCTGTTCATTTTCCTATTGCATACACTGCATAATACAGAAAAATGAGATGAACCTGTTCCGAATCATTTCAAGATCATCAACTGTGTTTAGCAAAGTTCCTCTCTCTCTCTCTGATAAAATATGGAATCCAAATCACTACTGCGCAAGTTATCATAATCAGTTGCACTTAACATTAGAACATTTTTTTTTGTACACGCTTCGTTAACAGTATAAGTATTCCCTGACTGCCTAGCTTTCTTCAGTTAGCGGCCTCATCCTTCACACCAAGTAAAGAAGATGTTCCTGCCTTTAAAGCTTTTTGTGATTCTGCTTATGTTTGAAGAATTTTTCACCAATGTGACTTTCAAAAATAATGCTAAAATGCTTATTAACGTTACACAAATTTTACTTTATCGATGCTTGACATATCAACATTTTGAGGCAATCTTCAGAATTAAAATATTAAAAATCGACCGATTATAAATCTACACGTACAGAAACTGAAATCTGGAAAAGTTCAAAATTATTATTAAGGGGTAAGAAAAGTAATACCGTACTAAACATTATAGCATCATGGATGAAAAAGAAAGAAACCACACCAGAGGGCGCGGCCTCACAACCTCATGCTCCAAAGTCATGTGTGTGTGTGTGTGTGTGTGTGTGTGTGTGTGTGTGTGTGTGTGTGTGTGTGTCTAAGTCATGCACTTTATCCACTCAGCCACAATAACTGTAGCTGTAAAGTAATATACCACATATAGAAATATGCCAAACACTATTCAAAGAAATTAAT
The DNA here is from genome assembly GCA_029931535.1 of Margaritifera margaritifera. Taxonomy (NCBI): domain Eukaryota; kingdom Metazoa; phylum Mollusca; class Bivalvia; order Unionida; family Margaritiferidae; genus Margaritifera; species Margaritifera margaritifera. Next base: position 5,338,592 of record JAQPZY010001665.1, on the reverse strand, counting down.
TTACAATTTTTTTGTCTCAATAAACAAATGCTCCAACAGTCACAAACAGGAAACTGCATACTTTAATATCTGAGTCGAAATAATTATAAGCAGGGCTGAGCAAATCCCATAGCCAGACATCCCTGACTATTCATTTTCGAAGTCGGGCAAGTAAAATTGTCCAAGTCACTAGTCCGGGACAATTGCTTTTTGCCTATTTAAAAAAAGTCTGGCAAGTGCCTATTTTCATGTCATAATCACTTTATCAACCTTTATCTGGCTGTTCATGCCCTCCCAGCATACTGAATGCTTGATTCTACCCCACTCCATGTATTTATTTACATCCAGTATCACACCTACCATTGGACATTGACAACTCTTGCGTGTGCATACATTATATTACCGCTTGACTGCATATTGGGCTAAGCAACTAAATTATTGGCCAATCAAAACATGCGAGACAAAACAAAGCCGGTATGATTAATTAGCAGTGTTTTAAACGGCTTCCTTGTAATGTGTTTACTTAAACTAGATCCTCATGAATGACTCACCCTATGATTTTATTCAACGAAAATCAATCCAATTAAATTAATAAAAGACACTTTACCAACATTAGTGTCAGTTCCCTTTATGAGCTGATTAAATGGCAGTGATGATTCTTTAATTTTTAATTGATTATACAGAGGATCAACTGCCACATCCAATATCACGTTTGAAGCGAAACAATTACGCAAATTAAGGAGATGTCTCTGTTCATATTTAAAGGGCAAAATGTATGTTTTGATCACTTTAGAAGTAGTTGTCGAGCAAGGTGATATTTATTATGTGGATAAAATGAGTTTACTAAATTATTTTTTCAAGGAATTTAATAAGGAAGAGTCGGCGAAGGAAAATTAACATGAGAGTGGAGGGGTAAAACGTAAGACTGCCACTGAATGTGAGGTAACTATTTCTCCAAAGAGACATAAGCCAGACTATGTGGCAACAAAAAATGTCAAATATGACACGACTAAGAGACTGAGAAATTTTCAGCCACATTGAGTTGATACTTATCCCTGGCTTGAATTCATTGTCTCAGAAACAAACATGTCTTGCAGTAATTTCAAACAAAGTTGTGTATATTCTGCATCGAGACTGTGCCATTACTGCTTAAGGACTAAGCATGTGGTTCGCATTTCAGTGTAAATTCAGTTTTTTCTGTTTTTTGGTTGTTTTTTTAAACAGAAGCGGTTGTCAATTTGGAATTTAAGTGTCCATATCTCAAAGGATTATTTTTTCTTTGGAACAATAGGATAATTCATCATGTACAAGAAAAGCTTAACAAGGTGTACCTTTCGTCAAGTCAGTGCGTAAGTTTGTTCCAATTTCTTTGAATAAAGTAAAAGCATACAATTATTGCAAAAGAAATCGATCAACCTTTTCTAAATATACATGTACTCAATATACAAGACTTTTGAAATTATTTTGTTATTGTCCAAATAGATGATCGAAATAAAGTTGACTGATTCTTCAAACGGTATCTGGTTGTAAATCATCTCTTGACATTTCAGTCTTTCCATGGTGGTCTTCATTCATTGGCTGTTCAAATGTCAATAAGTAATGTCAACCGTGTAGCGAAAGCGGAGGGGATTAATTCCCCCACTGTGAAGCATGGGGTTTCGAAAAATAGTGTGAACTGTACTGTATGTAATCCATCTTTGGCGACAACCCGAGCAGGAAAGAGAACATTTTGAGATGAGAAAAGTGTGCACAGACTGACAATGAAATAGAATTCAATGACACCTTTTTTTGCTAAAGAAGAAAACACATAGGGTATGTAGACTTGCAATACAAAAATTTCAAACTTGGTACAATATTATTGAATTATTACATTTACGTCACAGACTGACAAAACTGGTCCAGCATGGCAGTGAGCACACATTGAACCTAATACTGTCAACTATATCTTCTTGATTATTTTATTGTAGATTTGCAAATGAATTAATTCCCCTCCATTTCAAGAAGTTACATTATGCTGCCTTAAAGAATGATGTGGTCTTCAGTACTCCAAAACCAGAATAGCTATACACCCAAGACCTGTGTAAATCTTACATTGGTTCTTCTTTCTCAGAGAGATACTTGCCCAAGGGGCCTGTTGATTTTTAAGATAGTGTGTAAAAAAACTATACAGTGCAAGTAGATTTTTACAGGGTAAGTGCTTCTTCAACAGCCAATGTCCTTTTTTCACAGAATCTCAACATTCATTACATGTAAAATGATCTAGGAATGGCTGTTTCTCTGGTTCAGTCCAAACCACATCCACAAATGATTCATCCCATGAAGAAAAGACCCCTGTCGATTCCATTCTGGTGATTTCAGCCCAGATTTTCATAAGAGAAAAAAATCCATAAAAATTACATTTCTGCCATTAATTTGCAAAGACTTGCCTGATCCTGATATATATTATGTGATTGTAATCAGACATTTTATATTTATCTCCTGATGAATTTATATGATTTACCACTAATATACTCCTTGCCATTAGTACCCATGTAAATAAATTTCATTAGAAATATTAAACCAATCATTATTTATGGTTAAATACTAGTATATGATGAAATTTTTAAAAATATGCTGTATGATTTTCCTCCATTTGTCCATTAGCTTTTGATTTTTGTGAAACTCTTATTTACCAAGCCCCTGGACGGGTTATAATGTATTGATGCAGATTTTATTTATCCATCTGGCAGCCCAAGAAATAGAACTACAAGGTAAGTGGGTCCAGTTCCTTTTTCGGGTTGGCGGCAGTCCATAATGCTATATAGCAAAGTACTTGCCTTGCACCTCAGATGATCTATGGTGGGAACATTGAGATGTATTACATACCTGAGTGTACAACAACATTGATATATATAGTCATCCAGAGTAAAAGGGCACAATGTTCTACATGTTTCCACAATTTTCAAAAATACCTCACGAGCTGGAAATTTAAAAAAAAATAAAAATGATGAAAGGAAGAATAAAGCAGAATACATTAAATAAGATACAAATAAACCTGAATTTGTATTTGTTTCTAAAACACTGCTGCAATGCTGTTTTGAAGACCAAGTCAGTATGTCCAAAAAATTTAAAAAGTTAGACAAATTTGTAATATTGTTTATAATGGCCTAACATCTTATTAGGTTCATCTGCATACAAATAGAAATATGCATAATAAATTTCATTTGTCTACCTCAACTGGTTTTGCTCAGTCATGCTAACAAGGCTTCTGTCGAAAAAGTCCAAAAGTAGGTAACAAACAATGTTGTAATGGCCTTAATATCCAATCATCAACAAATAAATACAACTATGGTTTTCAATTTTCATTTGTTTATATGAAGTGGTTTTTGCTTAAAGTCTGCTAATTTTGTCAGAAGCTAGTTTCAGAAGTAGGTCAATGAACATACAAGCTGATCATATTTATTATTATTATTATTATCATTTTTTTATTTTCCAAAAATGTTTGAGAAGTATGAAGTTACTTAAAATGGAGTCATAAAAAAAAGGTTTTCCCTAATAAAATTGTGTAGGAAAAATTGTTGATCCACTCGCCACTGAATACATAATGCATATAACTTTAAAAGAAATGTTTAATCCAAATTAATATGAAGATTAAAAAAAAAAAAATATCCAGTGAAAATTTAATCCTTTAACAATTCTCAAGAGTTTCAGTAATGTCAAAAAAATACTGATCTAACTAATGTCACAGACTAATACTGAAACAATTACATGATAAATTAATGCACTGCTCTCCTTTACAAAATAAATTTTCTGTAAGGAAAATCGCTTAGCCTTGGCATTATGTTCATAATTATAAATCACCAATTGTTTAAATTTAAGACTCACACAATTTTAAAAGTTTGCATGTAAATAAGTTCCTCAAATTTCACAAGAGGCACTTTTAAAAAAATGTCAAGTGTTTCATATAATGTTTTATTTTAAATTTGATATGCACACAAGTCCAAATTATCGTTTCTTATATATGAAAAATATCTTCAATTCAGTAAGGTTTACATATAAAGTTAGCCTGTTGCAGTTTTCTCTGTTTATCACCTTGAAAAATATAGCTCCAACTTTACCTAAATACATTTAAATAGAATATAGACCAAACCAAATGTTGCACTGCCCACCAACAAAATCTCATTAACAATATTTATTTTGTAGATTTACCAGGGCACAATCATAATCTGTTAGTATTGTTGCTAAGAGATCTATTTTCTTTCAAATATTTCTGGCATGTTGCAAGTAATGATCATCACCGAAAACCTCACAACTCTTGATCTTTGATTCATAATCAATGACAGAGAATTATGTAAATGTCAGTTCTTTTGGTAATGGAGATTTTCAGGTCCCCTAATTCTATCTACTGCAACTCCACTCTAAAGAATACCTGACAACCAATGCCAATAGTGTACATGTGTACTGGACACAAGAGCTCCCAACCAGTGTTGCAAACTCACACCTAAGTGTTCATACTGTTATGTATTTCAGCCTCACTTACAGTGTAGCAGTAAAACGCTGAGATCGCTTGGCTTTATAACAACACTGGCAGTTCTCAGGTAATGTTTCGTACAATATGTAACCGAAAATCGTACAACACTCTATTGTGACAAGAGCAGACCCAAACTAATGGATGTGATAATACTGCTGTACCTGATAATATTACATAAAAACTTTCAGATGCAGACACTGTAGAAGTTTACAAAACTAAATATGTAGATTAAGTAGACCTTTGACATCTGTGCTCAAACTAGCTTAACATTAGTTATTCTAAAACTGTTTTTAGCCATTGATTAGATTAAAGAATGCATTAATTATACATAGTTCAAAGCAATCACAAACATAGTGTATCCAATACTAGTGATATGCATTCAGTTTGCATATTAATAGTATAAAAAGAAAAGTTAAGATGTACAGAAGATTCAGTAGTGGAGGTGGCAAAAATACAATTTTATTTAGTATCAGGTCACCCGAAAGTCTTTAAATCCATGAATAAAATCCTAACTTTTTGAACATTTTTTATATTGAATAAGAAAAATGGATTTTTGTTTTATTTCTACGTGATGTGATAAACTTTTTTAAAATAAAAGCAAGTCAATTGCAGTTGATGGTAAAACTGCAATTGGATTTTGTGTCAGTTATAACATCTGTCACATGTATAGTTACTTGTATTGTGTCAGATTTATTCTTGCTAGCAGTAGTAATTGCATATAGGTGTATTTACATAACAATCTGTGAAACATCTGCCATTCAACAATTTTCAAATGAGAAAATTAGTTTTATGTTATTCCCCCTTAGTTTCACTTCATTGTATAAACAGTATTCTCTTCATTCTTTTCCATGTATAATAATTAATATATTACTTTCATAATTAAAATCGGTTCATTACATTGCGATCTTTGAAAAATAAATGCTGTTTTTTATTTTTGGATACAAGATTCTGCAAATTTTGTTTCACAAAAGTCTTTTTAATCCTTTCAACCACTGTAACACTATTTTTTCATTGCCATGGCATCCAAAGTAAATTATAGATTTATCATTTTCTGTATAATTAGTATTGGTTGCTTATCATTGAACTATAAATAATTGAATATAGTTTATATTTTACACGAAGGCAAATTAGTGATTAACTGAACACTACTGAAATATTGCATCATCTAAATATTACAACATACTGAAATGTATGGACATGTTAGACAGTAAAACTTTAATTATCCAGCTTAGACCTAGAAATAATGCACTGAGGATAAAGTGAAATGTAGACAAAAATTTAACCATCCATATATACATTTTGAATAATTCTATTTAATGGAGAAGTATACACTATATTTAAATTTTTTTCAACAAACATTTTTCCACTACTTTTCCCTATTTTGTTGCTATGGTAAGCATGAACATGCATCAATTTTCACTGACATTTTTAGCATTAGCAATCTGCATGCATATATGCATTATTTTGTACAATTTCACCCCAATCTGAATATATATACTAGTTTTGAAACAGTTATATGGATTTGGCTCATAAAGTCTATTATTCTGAAACAAATCAGTATGCATGGATGGGGCAGTTAGAAACAAATCAGGCAAAGGATGGAAATATTCATTTGAAAGACCCAAGTATACTAGACCATAAATAATGAAACTGATAGAGCTATCCCATCTAGATTTGAAAGCTCATTCTAAAATTTTGACGATGGTTATGTATACATATATAAGTTTTGATGTATTTCTCACAAGCAACTGTTTTTTTGTTATGGCTTATTTATCACATACCGTTTTCTAGTCTTAGAGTCCCAACTTCGACCAGATTGCAGCCATCTTCTTTCGGTCCTCCTGTGGCCATGATATCAGTGTAATAGACTGTGGTTCAGGGTGTATGACTCTAAAGTGAAGTGTTTTGCACTGACACAAGGGTTGGGCTGCAAAAGATAGAGTTTTAGCCAAATCAATGTCATGTACATAATTACTACTTAATGTAGAAATTATTTTTGAGATATCTGCTTTTACATAGCAGATATGTCTTAAAGGCTGCAAGTAAACATGTCCCATAAGCACTTTAACAACGTGTATTGGTCTAGACTTCGTGTAGCTACAAAAAGACATCATTGTAATATTACTTTGCACTCTAAAGGGGAAAGCATGTTCAACTAGCAATATTAATATAATACTCCTGTTAATCTCATATATAATTAATATAGTGCAGCATCGATTTCCGAGAACTGAACTGAAGATAGAGAAACTGAAGAGAAGTATAAAGGGCCTGTTAGGAGTAGGTATTACGCACTTGTTTTTATAATTTCTCAGAAGTGAGAGAGAGAGAGAGAGTGATCCTTACGTTCTTAAAGGTAAATAAAACATTCCGGATCTGTATACAATGATTTGCTAGTGATACCAGTTGGTAGTATTTCTCCTTAGTCAATTACCAGTATACATCTTCAGTGTTACATTAAACAATATTTTTACTGAGTTTTGTACATTTAAAAATGAATCATTATGCATATTGTAATAGCTAAGCTGCATATGCCTAGAATTTCATTATCATGTCATCTTAGAGAAGTTAATAAACTGGATGAAGCATGGCTAATTGTGTGAGTATGCATGGGGGGGGGGAGGCAGAGGTGAGTATAAATACTGTGGATTATTGCTGCTAAAGAAGCTGCATATAACCTCTTTGACTTTTTAGGAGTGAAAAGCATATGATTTTTTAAATAATTATGCTCTTTGTGATTGCACAAATTTCAATGCATTAAATAACCAAGGTACGAGTTAACTGTAATTTAACACGTAGACAGCCGATTCACTGAATATGCAAAACTCTCTGGTTAATAAATGACATTGGTATGAGTAAGTGTGATGTAAATATACAGCTCTCTGCACAGTTAACCAAGTTATCCAAATACAACCTCTACTCCAGCCTCTGTGTTGTACAACTGCACCAAATATACATGTCAATCAACACATTTTTCTCAAGAACTAGACACTGTAGACCTACTGTGTGTACTCGAGCTTTAATAAGCACACACTGCTTTATTCTTCTGCCAACAGCTCAAACAAATATACTAAAGATTGCTGGTTTGGTCATCTGACAAGTTAATTATTACCAAATGGACAGATAAAAGTGACAAAAAACATAATCACTTAAATACTTGGATGTATTATGTTCAGTTTATGCAGATGCATCTTCATTTGGTAGAGTACATTTATTCAATCTTCATTTGCTACAGTACATTTATTCAATCTTCATTTGCTACAGTACATTTATTCAGTCCACATGACAAATACAGTACATTTATTTAGTCCACATGACAAATACATCTTCATTTGGTACAGTACATTTATTCAGTCCACATGACAAATACATCTTCATTTGGTACAGTACATTTATTCAGTCCACATGACAAATACATCTTCATTTGGTACAGTACATTTATTCAGTCTACATGACAAATACAGTACATTTATTCAGTCCACATGACAAATACATCTTCATTTGGTACATTACATTTATTCAGTCCACATGACAAATACATCTTCATTTGGTACAGAACATTTATTCAGTCCACATGACAAATACAGGTTTTGTTCATGAATGTCAGGCGAATATTGTTTAATTATCAGTTTAGTTACTAACTTATTACCATTTGACCCAATTATCCTTTTAAGAAGTTGGAGTGAAAACAAACAAAACATTGTCGCCAAAGTACACATACAAAACGTGTATTTAAGCCAACAGTGTGAAATTACTGAAATTATGTCCATAATTGCCTAAACAGCTTTGAATCTTTGAGAACCAAAACTAAGTTTAAAGTCACATGAACAAACCATGGCCTCCGAAGTGGAATTAAAAGCAATAATAATCCAAGGTTAAATGCCTGAATATATAAATGTATACACCACAGAAAAAAGGGTGAGGCCAGTTAGTAAGTGGTGATGGGAAAGAAAAGTTTTTTTTCCATACTGTGGTAGCAGTTAATTTATCCTGGACATCCATCATATCATCATCATCTTTTGAAATTAAACAGAAATGCCTACAATTATGCAAACTTAGATGTGAAATAAGTATCTGCAATAGATACAACTGTATTTACTGTACAATAAATAGCCTCTAGTTTTTGTATGTCAATTTAGTTTTAGCTTCATATGAGCGGAATTTCTTCATATTCAGTTTTTTTATTTTTTTGGGGGGGGGTAACTTGTACTGTATTACGCATATGCTGATCACCTCATATCTATCAATAATGATTTGTATATCGCCCGAAATTACTAAGACACATGTTTGCCAAGGCAATAAAATCAATCTCAAATTGCACTGATTGCTATTAATATGTGGCTTCATATTTTTAATGGCTTCAAACAGGTGTCCCTGGTAGAACATCTTTATCTACCGGTACTTCGAACTGGAAGTGGAAGAGGTTTTGGCTTCATAGGTTGTAAATCCCAATTATTTCCTGCTTATTGTGAACCTTTCTTATTAACTCTAGGGATGTAGCAAATATTGTCAATGTGTTTATTTTGATTATTGCAGCAATGCTGGCTTATTTGACTTTCCATCTATTAAATTTCTGAAGCTTCTAGTTCAGTTATTTTAGCTATGACCAAGTTGGAACCAAACTAGAAGTAATAAGAAACGTTCAATAATAGCAGGTTAATAATTAATTAATTAAATTCTTTTCTAAATACAAAAATCAATGCTAAGCAACAATTTACTTGTTTACTTATTCCGAATAAAGAGCAGGATAAATATTATATTTCTCAATTTTGTTAGTAGATGAATTCTAAAATGAAGATTATTGCAGCACATTTAAAAAATGCATTCTCTCTAATGATCATTGTCATTTTCCGAGTTAACAGGTTACGTTGATCAAATATTACGATGTGTACTCTCCCTCTCTCTCTCAGTTTTGTATATAATAAACTCATTTTATTTTAAAGAAAGATGCATTTTTTGAAAAAAGAAAGCCTGTAGTGTAGTAAAGCTTTTGTTAAACATTTAATAGTTATGTGCTGCTGCAATAGATTTCTATTTTATGTTCTGTGTTGAAAGATTAATGGGGAAAATAACGATTTTATATGGATTGCTTTACATACTGCTAAAACCAATTTTATGCAAAAATATCACAACTTAACCACATTGCAATTCTCAGTTCATATTGTAAGTCCAAAATTCGTTTTTCCAAAATAATATCTTATTAGTTTAGCCAGTGTTGCACCTAGGCTCCCAAGGGCAGGGGACACTGTCCTCTGTCAATCCAAATCTGGGGGACACCGAACATTTTAAAGGGACAAAGTAAAATTATAGTAGAAGTACCTAATGCACTGGTAGTGCTAAAAAATTATATATTCTTTTTTGCTTCGACAGTTTTGCCACCTTAACTTTGTCGTCTGCACTGTGCTATTATCTTTTCCTTGGACATTTACATTATTCTAATAAATGTTTTATCAAGTACTCAAGTAACATATGAAAACATGAACATTGTTTGAATATCTGGTTCACCTAAAATGAGTTGCAGCAATTTCCATTCTGGTTCTGAATAATTTTTCTTTTCAAATTATGAATTGACTGATTATAGTAAATGGTAAATTGTGTAATTGCATAAATTTAGTCTCTTTTTTGTCATTAATTCAACCTCGAAATAAATTGAATCTTTGCCTCCATAGATGTGCCTTCAACCTCGAAATACATTACACTAGCTGCCTCCAAAGACTTTACATTGCAACTCTGGCAGACAATCACAAATCTTTCATGTTTTTATTGACAAATATGTTCTTTTAAAATGGATGTTAATTGCCATTTTACAGTTATTATCGCCTTTGCCAAATCTGGCCTCTGATAGCGCCTAACATGGACGTGCACTAAAGAAAAGTAGTAGGCATATTTTTCTCTTCTAGTTTATGCACAGGGGTCATGACTAACTTCATGCAGTGCTAAACTTTCTGATTCACAATTGAGTGAGGTTCAGAAATTACTGTAGAAATATAAGCATGTTTTTTCAATTGGAAAGACTGATATAGGTCACAATCACAGGGTAAAGCATAATATAAATACTGGTGATGCATAGCCAATAAAACAAAACCCAAAGCGATTACCCTCAGCTATCAGTGAAGTTGAGATAGAGATAAAAAGAATGCTGGACCACGGGATTATTGAACCTTCAGAAAGTCCCTGGGCTTCAGCTATTGTAGTAGTCTGCAAGAAATATGGTTCACTGTGACTATGTGTTGACTATAAGAGGCTTAACAGTGAAACTTTAAAGGACTTGTAACCACTTTCACAACCAAATGACTTGTTTGATGCTTTGCAAGGCTCGCAGTGGTTCCTCACAATAGGCCTTGAAAGTGGATATTGGCAAGTTAAAATGGATCCGTCTGACCGCAAGAAAACTGCCGTTGTATCATCGAATAGTATATACCAGTCTGCAATGCCATACCAATATCTGAATGGCTGATGTAATGCATTTCAGTAGGACTACAGTAAGAAGCTTGTTTAGTGTATTTGCATGTTTCCGACTCATTTGAGACTCACCTAGTACGCATTGGGATAGTTCTAGAATGGTTAGAGAATGCTTGATTGAAAGTGTCCTCTAAGAAATTTCATTTATTTGAAAAGCAAAATAATCTTTTTAGGCCATGTGGTGCCACATAATGGAATTTCAATGGAACCAGAGAAATCAGAAGCAGTTAAAAAGTGACCAAGACCAAGAAATGTCCATGAGGTGAGAAGCTATTTGGAAACATTCTGGCCTACCCATCTACTGCTGACCCTTTCGTCCTGGATACTGCTACTAGTGGAGTAGGGATTGGTGCTGTGTTCTATCGCAAATACAGGAAGGACAAGACAGAGTGATAGCATATTACAGTAGGGCACTCACAAAAACAGAGAGACAATATTGTGCACACGTAGGGAACTTTTAGCCATAACGGAAGCAGTCAAGCACTTTCATTACTTATACGATAGACACTTTAAAGTCAGAACTAATCATGGTGCATTGGTTTGGCTGATGAGATTTAAGCATCCTGAAGGACAAATGGCTAGATGGCTAGAAATACTACGAACTGACTTCATTACTGAATATTGCTCTGGACGGGACAATGGCAGTGCTGATGGACACTCAAGGATACCTTGTTCTAGATGGACACTCAAGGATACCTTGTTCTAGATGGACACTCAAGGATACCTTGTTCTAGATGCAACTTCTGTGCTCACAAAGTGCTGAGGGAGAAGATGATATGAATGGAGATATTGTGGTATGTACAGAGCGACAACTCATAGCCAAAGGGAGATAATCTCTATACTTTTCATATGGAAGACGTGTTTTCACAGGAAAACAGATGAATGTAAAAAGAAACAATCCAGAAGATTTGATTCTCTGGGCAAGCAGAACCTATCATGCAAACATGGGAGTATAAACTGTCAGTCAGTAACATGTGCGCCTGAATCAATTGAAGTGGAAGCTAGTCATAGCTGGTTTGTACCAAGGAGTCCAGAGGAAATTTGAGATGTGCAAGTTTTGGATCCAGTTCTGTCAAAAATAGGCCAGATTGGTTGAAGTTTCCTCCAATCTGAAATTTTACATATGATGCATAATGGAGTTGAAGCCAGGCATATGCGAGTGGCTCACACTGTTGAAAGACTATGCCAGGGTTTATTGGGTAGGGTTGGGAGAGTCATTGTCCAAATGGTGCAAAAACTGTAACGAGTGTCAAGCTATAAACCTACCCCCCAAAAAATATAAAGCAGCTTTAAAACAATACCATGCAGGATTGCCAATGGAGAGAGTGGCTTTGGATATATTGGGTCCTCTACCTAAGACAAAGAATGGTAATAAGTACTTGCTAACCATTACAGACTATTTCACAAAATGGACAGAGGCCATCCCAATTAAGAACCAAGAAGCTATTTCAGTGGCGAATGCCTTCATGGACCATTTCATCAATCGGTTAGGGTTGCCCAGGCAAATACTAACAGACCAAGGGAGACAGTTTGAGTCACTTCTGTTTAAGGAACTTTTGAACATTAACAAAATGAGGTCAGCACCTTTTCACCCACAAACTAGTGGGCTAGTAGAAAGATTCAACTGAACAATGGGAGATATGCTATGCAAACATGTCTCACCCAATCAGAAGGATTGGGACACTAAATTACCATTGTTGATGCTGGCTTACAGTTGATGAAAGTACACGGTTTTTACCTAATTGAATGATGCTGGGAAGGGAGGTTGGATTACCAGTGGACCTATTGTATGGTTCAGATCCTGATGGTAGCCGATCTGCAGCAAGCCCTGATGCTTACGTGGAATCTCTGCAAGAAGAAATGTGGTTAATTCATGATAGAGCTCGGAAACATTTATTTGAGTCCAGTGAAAGCAAAAGAAAGCATAATCACAGGCTGACTAGTAACAACTATCAAGTTGAAAATGCTGTCTGGTTACTCCATAATGAAAGGAAAAAAAGGTATTTAAACCAAGTTGCAACTTTAGTGGGATGGACCATACCAAATTGTTGGTATACTTTCAGGTTTAGTTTTACAAAATTCAGCGTGGCCCAAAAGCAAAACCTAAGACAGCCCACCATAATAATCTTAAAACCTTATTTTGGTCAGTTTTATGACTGGCAGCCTAGACACACATGAAATATAAAGAACAATTTATAGTTTCTGCCTACCCTCCCAGCAGCTTGTACCCACCTATAGTAAAAGTTATACAGGTCATGTATGCGTTCAGTAATTACTATTTCAGTAATGGGTATATTTTTTAGAATTTGATTACACATACCTTTAAATGGTGACTATTCACTTTATTTGGATCCTCATACATCCATATTCCTTTGGAAGGTTATTATTTACATGCCCTAAGAAACACATATGACAAAACTCAATGTTAAATTACATGGACATTTTTGGACAAGGTCAACCTAAAGGTGTAACCCAGTACAAACCCGATTGAATGTCGTGCACTGTGAGATCACAATGAAAGCTACACACGTTGAACAAATAATCTTCACTACCATATAGACACCATTATCTGTATTTGACCCCCGTTTCATGAGAGTAGCCATTAACCAATCACATGATGTGTCAGCCATGATGACAGTGAAATGAAAATTAGATGCCACACGTACCGAGATCAAAACAACATCAGTCGTTTTGTTTACATTTTATCTTTGTTCGTTTTCTCTTAAAAATTGACATAGATAGCAATAGAAAATATAAAAAAAGGTGGAGGTAGTTCATGTTCCATCAATGGATGTTCAAATAATCGTCGCAAACACAATTTATGGAAGAAATCAATGTGCGAAATACATGGACGAGTGCATGAAGACTCTGCGTGTTTGGTACCATCTAAAGGACTAGGGACTCTAGATCACTGTAATGGCCTCAGAAAATGTCCAAAATTTATTTTCTTTACTTGAACAGCTATTTTATTTATTTTGTATAGGCATACCTTTGTCTTTAATAATATGTTATATTTTTCATATTTATCGCGTGCGATGACGTCATCGGCAGCTGCGCGTGAGGTGTAAAATGCGGAAAATGTGAAACATTCGTCTGACTATAATGTATTTATACAAATTTAACTATTCCCGCAGTCATGAAACAACAGGAAACTTTCAAGATGTTTCCCTTATTAGATAAGTTGTAATCTTAGAAAAGTTTATGTTGTTTCACTCATTGTGGGATACGGTAATTTTAAAGAAAATGGTTTTATTTTCTGGCAGGTAACAGTGATACTTTTATCACAGTAGCAGTTTACAAGGTATGTAACTTTCATTTTACAAATATTATGCCACAATAAATGAGTAAAGTATGAATTAACGATAGTGCGGTAACTGGTGCAAGATTGTCTAGGGGACTCTAGTTCCAAACTCACTATGTTTATAACTGGAAGGGTTAGTGAGGAAAAGTAATATGAAAAGAGTATTTATATTGATTTGCAAACAAGTACAAAACCATATCTTATATAAACAGTGTGCTAAAGACCAGAAATATTTAGTAGAAAGTTTTGGAGCAAATTAAAATGATTTTTCTTCCATTGATGATAATGTTATATAAACCTATTACTTCACAGCATCTTAAAGTAAGTGTGTTCTGTAAAGATGCACAGAAAAGCTATAGCGCTCCCTTTGGGGTACAAAAAAAAAAAAATTACTGCAGTGAAGTTGAATATATATTTTTTCTTATGGATGTTTTATAATTAACTGTGAATACATGTATAATTACATGGGACTACAGAGTATAATTAACTGGGACTACATGTATTGTTGATTGTGCTGAACATTTATTCAGATGGCAACTAATCAAAACTCTCAAAAGTAGAGGTTAGACTTATGGTGATTATAAATCGCACAACACTGCCAAATATATGGTAGGAATATCTCCATGTGGGCAAATTATGTTATTTCAAAGGCATTTAGTGGATGGGCAAGTGATTAATTCATAGTTGAAGAAAAAAAAAAAGGAATTTAAAATTACCTTCTGCCTGGAGTGTTGTTAATCTAGATATGTAGCTAACATTGTTTTGTTGGAGGACTATGGAAGATTTAGCTAGAATAGTAAATATCTCTATCTACTAGTCCCATACCTGCCATATTCCCAGACAGTGTTGGGGGGTTTCTGAGACTCAAAAAGCGTGTTTTGTGGTCCCAAGGGGGGGGGGGGGCAGTGTACATGACCAAAAAAAAGTGACATCATCCAATTGAGAATAAACTATTTTTTCATATAAGCCATTATAAAATGATTGGAAATTCAAATCTGAATTAAAGTAAAGAAGTTGTCTGTTTTCTTTAAAGCATTTAATATACTTACAAAGAAATAAAATAGTTGGTAGACTTAGCATTTTCAAATATCATCACCACACACACGTGTGCAAACACTCACATAATTACAACCACAATGACGTTAAATAAAAACATACACCAAGTTTTTGTCTTTAAAATCCACTGAATGGCAAAATATTGGTTTAATTAGATGCAGTCTTTGCTGCTCTCAATAGTTCAATAAGGGGTTTGAAGGTAATGCAAGTGTCATTTGTGTTCATCTTTGTACTCATTAGAGACTGGAAGGTACTGTTGTTTAAACTTCCCTACTAGATTCTCTGAGCGAATCCTGGTCAGAACTGTATTGTTCTCAATGACCATAACATTAGCATTGTCAGAACTGTATCCAATGCAGTTTGACCACAAGATATCATTGTCTCTATAGAAAAATGAATATAGATCACATTGGGACTGACCATTTCAGTGGGGGAAAGTGTGGGTGGGAATACTATTTTCAAGTTTAATGGGGCTTACAGGTAATAAAGCAGTAATAAACGCCTCTGTCTAGCACAGGTGTTAACACTTTATCAACACAAATCAACTGTGCAAACATGAGTGTGTGCTTATTATTGTCTTTCAATCAATCTATTTCATGGCTTAAATCATCTTGAAAAGCATGGGCGAATTAATAGTTGGTATTTTAACAAGATTAAGATAATGAATAATAATAAAGAGAACTAATCTGAATGTTCAATTCAGCATGTAAAATATGTTCTGGTTTTTCCCAATGTTACATGCCAGTGGTGCTGCTATTTCAATGGACAGCATACAATCCACAATGACTTGTGTCGATATACTGTTTGCAGTATGTGCAAGGAATAAAATGTCCCCCACCCCCACCCCTGCGGTGCTTCACAGAGTAAAACTCCGTCAACTAGGAGTTCTAAAATTTGGTTTTGCTAGGCTTTTCTTGCTTTGCTGATAGCTCATTGTTTCCTTAAGCACAGGAAATGTGTGTAGACATTTTGCCTTCAAAAATGATGGGCTCCCCCACAACGCTCTTCAAAGGACTTAACACATCACCCTAGATATTGTCAGCCAAGTAAGTAATATGTGAAATCGTGGTTGTTTATACCTGACCACCTTGCCTTTTAATTGCCTCTTATGATAATTAACTGTATAAACTTACATGAGCTCTAAGTAGGACTGTTTACCATTTATACATGCTACATCTTACGGGCATACACTGAGGTGGCGTTTTTTGTTTTTTTTTTCTCCCAAAGATTACTGAAAATCATGTTTTTTGAAACATGACCATGACAGGGGGTTTGGGAGTAAAACATGATGTTTTTAGTGTGACACGTCGTGTTATGGCTGGTATATAGTCCTTCTTGCAACAAGGACATTTATGTTATATTCTACGCCTGAAGAAACTCATTTTTTTTTTTCTTATGGGTTAATGTTTTTTCACTTGACTAAAGTTGAAACTTGAACTGACACATAAAA
Source organism: Margaritifera margaritifera (assembly GCA_029931535.1). Classification (NCBI taxonomy): domain Eukaryota; kingdom Metazoa; phylum Mollusca; class Bivalvia; order Unionida; family Margaritiferidae; genus Margaritifera; species Margaritifera margaritifera. The sequence continues at coordinate 5,321,837 of JAQPZY010001665.1, read as the reverse complement.
TGACTACATTTTATTTTCCCAAATCTGTACTTGAAATAAATGCCACATTCATTAACATCATGACGTGATTACCAAATCTGAACTAACATAATACTATAATTATATAAATTTATAGTCACAGACGCATACATGCTTTGAAAGTCTCACTGAACAATAAACGATCTTCTTCAATTTCATCAACTATGTGTGCCATCATTTTCTCTGCATAAAATCTACGTAGTCTTGTAACATGGCCATTTACATAATTTTCATCATACTTTATATTCACAAAGTTGTGGTCATCTGCACTAAGCCATACAAGAAGTTTATATTTCCTAAGACCAGTGGAAAACATTGTCATCTGTATTTGCATATAGAACACTCTATTCCATTTCTTCTTAATAATCAGACTGTCCTTGCCACTCTTTTGGACGTCACATTTCTTGTTTGAAAAAAAAAATTAATCCAGTGTGGTCCAGTTAGTAGGCATTGGAATTTTAATTTCAAGCAGCGTGTCTTCATTTAAATTTCAATCTGGGGTTGCTGACAATCAGTTTTCCTGCACAGAAACATGCATTCCTATTTCAATAACAGAAATGTTCATTTGAAATAAAATATTGTTTTGCTGCTACTTCACTTTTAAGTCGGTGGTTTGTAACTTTATTCCTTACAAATTTGGAATGTAAATGTTCTCTTATAAACTTTATGCAATCAGTGGAATCCTTTATGGGTATTTTTGCGTACCGATTCGCTTTATTTACAATCTATTTCACTAGTAATACCGTGGATACTACTGCTACGCACCTAGAGATCGATATCAGTACAACGGGCGATAATTAGAAAACCGTGTCTATATTGTGACGATTAGACCCGACGTGGTCTTTTCGTTCGTTAGTTGGATTAACGACGTGTGCAACCATTCGGCCATTTACGTCAAACGACGTGGTCTTATCTTGACCCAGTATTATACATGGCCACCATTGTAAAAGTCCATAGCGAGCAATAATTTTCGTCTGCAAGCTTCTTGATAACAATTAAGGTGCAATGCAATAAATAATCAGGATTGAATAGACTTTGGTTAAGCTATATTAGTATTAACTTTTAGAACAACAATTAATATTTAATTTAAGATGAGTAAATGCGCCTACATGACCAAATTGACATACACTTTATACACAGTAACGTAGTTTGAAGCAAACTATTTACGAGCCATGAATCGCGCATTATTATCGCTCTGAACAACTTTACATGCTGCAAATATTCCATAGGTATTGTTTCTTATTGAATCTGATGTACATTCAATTCAGTATATTACATGTAGCTGCCGAATTATTTGATTTTCTCGTTCGATGCAGCGCGGTTGTTGGCATTGGCCTCATTTTCGGTTCGTAGCTAATTTGGATACGTTCCTTTCTTTCCGTATACGCTATATATTACCAAGCACAAGATCCAAACGCATTTGGTTCGCTCGGTTTCCGATTATTTGGTTTCTAAGGGTATAAAAGGACGCGTTGTGAGCGTTTATTCAGTTGTGTCCTTTGCTGTCTATCCGCGAACATGAAAAAGACATGGAGTCCGCCAGCTGTGTATAGATTTACCAGTTGATGTATTATTCAGTCGTCGTAAATGGTTATAAGATAGCCACAGCGCCTGAGTTTTCCCAATATTAAAAGTGATTACAATTGATTCCCTTTTGGGGGCGCTCTACAGATATTAGCAACAGGCGCTGCCGCTAGAGGGCACTGGCGATCAAGATTAACATTTTCTCAAAATGGCAACCTTATTACACCATGTACTTACTCCGCTTTCGTATGTAAAAAGCCGACATTATTATATCCGAATGTATTCATGGTTGAAAGGTCAAATGTCTATATTTAGCGTATATGACCTTGGGCCTTTTGTACAACATATTCGGCGAAAATAAAATAACACCGAATTTTTCAAAACGCACAAAAAGTAAATAAACGAACATATACGCTCACCTACGCCAACTTTTTAAATACTTTGGAGTTCTTTTTACGAGAATAATGGTAAAATATGTGCGAATATTTGCGGAAAACCCACGAATTACGTCTTTTTAAAGGTCACCCGTGCCAGCAAGAACGGTAACTCTTCATGGCACATGGGTACGTACAAAATGGAAACAATGACAACAACACGACATAAATTGGGTTCAAAAACACACGAAAACTTAATTTTATGAAAGGGTAGACGTTTATACCAAGGAATCAGATTATACAAACGTATTTGACATTCATTATACCAAATTTATTACAACATTTTGGTACAACGTTTGTTGTGTAATGTAATTTCGAGATTTTAGACTCGACAGGTGATATTGATAATCATATTGAAAATATGTATGTGATTGTGATCACTTAGATATTATCAATGTCATGTCATCTGCTCTAGGTACGATTCTTATCTAGAGACAATGGTATTCAAATTAAACTTATTTTCAGTATTTTGAAAAATGAAAACAAATTCATTTCATGCCGTTTTTTGTGAATATCAATATGAATATTGTCATCATAAAAAAACAGAAGATCGGTCTGCAGTATTTCTTTATTTAAACAAAAACATAATCATACCTATTTCTTGAGAATCAAATCGGTGTCAGAAGTAGAATTGTGGAAGTATTCAAAGTAAGTTATTTTTATGTTTTTTTGTAATTGATTTTATTTGACAGATATGAAAACTAATCAAAAATACCTTATCATAACTAAATTCTAAAATGGCAATTGTTATTTACTAAATTGTGATTTCAGATCAATGTATATATGTACAAGAACACTGTAATGCATTTGCACTATTGCTTTTAAGAGTAACATACAATTTAAACTTGTGTATGACTCATGATTATGGCATTTCATGCAAAAATGTTGGGGGGGGGGGCGTGATAAAAAAGAACTGAAAGGCTTCAGAAGTACCTGGAACATATAAAAAGTGAATTTATTCTTGAAGCTGAATGTTCACAAAACATTTATATATAACCATATTTAAGAAATATACAACTTTCAGCATGAAATAACATGATGTCAAAAATTTGCCAAAAGTGACCAAAGACCAATATTAACAATGGTGGACGGCTCATGTGTCTGAATGCTTCCTGTGAATTTATTTGAAAAGACATCATAAAGATGGGTTTTATTTTTGAATTTTGCACACTCAAATTATGCAGAAAAGGTTCCATTTTGACAGCAACATATAATTTCAACTTGTGTATGACTGAAAAATATAGTATTTCATGCAAAAACGTTAGTGGGGGGGGGGTGCTTGATAAAAAGGCACAGGAGGGCTTCTGAATTACCTGTAACATAGAAAAAGTCAATTTATTCTTAAAGCTGAATATTCACAAAACATTTGTATATAAACATGTGTAAGAAACATGCAAATTTCAGCTTGAAATAACATGAGGTCAAGAATTTGCAAAAAGTGCCAAAGACCAATATTAAAAATGGTGAACGGTACATGTGTTTGAATGCTTCCTGTGAATTTATTTGAAACGATATCATAAAGGTGGGTTCATTTTTGAAATTTGCACACTCAAATTATGCAGAAAACATTCCATTTTTGTATATTCTATAATTCTGAAAAAATCATCCCCTATTGCTACAGATATTACGTGCTTCTGAGAGAGTGACACGTGAAAGATGAAGTTGTTTGCATTTGCAACTTGCACAGTGGAGAGAATGTTTGCATACCTCTATGTTACTTTCGTGTACTGAAGCTGAAATTTGTTTACATATTGTACTTGTGGAAATTGGACATGATCTAAGGACACAGCAGACAGAAATGGCCGCTCCAAAGTACTCGAAAAATCAACCTGAATTAGTAAAAAGTACACTACTTTCAGCAGTTGTTAAAATAGGGAAAATGAACTATGCCAGATTAGGCAAAACCAGCCTCTGAAAGTACAATGAATGAATTACAAAATATATCAAAAGTGAAAAAGTTATCGGCTCTTTTTTTTTTTTTCTTTTTTATTAATTTACCTTTAAAGTCCAGGAAGTGAAACTGACCAAGCGGAGCTAGCAGTTTTTTCAGAGGTGCACGTCTTGAATAAAACCAAGCTGTATACTCTATAACCCAAATTGCACCCATCAATCATACACCAAAAGAAAGGGAATTCAAAGTTCTTTTAACAATAATTAAGATATACAAGGTCTTTAATAAATAGCCAGGACAACCAGTGAGGAAAACATGGGTAATTTTTTTTTCTTTAAAAACCCTGTGCAAAATACGAAACTGAGGAGCGCCACCTTTAGCGTTACGGTCGTCTGCTTATAAGGGGAGGTAAGCCTGAGTACCATTATGCATTTGGAATATCCTCGTCCCTTTCCGATGCGAGTCGTCTAAATTGCTGTTAGAGATGACACGTCATCTAATCGTTGTGACATCAATGAAGTTATTATCACGTAATAACAACCACGGGCTTGGGGACAGTTCAAAATGGATATTATTTACCTACGCGTTTTTTTTTTTGTGTTTTTTTTTTTTTTCTAGCGTGCGATGGAAAAGGTCGAGCAGGTTCCGATTGTACCATTATTGTTTCAATAAGTTTCTAGTTTCTCCCCCTTTCAGTTGGGGACTTGAAGTTAACCAAATATCTGTATTTACTTAAATATCACAGTGAATGCCCACATTATTTCCTCTTTTTAATCGGAGTTCACATAATCCCAAAAAGGCCTTAAATCTATGAGCACTTTAGTATTTCCAATGACTATTTGAAATATATAATATCCTCTCTCTGAATTATATCTGGTTTTCACAACTGTAACATCTGATTACTAAAATAGCTTCGTTACAGACTGATGTTTAAAACAAGACTTTTATAACCCGAATGATCTCTTGATCTCTTGTTTACTAAGCCCATATATATATATATATATATATATATATATATATATATATATATATATATATATATATATATATAGGTGTACCTGACACTTCTCACGTCAGAATATGAGTAATTTTTATGGAATATTACTTTGTGTACCTGACTTTTGTCACAACAAGACACGGAAATAACAGTCCAGCTGCTAACAAAACCGACCTTGAACTCAAATGCTATGTAAACTTGTTGTTTACAAAATTACCATAATCTGACTAAAGTACATGAACACATAATATAAATTCAATATATATAACAATATTCTTTTTTCACACTTCAAAGGGTCCATATATATTGTAAGATCGCATCGAAAGCGACGAGCACGTACTTTGTGATATTTCACTTATAAAAGGTTTAAAAGATATATGCCTTCAATGCACTTATTTGTCTTCACAGATAATAATCAATCTTTTGTTCCGACCTCCGAGGCCGGGATTTATTCAGAAATATGTAAGCCTTTTCATGTGAAAATAATTCAAACTGACACGAGAGCTCACCAAATAGGATCAATTACCGTAACCATACAAATATCCTTTGAAAGGAAACAATTACCGTAACCATACAAAATATACTTATAACGGAACAACTAAGTTGCATTGATAATTTTAACACGTACTGTGGAATACAAAGTTGAGATATTTGACAGGAACGAGCACAAATATTGACTGACCAAACAGTCTATCGATTAAGATTCTCGTGTTTACAATATTTAATTTTTAAAAAATAGCTACTCGGGTCTCCCAAGAATCTTTTTATATACACCTAATTGACAAAATATACAGATTGACGGCCTGGATATGATTGATCGCTTAATAGCTTCGTGTGACCGAAACATTAACATTGCAATTAGCATACTTCTGTTTAAAAATATAAAGACACGATTCAGTTTGTAAAAAAAGGCTTTGTTGAATATATCTGATAATTTAGGAAGAACAACTTTAGGATCCTTGTGATATTGTTTCGTACTGCAAACATATATGTACATGATCGCATCACAGATCACCACTGAATTCGTACGAAGAGTATTTAAGAAAATGTATCCCACTTTATATGTTGTATTGAGAGACCAAAATGTTTCCTAGGAGCATATTTATGACAATTGGAGCTGTTATATTTGGGCTAGACTTGTTACTGGAAAAATGATAAAAGTTCAAAAATAGTATACTGTTACTGCCGAGCGAATCAAACACCTGCTTGAGCGTGGCTTGAAGTCCATTGTTTTCCCCTATTTACAAGGACATCAAGACAACAGTTGTTGTCAACTGAAGGTTCTTAAACGTGCGAATACTACAAATACTTTTTCTCTAATCACCTAACGAACACACATCATGAAACTCTAATTTAACACTTTCATGGTTTTGCATGTTTCACATTTGTATGATTCACCAGTAAGCCTTTCTAAGCCGAACGTAAGTACTTCACGCCATGCAATACAAAACACGACCCAAACACCCAATACAAAGAATTATTCCTATCTCAAATTACTAAACAGGTATCCCTAAAAATATCCAGATAATTCCCTATGTCAAGAAATTAGGGAGGCTCTTTTTTACGAAACTAATTCATGCTGTCATAAAGTCTCGTGAATGCTGCACATTACGACGTCTGCTCCTAGAAACTGGCTAATTACTCTGGTTGTGAAATATTTTCCCAACACCGACTCACCATATTCAATAAATAATCACTAAAATCTAACAAAGCTATAAACGGAGACGTACATACAAATAGCACATACCCTAGGTTTATTACCATACAACATTGTGTTGCACTTTGCTACTGTTGCTTTTATATGCAATCTTAAAAGGAGAACCACAGAGATAACCATAAATTATTCAGACACATTTTGTATAATTTATGGTTTTCTCCGTGGTTCTCCTCTGTTGATTGGCTGAAAGATAAATACTTGTGTCAGTTATTATATTGGGTGACTTTGTGAAAAATGGACTGAACAATTCCATATAAATATAATAATTCAAAGGCAGCGGAATAATAAAACGGCTAAAAACATCAAGTGTCAAGGTTATTCAAGCATATTTTTGTGAATGACGAAAGCAACACATGGTACATCTTCAAGTGTTTCAGGTCGGTAGTGGTCATACACCACAGTCGCTAGAAATTGTAGAACATTGCTACTCATGAAATATGTCATACACCAGAGGGACAACTTTGTTCATGATATTTTCTTTATAATTCATCGAAAACTTTTAGTTCAACACCTACATAACAAGTCTGATGGAACAAAGTATTTTCTTTACATCTCATTTTGTTGTTGTAATTTGATGCATTCAGAGTTACAAGAATTACATGATTGGTATCTTTATTCTATGATATCGGAGTACAGAGACTTGAAAGCAGTAGAAACATGTCAGAATTATATCCCTTCCTTCATTACCCCTTTTGTCACCAAAAAATGAAACCTTACAAATAGTATTGTCATTTTCTTTTCAATAAATGTAGGCACCAGAGAGTTCATATGAGTAATACTGTCGTAAACTGAAGTCGGTGCCAAAACGATTGGTAGTTTATCGATCAGTGTCAAGTTTGAACACAACCATGTTATGCATTTGTGTCAATAATAAGTACCTTCAAAAGGATAATATCATGCCAATAGTACTTCATACATTAACAAAATAGGAGTTCACGCAATTGTAAACACTGGTAAAATGAAAACATATTTGTATTGTGCTATATCGAACACATAATAATACAGAGAAGATCGATGCTTACAAAATGTCTATAATATCCCTTCAAATGTAAGCTTCACGAATTATCTAGTGTGTACTTCTTCCCTAAGTAAAGACCACTTACTTACTTACTTTGAATTAACGTCGAGTGCGGCCAGTTGGCCACATACGACGTTAAAGTCCACTCTGCACCCTCGCCGCTAAGTATGTGCCTCTGCTATCTGGCGATTTACTATCCAGTTTTGGATATTATCCCTACGCCGACCAGCTTGGCGGATTCGTATGTGTGTTAAGAACTTATCAAAATAGTTCCAAATATTTGGCCCTTTTATTTTGTATTGTTGTGATGATTTGCTCAGATCAATGTAATATGTATTGACTGTAATTGTAAGTAAAATTCTTCATAAAAGAATGTTAACATGTGCTTTTGCAAATGGTAAAATTGCCCGTGCTCACTGGCATCTTCAGTTTTGTAGGTAGGCACCCTGCGTCGTCGTTGCTAAGCAAGCGCAATCCATAATGCCTAAACTGCAAAGCATTTTGAAAGCATAGACCAACAAGATAAGTTACAAATAGCTGACCGTACCTGACTGATTTTTATTGTTGCAAACTATTACTGCAAAGACTTCAGTTGCAATATGTGTTTGTTCAAGCAAATGATTTGTTTTTGTTTTTGTGGGTTTTAACGGTGCTTTTTAACACATTAGTGGCTATATCATGCCGAGGAAATGGGAGCTAAATGCCTTTGCCAAGGACACACCGAGGCAGCCGACCGAGCTGGCCTGGGCGGGTATCAAACCTGCGACCCTTGGATTATGATTCCGACGCTCTACCAACTGAGCTACCGCGACTCCCTTTAAGCAAATGAAGTTAGATGAAATAAAATAGCAGTGAAAAATGTTTCAAATAAGAGTCAAATTATGATAGCAAATTCCGAGTCCTTGCATCGGTCTATGTATGTATCTATCTGTCTGCCTTTTTATTTCTTTTTATCAGTCTGTCTAATACTAGTACTATCAAAGGAAATACCCAGTGACGGCGCAAGGGTTCGAGGCGCCCGGGGACAATGTTCTTTAGTGGCGCCCCTACTTTGCCACAGAGAGCAGTTTTATGTCAGATGCCAACCTCCACCCGCAACCCTCATCTAAACTCCGGTTAAGCTGACAAAAAAAAAAAAAAAAAAAACAACAACAAAATTTTGACGGCGACCCCATTTGCTCGGCGGCTGGGGGCAATTGGCCCGCCCCGCCCCCCCCCCCTCGCGCCGCCACTGGATATACCACAACCACTTCTCCTCATCCCCCCACTGTTACTGCTAACACTACTTCCGCTGTTTCTATCATAAAAACCAAATCACCCCATATCATTTTATCAAACACTACTATGACCACTACTACAACGATTAATTCTGCCTTTGTAGCTTTTACTCCTAAATTAACTATTTTGTTTTTGTACCACTGGTCTTACCGTTGGTGCTGCTAACACTTCGTTGATATTCAGATAAGAGCAACCATCTCTACTATTCGGTTTTGTCTTTTTTGTTGTTGTTCTTATTCGATGCTACATTACAATAACTAGCATTATTCCGAAATCCACCAACACAACAGCTACTTCTCCTGCTCCTACTTTTATTTATTTCACCACCTTTCAAAATACTCCCACCATCATAACAACTATAACCAGACATGACTCTTGTGGCACACCAGCGGCTTACATGTTGGTTAGTCCACTTGAAAATACCGGGTTTTAGGGTCGCCCTGCAGTAACATTGCAAGAAACCATTTTTATGATATACTTAAAGAAATATATTAAATAAAATACATAGCTAGTGCATAGTATGTAATATATGGAGTTTCTTGAATTCAACCAACCTTTGTCCCCTCTGCTTGCTGACATTGGCCGGTGTGTGTTTGTTAACGTGGACAATAGCAGCGTTGGCGACCTATACCTTTACATACCGTGGTGGTAATGGTGGCAGTTGTGGTAATGATGATGGCGGTTACGATGAAAAAGGTGATGTTTGCGACAGCGACTGCGATAATCAGTTATTACTGTTCCACTTTTTATACCGTTTTATACTCGTATATATGAAGCGCAAAAACCTGCGGTCCGCTACTATTTTGAAATCTGCATGAAAGTATAGCTCAACCAATAAGACCCCGTCTGTTAGCACTTTTATTCACGCGAAAATATTGCAACGTCCCAAGTAAGCGCTTCTGGCCGTAAATCCTGCTCGAATGTAAAGGCAAACAATATTTGGTTGTACGAGTGTAACTTCTGTTTTTCATGAGAAACAATAGTGGAACGCAATTTATCCATTGTGAGCGTGTATGTGTGTATGTATGCACACACGCATGCGTGAAAGCATTTATCTATGTATGCAGGTAGGTTGATAGGTGGATAGATACTCTATGTAGGTATGTAAGCATGCAGGTAGAACGGGCATATGTATACTCTATATATGTAGTTATGTGAAAGAGAGTTCCAGAACGAAATCATTGTTTTCATTTAGTTTGTAAAAGCTGCATTTCATTCATAAAATATACTTTTGCCGTAGTGAATTCCTTGCATTTCATCCAATTGTCCATTTCGTTTTGCTTAACAAAGCATTCATAAAACCCTACTGAGCGGATTTTTCAAAATAAGTTACCAAAGTAACCGAGATGTTGTTAACCAAACCAGATAATATCACGAGCCTGTATTTTCCATGGAAGTATCGCAAACAGTTATACAAACCTGCGGGTTTCACGCTCAATGTTGAGCAAAAGGTCTCGAAGAAATGAAGCTTAATGATTTTTTTTTCAGCCAGAACAACCTGTCTGTATGACCTAACAATGTAATATTCAGGAGCGCATTATACACTCGCAAGGTAGGTATTGGTCTTCATGAATTTTCCTAGCATGGTATGGACAAATCATCATGTGCGCATCAAGAATTCACAATATGTGATTACCACTATATGTTTTACCAACAGAACGTGGTCTTTTACTAGATGCAAAGACTAACGAAGTAAAGCAATATTCAGGGCAGAGGTAACAGTGTAAGGACTTCTGAATTGCGTCCTTTAGTAGGAATTGATCTTTTGTTTTTACTCAATGTCAACATAATCAGACAAACGCTAGATAAGTTAGGGGCTCTTTTTAAAAGTATGAATAATAAATACCTTTATAATAAGCCGTATTATTGTTGAAAATGGGCTATATGATTTTTTATTTTATAAATAGAGAAAAAGAAACAAAAGTACTTTTCACTTTGAGATTATTAATAAATTCTTAACATATTCTCTCTAATGCCCCTATCCGAATGAAATTCGCACGCTAACCATTGAGAACACATTAAGTGGTTAAATATAAGAATAGTATAATACAATAGATCAAAACCAGCGTTGACAAAGAGATGAAAATGTCTTGGTGGCTAACTGTTTTCATGCACGACTGACTGATCATAATGTAAATTAGGCGCCTTGATTAAGCTTGTTATCATACTGTATTATCGCTTTATGTCATTCATATAGCTTGTAGTGAGCAGGTGTTGTTATTGTTACCTATACTAAGTACGATAGTGTATCATGTATCTATTTTTTGTCTAAGCTAAACTCAGGGTGGGGGTACTTCAGAATATTTTTACTTCAGGTGTGCCACACAGGATCCCAAAATGATTCCCGACCTCGGCCATCAGTAAATTCAATTTCACGTCAGAAAACTAGATACTGATAGACCAAAGTGACTGAAACTGTGTAGTGTTGGTCGTTAGTCAAACATATCCAAATCAAAGAAGATATGCTTTGTTGTATACTTTAAAGAAATAAAGGAGAGATTCCTAATTATGGGTCTATTCATGTACCGAGACAAAAAGACGGGGACCAAAAACATGTAACTATCGATGCACCACTAGGCTTTTAAAAAATGCTTCCAATCGAACGGGACCTCTCAAAATACCACACAAGAGAGAGAGAGAGAGAGAGAGAGAGAGAGAGAGAGAGAGAGAGAGAGAGAGAGAGAGAGAGAGAGAGAGAGAGAGAACCGGGAAGAGCTACGTTTCAGTTTTATAAAGATCCTGTTCATCGATTCAATACCAGTTTAGGTAGGTAGACAAGTAATCAATTCAATACCAGCTTGGGTAGGTAGAAAAGTCCGTTTCTTTTGGAATATAAAGACAGGTATTCGAGTGAATAACGAAAGTTTAATAAAGGAACTGGACTAAATATTTTATTCTGTGAAGGTGAGACATATCTGTATTATTAACACATGAAAGGATACTGAAGTTTGTAATAAATAATGCAAGAACACAAATACCAATTCAGAATTCCACATCTGTTTAATTAATAATGCAGCGTTTTGCATGTTGTTGTTGTTGTTCTTTTCTTCTTCTTCTTCTTCTTCTTATTATTATTATTATTATTATTATTATTATTATTTCTTGATATTCTCAAATACATGAAACATGCATTCATGCATACATATACTGTACCTGTATTCATATGGACAGAATGACATAAACAAAGACAAATAGACGTTACGAACAGTCTGAATTATATTACATGAACTACGCCCTTGAATTATAGAGTGTGGTATATACTCACATAGGGTTCCTACTTCGTGATATTTTCAACCTTACCTGACTTTTATGAAGTTCACATTGCTCATAAACTATGTTCTAATTAATCATAGAATTTGTAAGCATGCATACTGAGAATCCAATTTACAAGATGGCTTTTTCCATATCTATAACCACTAACTTGATGAGGTTATATTTTATACGATGTTGTTCATCACGTATTCTTGTGTAGTAAATTCATCGTGATTCGGCTATATATATATACATCGGTATGGTTTCTGAAATCTTATTGCAACGTAACCTTTTCAGTTCGATATTAAATGTACACAAGCCGGCATTAGTTTATACTTTTACCTACCTACCTACCTACCTACCTACCTACGTACATACATACATACATACATACATACATACATACATACATACATACATACATACATACATACATACATACATACATACATAAGTGCGCACATGAAATTACAGGTAAACATTTACACCATTTTCATGTATGTTTCGCTTTGGTAGTAAATCCAGTAGAGAGAAATATAGATACCTGCCTACCTACCTATTTACCTACATACCTACCAGTATATTAGCATACACAGGTTGATACTTACCTATCTACATAAATACATATAAGCATGCATCCAACAATCTATGTATTCATACAAATACAAATGTGCATCATGAAAGAAAGGTAGAAGGATACTTCATGTGTCACCGTTGTTTCTTAATTCTATAATGTAGACGTACAAAACGGTCTCTTTTCATTAATTGTTATTTTAAGGCAGAATTTTAAAAAATTAAAGTATTTTTGGACCTCACTGAATGATTTTATATGAAGCATTTACGGTAAGGAAAGATTTAGTACTTATTGCATAACTTGGATGGTAGAATTGGCAGAGCGGCAGTGGTTTATATTGTATTATAACATTGAATTTCGTGATATTTGAATCAAATGTGAAGGTATGTTAACATGATATGCCCAATTTTCAGGTTATAGACTCAGAATAGGCAACATTTAAATCAAATGTCAAAGTATTGTAGTTCCCTATGTCTATATGTTTATGTATTCTCCTCTGTATATGCCTGAATGTTTAATCTTAACCCTGCGTACGAAACTTGAAAAAGAAACAAAATACTTTCCCAGACCAGACTATTCTCTCTATGTAGTTTGATATAATTCATTAAATGATTGTCTCGCCTGCGAAGCATATGTGTGGCATGGAGATCACATTTTCGATAACGTTGTTGTTATTGTTGCTGTAGGCCTCAACATGAAGTTTTTGCATTTAGCTCAATTTCTCTGACACCGTTGTATGCACAGTCATGAAACTTCATCGGTATTTTCATCTTCTAGGATGCTACACACAATGGTCAAAGATAGATCATGGAGACCTACATTTTAAGAAATTAAGTTAAGATTTTACACTTAGCTCAGTTTATCTAACACGACTGTATCCACCGTTATGAAACTTGATTGGTATAATCATCTTGTAGGGTACTACACACAATGGTCAAAGATAGATCATGGTGACACACATTTCAGCTCCAGAAATCCAGTTAACATTTTTCATTTAGTTCAGTTTATCTAACACAATTGTATGTACAGTCTGAACTTGATGGGTATATTCATCTTGTAGAATGCTACACATAATGGTCAAAAGATAAATCATGGAGACCTACATTTCAAGCAGCAGAAATTAAGTTTAGATTTTGCCTTTGTTTCAGTTTATCGAACACATTTCTATGTACCGTTATGAACTTGATGGTGTTATGTATGATGTTTATATAATATTATAAATATTTTAGGAAATTATAAATGTTTCTTCACTTTAATATTTGCTTAAATCTTAATGTTATCAGGAAAAACATGTTTAACTAGTGTCCTTGAATTAGGTTGTTTTGATCAATATGTTTTCTCAATTTGAAGGTCAAGGTTGATTTTGTTTACAGTTAGAATTCCATTAAGATGACTCACATTCTAGAACATTCTGTCATGTGACCAATCTAGAACATTCTGTCATGTGACCAATCTTTATATATATCATGTTTGGTAGACATTTTGTTCAGTTCGACATTACCATCAGTCTTGTAAAGAGCTATTACAGTTGTGAAAATTCATTCCAAATTCTAAGAGAGGAATTATTTTTAAATATTCATTGGATTATAACAGTGCTCATAAACTATTGGATTTTGGAATTTTGATTGACAATTTTGGAATTTATGTGAACTTATTCAGAGATTTTGGATTACTTCATTTTGACTTCAGCACATCAAGATTTCTAGTACATCAGGACTTTGGAGACCATTGGCACATAATAACATTCAAGAACACAGCCGTGAATTCTATATTTAGGACTTGTGATTAGAACAATCATTCTTATTGGATTATTAGGATACATAAACACATTACTGTAAGTGACTTTTTGATTTTTCATTTTAATTATCTAGTAATAAATTGCTTGTTGATTTTTTACTTGATTTGTTGGTTTCACTTTCTTTCTGTTACATTTTTCTTAGACCATAGAGTCGTAACAGAAATTGGGGGCTCGTCTTCCGGGATCTGAATTTCATTAAAGCATATTAGAGATATTAAATTTATCTTTGAAATTCATATTGATTTTGTCTCTGAATTTTTTTTGTCTTTGGCAAAGATTTTAAATAGAGAAATTTGTTTTGTGTGAAACCAACAAGCATTTACAATGGCATCTAATGTTCAGAATTTCATTTCAAAACCTACCCAGGAGGGGTTAGAGTGCATGAGAAAGGATGAGTTGCTCGAGCTTGCCAGAAAATACAGTCTATCTGAGGCAAAAGTATCATTGACAAAACAGGAGATAAAGATTATTTTGATTCAGTATTTAGTAGGAAAGGGAATTTTTGATAGCAGTGCTTTAAGTTTGAAGAGAAAGCCTGTATCTGGTTCTGACAGGAAATTAAGGGAATTAGAGTTAAAGAAACAGATTGATTTAGAATTGGCAAAGCTTCAGATTCAGAGAGAGAGAGAAGGAAGAGAGGCAGATCCAAATGCAGAAAGAAGAGAGGCAGATCCAAATGCAGAAAGAAGAGAGGCAGATGGAGAGAGAAAAAGAAGAGAGGCAGTTGGAGAGAGAGAAAGAAGAGAGACAAATGAAGATACAGATGGAGAGAGAGAAAGAAGAGAGGCAAATGCAGATGGTGAGAGAGAAAGAAGATAGACAAATACAAATGCAGACGCAAAGAGAAGAAAGGGAAATGCAATTTAAATTAAGAGAATTAGAACTGGCAAACAGAGCACACTCCACTCCTTTAAACACAAGTTCAGGTTTTGATGTTACTAGATATATTAGGTTAGTACCCCCTTTTCAGGAAAAAGAAGTAGATAAATACTTTCTTCATTTCGAGAAAATAGCTGAAAACTTGAAATGGCCCAGAGAGCATTGGACTTTGTTATTACAAAGTGTACTTATTGGCAAAGCTCGTGAAGTCTACACTTCACTGTCAGTACAACAAAGCACTGATTATGATTTGGTTAAGGAGTACATCTTGAAAGCTTATGAGTTGGTACCAGAGGCATATCGACAAAGGTTTAGGAATTGTAGAAAAGAAACTGGACAAACTCATGTCGAATTTGCAAGGGATAAAGAACAACTATTTGATAGGTGGTGCTCAGCCAAGAAAGTTGATCAAGCTTATGATAACCTCAGACAGCTCGTATTAATTGAAGAGTTCAAGAGGTGCATCCATAGTGATGTTAAAACCTATCTTGACGAGCAGAAAGTGGAAACTTTGGAAAATGCTGCTCGTATGGCTGATGATTATTCCTTGACTCACAAAATTTCATTTGGCAATAAGTCGTCCTCTCAGCAGTTTTCTGGTAAAAAACCATTTCAATCTCATTCGAGTACTTCCAAATTTCACAACAGCACAACTGTTAGGAATCAAACATCTGATAAGACTGATCAGAAATCCTTATCTCTTCCTACGTGCACTTATTGTAAAAAGAAAGGGCACGTTATTTCTGATTGCTTCAAGTTGAAAAATAAGCAACAGAGAAAAGACAGAGCTTTTCCAAATGCTCTTATTTCTACGAGGTCAAGGTCACGGTCTTGTATTGAAAGCAATACATTTGTTGGGTCAAACAAACCCCAGTCTGATTCTATTTTGGAGGCTTATGAACCATTCATGTCAGAAGGTTCTATATCACTTATTGGTGATTCTGCCAAACCTATCCCAATTAAAATATTAAGGGACACTGGAGCTTCTCAGAGTCTTTTATTATCAGGTACTTTGACTTTGTCTGAGGAGTCTTCTTCAAGTGAAAGTGTTCTTGTTCAGGGAGTAGAGTGCGGCTTTGTAAATGTTCCTCTTCATTGTGTAAATTTGGCATCAGACTTAGTTTCTGGACCTGTGACTGTTGGGGCAGTGACTTCTTTACCCATAGAGGGTGTTCATTTATTACTAGGCAATGACCTAGCTGGAGATAAGGTTGTGGTTAATCCACTTGTAACTGACAAGCCTTGTTTGGATCAGAAAGTTGATCCTGTCGAAACTGAAATCCCTGATTTGTACCCTGCTTGTGCAGTTACTAGAGCTATGGCAAAAAGAGCTCTTGAGATTGATGTTGATCAGGATATTATTCCTTTAGCTGACACATGTATTGGTCAGTTATTTGATGAGGTCACCTTTTCCTCAGGTATTGATCAATCAAATGGTATTGATCACAGTGATCCTCTTTTGGCAACTCATTCTCTTTGTCCTACTCAGGATGACAAACGACAATCTCTTGTCGTTGAACAGGAGCAAGATCCCGAGATATCTTGTTTGTTTCAGAGGGCTATCAGTGAAACTGAAGCCACACAAGTTCCAGTGTGTTACTTTGTGAAAAATGGGGTCCTTATGAGGAAATGGAGACCACCTGATGT
Source organism: Margaritifera margaritifera (assembly GCA_029931535.1). Classification (NCBI taxonomy): domain Eukaryota; kingdom Metazoa; phylum Mollusca; class Bivalvia; order Unionida; family Margaritiferidae; genus Margaritifera; species Margaritifera margaritifera. The sequence goes on along the minus strand of JAQPZY010001665.1, from coordinate 5,304,810 downwards.
ACCCGCTGGTGACGAGTGGTCAGTGAACTATCAAATTGTTGTTCCTAAGTCATATCGACAGGAAATTCTTAATTTAGCCCATGAAACTCCTTTGGCTGATCATTTAGGAGTCCGTAAGACTTATCACAAGATCTTGAATCATTTTTATTGGCCGAAACTCAAAAGTGATGTTTCTAAATACTGCAGATCTTGTCACACTTGTCAAATGGTAGGAAAACCCAATCAGAAGATACCTAAGGCTCATTTGCAACCTATTCCTGCATTTGATGAACCATTTAGTAGAATAATAGTAGACTGTGTTGGTCCTTTACCTAAAACCAAGTCAGGCAACCAATACTTGTTGACCATCATGTGTGCATCTACAAGATTTCCAGAGGAAATTCCTCTGAGAAATATAAAAACTAAAACTATTGTGAAAGCTTTGGTGAAGTTTTTTTACACTTGTTGGCCTTCCCAAATCTGTCCAGTCGGATCAAGGGTCAAATTTTATGTCTGGAATTTTCCAACAAGTTATGCATGAATTAGGCATCCAACAGTTTAAATCTTCTGCCTATCACCCTGAAAGTCAAGGTGCTTTGGAAAGATTTCATCAAACTTTGAAGAATATGATTCGATCATATTGCTTTGATACAGAAAAGGATTGGGATGAGGGTGTTCATTTGTTGTTTGCTGTTAGGGAATCAGTTCAAGAGTCGTTGGGTTTTAGTCCCTTTGAACTAGTTTTTGGTCATACTGTCCGTGGACCATTGAAATTATTGAAAGAGAGACTTCTTTCAAATGAAGACTCAAAGATTAATCTTCTTGATTATGTTTCTGATTTCAAATACAAGTTGTCAAAGGCCTGTGAAGTAGCAAGAACTAATCTTCACACTACTCAGTCAAATATGAAATTAATGTATGACAGAAATTCACAGGAAAGGAGTTTTAAACCTGGTGACAAAGTTCTGGCTCTCTTTCCCACACCTCAGAATCCTCTTCAGGCTAAATTTTATGGTCCTTATACTGTTGAAAAGAAAGTAAATGACTTAAATTATATCATTAACACTCCTGGGAGACGGAAACAGAAACAACTTTGTCATATAAATATGTTAAAGGAATATTTTGACAGAGATAGCTCAGCTAATTATTCAGTTAATTTAGTTGTACCTGTCCCACACAGTGAAGATATCAACGATGGAGTACGATCAGACTATAGTGACTCTGGTATAACCAATCTTCGGAATTCAGAGATATTGAACAACCTAGACCAGAAACTTTCACATCTACAACAACAGGAAGGAAATGAACTAAAACAGCTATTACATGACTATGAGCACTTGTTTCCTGATGTTCCAACACGAACAAGTAAAATTTATCATGACGTTGACATTGTAGATTCTGCGCCTGTGAAACATCATCCTTATAGCATGAATCCTCTCAAACAGAACTATCTGAAGAAAGAAATTCAGTATCTACTGGAGAATGATTTCATAGAACCAAGTAAAAGTAACTGGAGTTCACCATGTATTCTTGTTCCCAAGCCAGATAATACATTCCGTATGTGTACTGACTATAGAAAAGTCAACAGTGTCACCAAAACCGATTCATTTCCAATCCCAAGAATGGACGATTGCATTGATAAAATTGGAAATGCGGAATATGTCACCAAGTTTGACCTTTTAAAAGGATTCTGGCAAATTCCACTGACGGAAAGGGCAAAAGAAATTTCAGCATTTTGTAACTCCAGATGGACTTTATCAATATAAAGTCATGCCGTTTGGAATGAAAAATTCGCCTGCAACGTTTCAACGTCTGATGAACATGATAACATTTGGTCTTGATAATTGTGACGCTTATATCGATGACGTTATTATCTACAACAACATCTGGGAAGATCATTTGGAAACCATTCGAAAATTCTTCGATCGACTCAGTGATACGAATCTGACAATTAATTTGAGCAAAAGTGAGTTTTGCCATGCTTGTGTCACATTTTTAGGACATATTGTGGGACAAGGTCAAGTTAAACCTATAGAAGCTAAGGTCAAAGCTATCTCTGAATTTCAAGTTCCAATTTGTAAAAAGCAACTGATGCGATTTCTAGGTATGGCTGGATATTATCGGAAATTTTGTTCCAATTTTTCCAAAATTGCTGAACCTTTGACAAGTTTATTGAGTAAGAAAACCAAATTTCATTGGTCTGACAAGTGTCAGGAATCTTTTGACAAGTTAAAGGCCATGCTTAAGAATGCACCAGTTCTTTCTGCACCAAATTTTAGCCAATCATTTAAATTATCTGTTGATGCAAGTGATGTAAGAGTTGGTGGAGTATTGATTCAGGAAGACAAAAGTGGTGTGGATCACCCTGTGTGTTATTTTTCTAAAAAACTAAACAAACACCAGAAAAATTATTCCACAATTGAGAAGGAATGTTTGGCTTTGATATTGGCTTTACAGCATTTTGAAGTGTATGTTATCTCAGCTCTTTCTCCAATTATTGTGTACAGTGATCACAATCCCCTTACTTTCATCAACAAAATGGAAGATAAAAATCGGAGATTGTTGAGATGGAGTTTGATATTGCAGGAATATAACATTGACATCAAACACATCAGAGGAAAAGACAATGTGATTGCAGATGCACTCTCACGTGCCTAGAAATGTAATATTGCTTGATGTAATTAAGTCCAGTATCGTAAAACATGTTCTTATGTAATTTTTGGTTATTGTAGTATTAGATGTATATTCAAAAGAAAGCTTTATTATATAAATCTTTCTTTTTCTTTATGAGGGGAGGTGTTATGTATGATGTTTATATAATATTATAAATATTTTAGGAAATTATAAATGTTTCTTCACTTTAATATTTGCTTAAATCTTAATGTTATCAGGAAAAACATGTTTAACTAGTGTCCTTGAATTAGGTTGTTTTGATCAATATGTTTTCTCAATTTGAAGGTCAAGGTTGATTTTGTTTACAGTTAGAATTCCATTAAGATGACTCACATTCTAGAACATTCTGTCATGTGACCAATCTAGAACATTCTGTCATGTGACCAATCTTTATATATATCATGTTTGGTAGACATTTTGTTCAGTTCGACATTACCATCAGTCTTGTAAAGAGCTATTACAGTTGTGAAAATTCATTCCAAATTCTAAGAGATGAATTATTTTTAAATATTCATTGGATTATAACAGTGCTCATAAACTATTGGATTTTGGAATTTTGATTGACAATTTTGGAATTTATGTGAACTTATTCAGAGATTTTGGATTACTTCATTTTGACTTCAGCACATCAAGATTTCTAGTACATCAGGACTTTGGAGACCATTGGCACATAATAACATTCAAGAACACAGCCGTGAATTCTATATTTAGGACTTGTGATTAGAACAATCATTCTTATTGGATTATTAGGATACATAAACACATTACTGTAAGTGACTTTTTGATTTTTCATTTTAATTATCTAGTAATAAATTGCTTGTTGATTTTTACTTGATTTGTTGGTTTCACTTTCTTTCTGTTACATTTTTCTTAGACCATAGAGTCGTAACAATGGGTATATTCATCTTCTAGGGTACTACACTACTTCACACAATGATCAAAGATAGATCATAAAGGCGTGCATTTTAAGCTCAGGAAATTAGGTTCAGATTTTGCATTTAGTTTAGTTTATCTAACACAGTTGTATGTACCGTTATGAATTTTGATGGGTATATTCATCCTGTGTGAAAGAAAAAACATGAACTTTTTTTTTTTTTTAATTTACATTTCTTGCAGAAGGAAGAAAACATCAACTTTTTTGTTTGTTTTTTTTTTTTTGTTTTTTTTGTTTTGTTTTTTTTAATGTAAATATATGTTTTACCACAAAAGAACAACAAATGAAATGTGTTGTTTGAAATGTGGAATTGCTTCACCATGAAAGAAAAAAAACACATGAACTTTGTTTTCTTTTTAAATGTACATTTGTTGCACCAGGAAAGGAAAAAACATGAACTTTGTTGTTTGAAATGTGAATTTGATACACTTTGAAAAAAGATAAAAGATTAACTTTGCTTTTAGAAATATAAATATTTTTTTCTTCCACTGTGAAAAAAATATATAAAAAAGATATAAAATGTCTTGTGTCGTTTATGGAATATCCGAATTCCAAAGATATAAAATGTCTTGTGTCGTTTATGGAATGTCCGAATTCCAAAGATATCTTGAGAGTTATTATTGCATCCTCCGTCCTTAAAGTGATAGACGAAAGATCAGATCGTCAAAGTTGGGAGGCACTGTATCTTTGCCATCCATTTAACAGTGCTCATTGCTGGACCCAGTTGTTTAAGCAAAACCGAATTTGTCAAACGTTTGATTGAACGCTAACCACTTTTGTTCGATCATCCTGCACAACATATGGCAATCCTCTTACACCTTACCCCCCAAAATGTTAAGGAGAATCCATTTCGTTTGTAGAAGGAATTCCTCGCGAAGACGATGGAATTGTGTCTAACTCTCGTCAAAAATATCTTGTTATCTTCGTTGACGTGTTAGGAGAAGATGAAGAAGAAATTAACTTTGGTTCACACGAAAAGGATATCATCTTAATGCCAATATTATTTATATTACCTAAAATGTATTTGAACAAAATAAAACGCATCGCACCATCAGTCTCACTGCTTATTATGTGGTATTGTTTAAAATCCCAAGAGACAAATCTCAGGTTTAAGTGTTTGCAGAACAGTTAGGAACACTTTGGCCAAATTATGCTTATAACGATGCCACTTAGCAATCATTTGAGTAGTATTTCGTTTCCAAGAAATCTAGGCAGGCTCTGGAAAGGGCCGTTGAGTTTTGAAAAAATTATGGACTTTACAATATCAGCTGTAACTGCCTTACACATTTTCCACGTCTAAGTTGCTGTTGTGGTAGTAATAGTTGCCGGTGTAACGAAGAATTGTGTATCCCGTCGAAAATGTGTCCCAGAATGCGAGTCAACGTCCTAAAGATACATTTTCAACAGATGAAAAATGGCCCCTTTCAGAGAAACCCATTGTATAATAGATACCCTACACGTTGAATATTGACCCACCTTTGAAAAGTGACCCCAACATGCAAAAGTTTTTATCTTTAAAATTAAGTATCTAATGAATTAAATAATGCATTATAGTGTCCATGTAGCGTAATGTGCCTTTAAAGGGACAAGTTAGGATTATAGTGACCGACACGTATTTTGTAAATTTTGTATAATTTGTTTGAAATGTAATGTTAGTTAATCGATTAGGATTTTACGAGACTTAAATATTAAAAATACGCATTATATCCTGGAGCCTATAAGCCTATCTTAGGCTATGCACTTAAGCTAGGGTAGAACATGCTTATTTCATAATGAGCTATTATTGTTACAACGTGTCTATTTCACTAATTTAGCTGTAAATCTTTTGTTTATCGTAATTTAATGCATAATTATACACATATAGCCTGTTAATTTTTACCAAACCTGAACATGTGCTTTTAAAACGACAGTAAGTCTATACTTTAAAAAGATTTGCGTTTGGTTCTAACAACTAACTACACCGACCTATTCAATCTAACTTAAATCAACGACTAAACATATCGGAACATGAATCAAACTTTCATCTCCGTTTAGTACTTGATATATTATAATGACTTTGATATGCTTAGAAAGTCACGATACAAAAAAAATATATTGTTATTAATTCTTTTTGGGGAAAAGAGTTACAGTAGTTATACAGATTCCTTGAATTTTCTGCTAATAACTGCACGAAAACGAAGTACATTATGCAGGTCCTTTTTGCGTGGCTTTTCATTTGGATTAAGGGTGTTACGAAATTGAGACTTTTAGCTTTAAGGTGTTTCATTTTCTGCCTAAAAATATGTTCCTGGAAAAAAGCGCTTTAAGAAATTGTCTAGTAGTTTTATACACTGTAAATAAATGAATCAGTGTTATGATGGATTTCTCGTTAAATATTGTCGCAACTGATTGGTCATTTGTTGCATTTGAGAAACAAATACATAGTGACGATGCTTTCCTAACTGAGGCAACGAGCACCTTAATATTTCCTTGTCCAATATGGTTATTTGATTGGTACTCGTCCGATGAAATTCAGTATTGAACAAGACACTATCAAATTATCTCTTAGTATTGTATCATGGATTCGAAGTGGGTGCTCTTTCATTTCATGCTTCTTTACTTAATTCGTGATGGAGACATGTATTCTGCATCATCCAAATTTATAAAACATTGTACATGAATTATTCGATAATTTCCTATTTTAGAAAGTTAATTAAGATTATTCAGCTACCATAGTAACTGACTCTAAAATGGTTTTGAATTCTGCACACGGGGAAATGATTTACTGTGATCCTATTCTGTTGTTCAACAGTTTTATCATGGTTGAATTTATATTTGTTGTTTGCTGAAAACATCTGCAAGTACGTTATAAATAAAAAACCCAAATGTAGAACACATTTGTGGATTATAAAGAATGCTGGGACATATTCAATTGATTAGAACCATTCATAACAGGTACAAGTTTTCACTGCGGTTTCATTACATCCGGGCACTAGATAATGTGTTGCGTGTGTTGGGTTAAAGGAACTAAATCGATTGAAAACAGCAAAGTTTAGCATACGCTAGACTGGCATCAGTCTTCATGATCTGTTGCAATTATTAGATTAATCTGCCGTTCATGAGTCAACTATTGATTTGTATGTCCCGTAATTACCGAACATGGATGGTTGAGCAATCATAATAAAATGATGCCAGTGAACAAAAAATATCACAATTGATTTGTATTGCTTCAACTATTTATCCTGAAACCAAGCTAAGCAAACGGGAAAACGTTGATAAAACGTTTGATTATGACCTTAAAATAGCACTTATATTTTCAACAGTGTAAAACTAACATGTTTAATATTCGTATTAATGTGTATTCAGAATGCCTATGTTATGATTGCTTTCATAACGTATTTATACACAATGCACACACACAAAAATACGCATATGATATGACTGATGTTCACAGTAAAACACTGTCATTTGTCATGAGTATCGTATAGTATTTTAATTGGAACTCCTTTTTACTCATTCACGAGACGTTGAAATTGTTAACAATGCACACAATTTCCTGATCGTATTCCCATGTATTCTTAACTGCATTGTGTAGACAATCCTGATAAACTTCTATCATATCCAAGAGGGAGGGAGTTATAAAGGGTAAAGAGAGGGAACGCTTTATACATTACATCATCCCTAATATTTCAATAAATCTTACATGTGTTTTTCCACATTTAAACATTTGTTATTTTATTATTTCTTTTTTCCGCAGCCATTCTACGCTTGCGAAAAACCTGGCTTGTCTGTTATTGATACAACTGCAAGAAGTTGGCTGTACGATTAGCGTAGGGGTAGAGCGCTCGCTTCCAACCAATGCAATCCGGATTTCATCCTTGACCATGGAAGTATGGTAACGTGGTTGCCAAATCGGACAGGTTGGGTTTCTCTTGGTACCCCGGTTTCCTTCTACAGTAAGGACCACATATACGCCTCAAAACGCACCAACGAAAGTGATTAATGCCATATATTGCATTGTGTCACCTTCGATCTCAGGCGGGTTAAATCAAAATTCCCTATGAAATCAATACAATATTTATATATATATATATATATATATATATATATATATATATATATATATATATATATATATATATATATATATATATATATAACTTGTATCATAGCTTGATACTTTTTCCTTGAAGTTGCTTCACATAAATTACGATAACCGTTCTTTGAATAACTGTACAGGGTAACTGTGCACAGTATTAATACCGCAAATACAATATTTTCATTTACTCTGACAATCAACATGTATTTTCGGTCTCGGGCAGGTTAAATTCAATACCTTGTGAAACCAATGCAATATATATTACGTATTGTATAGAGAGCTACGAGGTAAACTCTTAAACTATTCACAGAACACACTACATTTAAAGGGTTTATTTACATAATCCTTCTACTGTAAGGACCTCATAACAAATGGAACACAATTGGTATTTTTTTAAAGAAACTAACAGCGTAAGGTAATCATTTTACAAATTAATGATCTTGAACTCGAGCAACTATATTAATATTATGTTCATGTTCTGTCCCAAGTACAGACACCAACGAACCGAGCTGATGAGAATATTACTCTCAGTGCCACATCCAGCTGTTAGCTTAGAGATTTACTGCTTTTGGGGAAAGGGCGATGCAAATGAAAACTATAGAATTATACAACGTGTATGCAAATATATAACTGATACAGGACGATTTCAATAACATATTCGAATCGCGAATGAGGTCATTGTGCCCCCCCCCCCATTTTCTCTCTCTCTCTCTCTCTCTCTCTCTCCAATCTGTTTTCATTATTATTCACTGTTGTTGTGTTGAAATATATTGCAATACTTGTATCATGTAGGAAGAGGGCTAATTTAGGTTGTTAGAACTTGAGCCCAATCCCATTGTATTATATTGGGACAATAAAATATGTTTAAATAAAAAAAGAAAATATTACGTAACATGAACATTAGTGGGACTGTTTCTTTTTCAAAGGTATTCATTTAAAGATGAGCAATGTCTGCTCGGTTTCTTTCTATCCCTTAATTTTTTCCTCAAACTCCTTCCAGTTACATAACAGATTAAACACATTTGGATCAATTTGTCCTGATACATTCGAAACGCTCTGTCTGTGAATTTCTTAACATAAATGGTTTCTATTCCCTCAAGTTCGTTTATCATATCTGCATCTTTTTGATTGTTTGTTAGACAAGATGATAATGACTCCTCTGAAAACAAAATGTGCTAAATTTTAAGGGAACAAAATCCATTATGAATATGCAAGGTGTACGAGAATACTCTGTTTCCTGGGCATCTTATTCTGGCTCAAAATGATCGTGCAAATTGTTAATGAAGATTGCAGATTCGGACTCGTGGCCGGTACCAGTGGGTTATACGATACCCATGCATGTGTAGTCTTTCCGCCAACCTCTCCCTGTTCACAAAACACGTACACTTAGAGAATGACAGTATTTCAAATTCTTTCCCCCAAGTACTGTCTTCGTTCATCTTTGACAGCTTTATTGGTTAAAAAGGGTATTGTTTATTTCCATGAAATTTACAACAGCATCACGTGCCAGAAGATGACATGTTTGTACCACAAACAGAAAGTAACGTAATGTTCTCTCTCATTGTTATAGTCTTGGTCGGCATTGCATATCTTTTCATCACACGGGAAACACCCATTTCCTTATGATTTGTTGTAACAGTTTGATGAAATAGTTTCGATTTATCACTCTTCCATTTGCTGTCCAGAGGTCGAAACGTAATTGTACTGCCTACATATACTATATGGTCTTGTTCAACTATATTTTCAGGTTCTTGTTCAACCTTTCTTTTCTTAAAGGGCAGTTTGTTTTCTGGAATGCTCTCGGCCGATATGTCTTCTGTCTTAGAAGATATGTTCTGGTCACCATAGCTTCCTTTCCGTTTGTATAGTTGCAACCTATTCTCATATACTGAGGTCTTTATACCTTTCAAAGCGAATGTTCCCTTGTTTCTTATCGAGGTTACTGTAAACGGTCCAGTCCAATTAGTCGTCTGCTTGCCCCCCTTCCGTGTTGCTTTTCTTGAATTGTGTAATAACACTTTGTCGCCAACGATGAAGATCTCACTCTTTATCTTTGCATCGTGGTATTTCTTCTGTTTTGCTTTGGCAGACTTTGATATTGTCTGAAGCAGTTTCCCTGTCACATGATAACTGCATGAAGGGATCTCATCTTTGCTTAAAAGCCACATCGTCCGATTCGTTCTCAGATACTGTAGATATATCAAGCTCAATAGATAAGCGCGCCTGTCTGCCATAAACAAGGAAAAACAGCGTTTTCTTTGTAGAGGCATGATCGGTCGTTCTATAGGCAAACAAAGTAGGTGGCAATAGCTTATCCCAGTTATTGGATTGGTCATTTAAATACTACGCTCTCATGCCACACAAGGTTTTATTGTATCTTTCCGTTTGACCTCCAGTATGTGGATGGTAAGGAGACGTAACTCGATGATCAATTCCCATTTTGGTGCAAAACAAATCATTTAGTCTGTTACAAAATTCTCTTCCTTGATCCGTAATGATTATATTTGGGACGCAAATGAATTTTGCCAACACATCGAGCCCTGTAATTACAGATTTATCAGGAATTACCGCAGCTACTACCCATTTTGTCAAATAGTCCATGAAAACCAGAATGTGTATGTTACCTGAAAATATATTATAAGATACGAAAATAAATGTGACCAAAGGGACTTGCATTTTAATTTGTACAATTTTAAGAAAAACAGCTTTCATCGTAATGCAGCATTTTTGGCCTAGTTTGATTCAAATAATGGCCTTTTTATTTATCTATTTCACGATTATGGTGTGATGATAACTAGAGATAGATATTTAAAACACGTATGTCCCACTGAGGTCATATTTTGAAGAAACATAAGGCAGGTGCGATTGAGTGCTTCTAAAATTAGAAGATTACATCACTTCCATCTTCCAGCTGTTCGATTGAACAACTCTTCTCCTAAAGGACTTTGAAGAACTTTCAAAAATCAAACAGAAGCAGGTAGAAGAACAAAGCTTGTCCGACTAAAAATAGCTTCGATTAGCTCAAACGATGGTGGCAACCAGAGAAAATGTATAATTTGAGGATGATTTTGAAAAGAATAATGTTCATATGCGTTTGTTTTACTTGTAGATAATTTAAATAATTCGAGAAAAAAAAATAATTTAGAAATTATTTTACTACATTTCTGGTAACAAAAATCCTCCTTTTGTGACTGTTATTTTCATTCAACAACATAATTTTGTTAACAGTTTGAGAGAAATACACTTGGTAACTCCAGGGTCAATATAATAATGTAGTATACTGATCCTGGCAATTCTAATAATAATATATTTGATTTTTCAAAAATTGAGTTGTTGATTTGGTAATGAAAAGTTTGTGTTCAAAATTCTATTGAACATTAACACGGTTCGATTTATAAGTGGATTTCACGGGAACTTCTGCTTATTGAAGCTCTGGATCGCACCCTCTTATTAAGTCGGGAAAGGTGCCCTTGTAAAATTATTGGAGTATGACTTGTTTGTGATATCTTAACTCCCCCAAAACGAATAAAACCGTTTTATTACTACCATTCATTCTCTTTGAAATGAGCGGAAACCTCATTTTGACAAAAAATAAGTTGAAAAATGACATCGGAGTCAAAGCAGTATGAATCCTCTTCTACAAATGCAAGGTCATACAAATTATTGTGCACACAATAAGTTGCTTTGAATGGTACACATTTGTTTTGTTTCAGTATCGTCTTTACAGTTATGTATTATGGCAACATAACCGATTTACTGTGCTTCAACGGAAATACCATTTAACGTCACTAAAATGTATATATCGTCTGAAATAATTGCCTGTCTGAATTAAAAGAAGTCATCAGCCCAAAATCACGTGCATTGCGACCCAAAATCAAATCAGGCGATGCCATGATTGTGTGGATGTGATCATGATGTGAACTGAAAGTTCAACTTCAACGACACCAGATTGATCACAGAAGCTCTCGTTTCCTTCGAATAATGTTTGAAATTACAATGAGGATCACATGATTATGCCAGCTCTACCATCTTCTCCTCCTGATTAAACTTGAAAACGAAAGTGTAATTTACTTGAACCTTCCTCTAATATAATAAAACATGTCAAGATTCTAATTACCTCTTTCCGTCTCTTTTAACGGTCCAACGATGTCCATTCCAAATTGATGAAATGCTATCGGTGAAAGTGGAATTGGTTTAAGTTGTTTCTTGGCTTTTTCAAGCGACGCCTTTCTCTGACATTGGTCACATTGACTCGCATATTCCTTAACGTCAATGAATGAGCCTTTCAAATAATACCGCTGTCGGATCTTTTACTAGATGTGAAATACAAGGACGAATTAAGCTGAGTTTGTGCTGAAAAATACTTCATGGTGAATCGATTTCCACTTCACAAGCCTCTCCTCCGGGATAATATTCAATATTGAAAAAGGACCTCGGGGATAGTTTTCAACGTTAAAACATGACCCCGGGAGTTTAGTTTTCAAAGTTGAAAAATTACACCGGGGGCAATTTTCAACTTTGAAACATGACCCCTGAGGTTTGTTTTCAGCGTTGAAAAATTACTACCGCGATAATGTTCAACGTTGAAAAAGGGAGCAGGGATAACATCCAGACACAGGTGTGCAGACTGGCTGAAAATGTATCATTATTTATGCACAAACACCACCATCTTCGGTTAATGACCATAATATCAGTAATGTTCCAGGTTAAGTCTGGCTAACTGAAAATGTGTTTAAATTAGTTTAGTGTTCACGTTAAAGATTAAATCGATTAAGACGTCGGTGTAAGTCATTTATTTACATTTCTGTTGAGTATTTGGTTGATTTATCAACGTCAAATCAACCTTGACAACGTAATTTTTTTTATCGAAATTGATTTTATTCAGTCTGTATGTCAATAAAGATTGTACTAGATTTGAAATAGAGCTGTTTTCCTAACAAAGACTCAAACTTAGAGCCAAAATGTTTTGAAGAAGCTTTTATCAAACTGCAGGATTAAATCAAATTCAACTTGTTTAGTTTTAAATTTGACTTTTAAACATAATTATAACATAGCCTTAGAAGTGATCAGTTAATGAATACTGGCTTTGTTCCTTCACACTATTTAAAACAAAAGCAATTTATAAAGTTCCCACAACTGACGAGGTTACGGTCAGTACGTGCTGAATACGAGTAGGTGACGTTTTAATATCGGCCACGGCCACGGTTAAAGAATTCGCCCTTCATCACTGGTAGATGATAACGCGTTGATCAACCAGGATATGGGTAGATCGTCTGGTGTGCGAGAATACCGTTAAAGTAACCTAAGGAAACGCGTTTGTCAGATTTATTTTAAGATATTTATATGCATTTGAACAAGAAGTAAGTCCAAACAAACGTTAATAGCTGTAGAATGACAAACTATGTGTTACTGGCTTATATTATGATATATGGAGGGAAAGTTTCTTTGAGGCGGACAAACTATCAGTGTGGAAGATATCTTGTAAGAAAATGGCTGCGAATGATGACAGTTTCACTGCATAATTATCCATGGTTTTTAAAAAATGTTTTTCACACCCATCGCTATGATTTGTTAAATGTGTATCAGAAAACAAACGTGACAGCCTTCATTTATTTTCATTTCATTTATAAAATAGTACGCAGTGAGTGAGCTCGGGTTTAACGTCCCACCAACACAGAAAGGTTATACGGAGACGGGGTCCTCGGTTTAAAGTCTCATCAGAAAGAGTAGAGGAGAGGGGAGTACGTAGTAAACGTGAACTAAATAATCACAGCGTGACCAACAAATCGCTATGTAAGGGGGGGGGGGAAATTTGACAATATTTCATTTGGAAAAATATTTGCCACTGTTCACATCATATTTGTTTGAACAAAGACTGACATTTATAGAGCTCGAACCAGTGACCTTTTACATGACAATCCTGAGCCTTATCCAATGCGCCCAACGTCCTTCTTGGTTTTCTCATTGAAACGTAATGATTATATTTATTATATACTTTAGTGTGAAATATAGAAACTTATTGGCGAAACAATTTTCATATTTTTTCATTCCTATATTTCCACATGTGAAAAAATATATCCTTATATTTTCACATGTGAAAATATAAGATTTCCCATCATGCCATGCGACGCTGGATTGTGTGTGCCTACAGAAGTTATACCTGCAGCAACAAAAACGAGCATTTTGTGAGCTAGAACAAATAAATAGAAACTGCATTACATTTCAGACATGGAAATTATTTTCTGCAGACGAAATTTTAGTCGACATCTTTCGCGTCTCTATGAAGTTATTTTCCCTTACTTCCTTGACAACAATGATAAACCCGCTGTGATGTATTGATGAATTGGACTTGCTTCGTGGTCAAATATGATCAAATAGTTTACAAAATGTAAAAAATATAATTTATTGCGACAGATTAGGTCAACCCAATCATACCGCTATCTTAAGTCACTGATAATTATATGACCAGCCTATGAAAGTGAGGTGAATTTACGAAAAAAGGGGTTGGTGGGGGCGGAGTGTGGTGCTGAATAGTGAGTTTAATCTTCTAAGCTTCGATTCTGGAGCAACTTTGTTATATAATAAAAAGAAAAGTTTCTTTTCCTGCGTTAATACCGGATATATTTCATCGTGTGATACCAAAAACGGTATATTTTAACTCGTGGCTTCGCCACTCGTTAAAATATCACGTTGTTTGTACCACACGATGAAATATATCCGATATTAACGTAAGAAAAGAAAATATCCTCTATATCTTCCGTTCGTTACAGTCGTACTCTTAGAAATATCACGAATGTCTAACACATATCAGACTGATTTCGATTTCATTTGACAAACTGTTAATCATGAAATTTTCCCGACGTCAGAACATGCATTTCCTAATATACATGCATGCAACCTTTTGCACATAATGCACTAAAATTTGTTTTTCAATTTGAAATAAATTCTGAATTGAAATATTACTTTCAAATTTTAAAAAATCGTGAATATTAACAGCAGCCCGGCTAGCCCCAATGGTAGAGTGCCAGACTTGTGATCCAGAGGTTGGGGTTCTTTTCCTGGACAGACCAATTCATTTTTCTTCAGATAGTAATGATGTTTAGATGTTATCGAGTGTGTATCGGGGTGAAAAGTGAAGTCAAAGGAACGAAAGTGGGCCTTATATACGGATACAACCACCCCAAAGCACGCCATAGATAACTTTAAAACTATGAATGAAATTACATTATTATTACTACGTCGGCAACTGATACTATTAAAGTTTCAATGCCAGCTTTAAGTCCCTGTGCACACTTGTTTAAAAGGTGCAGTATTGTGATTTTTAAAATGTATTGAAGTTATTCATTATTATTTTAGCCAGTTTTAAAATGAAAGTTTGAAATTGTGACCTTGATCAAATTCTTGTGAAAACTATGAATGTGTATTTATTAACTCCCTTTAATTGATTTTTGAATGTAGTAACATGGATAATATTACAACGGCTGATTTGCCTATGTTCAAACCATAACATATCTTCATCAGGTCTGTAGTTTAAAGGACTAGGAACTCTAGATCACTGTAATGGCCTCAGAAAATGTCCAAAATTTTTTTTCTTTATTTTAAAAGCTGTTTTATTTATTTTGTATAGACATACCTTTGTCTTTAATAATACGTTTAATTTTTCATATTTATCGTGTATGATGACGTCATCTGCAGCCGCGCGTGAGGCGTAGAATGCGGAAAATGTGAAAAATTTGTCTGACTATAATGTATTTATATATATTAAACTATTCCCGCAGTCATGAAACAACGGGAAACTTTCAAGACGTTTCCCTTATTAGATAAGTTGTAATCTCAGAAAATTGTATGTTGTTTCACTCATGTGGGATACGGTAATTTTAAAGAAAATGGTTAGATAATATGGGAGGCAACAGTGACGTTTTTACCGCAGCAGCAGTTTACAAGGTATGTAACTTTCATTTTACAAATATTATGTCACAATAAATGAGTAAAGTATGAAATTAAATGCAGTTTTACTTTATCAGACACACATATTCTTTAGAAATTAGGGAAAATCTTCACAGTTGAAATATTTCCAGGCGGTATTGATTTGCAGACGACGAGTTTTATGAAGAAATAAGCAAATCCAGCTTGGTTTATAAAATATTTGTATCAGACTCGTATTTTGGACAAATATTTCTCTATAAGAGCATTATATACAGTGGTATGCAATACTGTGAAACTTTTGTTAATTCGTTTTGAATTGCTTGGTAAAAAATTCCAATCATAAAAAGCGATTGATGGTCTATGCAGTTTCCGTACGGAACCAGTCAGGCCTACCTCACGTTCATCACTTATTGAAGACTCAGTGTAGTACAATTTGAACTGGCAGAATAAATAATTAACATTCAATATAAGGTACATTTTGTCTCATCAATAATAAAGATAATCCATGAGAATTAACGACAGTGTGGTAACTGGTGCCAGATTCTCTAGGGGACTCTTGTTCCCAACTCACTATGTTTATAACTGGAAGGGTTAGTGAGGAAACGCACTATGAAGAGTATTTATATTGATTTGCATACATGTATAAACCATATCTTATATAAACAGTCTGCTAAACACCATACATATTTAATAGAAAGATAATCCATGTGGCTGCTACAGAATACAAAAAACTTTATATAGCTCATATAAATACAAATCACGTATACATAGTTTCGTGGTCCAATGGTAAAATGTCCGCTTACATGCAGAACCGACCTGGGTACGATTCCCAGGAAAGTAGAAATTTATTTTTTCTTCTTCGTTCCACTTAGTACAGATAGTAATCCGTAATAACTTTATTTTCCACATTGATATGAAAAAATCTTAACGGTAATGAGCTCATGCAGAAGGTGGAACGTGAGGGTCTAGACAAGATGAGAAATCCTTGGGAAAAGATAGATGCCTCAGATACCATAATTCCTGACTTTCCAAGGCTTAATGAGGAAGACTTGCGAAATATTACTTTGTAAGTATATTAACTGAAGTTAGAAAAATCTTACACCCGTGAGCACCTTAGTGAGGATGGAGGTTATGATTTATTAGTGCATAAAGACCTGAATGGACTTCTAATGGCAAACATTCAGAGCCGGCATGTGTCCAGTAGAGCTTACAAACTCTGGCTTGATTATGATCAATATTCAGTCAGAGGTTGGTACTGCCAATGTCGAGCCGGAGCCCGTGTTGTTGGTACATATGCGCACATAGCAGCCGTCATCTGGTACCTTGGATATGCACGTCATCAAAATGCACCTTTTAATTCGATGTCTGACTGGAGTTCTTATTTGAATGATGCGCAATACTTTCCTGAACCTCAGTTGGATGATGATGATGATGATGATGATGATGATGATGATGATGATGATGATGATGATGATGATGATGATGATGATGATGATGATGATGATGATGATGATGATGATGATGATGATGATAACGGTGGTGATGATGATGATACAGCTGACATCGAAGAGTAATAAATCATTAAAAATAAGTTACAAGTTGCTTGTGAAGTAATTAGTCCAGGTAAAAAAAAAACAGTCAATATTGTTATGTCAGATTTCTCTGTAGTTTTAATAATATATATATCATTTTGAAAGATCTAAGTACATACTGTTTTAGACTGTGTAAATTTAACACAAAATTCTTTGTGAATAGGTCATTACGAGAACATGCATTTGCTTGCTTAATATTTTTATTAAAACTTAGAATAATAACCAAACGGTAATTTAATAGTATCGACTTGTAAATTCCAGTCAAGTTATATACTGTATGTGTTCTAGTTATACATGTGTACATACTTAGTTCTTTTAAACATACAGTGACGATGTACAACATTTAGATTTTTTGTGACGATAATTGTATGGCGAAATACTCATGTATTTGCTATGTAGTTAGCTCATTTGTATTGGAATTGTTATCGACAAGGGACTTGATGTCAATATTCTTCTTACCATACATTATGCATGTAAATGCCACAGCATATGTTTGTTTTTAGCGTAAGTACTGGCATTCTGGATAAAAATAAATAAATAAATTAACGCAGTGAAGTTGAATATAGAGAGGATATTTGCTTGAAACGAGTGAATAACGGATATATTTCATCGAGTGGGTGAATAACTCAGCAGTTTCACGCGTGGCGAAGCCACGGATGAAAATACTTAAGTTATTTCACCCACGAAATGGGTGAGCGTATATATGCTCAAGCGTATTGTCTAGCAATTTGTATAAAACACTGAAGTAGCTGATTTCTTGCTGCATCCCGCGCGATAATGTCTCGGTTTACCGTTTATGTTCTGCTGTTTTTTGTATATTTGCACATAAAATATCAGTAGATATCAGTAGTTACATAATGCTCCTTCCCAATTAAAGGTATAACAGCAGACAAAACAAAAAATGATTTTTTTTAATCCCTTCGTGGATTTGAACTCGGTTCGCTTGGATGCAAAGCAACCACCTTAACCTTTACACCAGGCAAGGATCTTACAAAAAGAATTGAAATGTCTTACTCATAATGTTATCCATCTCTATTGACGGTCAGTGAAAAAATATCATTCAACAAAATTTTTATTATTCTTCACAAAATGCATCCTAAAGAGTCTTTGTACAAAACTTACAGCCTTTTGGTGGTTCGGCCAAATTTGACCCTTGTAGTACCTAGTCCTTTGAGGAAACTAGTCTACCGCAGATAAAAGATTTAGTCAACTTGACAACGCGGATGTTTCCGACGCTGATTACGAACACGCATGCAACGTCTGGAACACATCTGGCATCAAAAGCCTCAGAGAATATCATGACCTGTATCAGAAAACGGACGTGCTGCTTCTGGCTGACGTTTTTGAGAGTTTTTGAGACATATGCATGTACAAGTTAGATCCCGCGTGGTATTACTCGAGTCCTGGTCTTTCGTGGGATGCTGTGCTCAAGATGTCAAAGGTGCAGCTGGAATTGACCACCGATATCGACACGTATCATTTTATCGAAAAAGGACTTCGCGGTGGAATTTCAGAGATTACCAACAGGCATTCTGTAGCCAACAACAAATACCTACCAGAATATGATGCCACACAGCCATCCAAGTACATTACATTCTTAGTGTAAACGAACTATATGACTGGGCTATGTCACAAAAATTACCAGTGAGCGGCTTTTCTTGGTTGACGCCAGAACATTTTACCGAAGATATGTTGCGGAGTGATGACGACACTGGCTACATTTTGGAATCGATCTTGAGTATCCCGCTGAACTTCAGGATCTGCACAATGATTATCCACTCGCGCCAGAAACTATGACGGTTGACGACGCTATGTTAAGTCCGCATACGTTGGCGCTCAAGGAAAAACTAGGCGTTGGCAACTTTAATGTTCCAAACCTGATTCCAAATCTGATGGACAAGACGCGGTATGTCATTCGCTACAGAAATCTGAGACAGTATCTTGACTTGGGTATGAATCTGTTTAGAATTCATCGCGTGCTGATGTTTAGACAAGAAGCCTGGTTAAAACTTATATTGACTTCAACACTGCAAAATGATCTGCGGCCACAAACGACTTTGAAAAGAATTTCTTAAAGCTGATGTATAATTCCGTATTTGGCAAAACACTCGAAAACATCAGAAAGCGCGTCAACGTAGAAATAGTCAACAAACAAGAACGGCGTGACAAATTGGTCGCAGAACCTGGTTTTGTCGCTATGGAGATTTTTGATGAAAACCTGGTAGTGATTCATAGAAAGAAAACGTATATTGTTCTCAACAAGCCCATTTACTGAGGATTTTCTCTCTTGGAACTATCACAATTGTTAATGTAAGATTGCCAATATGGCTACGTCAAAGCAAAATATGGCGACAAGGCCAAGTTGCTTTTCGCTGACACAGATTCGCCATGCTACAAAATCGAAACGGATGATGTCTATGCAGATATGCTTGCTGAGAAAGAACGTTTTGATTTTTCTGAGTATCCCAATGATAGCGAGTTTCGTGATGAGAGCAACAAAATGGATATAGGCAAGTTCAAGGATGAGACTAAGTCAGTTCCAATTTGCGGAATTTATCGGCGTCAGAGCGAAGATATACAGTAATAAACTTGCTGATGGCGGCGCTATAAAACATGCCAAAGGAATAAAGAAAAGTATCGTCAAAAGTGTAATCATTCATGAAGATTATCTGAAAGCGCTTGTTTGTGAAAATCATTATGCGACAATGTACACGATCGGGTCAGACAACCACGTTTTGCATACGGTAGCATTAAACAAAAAAGGACTTTCTGCGTACGATGATAAAATATATGTTTTGGATGATGGTGTTAATACCTTGGCCTATGGTCATTTCAGAAGTAAAACAAATAACTCGAATAGCTTTGCAGAGTTAAATATGACTTAAACTATAAAACAAAATGAAAATCTAACATTATGTACAGCTGAATAAAATGTTTTTTGCTGACCGGTACAACAATAATATACAGCCATTATTTTTATACTGATCATTTTTCCTGCTTTTGATACTGATGGAAACATTCCTTTGCTCTCCTGTCACTGTATTTGTTGCAATAACTGGATATGCTTTTTCAAAATTACTAGCATCACCAGCATTTCCTCTCATGCCATTTTCTTTTGAGATAAAAACATCTGAGTGTTTATGATTCTGTTATCGGTTTTGTTGCTGTTTACGTGATCCAGAACGAAATTATCTGGAATTATTCCACAAAAGCACTCGAATACAAAACGGTGCGCACTCACTATCTTTCTAAAAGTATTGGTGCCTGAAACGACCACTAAATATTAGCCATTATTGTTGGGCAGCTTGGTAAGAATTTGATACCATTCTGATGACCTCTGCTTGATTTTATGCGCTCTTACAAATGTCTCCAAGATAGACTTCAGATCCATTGATATACAATAGGCTAGCATCTAATTAGTGTTTTTGTCTAAAACATAATATATAGATATCCCAAATGATTCGCATTTCCAGTTAGAGGTTTAATACAATCTTATATATAGGATGACAACAAGATGGTTGACCTCCATTTAGAGTTTTTGTGCAATCTGATATATATGATAACACAAAATAATAGCCCTCTAAATGGTAGTAAGGGAAAAGGCGGTTACTGAGAACAAGGGATATGGTGACCCAGTTGAGGACAGAGCGAAGCGAGGGCTGAGACTGGGAACCATGACCCTTATATTCATAACTGCCTTTTCCCTTACTACTCATCCTTTCTGCATAAATGCCCACTGACTCATTCTTCTATCTATCCTCTAAACCGTAAATAATTATACTTTTTTTCTCATTTTGTTCGTATCTGGTTCTACGACTTCGTCACCTTGTGATTGTACCTCCTGTTCATCGATCTGATTCTGTATAGTTTAATTCCGAGTCTGCAGTCTTTCAATCGCTGTTTTATTTGTCTCTTCCCCTGATTCTGACAACCGAATTTGCTGTTTTAACTGTTCATTTTCAGTCTGGTATTCAAAAATTTCTCCTGTAAGTGTTTCAACTTCTTTGCTGACTTCATCAAATTTCTTAAGGATATCTTCTGTAATCTTTACTAAAGCCTTATCCAGGGGGGACTTGAGCACACTTTCCGTTATCAGAGATTTAAGTATGTTATATATATATATATATATATATATATATATATATATATATATATATATATATATATATATATATATATATATATATATATATATAGATATTGTCCCTGGAAGCCATTCTTTCCAGATTTGCAGTTAGTTCATCTAGTTTGGTTTCAATAGACTGCATTTTGTTTGTACCTAGTTCTACGACTTCGTCACCTTGTAATTGTAGCTCTTGTCATATGAACTAACGAATTGTAGATTGGTGTGGGGAAGGGGAGGGGGGGGATGCCACCCTCTGACGTACGAAAAAATGTCTCACTTGCGTCTTGGCCAACTCTAGTCAGGCCAGTCCTCTTGCTCACTATTTTTGTCTTTGTCCTGTTTGTTTCCGGTATTTCCTGTTTTTCATCCCTAGCCTGGCATTTTAACAATCCTGTGGTACAATTCAACATATAAAGAATAAAACAACTTTTCGTCAGGTCAACTGACTGCATTAGCTGCATTAATTACACGGACAGGTATGCCTGCCGTGTTCTACCTTGCACCGGCCATATTGTATGTTGACTTACTTGTGAATTTTTCAAGTATCATAAAATACACTCTTCAACATGTCAAACAGTTCTATATACCCATCACAGGAAGCCCCAAATTTTAAGAGAAAAGAGCAGTGAAACATCAAAAAACATATGAATTTACAGTAGCAGTATTTCCTGATATAATTGGTAGTGTAATAAACTTTTAACATTAACTTCACACGTTGTTTCTTTAATAGCTGATAATGCCATTTTATTATTTATTGGCTCAAAAATTAGCTTTTACTCTGCAATTGTAATTAAAGATTTTCTTGTAGTAATAAAAATAATTAAAGATTTCCTAATTAATATATTAAAAAGCTAGTTAATCTGTTTCAAAAAGTAAATTGCGCCAGCTCCTGCAACCACAGACAAAATAGCATATGCTTGTTTATTTGTTTCATGATATGTACCTTTTAAATCAAGAGTTATATTAGTTGTAGGTACTGTCATATGTAGGTGTGACTGTAGGTACTGTCATATGTAGGTGTGGCTGTATGTACTGTCATATGTAGGTGTGGCTGTAGGTACTGTCGTATGTAGGTGTGACTATAGGTACTGTCATATGTAGGTGTGACTGTAGGTACTGTCGTATGTAGGTGTGACTGTAGGTACTGTCGTATGTAGGTGTGACTGTAGGTACTGTCGTATGTAGGTGTGACTGTAGGTACTGTCGTATGTAGGTGTGACTGTAGGTACTGTCATATGTAGGTGTGACTGTAGGTACTGTCGTATGTAGGTGTGACTGTAGGTACTGTCTTATGTAGGTGTGACTGTAGGTACTGTCATATGTAGGTGTGACTGTAGGTACTGTCGTATGTAGGTGTGACTGTAAGTACTGTCTTATGTATGTGTGACTGTAGGTACTGTCTTATGTATGTGTGACTGTAGGTACTGTCGTATGTAGGTGTGACTGTAAGTACTGTCTTATGTAGGTGTGACTGTAGGTACTGTCTTATGTAGGTGTGACTGTAGGTACTGTCATATGTAGGTGTGACTATAGGTACTGTCATATGTAGGTGTGACTGTAGGTACTGTCGTATGTAGGTGTGACTGTAGGTACTGTCGTATGTAGGTGTGACTGTAGGTACTGTCGTATGTAGGTGTGACTGTAGGTACTGTCGTATGTAGGTGTGACTGTAGGTACTGTCATATGTAGGTGTGACTGTAGGTACTGTCGTATGTAGGTGTGACTGTAGGTACTGTCGTATGTAGGTGTGACTGTAGGTACTGTCATATGTAGATGTGGCTGTAGGTACTGTTGTATGTATGTGTGACTGTAGGTACTGTCATATGTAGGTGTGACTGTAGGTACTGTCGTATGTAGGTGTGACTGTAAGTACTGTCTTATGTAGGTGTGACTGTAGGTACTGTCATATGTAGGTGTGACTGTAGGTACTGTCGTATGTAGGTGTGACTGTAAGTACTGTCTTATGTATGTGTGACTGTAGGTACTGTCGTATGTAGGTGTGACTGTAAGTACTGTCTTATGTAGGTGTGACTGTAAGTACTGTCTTATGTAGGTGTGACTGTAAGTACTGTCTTATGTAGGTGTGACTGTAGGTACTGTCTTATGTAGGTGTGACTGTAGGTACTGTCGTATGTAGGTGTGACTGTAAGTACTGTCTTATGTAGGTGTGACTGTAAGTACTGTCTTATGTAGGTGTGACTGTAAGTACTGTCTTATGTAGGTGTGACTGTAGGTACAATGATTTCGTCATTTTTGTTTAATAGTCCTGATCTACTACATCATTATTTAAAACTTTTCATCGTCCTAGTTCTGTTGCTTCGTAGTCTATTTATCATTGGCTGGTATTATATTCTTTACCTAGTTGGTATTTATAGTAGCATTTATTCATAGTACGAGCTAAGGGTTAATGATTCAAATACACATAAATGTAGAAAGCTAGAGCAAAGGTGGAAAGTTAACTAAATAAATAAGTAGGTAATGACTTAATTGTGGTGCACATAGCATTGTATGAATTTATTTTCTTTCATCTCATACGTCCTGGTTAGTTGCGAACAGAGGGGAGCAATATATAAGAAAATAAATATTTATATCCTCCTATGGTATTTTTGCTTTGTTTTATTTCCTCAAACACACCACCACTCGCACTTCGCCGAAACATATAACTGCCCGTACCAAAGTTCCTGAAATCAGTATATTCCGGATTTAGTGAACCCGAGTTCCCATTAGAATAGGTCGATTTAACATTTCCGGTGTGAAATATTGTATTGTCAGCCAGGAGCCGGCGTAAACTCTTGCATCTTTTACATTACTTATTTTTCTGTCTTAAAAGGTATTTATGAAAGTAATTTAAACTTTTTTGTAATATATTGTTTCAGTAGATTATACTATATACATTTTCAGTCTTTTAAAAACTTTGACAAAGTTTGCAGAGACCACCATACACACTGTGGTTAACCCAAGCCCCACCCGCATGCACTACACACAGGGGCTCGTATTGTTGCTTATAATTTTCCTATAAATCATACATGTGCTATATAATACTACAAGAGTGGACACTTCTCTCCCTTCTCACGCGATCTATTTAAGAATGAACGCTGGTATTTCAAGCTACACTTTTTATGCCTACACAAAGTTTTACTTATTACCACACCTTTAAAGAATGCCAGACCATTTCCCCACGCTACCAGTTGACATGGTCGGTCATGATCGCGCCCGCTTAATATACAAGTACAATAGGCGCAGTACGTCATTTTCGGTCGACCAATGAGAGGGCAGTATGATTATCAAATGTGTATTATTCCAATGGTAACTTTATATAATTACTTTGGTTCAAATGCAAGGCAGCAGATGAGCCCTTTTCTCTTGAGACTGGCCAAAAAGATTAGTAGACGCATCTAGTTTTGATAAAGAAACAATGCCAAAGAGACTGAGAGATTCATGTAATGAATCGTGGAATAGGACATTCCCATGAGCCAAAAAATGAGAAAACAATGGCATATTATTAGCTTTATGCATAGAGTGTCAGAAGTCTGAAATGAAAAATGCCATGGCAATGCAAGAAACAGCAGGTCCTGAACTTCAGGAATGTGATCCTAAACCTACATGGAGAAATTTGTTTAATGCTTGTTTAAGAAAATAATGAATGTAGTATGCTGTGTTGCTTAAAGATGAAATGAAAAAAAAGTAAATGGAATATGTTCAACTGTTTCTTCTTCAGGTGTCTTGGAATTTTTTTTGATTTGAAATGGAATTAAGCTAATTAAATAAATTAATGTAGAAAAAAAGCCTAATCTCTTCCTTGATTCCTTCAAGCTGCACACAAAATTAAAGAATGGCAAGGTAAAGGCATTGAGAATTGTTATAGTTGTATCATCACAATCAAAATTATCATGGTTATCAACTGCCTTAATGTTTCTTTCATTTATTATAATACAAAATATTTCACAATGAACAAGCATTAGCATTCTGATGACGTATATTGGTGACATGATAATACACGCCTAATGTTCTGATTTATTGCACTGAGAAAAAAAGTATTGGGACTCATTGTTTTAGGACTGGGATTGCAACTTTTTCCAAGGAAGGAGTCCTGCACTGCAACTTTCAAAATCCTATGGAGAACCCTGATAATAATAATAATAATAATAATAATAATAATAATAATAATAATAATAATAATAATGACAATGATATTCAGTGTATGGCATTTGTTCAAAACCAATTTTAAAAGGTGAACCTGTGTACTGAAGTCACCTGTGTACAACGGTCATTTCCCCTGGGTGTCCGCTATTGACAGGTTTATCTAATGAAAAACTCTTATTATCACAGTATTGTGTGCTGACTTGGCTGCAAGTTGTATAAGAAAAAATCTGTCATCTCTTCCTTTTTGATGCTATTCTTGTGAAATCACTATTGTTAGCATGGTATTCATCTGCAATAAATCATGAGAAACTAGAAAGAGAAAACTCAACACAAAGGTTGTTCTGTTGGACTGCAATACCATGCATTATATTATTGCTTTGGGAAATGTACTTTGTGCATCTTGAGCTGTTCTTGTTATAAATTCAACATTGGTCGATTTTCTAGATTGTGCTCGTTATAAAATTAACATTGGTCATTTTTCTAGGTTGCACTACATGTAGTTATAAATTTTACGTTGATTAGTTATTAGCTCAAATGGTTGCAGCACCAAGTGAGCTTATGGTATGACCATGCATCCATTGTATGTAATTCATCATGCGACTTGCTTTCAACAAATGGTCATGACCACTCTGGAGTCCACATTTATGATATGATCTCAATCAAATATCCTGGCCATCATGTATAGCATGTCATGTGCTGAAAAATGGCATTAAATCCACAAAAAAAGAACACTCTCGAGGCCACATTTCAGATCCGACTTTGAATATATGCTTATATAATTAAGTTTGATAATGAGCAGGATCCACGCATACTTATTAGCTGTTTCACGTTACAAGGTGAAGTGGGCAACTAAGTCGCAGAAAAAATGCAAACTTCGCCTTCTTCTGTTAGGAAAGCGAAAACGACTTCGCCCTGTTATTTTTTTTTTAGACGTAAATTGAGTGGCAGTAGTTTATGGCTTTTTAAATGCTCCCTTGACCCAACCAATTACCTCAATGTAGTGAGTCTCGGGTGAAATTTATTTCCTGCCAGTGTTGATATCAATTGCACCGACATACAAACTCTTGCACATTCGCTGGCATTTGTTTTAATAGCTGATTGACCATTAACCATTTCCCGAGCAAGTTATCACTGCCCGATTTCTGCAAGTTATCATTTGATCATGAAAACATACCAACTTGTGTTTTTTTGAATTGAAAACATCAATATGTAATTTAAGAATAGAATTGGTGAAAAGCACTTGTGAAATATATTTTAAAAATTACAATTTTAGCTGCATTGTTTTAGTTATTTTCTACATAAAGTCAGTTTCAAACCGTAAGTGAACCTGTCAAAGGGTACTAATGGCGGACATCGCTGTATCTAGGAAGTACTTCTTCATTAGATTGTCTGTTTTCGTAAATCATTGGGCAAATAAATTAAGGACAATCGGGGCTGAGCAAATCCCATAGCCCGACATCCCGGACTATTCATTTTCGAAGTCGGGCAAGTTAAATTTTCCAAGTCGCTAGTCTGGGACAAGTGCTTTTTAAAAAAGTCGGGCAAGTCCTTATTTTCGTGCTTTAATCACTATATCTACCTTTATTTGGCCAATCATGCCCTCCGGGCGTACTGAATACTTGATTCTACCCCTCTTCGTGTATACATTTACATCCTGTTACCCCTTGACTGCATATTGGGCTAAGCGACCAAATTATTCGCAAATCAAAACACGTCAAACAAAAGAAAGCCAGTATGATAAATTATCAGTGTTTTAAGTGGCTTTGTTGCAATGTGTTACTCAAGCCAGATCATCACGAGTGGCTCACTATGATTTTAATCCAGCGAGTCAGTGTAATTAACCCTTTCAACACTACAGACCGGTAAAGTGGTCCAGGAACAATAACTCCCGCTCAACACTGTAGACCGGTATTCCGGTCTCACATACCTGTCTCGTTTTGGTGATAATTCTCTGATTGGTCAGTATCGGGGATTCCCCTATAGTAAATATTTATTTCGTACATTGATTCATTTGCATACTATTCGGATACATTCGGACTTGAAGGTAGGTTCTTTACAAGAAAAGGGGTTTTTCCGATCTATAAATGTAAATCTTCGAGGTCGCCTAAGTACATCCAAAATGGCGGACTCGTCTGTTGATGAATCGGAATTATATGGGGACGAAATAATTGAAAATATCTGCAGTTTTGATCTTCTAAATATAAACCAAGAAGAAAGGGAACATTTACAACAAGAATGGAGGGATATTGTTGGCGATAGTGATGACAATGAGGAATTTGAAGCTTTTGAACTTGCCGATGTGTTTGAGACACCTGAATTTTGTCAGTGGACTAAATCTGAATCGGAACGTAATATTCACCCATTTTCCGAACGTGTAGGTCCAACACGAGTATTTGATGGATCAGGAACACCTCTTGAATATTTTCAGCTATTTTATAGCGACTGTGTTTTCGGAAATAGCAAGATTTACAAATACCAACGCACACCTGAAGCGAGAGACTGACCCAAATCAACACAAAGGTGGTTGGACTGATGTCACGTTATCAGAAATAAAGGCATTTTATGGCCTATTGATATTGATGGAAGTTATGAAATTCGACAGAGATGAACTGTATTGGTATAAAAGTGAGAAATTCTGGCTTGTTGGATCAAATTTCGGAGAAATTATGTCACGTGACAGGTTTGTCCAGGTAAAACGCTACCTGCATTTCAGTGATGATACCAGTCAAAATCTTCAAGGTGACAAATTGCACAAAATAAGATTCATATTAGACCACTGTCGTCAGCAATTTATGTCAGAATATGTTCCAAGCAGAGAAATATCTGTGGATGAAGCCATGGTGCCATTTAAAGGTAGACTTGGAATCAAACAATACATGAAAGATAAACCTGTCAAGTTTGGCATCAAGTTATGGGTGGTTGCAGATGCAGTGTCAGCATATTGCTACAATTTTGAAGTCTACCTTGGGAAAAATGGAACTCTTGTGAACAGAAATCTAGGTTTGGCAGCCAGAGTAGTTATTGAACTAACAAGACTTTTGCAAATGAAAGGCTATGTCATCTACACTGACAATTTTTACACCAGTCCTCAGTTAGCAGATTACCTGTATCACATAAATACCTACCTTTGTGGCACAGTGCGCACAAATCGAAAGGGATATCCAAAGGACTTAGTCTTGTCAAATACAGTAGCAAGATGCCTAGCCAGAGGATCATCAGACTGGCTCATGTGTGGTCCATTGCATCTTATTGGAAGGACAACAGAATTGTACACTACCTGTCATCTTTCCATGCACCTGTTGAACCTGATTTGACCACAGCACGGAGAAACAAACATGGGACTGAGAACGAGCTTCCAGCAACACCGACTGTGCTTGCCTATGCACAGTACATGGGAGGAGTAGACAGGCTTGATCAGAATACTAGGACCAATCGTTCCAAGAAGTCTATGCGGTGGTACCGAAAAGTAGAAGCGAAGTTGAGGGAGCAGTCGTTGTACAATGCCTATGTCATTGAGGGAACTGTCATTGATCATAATCCTCCTAATAAAAGGAAAAGGGATTTGCTGTCATTTCGTCTTGATGTTGCTGATGCTCTTATTGGAACATTCAGGTCTAAACTCCCTTTCAAGCATCCCAGAAGTGAAAGCAACAATGGCAGTCGACTTGATGACAAAGGCCATTGGCCAACAAGTGCAGGTGAATCAGACAGGTTGTGCACTGTATGCAACAAGAAACATCACAATTATTTGGCAAGCCACCCTGGTACGTCAGTGAGGGATAACCCTTACAAAAGGACCAAAACAACAATTCCTTGTGAGAAATGTGATGTTCCCCTGTGCTGCAATGCTCGCAGCACTTGCTTCCGTGACTATCACACAAAAGTACACTTCTGGCAATGACGTTTGTACTTGCACAGGTGTGCATGTACATGTAAATGATGTGTTTGCCAAAGAACTGCCTTGGATTTTTGCTAAATTAATCTGGTTCACAGTCAAAATATGTGTTTTATTTCATATCTATTTCCATTGAAATGAACATAAAACCTTGTATACTTCAGTTTTTAAACACCTGTAGAAATATCGTTAACACACCTTTGGATTTGCTTGAATTGTGAGATAACATTGCATTTATTCAAGCCACGATTTCTAAGAACACCACAATGGATCAAAAACAGACCAGATATTACTCTTTAAACACTTTATTCAACATTTTATAGAGAATACAGTGAAATTTACCTTTAACTTACCTTTTGATTTACCTATATAATCATCTGTGTGAGACTAAACTTGCTTATGAGAATATTTTCAGAAACCTGAATTTGTCTTCTTTACAATGGTACCAAATATGTATTCCTATCACAAGAAATGAAATTTATACAAGTCATTGAAAATATGTTGCCTACATTTATAAAGATCTTGAAAGTTACTTAGTGTTGAATGGTAGTGTTTCCCTTTTAGTTACTTAGTGGTGAAAGGGTTAAATTAATGAAAGGTACTTACATCAGTGTTGGTTTCCTTTATGAACTGATTAAATGAGAGTAATGATTCTTTAATTTATAATTGATTATACAGATGATTAACTTCCATGTGCTATATTGCGTTTGAAGCGAAACAATTACGCTAATTAATGAGCTGTCTCTGTTCGTATTTAAAAGAGAAAATGTATGTTATGATCACTTTAGAAGTAGTTGTCAAGCAAGCTGATAGTTACTGTGTGGATAAAATGAGTTTGCAAAATTATTTTCGCAAGAAAGGTAATAACGGCGATTCAAAGAAGGAAAATTTGTTTGAAATTGGAGGGATAAAACATAAAACTGCTACTGAGTGTGCGGTAGCTATTTCTCCAAAGAGACATAAGCAACAATCCGTGATGGCAACAAATATCAAATATGACACTACTAAGAGACAGAGAAATTTTCAGCCGCTTTGGGCAGCTCTGTTGAAATATGGGAGGGAAGACTTGCAGGTTCTTCTTAATCATCTTGAAGTGATTTTCAAACAGGAAGACCATCATGCCATTCATGAGCAGTATCTGGAGTTCAAAGCAAAGATGAGGGCATACAAGCAGTCACCGGATCCATCTGTTGAAATACTTGGAACACTCTTGTGAATACTCCACCTAGTCTCAGTCAATTATGCAAACTATTAGAAATCATGTCTTGGCAAGTGATTACCATTTTGGGACCAGTGAAAAGTAAGGTGGGACTAGTGAAGAGTAAGGTTGGACTAGTGAAGAGTAAGGTGGGACAAGTGAATTTTCTGAAATCACTTGTCCTGGACTAGTGGTTAAAAAAAAAATGTGCTCAGCCCTGACAATATACAAATTGTAGAAAGCAAAATCTGAATATTATGTGATAGAAGATATAGTCTAAAAATAAAAATATGTAGGTCAGAAACATATGGGACCGTGCTATGTTGTGGAATTCGAGAAGCTCTGTAAGGTCAAGGTTGTTTTCTTACATCACTCATTTTTGTGAAAATACAAAAACAGCAGTGAAGCAGATATCTAAACAATACATGAATGATTACGAGTACATGGACAAATATTAAAACCATAAATTTACAATCCTATCTATGCATTGTTGTAACGAAGCTACATGTAGAAAGTAAGTGGTCATATTAACAAAATCCCACTTTCAAAAAATAGATGCACCCACATGGCATGCGTGGCACCATATTTGTTCTTGGCTGTTTGCCGATTCGGTTGGAAAGAAGGGTCTAGTAGATTCATATATCAACTTCAATGCTTCAGTTTGTCATCTATGAATAGTTACAGTAATGTTTTATTGGCAACAATGAAATTAAACGTTAAAGTTTTGATGTTATTATGTGCCCTTCTTGTGCCTACACCATGTATTTTGGCTATATGACTTCACATGAGCACTTGGAAACTATATATTGTAATTAATTCTAACTCATGAGTACCTAGAGTATATCATTGTAGTTTTCAGATAAGCATAAATAGTCAACTGCCACTAGAAGAACTATTTAATTTATCATCTTTTGAAAACTTTACCAAAGACTATGAGTCCAAAAGATTCACATTTAATTTTGAACTAAGACCCTAAACATGCAGTTGTAAAGCTCAGGTTACTTATATGTAACATCAGTGACTACTGGTTTGAATGGACGAACACTGGGGTGAAGACACATGTGCATGTGCTCTCATGTACATTTTATAGGGGCTGTTTCAAATTAGTTTAGAAATGTTTTTGACTGCCATTTTCTAATGAAGTTGTATAAAGTATAAAAAAAAACAAAATTTTTTTTTAAGTGGTAGTTGATTAAGCATTACAATACTGTAATCTAGTTACTCCTATCAGTTAAAATTAATAACAATGTATGGTTTCTGCTGTGCTCTTTTAAAGTCATATGGCCAAAATGCATTGCATATATCTCTCCAAGTATACATAACCTTTCAAGTATGAATACACTGCATACAAATATGATACATTCATACACTTACAAAATGTGTTTATAATATGTATACAAGTCTGAAACTTTTCTACTTGAAGATAAAGTGTTGTTTAAAACCAATGTTAAATGCAAATATGCATATTAAAGAAATAGAGGACATAGTTCAAATAATAGAACCAAAGCACACACACACAATGTGTTAATATATATATATATATATATATATATATATATATATATGTGCATGTCATGCATTGCTCCCACTTCTCCCTATTCTGTCCAAGAGGAGAAGTCACTTCTCCCTAAAATTCACGTCTAGCTTGACCCCAGTAGGGCTTATATCATCAGGGTCTTGATGAGTTCAGTAATGAGCAAGATCAACACATATTAATGATGTAATCTTGGATGTGATTGGCTGAACTTGTTGCCACTCTGGAAGCCATATTTGTAATATGATTTTGATCAGACTTGGAATATATGCTTTTATCATTAAGATCTTGGACTGTTTCAGTAATGAATGAGAGTCATACATATTTATGAGGTGATCTTGCATATGATTGGCCGAGTTTATTACCAGTCTAGAAACCATTATTCTGATCTGATTTGAATCAGAATTTGAATATGGGCTTATATCTTCAAGATCTTGGGCATTTTCAAAGGTAAGCAGGATCTACCCATATTAATGAGGTGATCTTGCATCAGATTGGCTGACTTTGTTATCGCTAATGAAGCCATATTTTGTATCTGCCAGGTTTATTGTTATAAAGATCTGGATGACTTCAATTATTAGCAAGAGACTTTTCATATTAATTATGCTATTATCTTAAGAAAGAATGTTTATCAGGATATAGTAAAATAAATAAAATTAACATGATATAAAGTCTGGGAGATGGTTTGCATAGGATGTTTATTTACAATACTACATAATCTGGCTTAGTGAAATGGTCAGTTGTTATGTACTTAAGGTGAATGATATCTTGCCTACTTGTGACTCTTGTTTAGGTCGTGCATTATGGAATTTTACACTCTGGATCTGGTTCCTGTTCATTATAGTCTGTGTCTATTATTTGCTCTAGTTTTCTATAATCTCCTATTTCTAAAAAAAAAATGTGTTGTCAAGCTAATACAAATTTGATTTATTGCTTAATTATGCATTTGTACAAGTTCCATTCAAAAGCAATGTAATCTCTCCACCATTTATGCATCCTTAAAAAAAACTGTACACTATATACATGTATCAGACAGCAACAACTTCAAAGCAATAAATTGGTAGACAACAGTACAAGCTCCAAAATTTTAAATCACCAAGTCTTGTGTTTTAATTAAAATGAAATGCCATCTGACAGTTTCTATAGCCTTTTGTGATATTGGCGATGACTATTACTAATATAGATCAATTTTTATTATAGATACATTTACGTATATATACATGTATTGAAATAATATCGATAGAATATTGTGTCTGTGCAGTTGATAATCAAATGATTGAACTCAACTTTCAGTTAGAGTCTTACCAGGATAAAATGGACAGATTGTTACGACTTGGCGGTGGCATGCATGGACTAGGACAGGGGGCACCACCGTCGGATGCCCCTGCTGTTGACACAGCAGAGCAAGTATATATATCCTCCCTTGCCTTATTAAAGGTAAGTAGTTGTCACTGAATACTGAGTGTAGTACAGTGTACCATATATACCTGCTTATAAGTTGACTCCAACTGAAAATAACATACACCCTGATCTGTCATTGCATAATGCACTGCTTATCATAGTATATATTGTTCTGCTTGTTACTCGTAACAAACTGCATAGACCAGATCTGCCAGTGCATTATGTGATGGCAGATCTGGGTCTGTGCAGTTTGCAGTTGGACTTATAAGTGAGTACATATGGTAGCTTTGTCTGCAGATTTATATAGAACCTGTAAAGATTTAGCCTAAACTTTACCTTTTACCATTACAATATCAGTGCTTAAAAAATATTTTGTTTTAGACTTGTTCCCAGGGTACATTGCTTTAAAAAGAGTCACTTATCTTTACTCAATTCCCCTGATCCCAAAAGACCATATTATTTGCTATTATTTTGAATTTGCTATCCTTAAAAAAAAATAATTACAAAATGCTTTAAATTGATGCTTCATCAATAAATTGTGTGACCTTGTATTCAACAATTTATGTTTCAATTGATTTCATTAAGAGCAGCATTTTCTCCAGGTCTTGGTGTAAACCTGTCCCCTGTACCAAAAATAGTTTATGTTTTACAGTGTTTTCAAAGAAGTTTTATGTATAACTTTTAGTGTTTTGCCCATAGATATAAAAAATATATAAAAAGGCATGGTAATTATCATCCAGAAAGGGCACTTTAAATGTATCTTATGATCAAAGTGACACCTTATTTTATTTTGAATTGTTGTTGTTGTTGTTACTATCATCATCATCATCATCATATTATTATTATTATTGTTGTTGTCAAAGTTATACAATTTTAAAATTCATATGTAGTCCACCCAAAAAGTTGCAGGATGAAAATCCTTGATAATGTCGGTTCTCAGTATTAATTTTGTTTCTTCATATTTCCTTAGTAAAAGATACATGTGGCAGTAATACTTAAAAGGTTAATTGAATGCATGGTCAGTTACATGTACAAAGTTAAAATCTTACCAATAGTAACAATATTAATCATTAATAACTGTGAATATAGGTGAGATATAAGAAATTTCCAAATTTTATTAGACCTTATGTTTTTTCAACATCTTTGATGCATTATTTAAATTACTTGGATGAACTATAATCTAATGGATCTGTGTCTTTACTAGATCATTAGATGTGCCTTATAATAAGAATGCTATAACAAGTCAGAAGTATTTGGTGTACCCTTTGATTTTGTCCTTTTGAGAATGGAGTAGTACTGCTAGAATGGCAGTAGAGATTTCAGATTTGATTGGCAGCTTTAATTTGGAGCAATAAGCTACATGAATGTCATTGAATTATTAACTGACAACTATCAAATGCTGTCAGAAAATATTTGCAAACAACAGTCTTTCTGTAGGCTCAGGTTCCGTGCACTACTATACTACACTAATTGTAACTTCTTGGATGAATAGACAGTGATCAGCATGTTATTTAGAATAAACAAAATTGACCATATCCAGCCATCGGCTGCAAACAGAGTTTATGTTGGAAAAGATAATCACTGTAATCATATCAACTCAACTGTATGTCAAAATGGTGTCTAGTGTATGCACACAGCTGACAGTTCCAATAATCATGCAGACCTCCTCTCTGCATCAGCACGTGGTGTTTATCAGAGGTTACCTGTAACACAATGGATAGCATGAGCTTTGGGCACAGGTATATTGCCACTTACGACCCTAAAACATTCTGAAATTAAATTGAGTTTTGTTTGTTGGTTTTAACGGCACTTTAACACACTACTGGCTCTATCATGCTGAGGAAATGGGAGCCGAGTGCCTTTCTCAGTTACACACTGGGCAGGTATAAAATCTGCAACCCTTGGATTATTGGATTACGAGTCCAACGCTGTAGCAACAGCATTATGTGCAGGGTTTGTGCGGTCATTAAAGGTCATTGAAAGTCATTGAGAAATGAACACCTCATTTCAAGGTCTTGAAAGTCATTGATTTTTCACCTAGGTCATTGAAAATCCTTGCTGAATAAATGCTTCAAACACACAGTTAATTCTCATCAGAGTTAGGTTTTGCCACATTTTTCTTTCTAGCATTGTACTTTCTAGAAAAGTTGTCACTTATGGAACACTACAAGCACCCTAGTCTCTAAATAATCCATTACATATGATAAATATATCTAAAAATTATGCTGATACTTTTGTGGTATGCAAGAATTCAACTTAAATTCCTTATTTCAACAAATTTCTATATTAATGCCAGCAGTGTTGCACATAGGGTCCCAAGGGCAGGGGACACTGAGTCCCTCACCCTCCAAATCTGTTGGACACTACATTTTAGAGGGACAAATGAAAATAATAGTACATAATGCACTAATAGTGCATTAAAATTGAGATAATCTTTTTTGCTTCAACAGTTTTGCCACCTTAACTTTGTGGTCTGTTCTGTACTATCATATTTTTCTTGAATACTTACATAATTGGTATTGAAGTTTTATCATGTGCTTAAGTAACTCTTAAAAAGATTCACCTGTTTGAATATCTGGTTAACCTGAAAAAAATGAGATGCACTATAAAATTTTCTGTTCCGGATCTTGCTTTCATTTAACTTTATTGTACACTCGTTATCTACCAGCATTTATTATAATAAATATCTCTGTTTTCTGAATTACTTTCTTTCCAAACTAACAAATCATTAGTTAAATGACAACTTGTGCATTTGCATAAATTTAGTCTTATTTGTCATAATTGTAACTTCAAAATAAATTAAATCTTCATCGCCATAGGAGTGACTTTAACCTCGGCTGTCCAACACTTTACATTGCAACTTTGCCAACTACCACAAACCGTGAATGTTTTCGTTGCCAGATACATGGTTTTAAAATAGATATTCATTGCCATCTTATAGTTTTTATCACCTGTTGCGACTTTGGCATGGAGACATGGATGGACATCCATTAATGAAAAGTTGTAGGCATATTTTTTGAATATTTTTTTCGGACAAAAAAAGCACACCCGGGAGGGTACCCGGGGTCAAGATTTGGGGGACATAGGACAAAAAATTGCGTGATACCTGTGAGCCTGCACTCAATGTGCAACACTGCCAGTGTCTTAACATTTTCAAAGGTAAATTAGAACTGTAAAGACCTTATGGAACTTTAATTGTTGTTTGAAAATGATATTGTCCAATGTTTGAAATGTTTGAAGTAATGCAGGGTTATATGACCCATTGTTTATGCTGCAGATATGGTCAGATTGTAATTTCTGGGTTATATTGTACTTCAGACTGTGATGTTTCCAAAATCCTGAATAACCTTCATCCAGTACACTTTCATTGATTTAGAATGTGGACTTCTGAAAGTTTTTTTACCGTATATACTCGCGTATAATCCGATACCAACTGTAAACTGCATATACCCAGATCTGCCGTCGCATAATGTGCCAGCAGATCTGGGCCTATGCAGTTTGTAAGGACTAAAATGTAGAACAAACAACATAGACCCTGATCTGCCGGCGCATTATGTGACTGCAGCTCATGATCTGTGTTTGCATTTGGACTAAGATTATACGCGAGTATATATGGTACATTTACAAGATTTATATGCCAACATCGTTCACCTCCCATAAAAGCGCTACTGTATTTTCTGTTTGTTTTTGGAAACCAAAATGTTTTGGGACAAAATAATTTGTTCATGCCATGTAATATTTAGACATTGGTTTCAAGGAATTGTATTTATATCTATGGTCTGGATTTACAGACAACAAGAAACTATACTTGGTTAATTTCACCTCATCTTTGCCAGTTGATCTTTACTCGCTACAAAAAAAAATGTGGCTTTTTTAATTGATGAAGAAAAAAATGAATATGACATATAGCATAAAACGGTCAGGAGAAATCTACCAGATTAAATGAAGACATTTCAGTTTGTATGCAGTAATGATGTATTATGATCAGAGGGCATTACTACCTGCAAGAAGACATATTTTGTATAATGGGCTATTCTCATTATATGAATTGATCAATCTATAAGTGTCCAAAATCCCTATGTACATGTATACAAGTACAAAATCAAAGTTCATGTACTGGATGTCATGGTCATTTAGTACAGGCCTTCTTCATTACATTCACTGATTTTAATTGGTCTCATTTTTAATACCTTTCAGGTTTGGTATTAATGACAAAAATAGTTACATTTCTTACCATGACAAAAAAGATCAGCTTTAGTTATTTAGAGCAGTGGTTCCCAACCTGTGGGCCGCAGACCGCTGGGGGGCTGCGGGGTTATTCCAAGGGGTCCACGAATTCACATAGCTCTGCAGCAAATATTGCTTCACCAGCCAGATCTTGCTTTCCTCTGTTATCCCTACAACTGTGAGCAAGGCATGTTAGAATTTAGCACGCCAAACTACTAAATGTTTATCCCCGCCACAGCCTAAAAGTACAACTATTAGCATGTGGGGGTCTGTGCCATTTTTTTAGGTTAAAAAGGGGTCCTCATATTCTTTCTCAATTAAAATATTCTTTGTAGACCATATCTGCCTTTAAAAGTTTGTAAAAGTCAGTTCTTTATATATAATATGGAAGAAATTGAATGGAATGAGGAATCCAAGTTAAATGCCTACAGACTCCTGGCATTCTTGAAATAAAGAATCCAAGTTAAATGCCTACAGACCCCAGGCATTCATGGAATAAGGAATCCAAGTGAAATGCCTACAGACCCCAGGCATTCATGGAATAAGGAATCCAAGTTAAATGCCTGCACACCCCAGGCATTTATGGAATAAAGAATCCAAGTGAAATGCCTGCAGACCCCCAGGCATTCATGGACTAAGGAATCCAAGTGAAATGCCTGCAGACTCCTGGCATTCATGGAACAAGGAATCCAAGTGAAATGCCTGCAGACTCCTGGCATTCATGGAATAAGGAATCCAAGTGAAATGCCTGCAGACTCCTGGCATTCATGGAATAAGGAATCCAAGTGAAATGCCTGCAGACTCCTGGCATTCATGGAACAAGGAATCCAAGTGGAATGCCTGCAGACTCCTGGCATTCATGGAATAAGGAATCCAAGTGAAATGCCTGCAGACTCCTGGCATTCATGGAATAAAGAATCCAAGTGAAATGCCTGCAGACCCCAGGCATTCATGGAATAAGGAATTCAAGTGAAATGCCTGCAGACTCCTGGCATTCATGGAATAAGGAATCCAAGTGAAATGCCTGCAGACCCCTGGCATTTATGGAATAAGGAATCCAAGTGAAATGCCTGCAGACTCCTGGCATTCATGGAATAAGGAATCCAAGTGAAATGCCTGCAGACTCCTGGCATTCATGGAATAAGGAATCCAAGTTAAATGCCAGCATACTCCAGGCATTGTCTCAGATTTATTGTAAAAGAACTCAACATATTTATCACCAGTAATGGACTTTATGTTGACAAGTCTTTCTGTAGTGTTCTGTGGGCTACAGCATTTCCAGAAAGTATAAAGCTCAAAGGAGAAAAAGAATAATCTTCACTTTGATGAGCATTGAGCCATGTCTTTTGAGCATAATCTGTAGTGTAGACTATTCCTGGTGATATTGAGAAAATTACATGTGCTTCAGCTGAGATGTGGAACAGGTGAACAAAATGTTTGATTGCCATCTTGATTACTGAAAAAAATGTGCATTTCAATCCTGAAAAATATGTGCATTTAGATCTTACAAAAAATGAGCATTTAGATCCTGAAAAAAATGTGCATTTCGATCCATCTAGTAAAAGGTGGTTTACCATTGTTATAATTGTCATTTTAAGTATTCAACTAATGTGTAAATATATATACATGTATGTGGTTTTGTATACAAGTAAACACCTACATATATAACAAGCATTTAATAACTCAACTGTTATATTCATCCTCAATCTTCTGTTTTATAGCATTCCGATAAACCATTTGATCAATCAAATATACAGTCTTTTCCCAATTAAACACTCAGACTGCAGTTTTATCATGTGTACCTGATATGTGTAGCCATGTGTTTCACTGTTAGAAATGCTGACAGGACTAATACAAAGAAAAGGAAAAACTGTGCTTAGAAAAAAACAAGCAAACTCCATTTATAACGAAAGTCAGATGTAACAAAATAATGAATATTTTGAATCGTATCACAAGGTCCCTTGCAGTGTTTTACATGATATTTTATGTAATTTATAATGGAACAATGAAGTGATAAGGGTGAAATCTTTAAAATTCTGGTTTAAAACTTCTTATGCAAGCTGCTTTCTATTAAAATGTCCAATAGGAGGGCTTGACATTGACCTGTCATCACATTAATATGTGCCCCAGTGAACATGTCAATTAACCAGAAATGTGTTCATGGAACATTCTATAGTGCTTGAAAACTGACTCAACACAAAACAAGAATGTGACAGATGGATAGAGACTAGGGACAGGTGTATGTCTGTATGGAGGGATGGACAGACCACGGACAGGCATATGTATGCACATAGGGATGGACAGAACAAGGACAGGCATATGTATGCACATAGGGATGGAGAGAAAAAGGGAGAGGCATACATATGCATGGAGGGATGGACAGACCAGGGACAGACATATGTATGCATAGAGGGATAGACAGACAAGGGCCAGGCATATTTATGTATGGATGGATGGACAGACCAGGGATGGGCTTACATATGCAAATAGGGATGGAGGGACCAGGGACAGACATGTATGCATGGACGAATGGACAGACCAGGGACATGCATATGTATGCATTGAGGGATGGACAGACATTTATATTAATAGAGGGATGGACGGACCATAAACAGGTGTATGTATGCAACGAGGGATGGACAGAACATGGATAGGTGTATGTACATGTATGCAAAGAGGGATGGATTGACCAGGGAAAGGCATATGAATGCAGCGATGGACAAAATGGGCACTATGTGCCATATAATCGTTGTGGAGGTGCATACACAAAGTAATAGGTCTCTGTGATTAATTTTTACAAGCTGTAGTTGTTTAATTCATTATTGATGAGTTTATACTTTTCCAGATGTTGAAACATGGGCGTGCTGGTGTACCAATGGAGGTGATGGGACTAATGCTGGGTGAATTTGTTGATGATTATACAGTTCGGGTGATAGATGTCTTTGCCATGCCACAGTCAGGAACAGTAAGTAGCTCTATTAACACCTTTTTTCTTGTGTTTCATCTTGTACTGAAACTTTTATATTATCATTGTTTTTTCTTCTTCTTCTATTTGTTCAGAAATTCTCACAGCCATTTTACATCACTGAAACCTTATTGATAGTTATGGTTACACCAATATTTTTTTATAAATTACCAGAATCTGAACAAAGATCATTTTCCTTTACATTTTCTTGCTGGATATATTATTAGTTCAGCATTTTGCAGGTTTGAGAACTTCTATATTTCATTCATTTTGCTTGAAAATTGCAATTTGGTTTCCTCTGCAGCAGTATGCATTATATGCCAGGACTGAGCCAATTTTGTTTTCATCCATTTGCCCAGGACAAGTGGTTTCAGAAAATTCACTTGTCCCACCTCACTTTTCACTTCTTCCAAAATGGTAATCACGTGCCAAGATTTGATGAGATGTATGCACTTAATCCATAGAAAGAACAAACAAAATAATATACAAAATTATTTCTTAAAAGAATTTAATTTTTCAAAAACATTGGTTTATATACATTTGGCTCCTTCAGGTATATATGTTTTAGCTGCTGGATTTGAAAAAATGTATATGTAAATGTCAGCCACTTGCACGAGAACTAAGCCAGCAGTTGATAGCTGTGTCTGGGTTAAAGTCCTCAAGCTCTGGTCCATTTGCTGAAATGTTCATTAGAATTTGTAAACTCTCTTGGTTTAAGGAATTCAAACTCAGTAGCAGTCTTACTTTTTATCCCTCCACTTTCAAAAAAGTGTTCTTTCTCTGAATTGTCCTTATTACCTTCCTTGCAAAAATAATTTAGCAAACTCATTTTATCCACAGAGTAAATATCAGTTTGCTGGACAGCTACTTCTAAAGTGATCATAACATACATTTTCTCTTTTAAAATACGAACAGAGACAGCTCAGTAATTAGCGTAATTGTTTCGCTTCAAACGCAATATCGTACGTGGAAGTTAATCCTCTGTGTAATCAATTAAAAATTAAAGAATCATTACTGTTATTTAATCAGTTCATAAAGGAAACCAAAACTGATGTCGGTAAAGTACCTTTCATTAATTTAATTACACTGACTCTCTGGATTAAAATCAGAGTGAGCCACTTGTGAGGATCTGGTTTGAATAAACACAGTGCAACAAAGCCGCTTAAAACACTGCTAATTAATCATACCAGCTTTGTTTTGGTTGACGTGTTTTGATTGGCTGATAATTTGGTCGCTTAAGCCCAACATGCAGTTAAGCGGTAACAGAACGTGCGCATATGCGACAGTTATTACTGACCACTTGCAGGTGTAATACAGGATGTAAATGTATACATGGAGAGGGGTTGAATCAAGTATTCAGTATGCCCGGAGGGTATTGATGGCCAAATAAAGATAGATATAGCAATTAAAGCACAAAAATAAGGATTTGCCCGACTTTTTTAAAATAGGAAAAAAGCACTTGTCCTGGGCTAGTGACTTGGACAATTTTACTTGTCTGACTTGGAAAATGAATAGTCCGGGATGTTGGGCTATGGGATTTGCTCAGCCCTGTATGCAAAGTATACATGCAGTAGTCACCAAGTCCATCTGTCTGTTCATTAGTCCATATGTCAGCCATTGATGGTTGTTGTTGTTGCTGCTGTTGTTTATCAACCATGTTTCCTGTTTATTTTTATGGATCATTATCATATTGCACACCTCAACTCAGTAGGAGTAGTGAAAAGTCCAGCATTATCCCCAGGTGAAAGATCAAGTTCACTTAGTCTCAAAGCCCTGAAACAGTTGTAACGCTAGAGGCTGTAAATTTCAAGCTTAAAATTTGCTGATAATACACCTCAACTAATTCTGATAGAATTTTGTTTTTGTTCATTTTTTGTTTATCAGTAGTTAGTGGCTTCTGAAACAAATGCCATCTTTTGTATTCAGGGCGTTAGTGTTGAAGCAGTTGATCCAGTGTTCCAGGCAAAGATGTTGGATATGCTAAAACAGACTGGAAGGTAAGGACTTTAGTATTACAAGGAATGATAACTCTTTTGGGATATGACACTGTGAATTGAGGATCATGGAGGAAAATCCTCATAATTACCATGTTTAACAAGGAAAGGAGTATTATGTTTACACATATATTTTATGGGTGATATACCACGGTGTTAACTCGTCATTCAGAGGAAATCATGTAATTCTGGTGGAGAGGATTTACTTTTGTTTGGTGTGAACAGTCATATTCTGTAATAACAAATACGAATAATGTTGGAAATTATATGACTGTCCGACAATCAACACAGATTTCTCACATTTTACAGCATTTTTATTCTCATGAAGTATTAATAATTGAAAATAAAATATTGATTCAGATCTTATCGTTTCATACTTGCATAAAGAATAATTTCTTTTGAGAATCTAGCACAAAACTATGGCACACAAACCATTACTACTTGTACAGTATGTTAGAATAATTTTGCATTAAACTCCCGATCTGATATTCATTAGACCTGCTTCTATCACATTGTCTGTATATAAGTAATAATACATATGCAATAAATACACAACCATATTATAGCATTCTTTTGAAGTAGCTGTAGTTTGTGAGTGAATGTTACAGATAGAGAGAGAAAGGGATTAGTACATGCTGGATGTAGTCACTAAAAAGCTCACATGCACACACACAAGCAATGTATGTAGATGAGGTCTGCCCTGTCTTTAATCTCCAAAAGGTTTATTGCATGGCATATGGTAACATTCAATGTGCATTTTGGACATCAATTTGGCATAATTTAACCTCAGGTTTTTACTTGTGCTAAAAATGCCATGACAGGCAATCAGCACCCTGCTCTGATTAGCGTTCTGGGAAAACACTACAATTGTAACATGCTCTGACAGGCAGCCAACATCCTGCCCTACTACTGTTTTAGGGACAATACAGTCATTGTAATATGTTGATTGATATTTTGACCACTTGAGTGATCAAACAATTCTCAAGTGTTGTTCTTTGTTATGCAGTTATAATCTGCTCTCTCTCTCTCTTAAATTGAATAGAGGAGAGTTTATGACAGACAAAAGCAGTCATAATTATGAAGAAAAAAAATTCTTTTATCAGTACTTAATCATAGAATCACTTCGTATTATCCAGGTACAAACATGTAAGTTTTAATTTTATCTTATTTTAAATCTGCATGGATAAAAAAAATCCAGTAATGATTGAAACAAGTATTTGACATGTGAGAAACAGCTCTTAAGATTACAACAACCAGAAATGGCGCAGGCAACTTCAGATGCAGTCTAAACGCAGGTGACATGGAATATATAGCTGTTAAGATCCAAGGAAGCAGAATGGTGCAGCCCAGTTTAAATGTAGTCAGCATGGAATAAATAGCTGTTAAGATGCTAGCAACCAGAACAGCACAGCCCAGTCTAAATGCAGTCAACATGGAATAAAAAGATGTCAAGATCCAAGCAACCAGAATGGCACAGCCCAGTCTAAATACAGTCAACATGGAATAAATTGATGTCAAGATCCAAGCAACCAGAATGGCACAGCCCAGTCTAAATGCAGTCTACACGGAATAAATAGATGTCAAGATCCAAGCAACCAAAACGGCACAGCCCAGTCTAATTGCAGTCGACATGGAATAAATAGATGTCAAGATCCAAGCAACCAGAACGGTGCAGTCCAGTCTAAGTGCAGTCTACATGGAATAAATAGCTGTTAAAATTCTAGCAACCAGAATGGCACAGCCCATTTTAAATGTAGTTGACATGGAGGAAGCAACTGTAAAGACTGATGTGGAAGATACATGATTTGCATAAACTGTTACACAAA
This sequence comes from Margaritifera margaritifera, assembly GCA_029931535.1. Taxonomy (NCBI): domain Eukaryota; kingdom Metazoa; phylum Mollusca; class Bivalvia; order Unionida; family Margaritiferidae; genus Margaritifera; species Margaritifera margaritifera. Next base: position 5,260,319 of record JAQPZY010001665.1, on the reverse strand, counting down.
AATCTGTATGTTGATAACCAAACTCAAGTACAGGTTAGATTTTTTCAAATCTGCTATTAGCGTGTAACAATAAAAACAGCCATAGCAATGGCAAAATCAGTGTGTGTGGTGTCAGTGCTCTTGTAAATATTAAGCGACTCCAAAACTGCTTGGAAAAGTGAAATTAAATTTGAAAGATCTAATTGCATTTGAGTTGGAAACACTTTCCGTAAACCCATTGAATGTACTGTACATAATTATGCATCTCTATACTTTTACTCTAGGAGCATTTTAAATCTAAAGATGCATATATGTATACCAAGCAATAGTATCTTTGTATATTTCAGTATATAAGTGGTTGATTTTAAATTATGATCCTGTGATCCTGATCTTATTTACGCTGTTCATACCAAAGTAACAAGACAGGGATAGAAAGATTTGTAAAACTATGGCTATTTGTTTCTTTCATGTGGTGACTTTATATACTGTACAGATATAAACTTGATTAATTTGAAAGAAACTGAACAGATGTCAACAGTTCATTTTATTATTTCCTACAGCACTTGTAAAAAGGTATGAAATGACTCAAATTTTGAGGCACTTTGTGCAAATTCATTTGTTACGTGAAAATCTTTGAAAACATTTGAATGGACAGCATAATTCTTGTTAATCATTGTCGTGGTGAAAACACGATGTGTTTGAAATCTCTTAATCATTGATATTCACACCTAGTTTTCTGACCCGATTTGAATGTTCTGTATTAAAATGACACTGGATTGTGTCCCATCAAAAGTTACATGGCAGCCGTTCTATAGTGCAAACTCTCTTATACAGCCACTGACCTGATCAATACATTTTGAACAGGTAAGGGAATTGTCTGTTGATGAGAGGTTATTCATCAAAGCAAAATTTATTCATGTTTTCCACATGTAATAATGTACTGGGAATTCAGGGTTAATGTGAATAATCCTGCATGATTTTGGGGGTCCTGTGAGTAATATAAGACAGGCTATTTACACATCAAAGAAATATTGGGAGTCCTACGAGGGACATAAGACTGATGTTATTGACACATCAAAGTAATTTTGAGGGTCTTGCGAGGGACATAAGACTGATGTTATTGACACATCAAAGTAATGTTGAGTTTGCGGGTCCTGTGAGGCTCACATTAAATGAGTTTTAATGTATTTATGACAATCTTTAATATTCTGTCACAGGCCAGAGATGGTGGTTGGGTGGTACCACTCTCATCCCGGATTTGGGTGCTGGTTGTCTGGTGTAGACATCAACACACAACAGAGTTTTGAGGCTCTTTCAGAAAGGGCAGTGGCAGTTGTGGTAGACCCCATACAGAGTGTGAAAGGAAAAGTAAGTTGTGGGAAAAGGTATCTCTGCAGTTAAAAAGTAACTATACAAGATTTTACTAGGTTTACTCTCTCAAGCACAAACACTATCATAGTTTTATATATATTCCACCTCTGTACATTTTCCACTTGCCTCTTTGTTTTTTTGTATATTGCACCTAAGAATCCAAGGTACAGTAGGTAATGATTTCATGCAAGGCTACTAATTGTTTGTTTTATTGAAGGCACTTTATCTTGGATGCAAAGAGATCATATCTAGATATGTACAAGATGGGGTAGATAGATTGATAGATATCATAGATATATATATATATATATCCTGTTGACAGATACAACTTACAAAGCCAGTGTCCTGTTGAATGCTGTATATAACTGCCCAATTAATGTGGAATTGAAACAAAAAGGGTTGTGTCGAATTTTAGTTTTGAATTCCCTTTTATGTCTTGCCTGCAAAGTATAGGTGAGATGTAGAGATCATTGTTCTGATGTTGTTGTAGCTTTAAATATTTGCATTTAGTTCAGTTTCTCAGATGACATTATATGTCCACCCATGAGACTTGATGAGTATAATCATCTTGGAAAGTACTACTCACGGCAAAAGTAGGTCACATTGACCTAAACTTCAAGCTTAAGTGATTATGTTATGTTTTTGTATTTAGTTCAGTTTTCATGACACTGTTGTATATAATGTCATGAAACTTGATGGGTATGTTCATCTTGGAGGGTATTACCCAGTACAGACAAATGTAGGGCATGGCGACCAACTTTTCAAGCTCCAGTGATTTCATTAAGATTTTGCATTTATCTTAGTTTTTGTTTTTGTAGGCATCAATATTAAGTTTTGCATTTTGCTGAGTTTCTAAAACAGCATTATATGTACATAAAACATGAGCAAATGTCGGTCACAGTGTCTTGCTCTTCATGCTCCAGCGATGACATGAAGTTTTTGGATTTGGTTCAGTTTCTCTGACACCATTGTCCATACAGTCAAGATACATGATGCGTGTATTCATCTTGGAAGGTACTACTCATCTTAGGCAAAAGTAGGTCCATGTGTTTTTGCATTTAGCTCTGTCACCCTTGTATGTATAGTCATAAAACTTGATGGGTATATTCACCTCGGAGGACACTACCCATCATGGGCAAAAGTTGGTCATAGTGACCATCTTTTCATGCTCCAGTGTTTTTTTTTAAGTTCTTCATTTAGCCCAGTTTTTCTGACACTGTTGTATTTACAGCCATGAGACTTAATTGGTATATTCATTTATCTTGGAGGGTACTACCCACCATGGGCAAAATTACATGATAGTGATCAACTTTATGGATGTATTTATCATGGATGGTACTACTCGCTATAGGCAAAAATTGGTCACATTAACTTACTTTTCATGGTCCAGCAATTACAATAAGTTTTAACATTTTGTTCAGTTCCTTGGACACTGTTGAGTATAGAGTCAAGAATATTTGATAGGTGTATTTATATTAGGAATATTAATCACTTCAGTGACCAACTATTAATCTACTTTTCTTGATTTAGTGGTTATGCAAGGTATTTGAATTATGCCATGGCTGACCAAGTGAGGCATGGCTTTTTTTGGAATTCCTGTTCTGAGTTAAGGTCTCACATAAGCAGTACTAAAGATATTGATACATACTTTCCATAAATCCAGAAAATAAATTATTTTGGATTTTTTAATTGTTCTTTTTATTCTTGATAACGTGTCAACTTTAGCTTAATATACAAAATGTATAATAGTACTTAAATGCAGTACCGTCCATGAGAAATATATTTTCTATTATTTAAAATCCCTTTTTTTGCATCTGTACTTATCTTACATAATTTATCACATTTGTACATCAGAAGATTCCATTTTCAAGTTTGACACAGTCAGTGAAATCTATATAAACTAATGTTTAAGAACTAATCTGATTAAACATTTAACCATAAAGGGTTTATGTCAAAAGCAATGTCAGATCCTAATTTAAGTAGTAAAAATTCTCAGATTGCTCTCACATTAAACAAAGAGTTATTTAATATATGCAAGTTTCAATTAAGGTGATATCACTCTAATATTTTACATTGTGCAGGTAGTGATAGATGCTTTTAGATTAATCAACCCCAACATGATGGTGATCGGACAGGAACCCCGACAGACCACATCCAACCTGGGGCATCTCAGTAAACCGTCTATACAGGTAACAGCACTGCATTGAACAGATTAGATCAAATGGAATCTGTTATATCTGAGATTGGTTCAGGTTTATAATTTTTTATTTTGTTTATGTATGTGTGTGTGTGTGAGTGTGTAATGTCAGGCCATGTAATTAATATTTTTCTTTCTTTAAAAAACATTTGGTCATTATTTGCTTCATTATATTTTGAATCTATCATTGTGATTATTACATTTCCATATTACATTTTTTTATTAACATATTTAATCTTGTTTAATTCATTTGTTGACTACTACATAACAAATCAGAAATGTTCAGTTAAACTTCCTCAGATATTTTGTCATTTTAAAATTGGTATCTGGGTCATAGAGTTATACATGTACATTTCTGTGAGATTTTCTTATCACCATCCTTTTTTTCTTTCTTTCTGAAAGGTGACACCACCCTTTAAACTGGATGTCAAATTTAACAATTTATTTGCTGAAACTGAGGGAAGGGAGACAACCTAAATGAAGTTAGAATTGTTACAGAAGGTTTAACTAATGATTTTGTAAATGACCTTGCCACTTACATAATTGCATGTCACTATATAAATTTTACACAAATTAAAGTTTCACTTTTTTCCATAGGTAAGCTCTGTGTTTGCATAGATAAAAAAATTTTTTGATAGAACAGACAGATAGAAAGACAGACAAATATACATATAGATAAATACATAAGTAGATGGATATATTGAGATTGGTTTTTCTTACCAATTTGCAAATATTTTCAGGCTCTGATTCATGGATTGAACAGACATTATTATTCCATTGCCATCAACTATAGGAAGAATGAATTGGAACAAAAGGTAAGATTGCTTTTGACAGTTTTGTAAGAATTTTTGTTCGGCATTTCTGTTTCCCCTGGGATCACAAGATTTTGTTAACATCTGCAATCCAGCGGTTATGTGATTGGTAGAGAACATATAATTGTATTCTTCAGTGCTTTATCTTTGCAGTAGTTACAATAACATGCAAATGCAGACAGGTTCATATGTGATGTAATTTAAAAATAAAGAGCCAGTTCATTAGTACTGATATAATTTCAACTAGTTCAACAACATATTTTAGGAATATCAAAGCAGAGACTAGGTCCCATGTTCTTAAAGCTATTTGAGGATGAAACTCAAACTCAAGCTCTGAAAACTTGGACCTTCTGTAACTTTGATTAGACTGAAGTTAGACTTGTAACACTTCAGGGACTTTTCTAATGGTTCGTATACTAACATTCAGATTTGAATTTCAGAGGTATGTGCCAAGTATAATATCAAATTTTGTTGTTTCAAGCTTGAACTTGAGTTTTTTGCTCAAAGTTTCAAGAATATAAGGTTTCATATTCCTTATGTGTCAAATACTGGAGTTGGTGGAAAACAAAAAGGTGGGAAAAATAAGAGACTAGGAATAGATAGTCTATTTTCCATGATTATACAGTCAACTTTTGTTACAAAGAGACTAGGAATAGCCAATCTATTGTCCATGATTATACATTCAACTTTTGTTACAAAGAGACTAGGAATAGACAGTCTCTTTTCCATGATTATACAGTCAACTTTTGTTACAAAGATACTAGGAATGGCCAATCTATTGTCCATGATTATACAGTCAACTATTGTTACAAAGAGACTAGGAATAGACAGTCTATTGTCCATGATTATACAGTCAACTTTTGTTATAAAGAAACTAGGAATGACCAATCTGTTGTCCATGATTATTTAGTCAATGTTTGTTACAAAATGAGTAGGAACAGCCAATCTGTTGTGCATGCTTATATAATTAACTTTTTGTTACAGAGAGACTAAGAATAGTCAATCTATTGACCAAGATTATATAATCAACTTTGTTGCAAAGAGACTCGGAATAGTCAGTCTATTGCAGGGATCGCACTGTGCATCGCCAATGTCGCAAATTGCGATTTTTTTTCCTGATTGCCGACAAAATATACCATCTGGTAATTTTTTTGGCGACAATGTTTTTGGCTCTTAAAACTTGTATATACAACTTGGGTTTGGAGTGGAGGAATTCAAAGGCACCACGAAAGGAAGCCGCAAACTTGGGTATACAATGCACTGGAATCTCTCTATTGTTACATAAACAAATCATTTGTTCATATCGACCGCTTATGCTGACATCTGGCCTGAGTACTGTATGCGGTGATACACTCCAATAGTCATGCTACCAGACTTTAGTATAGGCCCGTTTCATTCTGAATCGTACGCCACCTTCGGTCTTTGAAAGTATTTACTTGGGCCAGTTACTATCTAGCTGAGGATTATTTAATCTCTTTATACCTTACAAAATTTCAAACCAAACCTTGTTCCGTCTACGCATACTTTTTTAATTTGCAAAAATAAAGTTGTTAACGGCGAGTGCAATGTTAAAGAAAATGCTATTTATAGTACAAGCACTGCCTAAAACACGTCATACTGTGCATGGTGGCAACGCGGATCCTCGCGCAGATAAAACTAAAAGTCGGTACATTTATACTGTATAAAATGTGCACAATATCATCCGCTATAATCAGTAAAATTAAAATAAAGGCTACCAAACTACAGTGACAAAAATTATCTGAATCATAAAAATGTAATGTAAGTAGAATATAGACTTTATCATTTCTTTTTAATTATATGCCACACATTCCAAAATAATGAAGTCTGAATAAAAATAGCATTATAAAAATCATAATTAAGTACATTTAAAATAGCAAGAAATTTATACATTATTATTATTATAGAAGACCAAAACAAACAAAAAAAAAAACAACATATACACATGCATGCAGAATAAGTAATAATTCAAATAATAATTAAAATATTCAGATGACAATACTTTTTTCCCAGATCAAAAATGAATACAAATAAAAATAAAAATAATATTGTATAATAATGCTGATATTTTGTATCACAATTTTAAAATTAAGAAACTGAATCAGATTGTAAAATAAATAATTTTAATAATAATGATTTATATGTTTATCAGACATTTATACTTATATTTAGGAATTATTTGTATTTTCAAAAAGATCAATAATAATAATTATAATGTCTACATTACAAGCTCTTTTTAAATGTTAATCAACCTGCTGGCATACTAAATGCCATGTAAATATGAATTAAATACATTTAGATGGTGAAGACACTTATGTTCATACTGCATTTTTTGTGGAATGTTTAACATATGATATAAAAATGATAAAAATTTATGATCTAATTATCTGACATATTTATGAGTTAGAGAATGACATATGATTTAGAGAATTTTGTTAATGTTGTTTTGTATCCATTTATTATAGTCATAGTCATTAAAGTAGTAGGCATCTTGTATGGTAATACAGTATAGATCCACATTACAACCGTGCACCTTACAATAAAAGTATTAACTATTTGATTTTACATTTCTATCTTTATTTGTATTCATCACTGATTTGGTAAAAAAAAAAGGTGTAAAAAATATGTAATTCATATTTACATGGCATTTAGCATGTGCACGTTTTATACAGTGGTGTATGATTCAGAATGGAACTGGCCCATACTATAGCTACAATTGACCAAACGACCGCTAATCCTTTTTTTGTTGTTGGAAATTTGGGTGTCCGTGGCTGAGATATGATAGAAAATTAAAACTGATGTTCTGTGATATGTGTTTCATACTTTTCGCACAATCTTCAGGAATTTTACATTCAAGCGATTAGGTCTTTCCCGATTGAATATTTCCAAGGTTACCCTTTATTCTCATACAACATGTACATACTGTTCAGCCGACACAAGAAATTTACAAATACTGAGTCTGTAATAAACTGAATACAGTGTATCATTTAATATGATAAAAAGTCGGTCAGTTTATACAACTGTTTAAAGACAATTAAAAGGTAAGGCGGTCAGCGATAAACAGACACCTTTCAGAGATTTATTGAATTGACTCACAATAGCTAGGGTGATGTGTCATATCAAATCCTTTGAGCACTGCTGAGGGAGAGCCCATTAGGTTAATTTACATAGGTAAAGTACACTAAGTGGAACAACCTAATTTGTCTTAAGTACATCAAAGAGAGTGAACCTAATGAGAATCGGCACGTACGAATGTGAAGGAGACTTCGACTTTGAAACTGCATTCAGCAAGTGGGCACGATGCATACTCATGTGACATTCGATTTTATTATTTTTATGAAACAACATTTTAATAGTGCAAAACAATAAGCATACAAAACAGTCATGCAATGATTTATTCTGTAATATTGTGGTATTGTATTGTTTGCTGTCAATAAAGTAATAAATACTCCATCTTTTTCAATTTTCATTGCCTACCACATTAATAGACATGGAAAAATACTTACTCGTTGCTTGGCGACACTTTTTGAAAATTGGCAACAAAATATTGAGATTTGATATTTTTTTGGCGACAACTTTTTTAAAGCCAGCACCATCCATGATTATTTAATCAACTTTTGTTACAAAGATACTAGGAATAGCCAATCTGTTGTCCATGATTATATAGTCAACTTTTCTTACAAAGAGACTAGGAAAAGCCAATCTGTTGTCCATGATTATACAGTCAACTTTTCTTATAAAGAGACTAGGAATAGTCAATCATTTGTCCATGATTATATAAACAGCTTTTATTACAAAGAGACTCGGAGTAGCCAATCTATTGTCCATGGTTATACAGTCAACTTTTGATACAAAGAGACTAGGAACAGCCAGTCTATGATCCATCATTATTCAGTCAATGTTTGTTACAAAGAGACTAGGGAGTAGCCAGTCGATTGTCCATGATTATACAGTCAACTTTAGTTGCAAAGACACTCTTTACAACGAAATATTTGGTGTTCAACAGAAAAGTATTGGAACAAAAATGTTCAGCAGTAATTTTGATCTTTTGAATGGAATATTTAGTTTCCAACACTGAGAGCAATTTCCTGTTAATAGACAGCTATGTTTCATATGTATGTGTATATATATATATATATATATATATATATATATATATATATATATCTTGCTCTTTACAATGACAGTGCTTCATATGTATATATATATATATATATATATATATATATATATATATCTATATATATATATATATATATATATATATATATATATATATATATATATCTTGCTCTTTACAATAACAGTACCTAGATGTGTTAGGTTACCTAATTATCACAAGTGTCATCCTGTCTGTGGCTTTTAGATGCTTTTGAGGGCACAAAATAACAAAGAAATATGAAATATATATTTTTATTGCTAACTTAGTCTTCTCGCTTACATACACTGGTTTGCAATAAAAAGACAAGAGATTTAACTCTTCTGAAATATAAGCATTACCTTTTACACCAAAAGATTTTTTTAAAAGGCAAAAAAGACTTGAAGCCCACTTGTTCTTTATTAAGAGACATGACTGTGACAGCAATGGAGATCAGACCCAGAAACCTCAAATATGAGAAGTAAGTATCTTACCACTTGCCTGTATGTATAGCAGTTTTTATATGTGTGCTGTATCATTCACATGTAATAGGTTCAAAACTTGTATACCCTATGTAGATCAGCTCAATTTCCTGCATTTATTGGAAGAAATTCAGACATTATTATTGCAATAGATACGTATATCTGAGTGCTTATTATTGAACAGATGCTGTTAAATCTCCATAAGAAGAGTTGGGTGGATGGTCTGACACTTGAAGATTACAACACACACTGCACAACTAATGAAAAAACGGTCAAGGAAATGCTGGAGCTAGCCAAGAACTATTCTAAGGTACAAAATAGATCCACTTTCTCAACTGTTTGTTGGTAATGAACGCAGTTGTTTCTTTTTTTAATTGTCAGCATTTTAGTGTGACATAGATTGATAGATGGATTGGTCAGTGGGAGGATGGGTGAGTGGTTAGATTATGCAATGGTTGTCAGATAAAGAGATGGGTGGAATGATGGATGAATAAATTGATGTATAAATAGATACCTATCAGCAGTGTTCTTTCATATATAATAGTTCTTTATCCATTTTTCTGTGGTTTTAAGCTTTTATTTGGTTGGATTTTGTGAATTGAAATATAACTTGCACTACTAACTGAAATTATACAAATACTTACGGTATAATGCATACTTTCTTTTACTACCAAACTTCAGGCAATAAGAAACTAATAGTACCGTATATACTCTTGAATAAGTTGGATCCAACTTCAAACAGTATAGACCCAGATATGCCAGTGTATTATAGCCATGGTGTAATCAATTATCTTCATTTTGTTTGTAGGCTTTAGAAGAAGAAGAATCAATGACGCAGGAACAACTAGCAATAAAAAATGTTGGAAAACAGGTATATATCAGATATGTCTAATACTGGATAATATCTGAAATCCATTACAAAAGACTCAATATATGTTTTAAAATTGAAGGAAGGAGATGATTGTATCATCCTCTTTAAAGGCGTGAAGCTTCATGAGGCTGTTGTTAGTCTTGTATATAAATTAACTGTTTTGTCAAACTTTTGTTTTTGTTCTTATAAATTTTAATTCACTGAAATATATAAAGATGCCTAATTTTGTCTGCAATTTTGTTTGTCTTTTCCTTAGTACGGGTGAAACAGTTCTTTAGTTGATTTATGTATAAACTACTGCGAATTCTCTGCAGAATTTTTAAAGAGTACCAATTTTTGTGGATTTATTGGTTGCTTCAAATCAGGAATTTAAAAGCCTAATGAACAATCAATAATCTGAGATGATTTTAAAATCCATTCAACCGATCCATGAATATAGGTACCGGTAAAGTGTATTTTTTGTGCAAAATCACAAAAATTGAATACACAGTAATTTAAAGACAGTGATGCATAATTTTAAAAATTAAAATTTTTTCACTACTTCATTCTTCCATACAGTTTTCTCAGAATACAAATACAAACAGATCAGGTTAATTGAATATGTTTGCTGAACCATTTTTTATTTAGATAACATGAAATAGATCTTAGACACCAGGGTCAAGTAAAACACATAGAGTAATCTATCATTTTCTTTAAATTTTGGATAATTAATGAAAACAATATAAAATTGAAATCTTCATATTCTTTACCTCCTTCTCATCGAGATGTGATGTACCCATTAGAAAATGAAAAATAGAAACATAGAAAATACAAGCCATTTTTTGACATAGACAAAATACTCTTATAAATAGACAAACATGGCATGCAGATATGCACCCACTTGTCTTACTATGACTTTCTTTGGTTGGTAATAAAGTCAGATCTGTTTGTCTTTGAGTACATTTTGTAGTGTTTTCATGATTTGGTAAGTGCCTCCCGTTTGCTCATTCATAGCTTTTGTTGGAATTTGAAAGGAAACCAAGCTACTATAATATTTAGCCTGCAGTTAAATGCATTCAACACACGCTTTAAGAGAGAACAAAGAACAATATTATTTAGCTAGCTGTCATTATAATGACAGAAGCCTGCATTCTAATTCACCATCTTCCTTATCTGAAATTTTTAGTTAAAAGCAGTTTTCTTTAAAATTATGACCAGAATTGTATGTACCATTGAAATAGTTTCACTGGTGATACGTTTCTTGGAAAAAAATATAGTGAAAGGGAGATAAACTAGGTTGAAGATCAACAAGACACAAACATGTAGGTTCCAAGTGATAAGGAGATGGTCCATGTTTTGAAGGACATTACCTTATTTAACCCCAAATTTATTTCCCTTTGATTTTCAGGATCCAAAGCGCCACCTAGAGGAGCATGTGGATGTTTTGATGACTAAGAATATTGTTCAGTGTCTGGGAGCCATGATGCATACAGTTGTCTTCAAATGATCATTTCTTGTTTATTTTCAATTTATGGATTTAGGTGTTCTCTACGCTCATTACTTAATTTGCTGTTATCATAAATAGTTGGTGCCACTTTGGACATGAACAAAAATAAAGATGTTAGGAAAGGTCCACACATCTTTTGCTCTTATTTGGAAAATTAAAAATAAAAAAATAAAAAAATTAAACAATACTGGAGTTTGTGGAATTATTGTGAATTTGTTTGAAATTGTCACATTACGAATTGACAAAATTCTGGAAAATCACAAGTTTATGGGATACAGTTTTAAAGAGTTCTTCCTCATCAGTATGATAGACTGGTACATAGAATATAGTTTCTGAATGTAAAGGACAGAATGCACTGGACAAGAAACCAGTCAGTGAGACTGTAAATAGGTTCAATATGGCAGCAGAAATAAGAGGAAAGAAATATGCTGTTCATTTGAGAGGTAAACTAGTGTTTATTGTCATCGTTTTGGCCAATATTGATGATAGTATTCTTGCTTCAGGATATGGAATAATGGATACAAAATATATTCTGAGTAGACATTAAATTTTACTGACAGTGTTGGCATGTGTAGACTCCTAGCAAGATGCAATATGATTTAAGAAGTTTGTTCCCTTTAATAAATGTGTTATCCATTCAAAATGGCCTGCCTAGAATCCAAAAACTTGACTCCAAGTTTCCTGATAAGCATGCATTTGTGTTGGAGTCTCTGAAGTTGTGTTTGTCAGGGATTTGATGCTGTAGACAGCAATGAAAGTCTGGTAGATAATCCAGGAATCACTACTTTTTGTTTTTCAGATCTGCATAGATAATTATTATTGTTGTTTTTTGTACACTTCTGGTCTATTGTGCAGAGAAATTTCTTTAAAATGATACGTTAGATTTTAAATTTTGCAAAATATGTAAATATTATGATCAGTTGAAAGCATAATGTCTGGTTTATCCATCCACTTTACCATTCTTAATGTACTTGTAACATGAAATAAATTTATAAAAAGTCCATCAGTGTTTGTCAGTTTCTTTAAGGTAACCTGACTGCAAAACCTTTTCAGTGTGAAAATATAAACTAAAATACAAAAATATGTTACATGACAAAATTCGGTTTTCATTGGATAAAACATTCATTTTTCATGTGGTGTTTTATCAGATATTATCAATATGTGCCACTCACTTTCTTATGAAACTTTTATTCCTCCATCTGTCTCTCCATTTGTTTTATATTAAAGATGTATGCAGCAAAATTTTGAGTTCACTTCATAATAAAATATAAAACAAATTAATAATTTTAAAAAAATGCATTATTAGCCATTCACCAGTGAAGTTGGGACATGATATAGCATTTTGCCCATTTGTTCTTTTGTTTGTTTTTACATTATGCCTTCAAATATCTTGGGCCCTATTTTATATACACTCGTGACAATTGGCAGGTAGATGCCATCTCAATGAGAGTAACTCATCTGTACCAAAAGTAAGCCAATATGACCCAAATTTCATGCTTGAATGATTTTTTTGATTTTCCATTATGTTTGTTACTCCCTCAATGTCTTAAACCCTGTTTCACCAAAGCTCAATAAAATGTACATGAAAATGGATCTCAAGAAGAGTAACCCTACCCATAGCAAAATTAAGTCACTGTGACCCATTATTCATGCTTGAGTGACTTTTGTATTTTCATCAGTATCTAGAAATCAATTTCACCTACATCATGAAAATTGGTATGTGGATGGATTTCAGGAGGATTAATTCAGCTATACCAAAAGTCGGTTACTGTGACCTATTTTCACATTTTAGTGACTTTTCCAGGTATTCATTTGTTTCATCCATAATTTCTTCAGCCCTATTTCACCAACAGTACACCTTGAGAAAAATAATTCAACCATACCAAAACCAGGTCAATGTTTCCTAATTTTCACGCTTGAGTGGCTTTGAATTTTCAGCTTTATGTTTGTCACACCCACAAAATATTGGAACCTCTTTCACCAACACTCGTGAAAACTGATATGTGAATGCATCTCATGGAGAGCAATTCTACCATATCAAAACGGGTCACTGTTACCCAATTTTCATGCTGTAGTGACTTTAGTAATTTCAGCTATTTGTTACATCCTCAATATCTTGGAACCAATCTGATGAAAATTGAAATGTGGATGAATCTCAAGGGAAGTTAACCTATTATATAAATAGTAGGTCAGTGTGTTCTGAGTTTTAAGGCGTCAACACATCTTATAATTGGTATGTGGATGCATCTCATCAACAGTAACTCTGGTAACTGTAATAAAGTAAAAATAAATTGGTCAATGCAACCTAATTTTCAGGTCTGACTGACTTTGGTATTTAAGCTATTTGTATGTTACGCACTTAATATCTTGGACTTTTTTCACCCACATGTGAAAATTAATATGTGGATGCATCTCAAAGAGAGTAATTCAACTATATTAAAACTGGGTCACTGTTACATAATTATCACAATTAAATGTTGTATTTTCATTGGTCCATTTGTTACACCCTCAATATCTTGGACCCTATTCAACCTGCACTCGACAATATTTTCAAGCATGTCAAGGAGAGTAACTCATCCATACCACAACTAGGTCATTGTAACCTAATATTAATGCTTGAGTACCATTTGTATTTTCAGCCATTTGTTTTTTATGTCTTTATTCATAACCTGTTTACATCTGGGCTAATCAGTTTTTGTTTTGACATTTTCACTGATTTAACTTTGTGTGTTGATGCATTGTATTGAGTTGTATATTGCAGTAATATTTTCTTTCCTCCGCAAATTGGCTCATGCCTTGTCATAGACTTGGAACTGATGGCTAATGAATAAAAATCCAGCCCAGAACAGCCTGGATCAGCTCTAATGACATATCTCTCAAAACTCCCATTGCCTTGACATCTGTCCTCCATGCCAGTTTGTATATTATTGGCTACTCCAAATATGCTACAGTTGGCAAGGGGACTCGAATTGCTTTCACATATTCTTTAAATATAGATCCTAACTTTACTGTTTTTAATGGAAAATCATGCTTTGAACATTTTCAATGTCTTTATGAACAATATTTTTATTGAAAGAGAACTTAAATATTATTGGAATTAGAATAACTTCTATATATACTTGCATATAAGTCGAATTCAGCTGCAAACATAGACCCTAATCTGCCATCGCATAATGGGCTGGGTCTGTGGAGTTTGCAGTTGTACAACTTATAAGTGAGTATGTATGGTACATATAATTAATTTCTTTCCTAAAGCAAATAAACACCATATGAACATTCCACATGGTAATTTTGAAACACTTGTCTTACCTTAACTTGCGTGAATATTTTTAGGACATTAACTTAGTTTTTTTTCAATTACCTGATATGAGTACATAGTAGAATGTACATTAACTTAGTTTTATTTCAATTAGTGATATGAGTACATAGTAGAATGTACATTAACTTAGTTTTATTTCAATGACCTGATATGAGTACATAGTAGAATGTACATTAATTTAGTTTTATTTCAATTAGTGATATGAGTACATAGTAGAATGTATACATAAACTTAACATCTTCAGTTTTGAGCTCAACTGGCATTGAGACCAAGAGATATGTTACAGTATGGCCCTGAATCTAGTATACATCAAATTGCACTCTAAAAGCTTTACATATATATTCTCACTTTCATGCTACATAAAAATATATTTTGCTATTTTTAACATCTCGATACAAAAAAAAAGCTCAACCAATCAGAACCATTCTAATATCAAGGTCTTTTAAGTTTGTACAGTCGTGACAATCTACTAGAAATACACATACTAACTCTTCCGACAGAGTTAATATTGACTACAAAAAGCAGTGTATTGATGGAAGGAGTTCACTCTTCACATACTTGCTGAGAGTGTCCGCTACAAGTCATAGTTCTGCAGCTGTTCCCAATCTTGTTGAAAAGTGTTTATTTTGCTTCTTTTTATGAGCTTCTGTTTTCATTCATATTGATTAAATAAATGCAAGGCATGCTTGAGATTCAGACGTAAAATCAAAGTTGGTTTGCATAAGGTACAAACATTACATGGCCAGTGCCAAAAATAGTGAAAACAAATATCCATTTGTATTGATCAATCACCGTGCAGTACGTCAAACAGAGTGGGGAATAGGCCAAGCAAAATGACTAACAAACAGTAGGTCATTGAAACATTTAATGTTATTTACAGTTAATTTAAGTCATTATTATGCTTGACATGCCAATGGTACTGACTGTAAGATTCATTTTTATCCATTAATCAATCTCTTGGTTGGCAGGTTTTTCAGTTGGTTTTACCATCACAAAATCAGAGACAGACACACAACAGAGAGAGAGAGAGAGAGGGAGAGAGACATCTGGATCCATGAAGGTAAAACTGAGAGGACTGCTGACCAACAGAGAGAGGAGAGTAAGATGCCTTCAGGCAATACACTATTTTTTAATTGGTCTGTTTAAAAAGAGATGCCATCAGGCAATAAAACATTTTTTTAATTGGTCTGTTTAAGAGCCTTGTTATGAGTTAAAAAGAAAAGCAAAACAAAATATGAAATAGATTACAGTATTTTTATTCAATGTTTGTGACATTAATGCCCTTGTAAATCATAAATAAGATGCATTTTGACAGCAACCATAAGAAAAACTTGTAATCCTTCAAAAAGCTTCATTAATTTATTATGCTTTTAATTAGAACTAATGCCAGTGCAAGGTGAGCTTCAAATGCTATAAATTTAAGATGGTATTAAAGTTATAAAAATGATAATTTATTACATTTTTATGACCATCATAAGGGAAAATTTTGGATACCCCCCCCCCCCAAAACACAAAATTTGTGTTTCTTTTTTAGGCCACCACCATTGCAATGTACAAATAAAAAGTTGATCATAATTAGCTAAAAGTATTTCTAAGCATGACTAATGCCTGACTTGAGTGGACTTTGTAATGCAATTAAAGTATTTATTTGACATGATACAAAAACTTTTGTTACATACATGGATTATAGATACTGTATCGTAGACCAAAGTACAGATATTAGGTAAAGGGAGATAACAAAAAGTATATCTCTTTCGATATGGGAAAATTTCATAAATGTGGGAACTTTTAATGTAAATTGTCACCTTTTTTGATGTGTGTTAGTGCCTTTCATTAAATCATTGGATGAAAAAAGTATGTAAATTTCAAAACATTTATATACATTACAATGGACTGTGTGTTGCATGTACATGTAATGGTTAAAAACCATAAAAACAGTGGGAAATATAAATTGGAATAAATTAAACAGAAGAAAGGCATTAAATTTATATTTTGCTGTTTAAAATAAATGAAAAAGGAGTGTGATATGCTTTGTGTTGTCCTCCAATTTATCATATAAATGTTATGTTCTCACCATGATTCCAAGAAAGTTTTGCAGGGGAAGCTCCCAAGACCTAAAATGTTTGAGTTTGTGGAAGCATGTTGACCTTCTCTTCATCACAGTGAATAGGGAGGTGTCGCTCCATTGAAGGAACTGGGAATAAGATGCTAAATTTTTGCTGGGATGCGAGAGGTGTCCATGTTTTTATACTATATGTAATGAAAAGAAGAGAACTCTCAGGATTACAAACATAATTATTCTTTATTAAATCGAAACACCTATATCTTATATTACATATAAAAACAAACATGAGATTATTCTACTTCATTAAGACTACCAGCTTTATATTTTTTAAGAATTCCTGTATTTAAATTACATTTAAAGCTCTGTAAATAAACAAATAATAAACTAATAAGGAAATAAATATTTCTTAATAATACTCCAATTGTTGTGCATGAATTCATATAATAATACATTTTGAATGTTAGACCATAAATACCAAAAAATTAATGTTTAAAACTTTCAAAGTTTGAAGAATTCATTTCCAAAAATAATTATCGTAGAACATGTTGTTGGCAGTGAAAAACTTTTGCAATAACAAAACTAATGTTAAAATAAAAAAAAATAACAAAAATATTGCCAATCAACATTATCATTATTACATATTCCTAATTTCTAGATATAAATTTCTAAGAAAGATGGAACAATCCATGACACTCTGTATTTTTGAATTTCACACAAAAAGAATAAAAATAGATTTGGAGTTATTGAGAACTTTACATGTGTAACATTTAAACGATGGTTACAATACTTTCAGACACATATCAATATTATGCTGACATAGCATATGAGAAAAGAATTAAAAATCTACAAAGAACGAAGTTGTAGAATCTAGAATTCACAGAGAATAAGATAATTTCATACCTGTAATGAAGAGAATAGAACTTTCATAATCACAGACTATTATGTATGGGTCTGCCTCCCAAGAGCAGCTGATGTAAAGAGTTCCCTGTCATGGACATGCTGAACTTTGTTGAAAATGGACATAGCAATGGGGCAACTAGCAGAACTATTGGTTACGGAAAAAATGCTATTACTCAGCACATTTGTGAGTCTAGGAAAAATGCACTTTATCCTGAGACAGAGCTCATGATTCTCTATATGTTACACATAAGATGTTATTTGCATTTAATTGACATAGAAGAAAAGGGAAGGAAGTTGGCTGACTGATTTTATTTACGCTGACAAATATTAAATGTCTGTGATTGATGTTGAGAATGGAAACAAGATGCACAGTCGGCTAACTTATTATTACGCTAGCAGTTATTATCTGTCCCTAATTGACATAAAGTACGGGAAGGTCAGCTCACTCTCATATATTTTTGCACTGAAAGTAACAACACTTAACATCCAATTTGTAAAATGTACATTATGAAAAATTGTAGCAAATTCAATCCGAACATGTATAATGCATTAAAAACTATATTGAAACAGTGCAAACCAACAAAGACACAGTTTGATGAAGGGAAAGAGTTCGACAACAGAATGAATTTAATAACCGAAATGGTAAGGTGTTGTAGGAAAAAGAAAACATTAAATAATTTTCTACATATTCTGGCCAGAAAGCTTATGTGGTAGAGAGGTTGATCATAACACTAGCAATTTATATTTTACATAAAACGAAACTAGAAAATTGATAGATGTATTACCTAAACTGCTAGATAGAGAATAATAATATGATAGATCCATAGATATTACCCCAGTTAACATTACCGATCCAAAAATAGTTATAAGGTCTGTATTTAATTTATTTGGTTATTTGACAACTGATACTCATGTAACACCTAAATATAAAATAGGCCAAACTGCTAAAATTTCAAAGGACAATCCTATCTCTTCTAAGAGATACTTACCTAATTTTAGAGGATTTTAAAGTAAGACTGGTAGCAATAGGTGACCCTGTTGTCTACAAATTGGAAGTCGTGAAGAGTGAAAACATTAAGGGTATATTTTGCGAGGAGGAGTTGTCATTTTATGACAAACAAGCTGACTTGTGCAAAGTTGAAAATATTTTGATTACCAAGAGAGTGAGTAGTAGCTATCAAGAGAAAGGATATACTGATTCTTTTAATATTTGTGAGCCAGTTGAAAACATTATGTTGCTAATATCAACTGAAACTCTTCATGGTAGAACAGAAGACATAATCGCTACACTTAATCATCTTGCTTCGATAGCATTGCTATCTGAACTCGCATACACTTTTAACTATGTTGTGACAGACACCCCAGTGATAGCAACTGTTGTTGCAATTGCTATCAAATAGAAAAAAAAGAACGAGCATCAATGGCAGGTAATGCACAAAATACTGGTACTGAAGCTGTACAGTTTGTAATCTGTCATAAAACATTTGACTTTAGGATGCAACATATGTCCACTGTATCCTTGTGATCCTCCTCAGGATTTTAGATTTAACACAACTCTTGCAGAAATCTTAGAGGTGATCAAAGGCAGTTATACAAATTTTGAACTTGAAAACCTCCAGTACAATACGATTACTTCAGAACCAGTTGGACAACGGGTAAGTTGCAAGTACCAAAATAGCATTGTATTTCATACGATTATTTTACCAGAAAGAGATGTATCGACACAGCAGCCAATGCATCTTAAACAGATATCATATATTATTCTCCTAAAAGGAATTGAAATAGTGTATTGATACTGTGTACAAATGTGGAGAAATTAATCCAATGATTACAGAAGGCATAAATATGGTTTATTTTCAGAGTTTCCAAATGAATCAACATGGGGTATGCTATCATTGAACGTTTTTATCATAAATGAAATTAAATTTGTGAAAACTAGTATTATACACACAGCAAATTTTAGCTAATATATATATATATATATATATAACATTTTTGTATAAACGCACCAGTGCAAGGATAAGACATTAGAAATATGAATGTATAGTGCACTAGCAGAGTATAATTTTGTGTTTTTTGCACCAGCCTATTTCTGAAGGGATACAACAATATTAAAATAAAGAAAAAACAATTTTAACCCATCGAGACCATGGTGTACTTTTACACATGGTAATTTGAACTATTTTTATGCATAAATATATTAGGACAAAACTACATTGCATTGAATTCTACAGTTTCCTGAGAGGGATATATAGATACTTCACAGTTTAATGTGAGAGCAAAAATGTTGGTATCTAGAGATAATGCCAATATATTTTCACGTTTGGGTGTGATTAAAGAGTGGTCAAAACTAGTTGTGTTAAGAAAAGCATTAAAACGATTAAAAGTGCTAATATGTTGATTTTAAACAAGACAATGCAATATTTCAATGTTTTGGAATAGATGCCAATTTTCAGGTTAATTTCAATGAAGATAACATTGAAATTCATATCATTACACCTGATAGCAAGTTCATTAAAACTGTACAATGGGAAGATGGAATAACTTGTGCATTTAATATGGGTAAATATAAATATCTGTATTTGGTGTAGATCTACATGTTCAACTTTAAGATCCCCTAAATTCCACATGTTTATTTTTTTTAAAATCAACAAAAACTGAGATATAAATTTATGTAAAATAAGTTTTGATAGAAAACAGTACATAATGACTCGGTATATGAAGTTGATCTTTAAGAATCAAACACAGGGATGACCTAAGGACAATTATCAAGGACAAAGTATTTCACTGGATGTTTTATACTTTTTTAAATGACTGACATCAGAGACTTAGCAGGAGAAGATAACGAACAGTATTTAAGTCCTTTACTTTGATCTTAAATGTCCAGTTACTTACACAAATATCAATCAAGTGTGGCAACTATTTCAACAGGATAAATGGAAAATAGAGAAGAATGGACAAAGTCAGATAAAATACAGCAAATTGGGCAACTAAAGAATCTATTTGCACATTAAATAAGCAAGCGAGAAATAAAAATTCCTAAACAAAATAATGTATGTAGGTCACGTATATAACCAGTGGCCTGTATACATTTTTTACAAGCAGACATGAAAAATAAAATGATCAATTCAAATACACTTTAACAGTATATATATATATATATATATATATATATATTTTTTTTTTTTTTTCTTTTTCTTTTTGTTTTCAAAATACATTTGGGATGAAAAATAGAAATGACAAACATGATGCCTTGAGAGGAATCTTCAAAACAAAATGACAAGATACAGTTTGATGAAGGAAAATAGTTTTACAACATTAACGTTTATGATTTATGGAAAAGTAACATTTAGTGTTTTTCAGCTTATTCAGACAAAAAAGGCATATGTAGTGAAAAGGTTTAACATAACTTTAAAGACTAGAATGGGGACATATTTCACTCAAATTGAAACCACAAAATTAATTGACAAAGCTAATTGACGGATAAAATAACACTATAGATCAATCAACACGACTATGATTAAAGCAAGCACGAAAGAAAACAAATAAAAAGTGTGGACCAAATCTATTTAGTTACTTGACAGCTGATTCATATGGAAACATTTCAATTGGTGAAACAGAATTTAGAAACACAATGCAATCTTTGAAAATGGCTACTATCCTAAATTTACTGAGGACATATTTAAAATCAGCCAAGTAATATTAGGTTATAAAGTTATTTACAAACTGAAAGACTTGAATGGAATGATTTATGAACCAGAGTTATCCCATTATGACAATCATGATAACATATACAACAGTGAAAAAGATTTTTAAAACAAAACGGGTGAATTGTTAAAAACTTATGTATTCGTGAAATGGAAAGGATATTATGATTCATTTAAGAACTGGGGACTGACTGAAAATATTATGTCATTAAGTAAATGATACCTTTATCAGATAAGGAAATACAGGAAATCAATATAAAGGATCGTGAAAACTTTTTTCTGTTTTAAAGATATCGAGTTTATAGACTGACAAATATTAAACGAATGGGGAATTACAGCATGAGGAGTTAAAGCATATACAGCATGTAAATTTCTATTGATCACACAATCTGAGGGAAAAAACAAAGTACATCGAAAAAATTACAAGTAAATAACAAATGGTACATATGAAAAACACAATAAGGTGGCTGCAATGTAGAAAATATTGACGCAGAGTAATGAGTAATTTTACAGAAAAAATGAAAACAGAAAACATTCAAAGATATGAAGTTTATACCAACTTCATCTCTAAAAAGCTACAATGTAAAAGGCGATAAGGTAGTCAATGAGAATTAGAACACAACACCGTTTAATGAAAATCACATAAATGTTCAAGCAAATACGGAGACATTTAAACTTTATCAGATTTTATTTAAAGAGGGTATAACAATTACACCAGGAAATGTGCCTTTTTCCAGGATGAAGTAAAACCAGAGTACAGCAATTACACCAGGAAGTGTGCCTTTTTCCAGGATGAAGTAAAACCAGAACACCTTTCGCAGTGTGTAGATATACAGATTTAGAAAATCGAGTTTTATAGAATTTTCATTTGACATCTAGTAGTAATTAAAATTAAACTAGAATAAAAATGGTACAATCAACATTTTATGTCATGGTCGAAGACCTATCAGTTGTAAAATGTTACAAATGCAACAGAGAAAGACTAATTGAGAAAATGGAAAACGAAATATAAAATACCAGAATCGCAAAATAGTGTGTTAAATCAGCTTGACTAGATGGGTACTACAGTGAATGGAATTAATATATTTGAGAGATAAGTTTAAAAAAGAATTCCGTGTGAATGTAGACAAACAGTAAATGGAAGCTCAATGTAGTTTCACAAGAAAAGCCAATTTCACATACTTTTAAAAAACAAAAATCTACATAATGGACAATATGCATAAGGTTATATTGTTCAGATGATATGTAAAAAGTCGATGCAATGGATGAATGATGGAAGCCAGGTAAAAAATATCAAATAGAAGTGCTTCTTATCCTTGTCCTTCAATTCAGTTTAACACTACCTAACCAGACCTAACTTATATATGTATGATGCATCAAACGCATTTAACGATAAAAATTGCGATACTGAAACTCAACAGTTCACGTACAAATCAATAAATATTTTGGATAACTACACTTTAAAATTTATAATGAAGAATCGCTGAATGGCTAGAGAGCCCAGTGTGACATTATATTGTAGCATAATCAACTTATCTTGGCAGTGTGGGTGGCAAACACTGGCTATTGAGAGGCAGACATATACCAGAATTAGTACAATCCGTGTACAAGTTTCAAGTTTACGTTCAAATACGAACATTGTTGTCCTAATGTGCAATACCTCTACTTGGTGAAAAATCTTCTAATACAAATAGTAGCAGCAGATATTTGAAACAATTTAACACAATCTGCAACAATTTTGACATTTGTCCTCATCATGATTGGAGATCTCTCAGGTGTAAAATTAAAGCTATTATAAACATGATAGATACTATCGGAAGCATACACAGATTATTAAATTATGAAAATGGTTCAGCAACATTCTTACAGAAGGTAATGTGTTTATGTTGTCAACCAAATATATTATATACTTGTCGTCATATATATATATATATATATATATATATATATATATATATATATATATATATATATATATATATATATATATATAGAGAGAGAGAGAGAGAGAGAGATACAAAGAAAAATTATTCATGTTGATGCTATATGCTTCAAAACTTTATGATTTGAGTAAATTAATTTCCTGGTACTTCTCATTGTGATTGAATAAAGCATGTCGACATGTCTCTCTCTCTCTCTCTCTCTCTCTCTCTCTCTCTCTCTCTCTCTCTGTCTCTCTCTTTCAGTTACACCAACCCAGCATACGTAGTATCTCTCCATTTCCTCTGAATTAACTCCGTCTCTTCCAATATTGCATACACATTTACGGATATAGCAATCATTTTCAAAAAAATTAATTTCTTCTAATTTTACGTAACATCTATCCCAGCTATGACTATATCTATCCAAATTGTATTTTGGTGGTGTCTGATTATCTTTTTAGGGAGTTTTTAAAAATTGATTCCCTAGGATAGAAACAAAATATTATCCGTATCTTTTGCAATGGTACAAACTTTTTTTAAAAATCCATACAGGCAAATCTATTGTTTAGCTTCCTATGTGTGTTTGATACCTATAATGCGGAATATTGAATATTCAATTGTATCAAACATTTATCTTGTAGCTTGAACATTTAATAATATTGTCCAGTTTACCTCTTTTCATATAATTAGAGGCTTTGTTTAGTTATATAAGAAATTTCTATACTCAAATTGTTCACCTTCTTGAATGGGGTCTCTTCATAAGTCTGATTGTTAAGTCTAATTTTGCCCTTTTACAGAACCATTTTGTCGAGTTTTCCAAATGATGGTCTACTTCGAATCTGACTCAACGGCTTTAAGAAAATCATGTAAATCTTTATTGCTACCACTTTAAACGCTTTGGAATTTACACACACATTTATTCATTGACATGTCTCTTAAATTAATTTCTATGGTTTTCAATTATAAATCTGTTTAAATTCTGAATGTTTATACATTTTAATTCTTTTTTAGTTTGAATTCATTTTAAAGGTATTTGTAATTTATTTCTTACCTGTATTAGCATATAAAGTATCAAATTATTTATTCTCTGTTTAGTGCATTGCACGGGTTTTATTGTTCTCTGTTTAGTGCATTGCACGGGTTTTATTGTTCTCTGTTTAGTGCATTGCACGGGTTTTATTGTTCTCTGTTTAGTGCATTGCACGGGTTTTATTGTTAGCGCTTCGCGATTCATTTGTAGAAATTATATTTTGTTCATTCGAGTAGATATATTTCAAGATATTTGTAACTTGTTTCATTTATTTAAGTAGAAATATTTCAATGTACATTTAACTATCTTGCGTGTATGTTGGATGAACTAAGACAAAAGTGGTTATAGATAGTGCTTGTATTTGTGTGGAAAGATAGCAATAAGAAAAAGCAAATTTGATATACGTGTACTAATAAACAATACGATCACAAATCATCAAGTAATATTTCATTCCGGTTCATAATCTATTCACATCAAGTATCCCTTATGATCACGTGTTCCTGTAGGCTTGGCTAGAGAGTATTGTGACTCCTGAAAAATAAAATACATAATTTTTTTTTTTGCATCTTGAATTATTTAAAATACTTTAAAACATCTGAAAAGTTTCCTTTTACTCCTTTTGACTGTAGGAAAAACGACTTACCGCTGGTACGGCGATGATTGACTGATTTTCCAACAAACAGGTTTTGTTGTGGTGTTGTGATATTTTACAACAGGTTTCTGCTGTGGTGACGTCGCTATCCTTCTAGAAGCTTCCATCACGTTGTAAAATAATTAATAATCTAATTGTTTAATGTATTACAATATTCTATATATTACCTTTTAGAATATTAAGCATTTTTCATCAAGTATGATAGTAAAGCGACAGTAGGTAAAATATGTTACCGTTTAGGAATAAGCAGAAATTCTACTACAATATAAGGATCATAGCTAAGGGCGAAGTGCCCGACGTGTGTACATCACACACCGTTAGTGAACATATCGATATAGAAATTAATCGCGTTAAATATATGCTATTTTCAACAAATGCGGTTGAATGTTGTTGACAAATAAATGCTAAAGAACTTATATTGTGTTTGGCTTACAACTTACAACTTCGAATGTAAAATTCCTCTATTGTCTTGAGAAATCCTCTGTAAATTGACAGCCTGCAGTGTATCATTGATCGGAAAATGTCGCATGCTATAGTCCCTATGAATTCAAGATCATACGAGAAGGAAGCACCATTTAGACTGTTTAACCTGTTCTTTTATACAATGCGAACCACTCTACCTTCTAATGTACAGTTTAAAAGGTAGCGAGAAATTTGGGGAATGACTTGCGCTAGTGATAGTACCGAAGATACGCGTACAGACCACGAGTAGACATGATATTAAAAAAATCAAATTATTATTTCGTGTTTGTTTAGCTACTATGCACTATACCAGCAGAAGTCTACAAAGCCGGAGGCTCGCACCTGGCAAAGAAACTGACTGAACTCTTCCAGTTAATGTGGACTCAGGGAGCTATACCCCAGGAGTACAAGGATGCATCCATCGTCCACATGTACAAGCGGGAAGGCAACAGAAGATCCTGCGACAACTATCGGGGCATCCCCTTGCTGTCAATAGCCGACAAAATCGTTGCCAGACTTCTGCTGAATCATCGATCAAGGGATACTGACAAAGAGTCTTCAGGAAAGGACGAGGGACTACATACATGGCCCCAACCCTCTTCAGTATGATGCTCTCTGCCATGCTTATTGATGCCTTCCATGACTATGACACTGAGATCGATATTAAATACCGGACTGACGGCAAGCTGTTCAATCTGAAAAGACTACAGGCGAAGAAGATGAAGTTACAGGAAGTGTCTGTTTCTCATACTTGCTGACGACTGTTTCCTGAATGCCAAATCTGAGTTTGACATACAACAGAGTATGGACCATTTCTCTTCAGCTTGTGACATTTTTGGTCTCACAATCAGGATCAAGAATACAAAGGTGATGCATCAACCTGCACCAGGAAAGCCTTACGTAGAGCCTACCATAGCAGTAAATAGCCGAACACTCCTTGTATACTAATAATACTTTATACGCGTGAATATTTTTCCACTGCATACTTATACCGCGGAACGGATAATTAAATTGCTTGTTGTATGAATAACCACCTTTTATCTTGGTTGCCTGTGGGTTTATAACTTTATTTGTAAGAACTCACTTTTAAACTGCTCACTCACGATTTATATATATATATATATATATATATATATATATATATATATATATATATATATATATATATATAATACCACCTACCACCAGATCCACCCACCTTCGACTATTTGATGGCATCGAAAATGTAAGGAGAACTTCGAAGTGTCTATGTGTGGAATTTATATCCTGTGTGAAGCTTTATTAAAGAATTCCGCGGTAGACCAAAAATATGTTGCTAAAAACATTCCATCCAGGGTAAAATTTTTATAATTGCTACTGCGACTAAAACAAAAATGTCAAATGGTTATGTGTGTGCGTGTGTGTGTGTGTTCGTGTGTGTGTGCGTGTGCTTTGTTTTATTCCACTTAATGTTGTTGACAAATAAATGCTAAAGAACTTATATTTGTGCCCCCGCAAAAGAATACACACAAACAAATCAATATATTTTTTATGGTTTGTAAATTTTTGAAGATAACATGATCATTTAAATGGAAACCACTGAGATGGATCTGTCCCTTGGGAAAAATAAATCATTGTGAATGGAAACTACTGAAATGGGTCTGTCCCTGTGGAAAAATAAATCATTTTGAATGGAAACTGCTTAAATAAATCATTACTGGAGAATCAATTAATATATATTTATCAAAGACACATATTCAAAATGTAAGGATATGTACACTCAACTCTGATCCAGTAAACCCCCAACAAATAAACAGAATAATAAAAAATTATTGAAAATGTACAATTAAGAACCAAAATGAACATAAGTTCCATGTACTGTGTGCCTCTCTCGAAATGCAACATTTCGGCAATATTTTAAATCTGAAAATGAATTTTAAAAGAAATAAGGAAGAAAATTACCATAATGTGTCCTTTATATACAAATGTAACTGCACACATGAAGGCATCGTTTTCGTGCATACATAGATTTCTGCCTGCCTAGTGTGGAGATTTGAAAAAAGCACAATAAGCAAACGTTTGCGATACATATAATTTCTACGGTTATCCAAAAGTAGACATAGAAAGCTGAAATAAAACAGGCAAATAAAACCAGTGACGCACTTTTCGATATCATTTATTGAATCTAATTAATCTTAAAGCGGTACAATCATCAAATCTGTAATTTTTAAATGTGCAAAAATAGTCTCTTAAATTTTTGTTAATTTTTTTTGTTGCTTTGTTTTGTTTTGATTTTAAAAAGAAAAGTATCTTACATGAGAATCTTTTCAATTTTGGTAGAATAAATCGTTGTATTTTGATAGAATGCATCACCGACTGCTGATTTACTTTTTATGCAACTTGTGCAAAGTTTGTCTACATAGAGAGAAAAATATTGTAAGTGCTTGTCATGACTTTTGGACTGACTTTGTAATTTCCCTCAAAGGGTAACAGGATAGGATTTTTTAGATTTGTGGTCTTCTTTAGGAAATCAGAACATCTTCGTGCAGCAATATGATATTTTGGGGCGGTGGGAGTTGGGAGGGGGGTAGAGCTGACTATAAGGAATTACATTCGGGCATTTGGTTTATTGTGAAAGTTAAGAGATTTTCATGAAGATTTTTTTTACATTGAACAAATATTACACGAGCATATATATATATATATATATATATATATATATATATATATATATATATATTCATTTTGTTTTTGTTGGCTTTAACGGCACTTTTAACACAGTAGTGGCAATATCATGCCAAGTAAATGGGAGCAAATTGCCTTTCCCAACGACACCCCGAGGCAGCCCACCAGCATTAGCCTGTACGGGTATCCAACCTGCGACCCTTCGATTACAAGCCCGACGCTCTACCAACTGAGCTACCGCGGCTTCCCACATAGAATAGAGAATTTAATATTGCAGTATTAGCGTTTGGTTAATATAAACTAAACGCATCATCAATATTATGCAATCTATCCAGGGCTTCAAGAAAGATTACCTCCCTAAAATTCATAACTTAAACATGCTCATTGCTCAGGGACATAAGTATCAGGAAAGATCTTTGTGAAGAAAGGGGTTTCAGGGTCGAGAGAGAGATGTAATTAGGAGGTGTCACTCCCTTTAGAATTTCGAAAAGGTATTTTATGTTGCATGGTGAGAAAGGTAACCAGGAACTTGGAGGAAACTCAAGAGAGTGCAGTTGCGGTGAACGTTATTAATTTTCAAAGAAAGTATAAACCACAATCCATATATAAAATTGCACATGAAACAAATATGAAATGATTGCTCTTGATGCCAAAATAGGTAATGCTAACCAACTTCACATTTTCCTAGGATTTCATGTAAAGTTTTGTAAACAATGAAATAGTCAATTAATCCAACAGTAGCCAATTTATATTTGACAATTAGTGGAAAATAATTAGTTCTGAATAATACTCAAATCGTTGTGCATGAATGTTAAAAAAATACAACATTTCGAATGGTATATTATAAATGCCGAAACTCAAATGTTTATAACTTCGAAAGTATGAAAAATGCATTTTCCAAACTAACCATTGTTGAAAAAGAAGGCGGCGGTGGAAAACTATAAAATAATTAGTATGGATAAGTAAAAACTCCATTCCTATTATTACTATATTTTTATTATTACAAGATATAAATTCAACAAGGTATACATAAACGAGTCATATAAACCTATATTTTACAATTTCACATCATAAGAATAAAAAAAAAAATATAAATAAAATAAATGCAATTGTTGAGAAATTCAAAAAGGCAAATTGAAAGTATGATTACAATGAATTTGACATTGATCTCATTATGTCGACATTATAGGAGACTGCAGATACAGATAGGAAAAAGAATTAAAAATTTTGCCAAGAAATAAAGCGGTAACAATTCTTGTAACGGGAAAGACGCACTCAGGAGGGCATTTGCTGTGAACCGCATGTGCTCTCCTGAGGATTGCTTAAAAGGGCCTGATAAATCTAGAAACATGTCAACTCTCACTCCAAAATGGACATGGCTAAGAGGTGACTAACGTAAGAAACTCGGCGTCATTATGGAACACATAATTTACTTAATAAGTCGAACAGGTAGGTGAGCATACTAGATCTGATCACGAGTTCTGTGCTTTTCTTTCCTTACATTACATGTAGTTCGTACTTAATTGTCTTAAGACACCAGAGAAGCAGTTCACACACAGAGAGAGAGAGAGAGAGAGAGAGAGAGAGAGAGAGAGAGAGAGAGAGAGAGAGAGTTTGAGAAATTGTTTTCATCCTTGAAAAGCAGGTGTTTTGTTGCATTCGATTGAGCCTCGTGCTGATAAACATGGTGACTCCCTGTTCTGCACCTACTAATATAACCTCGCAACAAAAGATCATATGATATTTTGTCAGGAGGAAATTAAATACAGGGTATAAAAAAGCAGATAATTTGTGTCAACTATATTACATACATTAAATTTTGTGAAATTAATAATGGATTTTTATTTATGCATTTACTAGCGAATGGATACATCTCAAAACATTTAATACTCTATTTTCATTCTCCACCAGTAGACTGGTTCCCTGGCTGTAAAATAATTAGAGGTCCGATGCCTATACCGAACATCAATTTGTTTTACATTTTGTGTATTGACAACCTTAGATATCAAGTATGCACTATACCAGTTTGGGCGGGATTCTAAGTCACTAAATGATAACAAACAACACGTATGCAATGCCAACAGATGATAAGAATGAATGTTGCATTTCAAAACATGTTTACCATGTTCGTATATTATAGATGTAGATAACTGAATAAATGCAGTGGTTGCAATGGTTTGTCTCCTTTTTTTATAACTTTCATCTGTGTCTGTTGTGAGTGCATGAAATATCCATCTATGGGCATTATGTAATAAGATTTATCAAATTACACAACTCCCTATTTTCATCAACTTCTGGCGTAAGAATGATATTTTGGACGCCTAGAATTTCCTTAATTAGAGTTTTTGTTCTCTTTAATAATATATTAAGAAGTCTAAATGGCAGCAAAAAGGTTTATTTTGCTTTGCATCACTTGTCACATGATTAATTGATGGATGTAGGGGTCTGGAACCTAAAGCCAAAATTGATACTGGCCAGACCGTCAATTGATACTAGCTCCCCTTGATGCAAAGAAAAAATATAAACAATGCAGATTATAATTCTAACAGTACAAAATAGATACTGCAGTCACACTTTGAAACTCAAATCATAAACTACGGTCATATTACAGTGTCAAAAATGCCAAAAGTAAAAAGGAAAACCAAAGGTTATTTTAATAGGAGACACTTATTTAAAATCAAGAAATATTCCTCATAACAAGGGTGTAACAAGTGAGAAAATATAGAGAAGTATGTCACAAAAACACAGTATAAAAGCATATTTCAGGAAAAGTATACTCTTGTCACAAAAAACAAACAAACAAACAAATAAAAAAATCAGGTTCACACTCTGGTACTGACAAAGAGGATGTTTTGGTGCAATACAAGTTCCTAAGGCTGACTAACACCAAAAATGTACAGGTTGATCTGCATGCCGGTGACTCCGAACTAAGGAGGTAAATATAAATTCAGCATTATTCAGTCTTACAAAATAGCATTATTATTCAATTTGTTTCCTATTTGGTATGTAATAATTCGTGAAGCAAAGTAATGACAGCAAGAATCATTTAAACACATAGCAAAAGAATATGTGCACAAAGATCAATTATTCTGAGAGACAGAGCTCCTCATACAGTTCCTAATTAAAACAAAACAAATAAATTAACAAAATCAAAATACCATTCTAGGGTTAAAGTTCAGTTATGCTTCTATGAGATGAGTAGCTCATTCTAAGACAATGAACTAGGTGAGATAAATAGAACCTATCCACTCAAACAAATACCTTGACACAGAGAGTTATAATTGAAAAATTAAGCCATTTAAAAGCACCCTGCAACATAGCATCTGATAAATGTTAGATTATATGTAACATAAAGGGTAATACATTCATAATTTTCATGTTAGG
The DNA here is from genome assembly GCA_029931535.1 of Margaritifera margaritifera. Classification (NCBI taxonomy): domain Eukaryota; kingdom Metazoa; phylum Mollusca; class Bivalvia; order Unionida; family Margaritiferidae; genus Margaritifera; species Margaritifera margaritifera. The sequence goes on along the minus strand of JAQPZY010001665.1, from coordinate 5,228,860 downwards.
TCCAGTGAGAAGAGTACATACAGGAAAGATATGACAAAGATCCCAGATGAAATAAGAAAAGTGAATCTGTTGCAAGGTTACACAGAAAACATTTATTAACATTCAGTGTGATGGTATGTTAAATAACGCAATGTATTTAGGAGTTCGGAAAACACCATTCCATCCTGAAACTCAGTGCAGTTACATTCAGGTAGAATAACTAATTGACAATAATAGGGGCTAAAACAATATTGATCATAAACAAACTCTGACACTATGGTCAATTTCATACATTTCAGTAGAGGGTCTATTAGAACTTAAACTTCAATCTCACATGGAGGTAAAAAATGTGACAATTGATCCAGATAGTAGAAGCTACTGGGCAGCTATCAAACTTCACAAGGTTTGTTTTCCAAGATTCTTTGTATTTTCACTCGTGTCTGTTCTAAATTACCATAAAAATGATCCCTTATATTGTAATTTCTCATAAATCAACTGAAACAGATGGGGAGATGCACATAGTTGTCATGGATATACTCACTATCCCCACCCCTAAAGGGGTCATATCTGTAACAGGATGAAGCTGGGTGGGATTGGATCTAGCAAAAACACTTAACACAGTTACGTTAATGAGATGTTTATTTGTAATGCAAATGAATGAATGTTTTTGACAACTTACTCATACGCACACATTTCAACAAAAGTGATATCGTTCCTAAATGGAACCGATCAAAGCTCGGAATTTGAACAAATTAGCACAAATGATCCCGTATGTCAACGTATATGATCAATGCAGGGAAGTTAGCAACAGATATGATTGCTATATGGGTCTATCAACAAATATGGTCAATTTATTGAATTACAGCATATATGGTTGATATATGGAATTATAAACAAGTATGATTTATACATGGATCTATCAACATGGATATATGGAGTAATAACCTAGCATGGTCAATATATGGTTCATCAACAAGTATGATAGATGTATGATTGATTTTCACACATATAATGACATTGAATTTGATTCATATTCACACATATAGTAACATTGGATTTTAGGTTAAAAATGGAATATATGATGGTATTGATTTTGTGGCATCCAGTCAATGATCACCAATTCCTCAACACCGTCAAACGAAGAAGGAACGACTTCACGTAGTCCGCTTCTCCCAGCCTGCCGAATGATACATGAGAACCACCTTATCCCGCAGACCCTCAGGTCCAGAAAATATGATGCCTTACACTGAGTAAACCAGTACCCAACGTCACCACTGACCGCAATATCCGGCTTACACAAAATCCCAGAGTTTGACGACTCTCCATGACAGCTCTACACCTTAAGATTGCTTTCGTAAAGTGGACAGCTTTTTTAACAAGACTTATCTGTATTGTGACGATACAGAGCGAATTTGGGCTATAAGTACTCTGTCACATACACGGCCAGAGAACTCGAAGTAAATCGGGTTCCACACCGCCGACACTTTGTCCGTGCATTAGTCATAGAACACCAATCAGTATTTTTAAATCACTGAGGTAAAAAAGTAATACACCCCCTGGTAACGCTGTACGCGGCAACGAAACCCTTCGACACTTTCTTTCATATATAATGCACAAACGTTTTAGAACACACAATTCAGTGACATTACCACTAATTCAATTTCTATAGAACTTAATATTAATATATTGAAAAAAAAAATTTGTGGATTAGATTGGCATACAAACCACACATGCTTTCATTCATTAGAGCGAGAGAAATTCTTTTTTGAGCCTTGAAAAGCAGGTGTTTCGCAGCATTTGTTTTAAGACTCGTGCTGTTAAACAGGAGCACCTCCTGGTCTGCACCTAGTAACATAGCCTAGCACCAAGAGTTCATATGATATTTTGTCAGTAGGAAATCAAACACAGGATATCACAATAAAACCAATTAGTTTGTTGTCAACTATAGTACATAAATTGAAGTGTGTGAAATTGATAATGGAAAAATAATGAATACATTTACTAGTCAATGGGTGCATCCCAAAACACTTATTACTCTATTTATTATTCCCCCACCAATAGACATGTTCTCTGGCTTAAAATAATTAGTGGTCGGATACCTATATAGTTTTTCCTTGGGTGTAATGAAATGTTTCTGTAGCATAAGCCAATATGTTAACTCTTCTTTATGGTGCTGTTTTAGCAGTTCCAGTCGTAACAGAAGTTCTCCACAAAGGTCAAATGTAAGTCAATGCGAAATATGTTAAATCTTGCATTTCCCCGTGGATAGAGCGGGATTGAGTAAACAATATTAGAAAGGTGATGAACTTACCTTCATTTATGAGTAACAAATTAAACTTGTATGATAAATGCAATACTGTTTTATTATGACACAAAAAACCTTTGTCGAACATTATCCATCCTCTACGTCCTCTCTTATACAGTAGCTATTGACCATACGGTTATTATCGGAGATAACTAGCCGAAGAACAGCGACTTTAAACTATAGAAACACAATGACTGTGATGTATGGATTGGGACCTATCTCTCTTTCACGGACTGCATTCGACAAGAAATCTGCTCATGACAATTGTACCATCTCTTGATCTTTATTTCTGCAAAGGGAAGTGTCCTATCGTTGCCAGTTACGGAGTGCCACAGAACGCCTCTCCATGCTTCTGTTGACCCATATTTTCCATTAAGAATAACTAAGGAACATATGTTGTACCACCAACCACCAATTCCAGATCCAGTGCAATTGTCTCCACTTCTGTCATTATATTTATCGTTTGTAGTGAAGAACATACCATTGTTCTGATAAAGGTCATCTGCTGCTGTTTCAGAGTGACCGTCCACCAGTAATTTGTACTTTTTCTCAGAGTTACTGTTCGCAAAGATATTGTATTTGGCATACCATTTGAGACCATTGCTTTCTGTCATCTTCACCTAAGCATGTACCACCTTTGAGCTGTTATCACATGTAACTGCTGAATTCCTAACCAGAACTCTCTCTCCAAATTACCGAATCCAAATTGATAATCCGACCAATTCCGATTGAAACCAGCAGATCCATCGATCCGTTTTTGGAAAACTGCCCATCGACCACCATCTGTCTAGGTGTCACATTTAACTCGGAATCTTTCGGTTCCGATGGGGTAAATCTGGTACACTCAGGAGGTTGTCTTGCCCATTATCTAGTTGTCCTGACAATCCCTTGGACGAGAATCGAAGTTAGCACGCTGTAGAAAATTCAGAAATCGAATCTCGTGGTAGAAGTGTATTCGAAACAATTTCAAAAAGTTGTTTAAACTCGCCATAGCTTGTCTACGAATCAGTTGTATTAATATAATTTTGTGGTATATCAAGGTTTATCACGGGATTACAGACAAAGCTTTCTGAAGATACACCTGGGGTGAAATGTATAATGATCAGAGGAGAAAAAATATGATAGTAATCCATACTGGGTCCCAATGTAGAGTGTAAACTTAACGTATTTTGAACAGGGACGATCCTTTTTGATTAGTGTAACAATAGTTAATTGTCTCGTGCAACTTCAAACTCTATGTCAGAATGTGACTAACTGCGCAAAATATCAATTTCACCTAATGCAGAGTGAATTTTCTCCGCTACCTGATAAATAAGTACAGTGCCATCCAGCTGGCGGTTGAGTTGTACGTTTGGTTGTCCTAAAATCAGGAATTATCGTGTTTCTGTTTCCAGTTAAGTCATACCTACTGAAAGATATCTTTTACTTTATTTCTCCATCACTTACTAGAAAACAGGATATGAATTATTCTTATAGTTGGCTCTCTTATTGCATAGTTGGCTGTCTTATTGCATCCCGCGTCATAATCAAGGTAGAAATTCTCTCTCTCTCTCTTCCCGTCCCTCTCCTTAAAACTGCTTAGTTTAGTTTGCTGACATTTATTGTATACGCTATTTCTTTTCACCAGACAATGATATAATACCATGCTAAAAGGGTATACATATGTAAACAATAAACACTCTATACACAAGGATGAAAACAAAATAAAACTAAACGATGTGTACGTAGGCAAAGATGTTGGAAATCCGTAAATAACTGTGTAAATAAGAAAGTCTACTGAAGTTCGTATTTTGGAGGGAGACCAAATAAGCATAATTGATGAGCCAAGTAAAGAACATCAAACAAAATTTGTTCATATCGATAAGGGAAATATGAATATTAAGGACATATATGTAAAAAGAAACGATACATACAGGTATAGATTGTAGATAGAAGAAATAATGGACATAAGGAAAAAGGTATGTAGATATATGTTTAGTTGTATATGTCAGTAGGTTCATAAATAAGTAGGTATAGCATGTTGATTTTAATTATGTACATAAATTGAATTACATAATATCGGTATGGAGTCACAACAATTGATAGTAAAAGTTCATTACTCAGATAATAAAGCTACGAATTTATCCACATGGAATAGAAATAAAATATCTATCAATAAGATTTCAGGTTGAGCTGCTTGCAACCAACAAGCATCCAACAAACTATGAATTTGAAGGTGAATTAATACAAAGTAAAAAGAGATTCGTAAAAAGTTACGAATAATATTGCCAATTGTTGTAGCACAATTTCGTGATGTTTAATCTGGCCAATGCATTCAAGTATAGTATATAGTAAACTGATTGAAACCTATACGTACAGAAAGCTGTATGAAATATGCTGACGTGATTTAAAAGTTGACTATACAAATGATGCACTTTATCACATACTTAAGGGTGAAATATAGAAAATTATTGGCGAATTAATTTATATTTTTTTCCTATATTTTCACATGTGAAAAATACATCCTTATTGTTTTGCATGTAAAAATACAAGATTTGCTATCATGTCATGCAACGCTTGATTGTGTGTGCCTACAGGAGTTGTACCTGCAGCAAGAAAAACGAGTATTTGTGAGCTAGAACAAATAAATGGAACTGCATCACCTTTCATGCAGTTATTTCCTCTTGCTACCTTGACAACAATGGTAAACCAGCTATGATGCATTGTTGAATCGGACTTGCTTTGTGGTCAGAGAGGGTAAAATAGTTTACAAAATATCAAAAATGTAATTTATTGCAACAGATCAGTGCATCCCAATACTAGCGGTCTCTTACGTCGCTGATATTTATATAAACAGCCTATGAATACGGCAGAATGTGAGGTGAATTAACAAAAAGGGGTGGGGTTGTTGTGCTAAACAGTGAGTTTAATTTTCTAAGCTTTGATTCAGGAGCAAGTCTTGTATATAATAAGAAGAAAGTTTTCTTTTCCTGCATAAATACCGGATATGTTTCATCGTGTGGTACAAAATCCTGATATTTCACGAGTAGCAAATCTACTCGTTAAAATATCAGGTTTTTTGTACCATACACAGAAATATATCCGGTATTAATGAAGGAAAAGAAAATATGATCTATATACGAGCAATTGTTTCACAAACATCAATTTATGCCGTTTCCAATAATCACAACAACCTATCCTTCATTGATTAAATGGTACAAATTTTTGAGGCAGTTCATTAGGTGAATCGAAATATATGCCAACATTTTATTCGAATCGACTGAGCAGTTTGTAAAATATAGCCGATTAAATTCAAACTTTTACGTCGAAAGTGTGAGCTGTTATGGAGATATTTTTCACGTCACTAGATCACATCCGATCCACCGATTCTCTATTGCAACTGGTCTATCGATACTCTCTTGCAAATATTAAACATCTAAGAAAACTTCGTGTCAAATTTCAATCGTGTACTAGATTGTCACATAACCAGAACCGACCTAACAACATCGTACTATGGAGTATTAGTGGTTTTAAACGTGAAGAGCTTACAAATATGGCAACATGCAATGCTTTGGAAAAATTGTCAATTAAGCAAACAAATCCAGAAAGTATGCCTTACAAGAGAGTTGAAAACAAAACTTCAGTAAATGCTAATTTTTCTACACATTTCACATTTAATAAAGCCGGATTGTAACATTTTTTATTAATGGCTAGCTATTTCAGTTCAATATGGACTCTTACTTTTCTCAATTAAATAATACGTTTATTTGCTTCATAATTTTGTTCAAATTACTTATATAAAAGAGGGTTATAAATAGCGTTGGGATGCTTCATACGCCTTTGGAAACATAAAGGGACTATGTATTGGTGTGTTGCCTTAGTACTGGGAAGTGGCTGTAAATAATAGTAATTCTAGTAATACATTTCTATGGTACATGTTATTCAGGTCATGTCGGCGTGCGGTACCGACTATTGTTGTATTCAGTGTCATTCCTTATATGTGCGTTCTATGTCGGTCTACTCCAGGTTTGATTCAATCGGTAGCATCTCGAGGGAATCGACTGAATGTCCAGTCGAGTTGTAGTGGTTGCCGACTTTAGCGTTGATTTTGTTGCGAATGTGGCTTTTGCGATTATTCATTCGCTTTCTTCAATCAACGGTTTCGCCATCAGATTGAGTGGCACAGATCTTGCATGTCAGACGATAGATTGGATTCTTGGCTCGACATCCTAACTTCTGATTGATCATGTAGCTAACTCCTGTTGTCGAACTTCTGAAAGATTCGGTCTCGGGCAAATGTTTGCAAAAATTAGGTAACGCATGTCTTTGCAGCGGTATGTGCCTGAATCTGTCGTCTTCTTTGAAGTTACCTTTATATATATATATATATATATATATATATATATATATATATATATATATATATATATATATATAAATTTATGTGGATTGATAGATAGCTAGATTGTTTGTTGAAGTTTTGTTTTGTCTGTAAGTTCAACGCCCTAATTTTATATGAGCGGCCGATGTATTTCTTTTTTCATGCAATAGTATATTTCTCAAAGATAAATTCCACTTCACTGCGCATGCTTCAACCTAGCAAGCATTTGTGTCAAGGTTGCTTTCAGGTAAGAGTACATCCGTCTATTAACTGATTGTGAGATTAAAACTTAAGTACAGTTGTTTGTCAGATGTATTCCATGTACTGTTAGCTCAATACCGATTATTAGTATATATGTCACATTTTAGGTCATGAAAACTTACATATACAGATTTTCATGGATTTTTCTTTTTCTCTCAGCGCTTAGTTCATAATTTGGTTCGCTCTTTTGTTAACGAATACACAGCTACATGTTTCTTCTTAGCAATAATTTTGTTTTCAGGACCTCCGGAGGAGTTTCGATAAGAAGCCTCTTCTTAAAACCTGACTTTTCAAAACACCCTCCTTTACTATATGTTTTAAAAGAGAATCCGATTAGATGTAAGGCAGAGAAAAAAAGTTTGAGCTTTATTGCACATATGTTCCAATAGATTATTTAATTAAAATAATCAACATGAAAATAGTATTTGTTGTAAATTTTGGAAAGCAGCAAAAGTAAAAACAGTACTATATTTACAAAATTAGTGCTACCTACAAAAATCAATAAATATAAATAGTATAAAGTTCAAGTATTAACGAGAATGATAAATTTTAACAGATTTTCTTTCTGTGACATGAATTGTGAAAATTTATTAAATACATTCAGATTAGTTCATCGATAATTCAATAATTACTTTCTCCATGATTCATTAAAGTCTTATGTTTCGATAAGTTGTCGAATTTGAAAAGTCTTATATATTATAAATCATAACAATATTGTGTTGAGACAATATGAATATTTACCTAAAACATAATGTTCTCTTAAACAAATGAATGAATAAATGATATGTTTTAACATGGTAATGTTACAGTATGATTATTAACGAATTCGCTCGAATATTAAAGTAATCAATACGTGTCTAGGCTGTAAAACAGACTGGAGTGTTTCTTTTGCAAGTAACTTATTTGATATGTACTTTATCAACGATACATAATCTTTTCTTGTTATGCTGCTTGAAAAAATCTCTACTGCGGTAATTTATTATAAACTAAGCTAACCTCTACTTCCTGATAATCGTATTTTACGCCCTATAAACCTTTGGGACTATTGGGTTTTGTAATTCACACTTTCTTAGCATCTTGTTGTGAGGTGGGCACACACATCTTTTTCACTGTAGCGGTACAACTAATGATGCAATGAGAGACAGCTGTCCACTGGCAGTTTCTTAGGGGTCGGGGAGTTAGCGGAAGAGAGATAGAGAGAGAGAGAGAGGGGGGGGGGGGAGAGTAAGAGAGGGGGGAAGGTGCGGCCTATAAACCTTAACTGATGTGTTTATATTTGGAAGTTATATATTGGGATGCAATGATTGGATATGGACATATTTTGGACTGTTTACTGTTATTTCAAAATGTGTCTGACCTCAGAGTTTTGAGTTCATGGTGTAATTAACACCTTTTTGCCTGTCGAATCTTTGGATTGCTAGTAGAGAATAATGTCTTTGCTTGTCAGAATCATTAATCGTTGTGTTTGACTAGGAACTGTGGATTTATATCAGAGGGACTCAACTGTTATTTATTTGGTTCTAATGAAGTCTTTATAATTGTGAGTGGCAGGCAATTGAGATGCTGATCTTGCTTGTGTAAGTGAACCTATTGAATGTGGTATAATGGCAGATAGATTATGAGTCTGCTCTAGGGCACTGCATTGTAAAGATCAAGTAAAGTGAGAGTGAAACACCTATGACAGAATACTGATAACATCTTGAGGTAGAGAGCTGTTGTGATTATAATCTGTTCATATGGTTTGTGGAATATAAAATTACTGAAATTAGTACAATCAAATACATAAATTGTGAACACATTTGGAATTTGGACTTCTACACTTTAAGACCTCTCACAGTTCCCACAGACTGTTATTTTACATTTTACGTTGAAAAACATCAGAACTCTAATTAATGGACATTAATATTATACACATATTTATAAATGTGTGTCCAGAGAGCTTATGGATCTGTTTTGGTGTAAATGTAAATTTGGATTATTTTTTCATAGAAAGTTAAAAAATTAATTTTGACAGAAACTTCGGTTTTGAATATATATATTATTAAAGTACAGTAGCATGACCTGAACTATTTGCAAAATACAGGAGGATATTTTGTGCATTGTGCATACAACATATGTAGAGAAATTGATACAAGTATACTTTGCTCATTCATACAGTAATGGGTCATAAGTGAGTAGCCACCTGAGTAAGAAAAGAGAATGTCATTTAGCGAAATATGATTCAAATGGTCACTGCATGGATAAGAATTGTTCTGCAAGCTTGATGTCATATGTGTGCACTAATGAACCTATTGAATATAGTCTGAAATTGTAAATGTGCAAAGAATACTACTTTTATATTTTCCCGTGATGTAAACAAAAACATGGCGCCTAACGGTAGGGAATTCACTGATGGTCAGAAACAGACGATACTTCTGTTGGTCGAGAACTTTTTATGCCTGAATTGAGTAATTTTGGAAATGAGCGTATTTGCCCCTAAGATCCTTCGCTTAGGGTGGCTGTGACTGGATCCACTCTTTTATTTATGGTTTGAAATAAATGAGACATATTGCTGTGACACAACATTCTTCCATTAATTGTTGTTTTACATGTGGTGGCAAGACTAATATAATCGTTCATATGCATCAGTATAGCAACATTTCGCCTCGAGGGTCAGCATTTTGCGTCCAAATGAAGCTTTGCAGAGTGTCTGATGGAAAATTTTCTTACTTAGGGTGGAAGTTCCCTACCAATCACCTCATGAATAATGAAGGATTATTTTTCTCACATTCCTGAACGAAAAATGTTGTCAGTATGAGTTTTTGTGATGGCTTGGTTTTGGTATTTTATGGCACAGCCACAGAAGTAGGCTATTTAGTGTCTAGGTAATTGTAGTAAAGTGCCTTGCCCAAAGACATATCAAAATAGCCGACCGGGACTGATCCGATTGTGGGACTGGAGTTCGCACCCTTTCAGTAGCGAGTGCAGCACTCCAACTACTGAGTCACCGCTGCTCCTGTCTTAATTAATCGCCCATCATGACAAGCAGGAGAATGCATCGGGCCTATTCTGCATCCCTGATCATGCAAGAGGTAACGCTTTTTGTGAATACCGATGAAACTCTAAAAGGGCAAAGCATGTATTGAACATTTCTACACCTAAAGATAGAGTGCAAACATGATAGGAATGTTAACAGGTCAAAATATAAGTCCACTCATCCCTTAAGCGACACAAAAAATAATTATATAGTTTTCGATTCAACTTTGATCTAGAATTGCTTTTCTTTCACAACTAATAATGAGGAGATTAATTTAAAAAATAATTACAATAACGGCTTTTTTAAAACTCAAAACCGGACTTCAGAATCTGTAGTTGTAACTAGGTCGATCAGTGCAAAACATTCTGTTTGCGGGACAACTACTTCATCCGTTGCACGCTTTGTGATGTAAATGAGTTGCAATTAATGTTTATCTTGATCATAGTGAAATAATTCTTAACTGATGATGGATCAGGGAATGTTGGCCAGTTTGCATGCACTACGATCGTAGTAAAAGGTCATGTGATGAAAGACAGCAGACACTTGATGGATGATAGAGATATCCCCCATTATTGTTCTACACTGGAAACCGCAATCATACACATGTAGCAAAGTGAGAAATTGCTTTTGTAATGTCCATCCATTGTTAACTTTATGATTTTACCAGCTCTCCTGTATGGAAACAAATGGATCATCGTCGAACTTTGCATCAAAGGTATATATAGCGTGAGAAAGGATCATTCTTGCAAGTGAGTTGATAAATAAGAAGTTTGGCCGTATTGCAAAGCAATTCCAGCTTATGGATTGACGATGTCTGTTTGTTTTTCCACGTGGCATCAACACATGCGTAAGGGTTTGCATTTAGATCATTTTGTCAGACACTGTTGCACAAGGAGTCATGCAGTTTGTAATGTAGATGCATCACAAAAAGTACACGACTCATCAATGAAAACTAGGTCACTGTAACCTACATTACATGTCGGCACATGTTCCCATAACTTCAAGTATAGTATATGTCCACACAAAAACTTGACGGTCTGATATATTTCAATGTGCTCAGAATGTAAAGATGTCCACAAGAGCCCAATTTAACAAAAACAATACTTATAGACGGTCGAATATATATGAACATTTTTTAAAATGTATATAAAGACATATATAAAGCACACATTTCTCGCCATATATTGTCTTTCTGGAATTCCATGAAGAATAAAACGCGTTTTGCCTTCATCAGTGGATTCTGAAAGTATACAACTGGAAAGTGACGTCAAGTACACAATTTAATGTCAAAACATAAACGTTCGCTACATGTCACGTTAACTGGAAATTAAAATACAATTCACATTGAGAATTTAGTCCTTTTGAAGACGAGTGTTTGGTTGTTTGATCGAGAATGATTCTTTTACCAACCTATACGATTTTGTTAGCATATACGTTCTCAACACCTACCGGTACCGCTAAATAATCACATAAAGAGTGGTTGTCTGTATTATAATGCTTTGCAACAGGATCATCATCTTATCTAGTCCTAATTTTAGAAAGGCTTAACTGTGTTCTTTGGTATAAAGAGTCTCTTGTTTGGCCTACATAGACCGTTTTACTACACTTTTTACAGAAAAGAGAGTATATAAGTCATTCTGATTGACAATCTGTATGTCCTTGAATTTTGTATTCTTTCCCGTTCATCCCGTAGAAATGGTTGGATTGCATCACATATTTACATATTGCATATTCCTTTTCGCAGGGTGTACATCCATTTTTTTCTTTGGTGTAAAAGTGGAGATTGTGTTTCTTGTGGACTAAAATGTCCCTCAGGTTGTTATCTCGCTTGAAAGAGACAAGTTGTGGATTTGGGATGATTTGTTTTAATCACTCTGACCGATGTAGAGTTTTTCGATGTTTCTTTAATATGTATGTATATTTGGTAGTCCTCGTGAGAATGTTATAACAAGTGGTATACGGTCAATCGTTTCTTTCGATTTGTTCTTCAAAAGATCATTCTATCTAATGTATCAACCTTATGCATTTGTTTCTGTATTAATTGCAGAGGATAGTCGCGCTTTTGTAAATTATGTATTGTTACCAATCCATGTCTCATGCAATCTTCATTCTCCGAGCGAATACATTTTATTCATATTCCGAGTCCTTGGGTATTGCCCGTTTCATAGCTTCTGGATGACTTGATTTAATATGAAGATACATATGCTTATCGATGGGTCAGATCTATATAGATTTGTTTTGATGTAGCACTTATCTAGGAATGTCACAGTGTCCAGGAATTTTATTTTTTCCGAACAATAGCGCATCTCTTCTTGAATTCTTCGGTGTATTGAATTCGCTAGCCTGTACAAATTCCATGAGTTCATCAAGTCCATGGATCCAAACACCCCAAATATCGTCAACAAAATCACCAAATATGCATCTGGTAGTTGTTTTGATTGTTGAAACAGTTTGTGTTTCTATTCTCGCATGTATGTACTAGCATAATTCATTCCTATGTGTGATCCTATGGCAAAGGTGAAGTTACTATTGTCTAAAAACCGTATCTAGGATATCTTGGAATCTCAGAAAGACTTTATCATTTGAACGTCAATAGAGACTTTGTATATATATATATATATATATATATATATATATATATATATATATATATATATATATATATATATATATAGATATATATATATATATATATATAACCGAAATCACCCTTTGGCCATTGCTCAAATGCATGCACATAACACAAAGATAAAACAAAGAATGAAGACAGAAAAAATGAAATGAAGATGCACGACTCTACATTATTCTTGTATTCATATATCCATATGCAAAATAGAAAAAGGAAAAGTTTAAATAAATTGTCTGACTTGAAAACATGTGTGGTGCGACCTAGTGATGCAATGATCGAGACACGTAGAGAAAATTTGTATTTGGAGGTGCAAAGTTTATTTCCTATGTTCTTTCGGTATATTCTAGATTCTTGCATGGCAGCACTTTTTATGCTAAATTGTATTGTTTTTGATTAGTTAAAGTAGCAACAGGCGCAGCCGCTAGAGGGTATTTTCTCAAAATATCAACCTCATTACACCTGGTACTTTAACTGCTTTCGTATGTAAAAAGCCAACCTTATTATATCCGAATGTATTCATGGTTGAAAGGTCAAATGTCTATATTTAGCGTATATGACATTGGGCCTTTTGTAGAACATATTTGGCGAAAATAAACGAAAACCGAATTTTTCAAAACGCAGAAAAAGTGAATAAATGAAGGTATACGCTCAGCTACGCCTACTTTTAAAATACTTTGGAGTTCTTTTTACGAGAATAATGGTAAAATGTATGCGAATATTTGCGGAAAACCCACGAATTACGTCTTTTTTAAAGGTCACCCATGCCAGCAAGAACGGTAATTCTTCCCGGTACATGGGTACGTACAAAAGGGAAACCATGACAACAATACGACATAAATTGGGTTCAAAAGCACACGAAAACTTGATTTTAGGAAAGGGCAGACGTTAATACCAAGGAATCGGATTATAGAAACGTATTGGCATATTGGCATTCATTATACCAAATTTATTACAACATTTTGGTACAACATTTGTTGTGTAATATAATTTCGAGGTTAGAGACTCGACGGGTTTTACTGATAATGATATTGATAATAAGTATGTGATTGTGATCACTGAGATATTATCAAAGTCAGGTCATCTGCTCTAGGTACGATTCTTATCTAGAGACACTGGTATTCAAATTAAAATGTTCATTTTGAATAGGGCGAAAAAGAGGTAAAAGTTCAACTTATTTTCAGAATTTTGAAAAATGAAAACAAATTCATTTCATGCCATTTTTGTGTGAATATCAATATGAAATATTGTCATCATAAAGAACAGAAAATCGATCTGTAGTATTTTTCCATTTAAACAAAAACGTAATCATAACTATTTCTTGAGAACCAACTCAGTGCCAGAGGTAGAATTGTGAAATTATTCAAAGTAAGTTATTTTTATGTTTTTTGTCGTTGATTTTATTTTATCGATATGAAAACTGATCAAAAATATCTTATCAAAACTAAATTCTAAAATGGCAATTTTTATTTACTAAATTGTGATTTCAGAACAATGTATATATGTACAAGATCACTGTAATGCATTTGCACTGATTGCCTTTAAGAGTAACATACAATTTAAACTTGTGTATGACTCATGATTATGGTATTTCATGCACAAATGTTAGTGGGGCACGTGATAAAAAGGAACTGAAAGGCTTCTGAAGTACCTGGAACATAGAGAAAGTGAATTTATTCTTGAAGCTGAATATTCACAAAACATTTATATATATATAACCATATGTCAGAAATATGCAACTTTCAGCATGAAATAACATGATGTCAAGAATTTATAAAAAGTGACCAAAGACCAATATTAACAATGGTGGATGGCCTATGTGTTTGAATGCTTCCTGTGAATTTATTTGAAATAAATATCATACAGATGGGTTCATTTTTAAATTCTGCACACTCAAATTATGCAGAAAATGTTCCATTTTAAGAGCAACATATAATTTCAACTTGTGTATGACTCACAATTATAGTATTTCATGCAAAAATGTACGGGGGGGGGGGGTGCTTGATAAAAAGGCACAGGGGGGCTTCTGAATTACCTGGAACATAGAAAACAGTCAATTTATTCTTAAAACTGAATGTTCACAAAACATTGCTATATAAACATATGTAAGAAATATGCAAATTTTAGCTTGAAATAACATGAGGTCAATAATTTGCAAAAAGTGCCAAAGACCAATATTAAAAATGGTGGACGGCACATGTGTTTGAATGCTTCCTGTGAATTTATTGGAAAAGATATCATAAAGATGGGTTCATTTGTGAAATCTGCACGCTCAAATTATGCAGAAAACATTCCATTTTTGTATATTCCATAATTCTGAAAAAATCATCCCCTGTTGCTAGATAAAGGTCTCACACTAAGAAGTACGAATAGATACAAATAGCAGCTCAACCGAGAAGGAATAAAAAATGTATTAAAGGCTAAATAGAAATTTAGCAGTATTTATATGCGGGTGGAAAAAGCATTTAACATGTGCTTGTAGAAATTACACTAGGGTACGAGGCTTTTACCAAATGCATACATTATTTTAAATTAAATTACAAGCGTTTACATGACGTGTACGTCTTAACAAAGTTACAATTTTCAACACCTTTTGTGCAGCCGGGTTCCGGCTGCCTAATTCGGTCAGTGCAAAAATATCTTAAAGTGCATTAGCAAATCTGTTTACTCAAACCCTTGAAAAAATGCACTCTAAGAGGTCTTCAACCTACACCCAATTCCACCTACGTGAGTATGACTATTTGACAATTATGGACAGATAATAAAGTCCTCTACCAATCAGAAATGTCACCACAGGTATAAATTTTGGAATATTCACTCCGTATGAAATCGTAACATCAGTCACAGGAGGAAGAGATAGCTCCACCAACCCGAAGAAGCACAAGCTGTCGGTTTTACCGTTACATTTGAGTTATGGTTTCAAACATTCTATCAATCTTAAGCCATGACATAATATCAGTAAGCCATTCAATTTTTCATATTGATTGGGTTTGAAAGACACCCTTTCAAAATATTGCATTGCACAAATCGCTCGAACCCCAAATTAGTGTAAGCAAATACTTTCTGAATGGAGGCGCACGTAAAAATTGTAAATGTAGATCTACTTAAGCAGATGAAGGACAATAGTCCGACCCTTATTTATAGAAAACGGAATCTTCGAGACGATTTGTTTCACCATATTATCAACATTAGCTTCCCCGTTACAATTAATTAGCACGTAACTTAATACACCATATTACCAACATTAGCTTCCCCGTTACAATTATTCAGCATTTAACTTAATACATCATATAACCAACATTAGCTTCCCCGTTACAGATATTTAGCATGTAACTCAATACTCCATATTATCAACATTAGCTGCCCTGTTACAATTATTTAGTACGTAACTTAATACTTCATGTTCACTGATATTCTTATCGTATACGCTTGTTTCTAATCACATTTTGTATGTTATTAAGTTTATATTCGAATATATCTATTATTTTAAAGTAAAACATCTATATTTTCTTGCGTGATGTTTGAAGTGTTGGAATGATTTGCAAGTAAAACGTTTTTGTTTCTGTTTCTTAATCAGCATATGATTTGTAGGTAAACGTGTTCCTTAAAATCTAAGTCATAAATTAAATCCATGTGTAGACTGATTACTTCTTGTTAATTATTTCATCAAAAATATTTAGCTAATAGGAGGTTTTAATGAAATTCTGAGTTTAATTTGCATGGAGTCGCCTGACAGGCGTCTTCGGTCTTTATTTAAATCATTAGATATATTAATTGGAATTTGAGAAACTTATTTCAGTTTAATTAGCGTCGATTGACAAGAAAAACAAAGACCATTTGTTGCAAGCTCAAGGGACCGACCATTTAAGTTATTTATTCTTTTTTATTATTATTATTATTTCTTTTTTTTTGGTGGGGGGGGGGGATTCTGCGTTTTTCTCTCAAACCAATATATCTTTTTCCTGTACCTCACGATAATTTATTTTTGTCAAGTAATATAATCGATATAATTAGTACTTTTTCTATAAATCAGAGGAAAAATATCTTCTTTCAATCTATTTGTGGGCCAGATACTTTTTCTCTCAAAAGAATTCCGATCCCACCCCCACCACCAACCCTTGGGCCCCTGCCCACCAGAAAATCAAACTGTCGGTCCCTAATACCATTGCGAGTATTCTGAATGTGAAAATGATAACTAAATATTACTGACAATAAAACGTATCTGATACTATTATTGCATCTACTAATGTCAACCAGGCTTCTACTCCTACTCAACAAAAATGGAAAGAAATTCATGACATGTTCAACATGTTCCACAATCACACGAGGAATTCCGTGAAATAGTCCTTACGCATTCAAAAAATGAAGACATATTGATGTGTACATGGGACGATAACGACATGCAGGATATTCCTGGAAGCGAAAAGTGTCGCAAAGTGAATCTTTCAAAACTTGTGCAAGTATGCCCTCCTCCTCCTCCTCCTCCTCCTCTCTCTCTCTCTCTCTCTCTCTCTCTCTCTCTCTCTCTCTCTCTCTCTCTCTCTCTCTCTCGTATACATAAAAAAATGTTCAGCAAACTTATACTGCTCTGGTCATGTACGCACCAATGAATGTGCCTGTCGATACAATTTGTATTAGCCCTATAAAGCCGATTTAAGATTCTAATACATCCACGGACACTTTCGTTAACACAAAGGACACAGTCGTCCAATGAGTCAAACATCTATTGTATGAACCACACCGTACATGGCATGCCATCAGCTGTTGCTTCGATTACGCATGTCAAAGCATTCATTAGATTCTATCAATGACGATAAAAAACCAAATTTAAAAGACCATACCTTGAATACATAAAATTGCAAACGTAATTTTTGGTCTAAATTGTCTTTGAAAGTTTCTTGTTGTTATTATTGTTATTAGCATGATTAAATAGCATTATTATTGTCATGATTATTATTATTATTATTATTATTATTATTATTATTATTATAAAAGAAGAAGAAATTTGTAATATTTTTAGAAGACACAAAGAAGAATGTTTATCCAAACATAATCAAGGAAAGTCACGTTATGTACAGCAGATCACAGGCTACGGCTCTGACCAGAAAAAAACTAACGTTGTATGGAGAAAAAAAAACTACAGTTGCATTCATTATAATATCAAAACTATGGAATTCATCGTGTTATATGAAAACAAAACAGTAGATAAAATAGACAGCTTTCAATCAAATTTTTCTACTAAAATCATGGATAAAGGGGAATCTTACGAAATGTATGGGATATGGAGGTAAAGTTTATTTTTTATTACACGCAGAAGATTGGCTTAAATATATTGTAATGATTTAAACATGAATACAATATTTGAAATCAGTCATTGAATTTGTCAAATATTGAAATAAATATATCTAACTGCCATACGAATTGATAAATATGTTAAATTAAAAACCAGCATTATGAGTCGCAAGCAGAGAGCACCGCCTCTATATTGAGGTCAAGCAGAAAGGCCCCGGATGAACTGGTAAAGAAAATGGAAGAGCTTCAAAAGAGCATAGGTTCCGACCCAAAGATAACCATAGAGGATTTTGAAAACTGGGGTAAAACCCAGAGAGCACACGTGCTGGCTACCCACCCAGAATCACTCGACCAAATGAAACAGTTGATTCCTGCAGCCAAGGCTATGGGACTAAAGGTTCGATGTGCTGGTTCCAAACGCAGTTGGGCGCCTATGTTTGCCGACTCTGAACAGTTACTAATGTACATGGACAAAATGACTAGTGATTATCCCAACAAGAGCAAACTATACATGGTGAAGGTCAGTGTTGTGTCTTAGCTTCTCATTATAAGGATATAAAATCTAATTGGATAATCTATAGAGAGAGTTGTAAATCACCATTAAAATTATTTAATAACGGTAACAATTGTTTCACATAATGCATGTATGTATGTATGTATGTATGTATGTATGTATGTATGTATGTATGTATGTATGTATGTATGTATGTATGTATGTATGTATGTATGTATGAATGTACACACACACACAAATAAATATGGAATGGAAGATAGATACACCTATACATAGGTGCAGATAATTTTCCCAGGTATTATTGGAGAAATCAGAATATTGTCAAAGTTATTGCACACATTTAAAGTAATGATAAGAACACTATAAACACTACATTTATTTCCATTTATCAACTCGAACTGACGAGTTCTTTCCCCTTCAGCTTACCAAACACATAATATAATATTATCATTAATGTAATTATAGCTAGCCATTACCAGCCTTTTAAATACTTGAAATATGAATTTATCTAGAGCACTTAAACTGTCTCCTCAGCTGTTGACCTGCCAATTTATTTCCGTTTATATAGCCCATAAAGTATAAATACTCACCACCCCAACCACCTAGCTAATATACAGCCGTAAGATACGTTTTAATGCAAATGTCAGAATATATTTGCAATTGACCGCAAAACAAATATTTCAGTTTCATTCATATTTATATAAAATTTCTGCACAGAACATGGACAAGACTGTTGATATTCACATACTGGCTGGTGTACAGAATGAGGAATTCAAAAAGTTTCAGCTTGACAACGGCGTCAATATACCTGCAAATGTTATCCTTACCTGTGTCCAGGTAGTCAGTGTCATAGTCACTGGATGCCACGTAAGTCTATTCTAATATATCCGACTTTCTGTGTGTCTGTCTTGTTAGTTTCGGTATATAATGATTTTACTTCTTTTCTAATGACATTATTTCATTAACCTTCGTTGTCTTATATCCGCTGACGTTCGTGTAACTATTACATTACGGCACTTTTGTTAAATAAATATCAATATAATAAATATAAACAAACCTGCTTTACAAAATGTCTGAAAAATCGCACAGAATTAATGAAAAAATAAGACAACCCGGGTACAATTAACAAAAACAACGGAAATAAGATAACTCAGGTAAAAAAAAAATTTCACTCGCTCAAATAATCTTATTTAGTATGAACAATAGCTATTTGTTCTCTGGCTGGTCAATATTTTTTTAAAATACCTTTATTATAGGGAGTTGGTAAGGATTGTATCTGCCCATGTGACTATGTAGTTCAGATGAGGATTGTGGACAGCAATGGACAATTGAAAATATACACTAGAGAAACACATGGAGAGGAGATGATGAAAGCTGCCACAGCAAACTTTGGGCTCTTTGGGGTTGTGTATGACCTGACAATCAGATTGGAAAACAAGCAGACTTTTGTCAAAACGATCAACGAGTACTTCAGTGTGAAACATATTTTCTACACAGTGGGTGTTTTGGAGGGTCTGGTTGAAAACAACTACTCTGTAGAACTCTTCTGGTTTCCTATGAACAGCCATATCCCCTTTGTTGGGTACAATCCGCAAAAGGATGACGTGTGGGTGCGATTAATCAACAAGGATAACAGTGGTAAAAACAACTTGCCAGGAGATGAGTACTACAAAATCCAGGAGCAATGGGACAAGTACTCCTCTGAAAACTATCGTCGTTTCCAGTTTTTGTTCAAAAACAGCCACACATTCCCTTTGTTGCAACATATTGCCTTCTCCACGATAAAAGGTAAAATGTACCCCACTGGAGACAACTTGTATGAGGAACTGCCCGAAGCAGTACACTTCAGGAAATATATCGAGTATGTGCCAGTTTATGACATGGAGTTTGTCTTTGACTTGAGCGAGCATGAGAACTACGACTTGATTCGACAAGCAAGCCAGTTTGTCATCAATGAAGTTAAGAGCGAATACAGCAAGAGTCGGTGTCCACTTAATGTGGCAATGGAGATGCGGTGGATGTCACACAGCGACGCGTACCTCTGCCCTGCTTCCATTGTAAAGAACAAGGCCACTAAGGACCCCAAGGTTGTCTACATTGAGATATTGTCCCTGGAGGGTTCGGAAGGGTGGGAAGAGTTCTGCGTGGTCATAGGAAAGAAATGGATGGAGTTGGGGGGAGTGCCTCACCTGGCCAAACAGTGGAAGTTCCTGCCTGATATACACAAACACATCAGAGAGGTAAAAGCGCTACAGTGTATTCGATGGTTGAGATCCTAATATTGATATCATTAATAACTGTAATTCTTCATGCAAATTGCATCATTTCCCTTTCCATTTCCCGTTATGTATTTATTTATTTATCTGTTTATCTATTTATTTATTTTTCTAATTATTTTGTTATCTATCTATTTATTTATTTATCTGTTTATTTATTTATCTATTTATTTATTTATCTATCTATCTATTTACTTATTTATCTATTATTTATTTATTTATTATTTATTTATCTATCTATTATTTATTTATTTATGTATTTATTTATTTATTTATTTATCTATCTATCTATTTATTTATTTATACATTTATTTATTTATTTATATATGTCCTTGATGTTGTTGTTGTTAGCAGTAGTAGTAGTAGTACTAGGAGGAGCAGGAGGAGGAGGAGGAGGAGGTTAGGAGGGGCCAGCCTGTTTAAGATAGGCAAAAATACGTATAGGGAAATAATTTCTGTGATTGTTCCTTAGCAGACTCTGAGTTCTTAAAAGTGTATCGGTATTAGATCTAAGAATTAAATGCCCTTTTTCCCATTTTAAGATTGCAATTTTATCATTTGCAAGGTTCAAAGTTTAGAAGTCATTCGACTAAAGAGATACTTTTCCATAATTTATCTGAAGTGTTTCACTTTTTGCATGTTATTAAAGTCTTTTCACTTTTGACAGAAATTTGGCGACCGCATCGACAGTTTCAAACAACAGATGAAACGCAGCGGAGCTGACTGCAACGCGATGTTTATGAGCGAGGGACTAAAAAAACTGCTCTATGATGATGATGATGATCTGCTATATCCTAGAAGTACAAAAAAGTTACGCTCAACCTCATGTCTAATTCTTTAACATGATTACGCATAATATGTTTGAATGATGTTACATAATACTTGTGAATGGCTTTAACAGACAAAATAGATACAATACAAACGTTGATTAGATAAATAGATAGGCAGATATACACAGTCGAAAAAACAAACTTAGATTAAACAAATATATATATATATATATATATATATATATATATATATATATATATATATATATACAGTAAGATCTCTCTGAAAGTCTGTCTAGGATAAGAGACAGTATGTGTCACTCAACTATACCTTTTTATCAAATAGACATTTAATTTTGTTAGGCAATACCTGGTTTAATTCCACTTGAATTTCTTCATGGACAATACCAAACATAAAGATTAAAAACGCATATAATTAACAACGGTGAGAATAAATTCAATCAAAATCTATTGTCTCCATTATGTACTGTTTGACATTATTTCAGTTTTTTTAATGTTTTTACTTTAGTTTTCCACCAGCCCATCAGAGTTTTGTTTGTATTTTGCTATTCTCAAATATGAATATATCAGGATCATTTTATTTTCAGCATTGTTGTAATGTAATAAAATCTGTATGGATTTAGCTTTACTTGAACTGTGTGATTCGTGTGGCTTTTACAAATAAAAAATTATGAGCTTGATTTTTATGAATTCTGTGTTTTTCATCTCTAATTCAAGTTTCGTAGATGTTTATAGTCTACCTCGCTATTTGCTTCTTCTTGTTGTTTTTCTTTTTTCATCCAGCAAAAAGTTCACATCACAATCTTAACTGCATATTTTTATTCAAAGGTACCCACTCCGTAATTCGCACTCTTTATTTCAAACATTTAATGAATGGTCATTAAATTTGATATCACGTCTATTTAATTAGAACAAAGTCAAACGTTTGTTTCAAAAGAGAAAGGTAAACGCATTATGATTATAAATCAATCAACGAATTACATTTGTTCATAAATTCAAAAAACAAGGTAGAAATTAGGGTCGATTTCGACCTCTAACCAGACCCAGATGAAACTCATATAGATAAAAGATGCTCTTCTCTCTTTATTAAAAAGTATGTATTGAATTTTTGTCCATGACCGCTTTTAATAAAGGAAAGCAATCATTAAAAAGTAAGTGATTTCTACGCCACCTTTTGTCCTGGATTATAAATATGATGGCTAATACGCCCCAGTCAAACTTATAGAAAGAAAAAAAAAACATGTTAATTTGTGCATTAGCACACAATATGCATAATAGTCAATGATAACACCTATAAAACTTGATCTTTTTTTTGGTAACATTGTTTAAATGATGTGTACATTTCCAGTACGTTCGGCTGATTACTTCTGACACCTATTTTCGTTTTCATTTCACATGAAAAGCTTATATTTATGTTTAGCACTGACTTGCTGGCAAAATCTTGACAGAATCACACCAGAAAGAGTACTTTATGAATTTCTTAATCATTTTCTCACCTGAACAAAATGCCGTTCAAACATTTTATACATTAGTATGTTGCTACGAATTATAGTGAATAATTAAAACTTCACTGAACGTCGGGAACAAAAGCTGGTTTGTGTATATATCGGGCGAGGGAAAGTCTTATTTTATTTTATTAACAATTAGATACAATTATTCATTATAATAATGAGTGGTATTCAAATCTGATAATTTTCAGCGAGTTTTATAAGAGAGAGAGAGAGGGGGAAGAAGGGAGAGAGAGAGAGAGAGAGAGAGAGAGAGAGAGAGAGAGAGAGAGAGAGAGAGAGAGAGAGAGAGAGAGAGAGAGTACAATAGCTATAAAGCAAACTGCATGTAAGGCACTTGTGCTACATGTAGAGCATGGTTTAGTTATTTCACCGACCGAGGATATAAATTCTTATATATTCGTTGTCAAAAAGCACGACAGATTAATACAAATGTATTTCTTCCAGTCCAGTGCGCACTGCTCCCCACCCCACCACTTCGTGATTTTATCATCGACATCATCAGTTCGACTTAACCAAGTATAACTTAACTTAATCTCATTAAAATGTTAAAAAGAAATACAGGGTATTTATCCCTGAAGTTCCCGTATATTCCGTGTTCAATATAATAATAAAACGGTGCTAGATTATGTTTGTAGAGAAATGTCGCGCCATATTTTGCATTTATTTCCTCGATTTTCTTAACATTTATATTAAATGACATGGAAATTAAGGATGGTCTATATTGGATATCCAGATATGCATCATAGCGATTTCTCTTGTAGCATGTAGTTCATATTTCCAAACCCATCCACTTCAAAAAAACAAAACAAAAGGCAATGAATTTTAACTTGACATGGTAAGATTTGTTTTCTTTTAAGCATATGAGCATAGATAGATCTAAACTTTGAAAAGTCGTACACGACATCCGATAATGTTATTTTAAACTATTAAACATGGAGATCAAGAAACGTACAGATGGAAAAGTATAACAAATGTTTTTGATGTGCATCAATATAGATTTCATGTATAATAATAATTTATGTACATTCAGTTGTGGGCTTATAAGCAAGAACGGGCAAACACGCATGCGCGCGCGCACGCGCGCACACACACACACACACATATAACGAGTCCGGAGACACTGGGACTTTTTTTTCTAAAGTTGCTGCTTACTCAGTGATAAAGATTGTTTTGTGTCAGATTTGAGGCTGGCATTCATAATTTAACTTAAAACAAGGGAGCACATATGGTCAACCATGTCGACCGGTTGTGACGATTTATCATACCCCCGCACAGGCACATATGCAACACATATGTACATTTTAAATTTAAAAATAAAGGAAAATATGTATATGACATTCAAACTCTATTAATTGACTACTGGCAATGATGCCAAGGATAGTCTACAATAGGGCCATCGCCTCGAAGTCTATACAGCCATTCATATAGCCTCTCTCTCTCTCACACACACACACACACACACACACACACACACACACACACACACACACACACATATACACACACAGACATATAAACACATGAATGGTCACGAGGACAATTTCTGTAATAATTAACTTCAGGAGACAGTGGAATAATAAGTAAGAAATCAGATAATGACAAATAGACAGTATTAATCATATGAGCAACCCGCTGAAATAGCAGTGTCTGAAAATACAATGCTTTCAGAGTTATTTTTGTAGCTAAATCAAACTTTTGGATAGTTAAAGGTTTCGTGTATTAATCAAAAACCTGTGACATGAGAAAGAAAGACAAGAATAAAGAAATAGTGCAACAGGAATAAGCATGAATCACTGAATGGAACATTAAAAGGAAACTTGTTTGTATTGTTTGTATGTATTAAAAAAACAAAAGTTAAGTTATAAAGTTATCTTCCAGACGCTGGAATTATTGTTCCTTGTGATAAAATACACGACCATCTCACAAGTACACCATTGCATTATGAAAGAGTTGGCAATTACTATATAAAGATAGCATGTGGAGAGATTGGCCTCACTTGAGGTAGGGAAGGAAGCGTTATTTTGCCGAATAAGCATGTTTTGAAAAGAGGGAGTTTCACTTTGTTCGCCATAAAATAACCCTTCCTTGTACATGAGAGGGTTTTACCTCTTGGGGAAAAACACCTTTTCACCGGCAGCTACGCTGCACCGAGTGTAGCAGGTCCACGTGGAAAGCGTTTTAATATATGTCTCTCCAAATGGGCCTTGCTGTGTATGTGCGGGTTTGGCCTCAGATAAAAATCTCGTTTTGCAACAGTTTTTTCCCCGCGGGTGCGAAATTTTGTTTTAGAGACATGCGACTTGTGGGATATCCCGGGTGTAACATACATCTTAATTAAAGACGTGCACTCCACTGCGCTATACTGAGGAAAGTCGCTGAGCCCACAAGCTTTGAAGCAGACATTGAAGGCGACTCTTGGAAGTCATCTCTTGAACAGACAATTGAAAAACTGACATAAAACAAAACCAAAAAATAAAAAAAAATAAGTGTGGAGGCGGAAGGCGGTATGGCGTAAGATAAGCCTTGACACAACTGGCGACGTACAAACGAAAAAAAGGGACGCGTTAAAAGATGAAAAGACAAGGCTCGTGAATGCGATTTCCAAAACAGTGCTCAGTTTGGTAGGCGTAAAAGTGGAAGTCACTTATATCAGCTTGAGCTTGAACAGCGAGAGGAACAAGCACAAACTTTGCTTGTAGATGACAAAGAGTTAGTGGATTATGCGCCAGACCCTGATGCGAAATATGTGCCTTTCAAGTATAGCGAGGTCTACAAATCGGGTCCGCAGAGACGTTATAACAAGCGTCACTTACAAGGGCAGGGTTAGGTGGTGCGTGTTTGTTGAACTGTGCCTGATTCGTGGGCGACGTCCATAGATGGCGACGAAAAAGAGGCCATAGGATGGAAGGTCGAGCTGGTGCACCAGAACAATGGCGCAATGGCGTGGTGAATTAGAGAAAGATACGTGTTGTGTTACTTAGCTCAAAGCATCTGGCTCCCGAATGGAGGCAGCAACTCACAGCAGCTACGCTGCTAGCGTAACACTGCCAGAACCGTAACAAAAAAAATGTCATCAAAGCTGACAGTGGACAAGTGCATTTGGACGATACTCAGACAAGTCAGGCTGTGCGGCAAAAATTGCGCGAACTTGCAGGCGCCCACATTATTTGTGTCCGTTTTCTACCACAGCGTAAAAATAGGTTCCGTCGAAACTCCGCAACTATGTTGAGCTGGTACCGATGCCAGTTCTTTCCAACTCTGTTGCTGCTGGTTCACTTGTGTAAGCTTGCTGTGCGTTAGAGCGTATTTTGTTTTTCATACTGTGATACTTGTTAATTTTGTCAAGGATGAGAGTAAAAAAATCTTCCTCTGATACGCAATTATCCGCATAAGCCTTTGAAACATAATTTGTAATTGTGTTCAGCTTTGTACCGGTAATTACCAGTACCATATCATGCTTTTTTGGCCTTTAGTATTAGGCGGCGGCTGATGTAACCCGCAACCACCGAGAACGCACCACGGGACAAAGCTGCGGCCTCGAGGATGATCGCATTTGGCGCACCAACAACCGTAGTCAAAATCCCTATGTCGGCGGCACCTGTATCAATAGACACAACTTTCATGATGGTGTCGACGCCATCAACGGCATTAATCGTTCGCTTGTAGTTTTTGAAAAGACCGTTGCAAACTTTGATGTCAACTTGTATTTTGTTTTGTTTTCTTTCTTTTTGTTTGTGAATTCCGAAATTTTCCGAAGGCTAAAGCTTTGTGGTGAGCTCGGCAGTCTTCTGCGTTATCGCTAATGCTGGGCATCTCAAAGCTCTTCGACTAAAATGGAAATATTAAATGGTAATTGATCAGTAAATTCGGGGTTGTTAGCTACGTCGCGAACGCATACCTCAATTCGGTCGTTTTTGTGCGCCTGTGCAGCGGCGATAAGGTTGAAATAAATGTAGGTTTCTCTTATAATTGTGAAGTTTTCTTGTAAGACAATAATTCGGCTTTCAGCTAAGCCAGAGCTCTATCTTTGCGCAATGGAGACCCCGTCCGCGCGGATTGAAAGCGATGCCCACATCCCGTTGATGTGGCCACTGTATAGGTAAGCCAGATGTGTCGGCCACTGGAAGCTCTCTTATCCATGCCCACAGCGCCAGAACGTACAGCCAGGTCTCAGCATCCGCCAGAACGTCTGGTAATGTCGTTGGGAACCGCCATCGAGATTACCCTTTGTGGCAAACCTGGCTATCATTTTTCTTTCACATCGACCAAACACATCTATAGGCATGCTTGTACACACTATTGTGTAATTTCATACAATGTGTAAAGTTGAAAAATAAAATGTACTAATTGGTAGACTAGATTGCAGTATAATGCAGTATTGTGGTCAAGCGTCAGTACGAATAGTAGAAAATGCCATAGGAGTTTTTTGTTCAAGAAAGTTGACGGCGCTTTTATGAAGAATTCTTCAATTTATATCCGACGCACAAATAGTAGTTCCTTCAGGTTGTAAACTAAATAATAATGGGTGATCGACTGAAGATGCCTGTAAACAAATTTGACATAACTGTACTTCGTGTGGCAAAAGAATATGTATTTCGACTGTATACTGTCTGCCTCGTTGCTGTCCAACAAATTCTCTTTCAGAACGAATTTTATAATAAATGCCACCCTCTGTTGCCGTAGTGATAGTGCTGTCTTTTGTTTTGTTTCTAGAGGCTGAATAAGACTAACTTTATTTTTGGCGCACACAGGCTGTCTCCTGAGCGAGATGTCTACATACTCTTTTGTGGCCGCGTCTTCTGGCACGAACTCCCTTTGTCCTATCTGGAGCCCGGAGTCAATGTTTTGGTCCCAGCTCATAAAACTGAGGAGCTGATGGTGAGCGCGAGGAACATTGTTCTGTGCGTAGCCTAGAAGGATATTTATGGCCATTGAGTCGCAGGGTCACTTCAGTAACGCCAAGCTTGTCAAACGCCATCGAATTGTGTACCTGGCTATTTTGCCGCCATGTGTCTTAAAAAGGCGATAAAGACGTGTCTAGGCGCGGTAATGCCGTGCTGAGCGCTTACTTTCCAGGAAAACTGGTCATTTACCGTCGGTAAAGTCGAGCTCGCCAAGGTTCTGTACGTTCCTGGGCGGTTGACATTTTTATCATCTGCGAGGTATAGGGCCGATAAATTGGCCCACTCAATGCATCGGTTGTCTTATTTTTCACATTTATAACGGAGCCAAGAGGAAATCATGTGGGAGTTGGAATGAACCTTCTTGATACCGAAATGGTCTATACTTCGACACGACTACATCAAGAACTTGGCACCTCATAAAACTCCATCCTGAGCCGTCACTCAAGTACTCTTCGATCGGCTCTTAAATCCTAGCGTTGGCTTCGACTACCAGCTGCTAAATCTCCTCAACTTGCATTACGACGGCCGAGGCACTACCAAAATAAGCGGTAATAGTAACGATCCGCCACCCTCTTGGTTCAGCGCAACATTTTCAAGCTGTACTGTTAACACGATGGAAAACGTCAGGCCACCTTTACAAAATGCCGTAGAGTTAGCTTCAAGTCCTTAATCGTCGCGCCGGCTCTGTCATTAACCTCTACCAAGCCTGGAGAGGCCATAGGCACGGTCTTGAGCCTAGATGGTTTACCAGCCTGCCTTTCAGCGGAAACTGCCCCCGCAGGCGGCATAGCTGCATCACAATCATTTTTCGACAATAGGCCTTCCTTGCGCAGCTTAACAAGCTTACTGATGGAAGTCATCTCAACCAAATATCACAGTGGCGTGCACGTCTCTAATAATAATATCAGACACGGGATATCCCATATGGCACATGTCTCTAAAAGAAAATGTTGCATCCGCGGGGTACGAGAACTGCGCGCCCCACATTTGTGTACCGGCGCCGCCCTTGACACTCGGTAGCATCTACACTGCTGGGACAAAACAATATTTTCCCCTGAGGCCAAGCATCAAAGACGTGCACAAATGTAAGTAAGCGCACGCGGCGCAGCATAACTGCTGGGGAAAGCACCGCCCTACCCCCCACACACCCCTGAGGCCAAATTCCCCTTTGCATAAGAAGGGAGATGGAGGGGGGGGGAAATAGCTAAAATCCTGGCTTTCTCAAGTGAGGCTAAACTCTCAGTTTACATCTGCTGGCTCTGTGAGGATCCTTAGGGTATATCTGATTTTCCTTTTTCTTTCAAAAATATTACTATATACATGCCGTTGCATTAAAACTAGACCAATATTCATAAGTGTATAATATAACATTCATAATGTACATACATGAATAATGATGCTAACAAATATTGCATGGTAGCTGGGTTCAATGCTCAGAACTTTCAGAGTTTGTATGTGATTCACATTATTATTTCATATTCTGATCAGGTCTTCAACGCCAATTAAAATAATAAATTCAATTTACAATGAGCAAGGTAACGAAAACATTATACGGGAATTTTTATATATTATCGTTATTCCCTTTTCGTTCAGAACCTTTTAGAAAAAAATGAGATAGGCGGCATTGTTGCAATAATAAAAGAGCCCGAATAAGGGCACATAATATATAATTACTAAGAATGGGTAAACATGGTCATATATATAGAAAACTATTTAGAAAGGAGCAATGAGATACCTATTTTATTTTTTACGGCACTCTGCCCTGGACTTCTTGTTCCTTCGTGCACTCCACCCAGCCTGCCCTGTCTCATCCTTTTTATCCTAGTCCGTGCCATCTTACGACCCCACACTACTTGCGTATTACGACACTTCGTTCACAATTTACTTTTTGCTTATCGTAACCACCACACACTTCACCCAACATCATCATCCCCTTACTTGGAACAAGTTTCTGTGTCTAAAGGACGAATTAAGATATTCTAACCGATTTATACATATTCTATTGGTAATAAATTATATATTTCCGTCATTCCATAGCGAATCAAATAATATTTTTTAAAAATCAATCAATATCTCAATATGAATTTACTCAGTTCAGTTCTATATGTTCCATTCATCCACTTTAAATCTAGGTTCATAATTTATCACGACAAAGAACCACTATTTACTATTTCTCAATAAAATAGTCCTTGGTCCAGAATGGTATTTTCCTTTCCAGCCGTGGTTGCTGATTGTCCCTCTGAAGTAGATGGTAATCACACCCTCTTCCTAGTCCCGAATTGATACTGTCTCCTCTCCTTTGGTTCTCCGAACTCTGTCAGTCGAGTCTAGAGTTTGGATCCCCATGATCCTTTTTCCCGTCGTGGTCTCGCAAAGAAGATATAACCTTTCCAGATTTTGTCAGTTCCAGGTCACTAGTCGTTCTAGATTCACCGTCAGTACCAGTATTCATTTCTGGTTTAAAGTCTTCACCATATCATCTTCACCATATCAATTCCTGAATCCTCATTTCCAACATCTTTCCAATCACTGTCAACCTCGTACAAAATGATTGACTCTGCACCCTCTCTGCCATCATCCTCTCCTTGTCAATGTTTGTTACTTTCTATTGTTTGGACCTACATAAACATACTTCCTCCACAAATGCACATTGTTTACATGGTAATCTAAATAGTGCATCTTTATCTTGTTTTCCTCCTCTGTGTTCAATTTGAAAATAAAATTTTGACAGATGTGCTAACTGGTCTTCCGGTTCTTTGCAATTGAATAAACATTTAGGTGTTTTGTGGTCAATGTGAACATGGAATATTTATCGTTATAAATAAAGTCTAAAATATTTAGTAAAGTAAGCAATAGCAACTAGAAGTTCTTTCCTTGCTGTTCAGTACGTTTTCTCTGCTTTTGTTAAAGAACAACTTCTTAAAGTCACAACTCTTTCTACACCGGTTTGCTTTTGTAAACGAACAGCCCCAATTTATGTATCAATAGCAACTGTATCCAATATGAAAGTTACATTTGAAAGAGGGTAGGCTAGCACTGGAGCTGAAATTAACCTCTGCCTAGGCTCACAAAAAGCGTTTTAATATTGATCACTCCATACCCATGGAATTTGTTTTTTTGTCAGTTTAAAAAACTGATATAGCAATTTCGGGGAAAAAGCCTTACAAACGTTCTACAGTATGAAGCAAAACCAATAAATTTTTGAACGTCAAGCTTTGTTGTCTTGGTCAATTCCTAACATAATGTACATTAAATGGATCACTTTTTGTTCCATTTTTTGAGATTATATGCTCTAAAGAAGAAACCATTGTTGTAAATAAATGGCAGTTTTGGCGCTTGACTCTGAGATTAGCACCTCTTAATCTTTCAGATATTGCCCAAAGTCGTGTAATGTGTTTCTCGTGTGTTTTGCTCAATAAAATACAGTCACCTAAGTACATTAGACACAGTCTGCACTGTAAGCCAGCTGAGATACATTCAAAAGCTATTTGTAACCTCTAGGGAGCTCTTGATAGTCCAAAAGGCATTACTTTGAATTGCTATAAAAGCCACATTGTATGACAAAAGCTTTCTTTTCTTTGCCTTGAGGGTCCATTTACATTTGCCAATATCCACTAATGAAGTCTATTGCTGTGCCAATGTTTGACCCAAATAAAGCATCATATGTTTGATATATTCTTGGTAGAGTATGTATAGGGCATCTTTTATTGTGACGTTATTTAACTTCTAATAATCCACACAAATATCTTTGTACCGTATGTTTTGGCTCCAAGATTACTGGAACTGCCAAGAAGGTAAATAAGGAGTCAATGACTCATTGTTTAAGCATTTGACTGACATGTTCCATAATTTCACCCTGTTTATAAAGTGGCACCCGTCGCACTCTTTCCCTAACAGACTGGGCATTCCCAAGATCAATCTAATGCTGGATTAATGGTGTATCGCCTAAATCATCTTGGCTCGTTGAAATATCATATAGAAATTCTTCTAATAAATTAGCCTGAAGGTAAAGATAGATTATTTGTCAATATCATCTCCTTTCCTGCCATGCACTACGACTTCTACAACATTTCGTGCATTATCATAGAACACAATCAAATCAGACTCTATTCTTATAAACTTCTTCATATATGAATTCTTATACAATGTGATAAGTTCTCCTAATAAATTGACAACCATCAAGAGAAACTGGGAATTCATCAAATCCGCAAGTATTCTAACTACAATGGCTGAATTTATTTTTGCTCTCGCTTTTTTCAGAGGTTGAATAATCCGTGTCTTATCTGCTTTTACCATTCCCCTACCTTCAACAAATAATGTCCCCTGGTATTATCCTTTCATGCGTAGCTGGAACAATGAGCCACTGCTACCTTGCAAATTATGTTTGAACCTGCTTGAGTTGATAACGGTACTGCTCCCTTTCCTACCTTTAAACGCGTGTTATCAAACTATTCCTATTCTATTAGTTTTCAGAAAGTCTAGCTGTAGTATACAATCATGTGCCAAAACCGTAAGCACTAGTAATGTGTGTTTTAAAGCCAGTCCCAATCTGAAAAAATAATTATGTGCCTGACCAATGGCATGCGATAGTTCTCCCCCTACGTAATACGTTTGTTGGTAAATTTGTAATACGTTTGTTGCTAAATTTGTAAACTATTTCATAAAACTGTGACAACTATAAATTTTTCTACAGCTGGGGTGCACCTACACGTCCACTGTCATTGAGAGGTTGTTTTCATAAAATCGTCTGCCAAAGATTGTAACTAATGCGAGATTAGACCGATCCGGTGGTAATTAACATATTTATATGAAAATGTTGTATCATAGATTCATAAGTTGTAGATGAATAAATCATAGGTCGTTTTATGATCATTTCTTTCACTCACCTTATTCTGTTACGACCATTACCTTTCTATTGAATTCGTCGAAGCCATTCTTTCCCAGTAATTGTACAAGGCTATTATTGACAGCTGTCAGCCTATCTTCCAACTTTTTCTCACCAGCTTTAAATCCATTATTATTACGTTTTAAAATCTTCATTACTATCTTTCTTCCCATCGCTTAATTCTTTCTGCAACTGTTGACGTCGTGATTGTAATGTCATTTATTTTGCAACAGACTTGTTGATTTTCTTCACGTCGCTTTCTAATGCTGATATTTCAGCAATTATCTTTGTTTGTATGATTCTAGGGCTATGCTTTTTCCTCTCTAACAGTTTGGAAAGCTTCTAAACCAGTTCATAGAGTAATTAAACTCTTGGTAAAACATTTTGAACATATGTAATCTTTTTCTTGCTATGATAGTTTGGTGGTTGTAGTCTGGAGAGTTTTGTAGATTCGTCTTGGATACTTGATCTACAGCTGTTAATTTATTATTAATTTCTACTTTCCATTTTTTTACATTTTGCAAATTATTATCTTCAAAGTCTTTCTTTTCTGGGTGTCAAGATATTTTTGTACAGATCCTCTATTAGCTGCATACGATTTTTTTTATTTGTACTGCTAAATTTGTAATACGTTTGTTGGTAAATTTGTAATACATTTGTGGTAAATTTGTAATACGTTTGATGCTAAATTTGTAATACGTTTGTTCCTAAATTTGTAATACATTCGTCGCTAAATTTCTAATACGTTTATTGCTCAAGTTTAAATCATTGTTCAGTAATTGACATAGTGCTTCATCTTTATTATGTATGAATCTTTCTCTATGAATTTAAAACTAAAATCATTATGACCTCTTAAAGATATTTCTGACATTTCTTTCAGACGAATCGGCAAATTAATTTAAATGAGATATTCTAATTATATATGTAATTGGCATACCATTACAATCTGAAAATTTCGAGTCTTTATCTTTAATTTTTATATTGAATCTGCTTCTAGCAATTGTTTATATGGACTATTAGCTTTAATTCTAATATTAAATCTACTTGTAGTAATTGTTTATGTGGACTATTCACTTTGTATTAGACGAAATCACTACGAAATCCATTTTTAGAAGGAATGGAGTCTAATAGAATAAATAGAAGGCATTATAATAATTATTTGCATTGTTTAGTTGACCAAGGTAAATATATAACATTATAGGCCTTAAAAATCCACAAACTGTATATGATTCGGTAGATGTATTATGGATCTCCCACTATTCAATCCTAGTAATTTAGAATTGCAGTTTGTTATATACTCGGTGCAATTATTGCTCGGCGTTATTATGACCTTATTATTATGTTTATGACATTTAATATCTATGTTTTCTCCACTGTCGCTATTAGCAGCCATTTCCGTTTGTTTTGACTTTTATTTAACGTACAGTTCAAGATTATAGAAACCATCAGGTATTGATTTGGTCTTGGTGTCTTATCGGTTATGCAGCAGAATATATTATTTTTTTATCATCTGAAATATTGTAAAAACAACTTATATGTAGCTGAGGTTACAATCTGATCGCATACTATTTTGTCTATTAAAGGCTTTGCAACAAACCCTAGCAATGTTGCTCCAAACTCTGTTAAACCTGAAGGAAGAATAAAGTCCTATAATGCCCACAACTCCTAAATTAGCAGCTCCAACACCAGAAACACTTGCAATACCAACCTCTACAAAGTTAAAACATATGTTGTTTTACACATTTTTTCTTACACCTCGGTAATGTTCTACTCCTTTATCTAAGTCATTCTTAACTTCATAAATTTTCATTAGCCTAAAATGAATCATTTAAGAGCATTAAGTTACAGTTAATACCAAGTTAGTTAATATATTAACTCCACGGTTAATAAGTTTACTTGATTATTTTATCTGGTAGTGTCCCTTGTGCTAATAGATTGTCAATCGTAAACTCAACGAAATTGGTATAACCAATAATATTACTTCTTGTAAACCCATGTTAGTTGGGAGCTCAAGTTTAAAATTAAATATCCCGTTCAAAACCAGACTGTTACTTAATGTAAGAGTTGAATATAATGCTGCATGACAAATAGTGTTAGTTATGCTGTTCATTTTGCTTGCCAATTATTAATATAAATTGTATTAAATTTACCCATGCTTGCATAATTTTACTGCAGCTTTTTTGATGGATTTACTTTATTTGATTTCTCCGCGCATATGTTGGTAGGACGTAAGGTTATTACATGATCTGCTGTGACTGATTCTTTCAATATATATATACTATATTTGCGGGGGGGGGGAGGGATTGGGGGTGTGTTGTGTATTTTTTTATTACTTGTTTTTGGTTTTTTAATTTTATTTTGTTTAACATAAACACATACTACTACTACGGCAATAATTACGCCCGATATCAAGTAATAAATGTTGTAGCTTACCAAGGCAACTCCACGTAAGTCATGCTTGAGTGACTCTTTGCCGTCAGTTCTCTCAGTAGCCATAATATGTTTTAATTTTCTACATTTTGTCTTGCCTTTTAGATTATTTTGAACGTTTTCCAAGTTGTTTCGCAAGTTCAGCTCTACGCAGATCTTTTATCTTTTATGAAGTTACCTCTTCAGTTTTACTGTCGCCACCTTCTATTAAGTTTGCAAATAAACTAATGCTTTCGTAAACTGTTATTCAAGTTATTTTCAAATAACCATCATGTTATTTTCAAGTTGCATTCAAGTCACTTTTAAGTTACATTCAGGTTACCTTCAAGTTATTTTCAAGTTACATTATAATTACTTTCAAGTTATTTTCAAGTTATTTTCAAATTGTTTTCAACTTACCAGTATCTGAAATAGTATTTATCCTTACTAATGTTCTAACGTAATCATGTCCGGGTTTTTATCTTCCTTTTTTAAATTTATGTGCATCACGGTTATCAAGCTAGCATTTACTGCTGAAATGTGTAATCCAAACCTAAAAGGAAAAAACAACACAAAAAAACAAAAAAACAAAACCATAACCGAAAAGTATCTAATTCCGTTTGTTGCTAAGTAGTTTTCTCCTATATCTTGTGAGAGAGGCCTTTTAGTAGAGTAAAGTAAATGTAGAACGAGGGAGATAACTATTTAGATAGTTTCTTTGTGCTCTAAAAAAAGATCATCAGTATACGGAAACTACACTGCGGTTAAATCCTTTATAAATATGAGCTTAAACTTTGCTCTTGCGATCGTTCGAATGCTCGCTTGTTCTCATAGTGTAGCTTAATATCAACTCCGTATCCAGGAGAGATATGCCATTGCAAAAATCAATGTTTGAGGTAATTAATTTGTACAAACAAGGTTTAAGTAAACAAAACTGTTTATCGCCCTTTTTGGTCTCAACTAACTATCTTTGTGCAAACTTCATAAGTTCCATTTCGGCTTTATGTGATTGCGCAACGTGCAAAAACTACGCACCTCCGAAACGGAAGATTTGACAACGGAAGAATTGACAACGGAAGTGCTCCAATGAGCATGAGTATTTTACGTTTTGCAAAAACACATGTTAGCACATTTTTACGAAGAATAATACATAGTTCAAATTACAATCAAGATATTTATTAGATTGAATTTAGGATGTTATCACAACAAAACACGTAAATGGGCTAAGTGTTTGGAACCATTTTGTTAGACTCTTTCTATCCATACGTGTCAGAGAGCTGCTCGGCTTAGGGATAATATCCAAAATTGGATAGTAAACTGCCAGATAGGTGAGTCGCTTACATAGTGACGATTGTGCAGAGTGATCTTTCTGTTGGTTACTATACACTAAATTCCCCTTCCCCCATGTACATGTACATATAATCATCGGGTGGTTTGTGCGTCGTCTTCACAATTTACTTGTCCTTTTCATGCCATAAATGATTTGTCCTTGTCAGATCCTTTACATGCCGCTAAATTGTAGTTTTGATTAAGGGGGGGGGGGGGGCTCAACAGCTACCTAGGATGTGTCCCAGATAGTTGGGACGAGCACAGAATAAACACTCCAAATTTACAAATATGTTAACTTACTACTTATGCAACTTTAAAAGACAAAAGTATGCTTCCTGGAAAATGTGCATTGAATTCTATTACAGCATGTAGACATTGGGTGGCGACCTATGCAACTTTTAAAGCCAAACGTAAGCTTACTAGAAAATATGCACTGAATTCTATTACAGCATGTAGAATTTGGTCGGCGACTTTGCCTTCGCATATCGTAACTTCTTGTTGGAGGTTGGGGTGAATTCACATTGAAAAACAACTCTCCCACTCCGTAAATATGAGGTATATATATATATATATATATATATATATATATATATATATATATATATATATATATATATATATAGATATGTGTGTGTGTGTGTGTGTTCGTATACTTTGAAAGTATAATGTACAAACCTGAAGAGCATCCATTACTATAATACCAAAGCGTTAGACTACAAGGAATAAAGTACGGGTATATTATTGATTTCATAATGAATGAATATATACTGACCGGTACGTGAACTTTTTTACACACACATACACATACACAAACACGTCTTTCTCTCTGTCTCTGTCTCTGGCTTGTAATTGCCGCTTTGGCTAGTTAAAACTAGTTTTGCACCACTGTTGTATGTCAGCCTTTTACATTTGTATATAGGAACTGACCCGGAATTACAAGAATGGAAAATAGCATTTATACACGAAAATTATGGAAGTTAGGGATGTTGATGAATTTGAAAAAAAAAGATATTTTTTGTTCAGTTTGTTTTTGTTGTTGTTGTTGCTCCTCTATTAACATTAATATATATGATGCCGCTGGTGTACAGTAATGGAACACCAATATGCAGAAAGATATATACTATTCTGTGGTAGCAAACAAAAACGACGTATAGCCGTAAAGTCATGGAACTTAATTTATTTTATATTTATTCATTTATGTCTGTCTTACACAGGCCCCAAGTTGTGCTCTCTCTCTCTCATACACACGCCTATGTTTACCAAGAGTATGATTAATCTGAGATGGGTGTAAATATACAGATTTTCATATTACAGGTGATTTGGAGAATCATCCTTCTTAATATGCTGGTATATGTTCCTATTCTTAAGAGTTTTTGCTCACGTCAGCATACAGAACGTATAATACTTTACAATTTATGCACGCATGACAAGACTTCCACTAATAAGTTTGCTATTTCTGAACCGGATAGAATCAAAGAAAAAATGTATTAAAGAAAATCGTTGACTGTGAAATTGAGCTCATACATATGCACTAGACGTTTATCAAATACATTAAATTTTAATAACTTTTACAATTTGAAATCTTTATCATCTAAGGGCTAGATGGTATACGCGAAGATGACTCGCTCAAGCTATCTAACTTCAATTCACTGGCAAATCACTGATTTCAGGTTGACCAAGCAATGGAGACTTTGTGTGCAATTCATATTGTATCGATTTTCCTTAAAATAAATCAGATATAATCATTGAAAATTCAGAGTGAAATGTAGATCCGTTAACAAGGTATAGTCAAACCTGTCTGCAAAGACTACTCTGAGGACAATCTTCAAGTGGTCTTGATAAGCAGGTCGTCTTTATATACATGTTTTGATTTATGTATAAATGGAACCTATGGACCTTTACCCTTATACGCAGATGGTCCTTATATATAAAGATTTTCTGTTTGATTTATTTATTTTGTTGACGTTGCTTCTTATATAAATTATTGTATCATGAAAAGCTAAATGTTGCATTTCTTTGCGATGAATAGATTGCTAGACTGTGCTCAGATTCAGTTTTAAATAAGACCTTTATTTCGGTGCAGCTAGTAATTGCATATTTTGACCAAAACTTGATAATGCATGGAAAAAGGTAAAATTTGAATAAAAGCTATGTAGCTAATGTTAAAATGACCCCTAGCTATTATGTTTACATAAATCGAAAATATTGCGTAACTTGTGACATGAAACGCCATACTTGGTAAAAATGTATCTTCTCAAGTTACCCCACGCCCTATAGTTTACACCTAAATTATTTCAGTCGACCTTGCATAGGTCAATACGGGTTCTGAAACATTTATGAAAGTTTCTGAACACATATTAAACACTATCTGCAATATTAAAATATGAACTTATGCTGTCCAGAAAGGTAACTTTACGCTTATTTTTAAAAGATATTTGATACCCCAAAAATAGTACATATCTTCGAGGTGCTGATTTTGTAGACATTATTGTAATTTTTGGGCAAGTATTAAGGAAAGAAAATTACTTGGTTTAAAACTTTAACCCCTTTGGTCATTAACCTAAGAGTTAAAAGTTCAAAAACAGAAATCATGATATGTTTTCATTGCGTCTTAAAATGAAATCAAACCTGCTTTGTCGAAGGATATATGTCAATAGCATTGATTTTTCACCCTCTCTACGCAATTGTATAAAATACAGCTTGCTGACATAACAGCATCAAAGGTCTTGAATGACCTAAGTACCAATCGACGATAAGAGATCAAATCATGTGACTTGTTTACACATCAACTTTGAGAGGTTGTATGCAGCAGAGTATGTTGGCATGCTTCCTCCTAAAATAAGCGTGCATCCGGCATCAACTTCCCACATCAGCGGTCGCGCGTACTGCTGTCTGTCTCCCGCCTCTGGCGTCACACACGCTCGATTTCAGAAGATTTACGGAAATTATGCATACGCAGCGGGCACGCTTATTTATACCTATTTTTTAGAAAACGACTGGGTGATTGACGATCGGACTTTCTGCAAAGTAAAACATGCCTGTGGACATTTTAAACACTATAGTAAATAGGAAAAAGCAAACATCTTGGGAAATAAACGTTTAAGTGGTAGAAAATTATCGGAAATAACTGGAATATCACGCGCAACAATTCATAAACTCTTGAAAAAGTTTCCCATTTCCCATTCAAGAATATTTCTTCCATGTTTCAGAGGGTGCATTATCTGCAACGGTGTTGGAAATCTGACCCAGGGAAGGGAAACATTGACGCTGACAAGTATACAAGAATTCAATTTTGAAAATGTTTGAACAGATAATGCAAAAGAAATTTCAAATGGGGAATATACTTTCCAGGAGGAGAATTGTCTGTTCCATATTCATTGGAGAACAAAAGAGTGGAAAAAGAATCCATAACCTAGCGATCACAGACCATGGACCCATCTTTGGAAAACTGTCCATCCACCACCATCTGTCTCCGTGTCACATTTAACTCGGAATCCTTCGGTTCCGATGGGGTAAATCTGATACACTCAGGAGGTTTTCTTGCCCATTATCTGGTTGTCCTGGTAATCCCTTGGACGAGAATCGAAGTTAGCACGCTGTAGAAAAGTCAGAAATTAAATCTCTTGGTAGCCAAGAAATCTATTCAAAACAATTTCAAAAAGTCCTTCAACCCGTCATAGCTTGTCTTCGAATCAGTTGTATTAACATAATTTTGTGGTATACCAAGGTTTATCACGGGATAACAGACAAAGCTTTCTGCAGATGCACTTGGGGTGAAATGCATAATGATCAGAGGAGAAAAATATGATAGTAATCCATACTGTGTCCCAATGTAGAGTATAAACTTAACGTATTTTGAACAGGGACAATCCTTTTTGATTAGTGTAACAATAGTTAATTGACTCGTGCAACTTCAAACTATGTCAGAATGTGACTAACTGCCGCAGAGTATCAATTTCACCTAATGCAGAGTGAATTTTCTCCGCTACCTGCTAAATAAGTACTGTACCATCCAGCTGGCGGTTGAGTTGTACGTTTGGTTGTCCTAAAATCAGGAATTATCGTGTTACTGTTTCCAGTTAAGTCACACATACCGAAAGATATCTTTTACTTTTCTTCTCCATCACTTACTAGAAAACAGGATATGAATTATTCTCACAGTTGGCTGTCTTATTGCATCTCGCGTCATAATCAAGGTAGAAATTCTCTCTCTCTCTCTCTCTTCCCCTACCCCTCCTTAAAACTGCTTTGTTTAGTTTGCTGACATTTATTGTATACGTTATTTTTTTTCACCAGACAATGATATAATACCATGCTAAAGGGTTATCCATATGTAAACAATAAAAACTCTATACACAAGGACGAAAACAAAATAAAACTAAACGATGACCACGTTTGCAAAGATGTAGAAAATCCGTAATTAACTGTGTAAATAAGAAAGTCTACTGAAGTTCGTATTTTGGAGGGAGACCAAATAAGCATAATTGATGAGTCAAGTAAAGAACATAAAACAAAATTTGTTCATATAGATAAGGGAAATATGAATATTAAGGACATATATGTAAAAAGAAACAATACATAAAGGTATAGATTTTAGATAGAAGAAATAATGGACATAAGGAAAAAGGTTATACTGTAGATATATATTTAGTTGTATATGTCAGTAGGGTTATAGGTAAGCAGGTATATCATGTTGATATAAATTATGTACATAAATTGAATTATATAATATCGGTATGGAGTCACAACAATTGATAGTAAAAGTTCATTACTCAGATAATAAAGCTATGAAATTTTCCACATGGAATAGAAATAAAATATCTTTAAATAAGATTTCAGGTTGAGCTATTTGCAACTTAGAAGCATGCAACAACGTGTGAATTTGAAGGTGAATTAGTACAAAGTTAATAGAGATTCGTAGAAAGAATATGTCGATTGTTCATTTACTAGTATAATATGTTGATATTGCCTGGAATGACTGTTCTGTTTCTGACCCTATTTCGCAAGAGATTATTAATTAAAACTGTATGAATTATGCGTGAACTTATTATATACCAAGCTCGTGACTTCCTATGCAAATGCATTGCGTGTGTAGTTCAAGTAAATTGTCCACTTATTGGATGTTGTCGAGCACGTATTGGGTGCTGTTAAGCATACGAATGACCCAATAAGTTTGTTGCTACGTGAAATGACGTCACTGCAGGTCTATTAGGACGCAACAGTACGTAAAATCATTTCGCATCAGTAGTTATAGTGGCCATATTGGGAATGATGGAAAACACATTATGAAAAGGGTCGAAGCATTATGTGTCCTATGGAAATTTAACATGGATGGACACCATGTGGCCCAATGGAATTTCAACATGGATGGGCCACTATATCTCGACACACATACACACACATATATATATAAATATATATATATATATATATATATATATATATATACATATATATATATATATATATATATATATATATATATATATATATATATATATATCCCCTAATTGTATATAAGCAGCTGATGTACTATTTTCTCCATAAAATAGTACCTTTGTCAAAGATAAATTCCACTTCACCCACGCACGCCAATATCAAGCATGCTTTTACCTAAGATTTGTGTCAAGGTGGCCTAGAGGCAAGAGTACATCCATCTTTTAACTGATTTTGAGAATAAAACTTAAGTAGAGGTGTTTGTCGGATGTATTCCATGTACCGTTAACTCGATACCAGTTACACTGGTCTACAATTTTTTAGAAGTCGTCTGTTTCAGAGATATAATGTGCTATTTATTAGGGATTTTGATGTGCTGAATTCAAATATGACAATTAAACAACTTATTGGATACTGTTTCCAAGATATTTAAGTTTTTACATTTTACGTCTATGTATATTGTGTACACAGTAGACTTTTAATCATAAATTGTAAACCTAGGTCTTTTCATGTGTTTTTTGGCTGCTTTACATGATAATATTTCACCTGTCCTGTTTATGTAACACTGTAAAAAACAGCAAAAGGGTTATATAAATAAAAAATATATTGAAACAAAAGTAAAAAAATACTATGCATATATAAGTACATAGTTTAGTCCTTATTCAGTGTCTACTCGGCGCTTCTTGGCTTGTCTCTTGTATTCATTAAATGGAGCATCTCTTGTCACTGTCCAGCAATAGTCTGCAAGCATTGATGGGCTCCATTTGCCCCGATAGCGTTTCTCCGTTGTTGCAATGTCCTGGTGAAATCGCTCGCCGTGTTCGTCGCTCACTGCACCGCAGTTCGGTGGAAAAAATTCAAGGTGAGAGTGCAAAAAATATATCTTTAGTGACATGTTGCAACTAAGGCTTTTGTATGCCTTGAGGATTTTTCCACCAACTCTCTGTAGTTGTCTGCCTTGCTGTTTCAGAAATTTTTTTTTGCCACTAACTGGAAGGCTTTCCATGCCGTCTTTTCCTTGCCACGAATCTGAGGACCAACAAAGTCACCTTCCTTTATCTTAGCTTCACTTAACCTTGGAAATTTTCCACGGAGGTACTTGAAAGCTGTTTGTGTTTTGTCCATGGCATTGACAAAGTTCTTCATCAGACCAAGCTTGATGTG
Source organism: Margaritifera margaritifera (assembly GCA_029931535.1). Lineage (NCBI taxonomy): Eukaryota > Metazoa > Mollusca > Bivalvia > Unionida > Margaritiferidae > Margaritifera > Margaritifera margaritifera. The sequence goes on along the minus strand of JAQPZY010001665.1, from coordinate 5,185,802 downwards.
AAAGGATGGTAACACAATCTTCATTGATTCAACAAGTGGTGGATGCTGAACACTTTTCATCCCAGGCTCCAATGACTGTCGGAGTGGCCAATCTCTCTTGATGTAGTGGGAATCGCTCGCACGACAACCCCATTCGCAGAGAAAACAGCAGTACTTTGTGTATCCTGTCTGCAGACCAAGCAGGAGAGCAAGAACCTTGAAATCGCCAAAAGCTCCCACTGATGTATGTCATTGTTTATTCCCCTTAAAAGTTGTTTAATGTTTTCATAGGTTTCCTTCATATGAAATGCATGACCAACTGGAATTGATGGCAAAACACTGCCATTATGCAGCAAAACAGCTTTAAGACTCGTCTTTGATGAATCAATGAACAGTCTCCACTCATCTGGATCATGAACGATATTGAGGGCTGCCATCACACCATCGATGTTGTTGCAGGCTACAAGATCACCTTCCATGAAGAAGAATGGGACAATATCCTTTTGACAGTCACGGAACATGGAAACCCTAACATCACCTGTCAGGAGATTCCACTGCTGTAGTCTGGAGCCCAACAGCTCTGCCTTACTCTTGGGTAGTTCCAAATCCCTGGCAAGGTCATTCAGTTCACCTTGTGTTATGAGGTGTGGTACAGAGGAGGAGGATGGGAGAAAATATGGGTCATGTGACATTGATGGTTCAGGACTAGAAGTTTCATTCTCTTCCTCTTCCTCGTCTGACTCAAGTGAGAATGATTCAGGTGCATCAGGAACCGGCAGCCCTTCTCCGTGGGGTACTGGGCGTATAGCAGATGGAATGTTTGGATAATGCACAGTCCACTTTTTATTCTTTGACACACCTATCCCAACTGGATGCACCATGCAGAAGTAACAATTGCTGATACGATCTGTTGGCTCTCCCCAAATCATTGGCACTGCAAAAGACATAGATTTCCTTTTCCTGTTCAACCACTGGCGAAGATGTGTTGCACAAGTGTTGCAGCATATGTGTGTGGCCCACATCTTGTCCTGATCGCCAATTTTGCAGCCAAAATAAAGGTGATAGGATTTCTTAACCATAGTAGTTATACTGCGCTTTTGTGATACAAAAGTCACTTCACCACAAATATAGCACAAGTTATCTGCATTGTTCGCACAAGTTCGAGGCATCTCTGCTAACTTTGGCTAAACAGAAACTTGTCCCTTTGCAAACTCAAACACTGACAAATAAGAGAGTACGATACTGTATGATTTGTAGAGCTGATATAGGGCAATTTCTTCAGCAGAGTGATGTAAGCTTAGTTATGATTGCATAATCCATTACTTATAGGAATAACATAATGCAATTCATATCAGGTATGACGCAATACCAGCTTCAGATTGCATCATTCATTGTTTTGCCTAAAAAACAATTACTGTCCAAACCCAGTCATAGATTTATTCATAGATTCAGTCAGAGATGTATTTAGTCATTTCTGGTTTCAATTGAGATCCCTTCCCTTTATAACTCACTTTTTGTCCGCCATTCTCAAGTCAAGGGTCGTATAAGCTGACCCAGTATCATATATTTAAAACTAGAGCCAATCGACAATTTTAAGCATCATTTTCATTCTAAGTGACCCAGAATTAGTAAAGTTTGACAATATTTATTTCGGAAGCGTTTTGGCTGTAGACATATATATATATATATATATATATATATATATATATATATATATATATATATATATATATATATATATAATATATATAACATTGTAGGTCATGAAAACTTACGTATACAGATTGACATGTAGTTTCTTGTTTTCTTTCCTCACGATTCTTTTGTTGCTGCTGTTGTTTTGTTTTGTTTTTCCTCGCTTTTTTGTTACCGAATACACACCTATATATTTCTACTTAGCAATATTTGTTATCATTTAAAACAAATTATGAATAATATTGCCAACTAATCTAGCACAATTTCGTGATGTTTAATCTGGCCATTGCATTCAAATATAGTATCTAGGAAACTGATTGGAACCTATACGTCCTGAAAGCGGTATGAAATATGTTGACGTGATTTAATAGTTGACTATACAAATGATGCACTTTATTACATACTTAAGTGTGTAATATACAAAATTATTGGCGAATTAATTTATATTTTTTTCCTATATTTTCACATGTGAAAAATACATCCTTATTGTTTTACATGTAAAAGACATAATTTGCCATCATGTCATGCAACGCTTGATTGTGTGTGCCTACAGGAGTTGTACCTGCAGCAAGAAAAACGAGTATTTGTGAGCTAGAACTGCATTACCTTTCATGCACGGAAAGTCGCGTCTTTATGAAGTTATTTCCTCTTGCTACCTCGACAACAATTGTAAACCAGCTATGATGCATTGTTGAAGCGGACTTGCTTTGTGGTCAGATAGGGTAAAATAGTTTGCAAAATATCAAAAATGTAATTTATTGCAACAGATCAGTGCATCCCAATACTAGCGGTCTCTTACGTCGCTGATATTTATATAAACAGCCTATGAATACGGCAGAATGAGAGGTGAATTAACAAAAAGGAGTGGGGTTGTTGTGCTAAACAGTGAGTTTAATTTTCTAAGCTTTGATTCAGGAGCAAGTCTTGTATATAATAAGAAGAAAGTTTTCTTTTCCTGCGTAAATACCGGATATGTTTCATCGTGTGGTACAAAATCCTGATATTTCACGAGTAGCAAATCTACTCGTTAAAATATCAGGTTTTTTGTACCACACACAGAAATATATCCGGTATTAACGAAGGAAAAGAAAATATGATCTATATACGAGCAATTGTTTCACAAACATCAATTTATGCTGTTTCCAATAATCACAACAACCTATCCTTCATTGATTAAATGGTACAAATTTTTGAGGCAGTTCATTAGGTGAATCGAAATATATGCCAACATTTTATTCGAATCGACTGAGCAGTTTGTAAAATATAGCCGATTAAATTCAAACTTTTACGTCGAAAGTGTGAGCTGTTATGGAGATACTTTTTAACGTCACTAGATCACATCCGATCCACCGATTCTCTATTGCAACTGGTCTATCGATACTCTCTTGCAAATATTAAACATCTAAGAAAACTTCGTGTCAAATTTCAATCGTGTACTAGATTGTCACATAACCAGAACCGACCCAACAACATCGTACTATGGAGTATTAGTGGTTTTAAACGTGAAGAGCTTACAAATATGGCAACATGCAATGCTTTGGAAAATTTGTCAATTAAGCAAACAAATCTAGAAAGTATGCCTTACAAGAGAGTTGAAAACAAAACTTCAGTAAATGCTAATTTTTCTACACATTTCACATTTAATAAAGCCGGATTGTGACATTTTTTATTAATGGCTAGCTATTTCAGTTCAATATGGACTCTTACTTTTCTCAATTAAATAATACGTTTATTTGCTTCATAATTTTGTTCAAATTACTTATATAAAAGAGGGTTATAAATAGCGTTGGGATGCTTCATACGCCTTTGGAAACATAAAGGGACTATGTATTGGTGTGTTGCCTTAGTACTGGGAAGTGGCTGTAAATAATAGTAATTCTAGTAATACATTTCTATGGTACATGTTATTCAGGTCATGTCGGCGTGCGGTACCGACTATTGTTGTATTCAGTGTCATTCCTTATATGTGCGTTCTATGTCGGTCTACTCCAGGTTTGATTCAATCGGTAGCATCTCGAGGGAATCGACTGAATGTCCAGTCGAGTTGTAGTGGTTGGCGACTTTAGCGTTGATTTTGTCGCGAAATTGGCTTTTGTGATTATTCATTCGCTTTCTGAAATCAACGGTTTCGCCATCATATTGAGTGGCACAACATGTCAGAAGATAGATTGCATTCTTGGGTCGATATCCTAACTTCTGATTGATCATGTAGCTAACTCCTGAAAGATTCGGTCTCGGGCAAATGTTTGCAAAATTAGGCAATGCTTGTCTGTGCATCGGTATGTGCCTGAACCTGTGGTCTGCTTTGAAGTTACCTTTATATATATATATATATATATATATATATATATATATATATATATATATATATATATATATATATATATATATATATATATAAATTTATTTAAATTGATAGATAGCTAGATTGTTTGCTGAAGTTTTGTTTTGTCTGTAAATTCAACGCCCTAATTTTATATGAGCAGTCGATATATTTTTTCTCCATAAAATAGTATATTTGTCAAAGATAAATTCCACTTCACCGCGCACGCTTCGACCTAGCAAGCATTTGTGTCAAGGTTGCTTTCAGTTAAGAGTACATCCGTCGATTAACTGATTGTGAGGTTAAAACTTAAGTACAGTTGTTTGTCAGATGTATTCTATGTACTGTTAGCTCAATACCGATTATTAGTATATATGTCACATTTTAGGTCATGAAAACTTACATATACAGATTTTCATGGATTTTTCTTTTTCTCTCAGCATTTAGTTCATCATTTTGTTCGCTCTCTTGTTAACGAATACACAGCTACATGTTTCTTCTTAGCAAAATTTTGTTTTCTGGACCTCCGGAGGAGTTTCGATTAGAAGCCTCTTCTTAAAACCTGACTTTTCAAAACACCAACCTTTACTAGATGTTTTAAAAGATAAACCGATTATATGTAATTCAGAGAAAGAAAGTTTGAGCTTTATTGCACATATGTTCCAATAGATTATTTAATTAAAATAATCAACATGAAAATAGTATTTGTTGTAAATTTTGGAAAGCAGCAAAAGTAAAAAAAGTACTATATTTACAAAAATAGTACTACCTACAAAAATCAATAAATATAAATAGTATAAAGTTCAAGTATTAACGAGAATGATAAATTTTAACAGATTTTCTTTCGGTGACACGAATTGTGAAAATTTATTAAATACATTCAGAAGAGTTAATTGAGAATTCAATCATTATTTTCTCCATGATTCATTAAAGTCTTTTGTTTCGATAAGTTGTCGAATTTGAAAAGTCTTAAATATTATGAATCATAACAATATTGTGTTGCGAGAATATGAATATTTACCTAAAACATAATGTTCTCTTTAAAAAAATGAATGAATAAATGATATGCTTTAACATGGTTATGTTACAGTATGATTATTAACGAATTCGCTCGAATATTAAAGTAATCAATACGTGTCTAGGCTGTAAAACAGACTGGAGTGTTTCTTTTGCAAGTAACTTATTTGATATGTACTTTATCAACGATACATAATCTTTTCTTGTTATGCTGCTTGAAAAATTCTCCACTGCGGTAATTAATCTAATCTCTACTTCCTGATAATCGTATTTTACGCCCTATAATCCTTTGTGACTATTGGGTTTTGTAATTCACACTTACTTAGCATCTTGTTGTGAGGTGGCCACACACATCCTTTTCACTGTAGCGGTACAACTAATGATGCAATGAGAGACAGCTGTCCACTGACAGTTTCTTAGGGGTCGGGGAGTTAGCAGAAGAGAGAGAGAGAGAGAGGGGGGGGGAAGAAAGAGAGGGGGGAAGGTGCGGCCTATAAACCTTAACTGATGTGTTTATATTTGGAAGTTATATATTGGGATGCAATGATTGGATATGGACATATATTGGACTGTTTACTGTTATTCCAAAATGTGTCTGACCTCAGAGTTTTGAGTTCATGGTGTAATTAACACCTTTTTGCCCGTCGAATCTTTGGATTGCTAGTAGAGAATATTGTCTTTACTTGTCAGAACCATTTGTGCTTGACTAGGAACTGTGGATTTATATCAGAGGGACTCAACTGTTATTTATTTGGTTCTAATAAAGTCTTTATCACTGTGAGTTGCAGGTAATTGAGATGCTGATCTTGCTTGTGTAAGTGAACCTATTGAATGTGGTATAATGGCAGATAGATAATGAGTCTGCTCTAGGGCACTCAATTGTGAAGATCAAGTAAAGTGAGAGTGAAACACCTATGACAGAATACTGATAAAATCTTGAGGTAGAGAGCTGTTGTGACTATAATCTGTTCATATTGTTTGTGGAATATAAAAAAACTACTTAAATTAGTACAATCAAATCCTTAAATTCTGTTGGAATTTGACTTCACCTGGACTTCTACACTTTAAGACCTCTCACAGTCCCCACAGACTGTTTATTTTTTACATTTTACGTTGAAAAACATTAGAACTCTAATTAATGGACATTAAAATTATGCACATATTTATAAATATGTGTCCAGAAGATGATGGATCTGTTTTGGTGTAAATGTAAATTTGGATTATTTTTTCATAGAAAGTTAAAAATTTAATTTTGACAGAAACTTCGGTTTTGAATATACATATTACTAAAGTACAGTAGCATGACCTGAACTATTTGCAAAATACAGGAGGATATTTGTGCATTGTGCATACAACATATGTAGAGAAATTGATACAAGTATACTTTGCTCATTCATACAAGTAATGGGTCATAAGTGAGTGGCCACCTGAGTAAGAAAAGAGAATGTCATTTGGCGAAATATGATTCAAATGGTCACTGCATGGATAAGAATTGTTCTGCAAGCTTGATGTCATATGTGTGCACTAATGAACCTATTGAATATAGTCTGAAATTGTAAATTTGCAAAGAATACTACTTTTATTTTTTCCCGTGATGTAAACAAAAACATGGCGCCTAACGGTAGGGAATTCACTGATGGTCAGAAACAGACGATACTTCTGTTGGTCGAGAACTTTTTATGCCTGAATTTAGTAATTTTGGAAATGAGCGTATTTGCTCCTAAGATCCTTCGTTTAGGGTGGCTGTGACTGGACCCACTCTTTATTTTTGGTTTGCCATAAATGAGACATTTGGCTGTGACACACCATTCTTCCATTAATTGTTGTCTTACATGTTTTGGCAGGACTAATATAATCGTTCATATGCATCTGTATATAAATATAGAGTACAAACATGATAGGAATGTTAACAGGTCGAAATATATGTCAACTCATCCCTTAAGCGACACAAAAAATAATTATATAGTTTTCGATTCAACCTTGATCTAGAATTGCTTTTCTTTCACAACTAATAATGAGGAGATTAATTTAAAAAATAATTACAATAACGGCTTTTTAAAACTCAAAACCAGACTTCAGAATCTGTAGTTGCAGCTAGGTCGATCAGTGCAAAACGTTCTGTTTGCGGGACATTACTTCATCCGTTGCACGCTTTGTGATGTAATGAGTTGCAATTAATGTTTATCTTGATCATAGTGAAATAATTCTCAACTGATGATGGATCAGGGAATGTTGGCCAGTTTGCATGCACTACGATCGCAGTAAAAGGTCATGTGATGAAAGACAGCAGACACTTGATGGAAGATAGAGATATCTCCCATTATTGTTATACACTGGAAACCGATATCATACACATGTAGCAATGTGCGAAATTGCTTTTCTAATGTCCATCCATTGTTAACTTTATGATTTTACCAGCTCTCCTGTATGCAAACAAATGGATCATCGTCGAACTTTGCATAAAAGGTATATATAGAGTGAGAACGTTCATTCTTGTAAGTGAGTTGATAAATAAGAAGTTTGGCCGTGTTGCAAAGCAATTATAGCTTATGGATTGACGATGTCTGTCTGTTTTTCCACGTGGCATCAACACATGCGTAAGGGTTTGCATTTAGATCATTTTGTCAGACACTGTTACACAAGGAGTCATGCAGTTTGTAATGTAGATGCATCACAAAAAGTACACGACTCATCAATGAAAACTAGGTCACTGTAACCTACATTTCACTCTCCAATGATCTGCAGTATGTAGAGATGTATATGAACGTGTGCACGCTATACACACATCAATAACCTCTTATATATACAAGTTCAGATAACATATCTAATTGTCATATATATACACATGTCGGCACAAGTTCCCATAACTTCAAGTATAGTATATGTCCACACAAATACTTGACGGTATGATATATTTCAATGTGCTCAGAATGTAAGGATGTCCACAAGAGCCCAATTTAACAAAAACAATACTTATAGACGGTCGAATATATATGAACATTTTTTAAAATGTATATAAAGACATATATAAAGCACACATTTCTCGCCATATATTGTCTTTCCGGAATTCCATGAAGAATAAAACACGTTTTGCCTTCATCAGTGGATTCTGAATGTATACAACTGGAAAGTGACGTCACGTACACAATTTAATGTCAAAACATAAACGTTCGCTACATGTCACGTTAACTGGAAATTTAAATACAATTCACGTTGAGAATTTAGTCCTTTTGAAGACGAGTGTTTGGTTGTTTAATCGAGAATGTTTCTTTTACCAACCTATACGATTTTGTTAGCATATACGTTCTGAACACCTACAGGTACCGCTAAATAATCACAGAGTGGTTGTCTGTATTATAATGCTTTGCAACAGGATCATCATCTTATCTAGTCCTAATTTTAGAAAGGCTTAGCTGTGTTCTTTGGTATAAAGAGTCACTTGTTTGGCCTACATAGACCGTTTTACTCCACTTTTTACAGAAAAGAGAGTATATAAGTCATTCTGATTGACAATCTGTATGAACTTGAATTTTGTATTCTTTCCCGTTCATCCCGTAGAAATGGTTGGATTGCATCACATATTTACATATTGCATACTCCTTTTCGCAGGGTGTACATCCATTTTTTTCTTTGGTGTAAAAGTGGAAATTGTGTTTCTTGCGGACTAAAATGTCCCTCAGGTTGTTATCTCGCTTGAAAGAGACAAGTTGTGACCGATGTAGAGTTTTTCGTTGTTTCTTTTATATTTATGTATATTTGGTAGTCCTCGAGAGAATATTATAACAAGTGGTATTCGGTCAATCGTTTCTTTCGATTTGTTCTTCAAAAGATGATTCTATCTGATGTATCAACCTTTTACATTTGTTTCTCTATTAATTGCAGAGGATAGTCGCCCTTTTGTAAATTGTGTATTGTTACCAATCCATGTTTCATGCAATCTTCATTCTCCGAGCGAATTCATTTTATTCATATTCTGAGTCGCGTTAGTATTGCCCGTTATATAGCATTTGGATGACTTGATTTAATATGGAGATACATATGCTTATCGATGGGTCAGATCTATATAGATTTGTTTTGATGTAGCACTAATCTAGGAATGTCACAGTGTCCAGGAATTTTATTTTTTCCGAACAATAGCGCATCTCTACTGTGTATTGAATTCGCTAGCCTGTACAAATTCCATGAGTTCATCAAGTCCATGGATCCAAACACCCCAAATATCGTCAACAAAATCGCCAAATATGCATCTGGTAGTTGTTTTGGTTGTTGAAACAGTTTGTTTTTCCATTCTCCCATGTATGTACTAGCATAATTCATTCCTATGTGTGATCCTATGGCGAAGGTGAAGTTACTATTTTCTAAAAACCGTATTTAGCATATCTTGGAATCTCAAAAAGACTTTATTATTTGAACGTCAATAAAGACGTTGTATATATATATATATATATATATATATATATATATATATATATATATATATATATATAACCTAAATCACCCTTTGCCCATTGCTTAAATGCATGCACATAACACAAAGACAAAACAAAGAATGAACACTGAAAAAAAGAAATGAAGATGCACGACTCTACCTGATATTTGTATTCATATATCCATATGCAAAATAGAAAGGAAAAGTTTCAATAAATTGTCTGACTTGTAAACATGCGTTTTGCGACCTAGTGATGCAATGATAGAGACATATACAGAAAAGTTATATATGGACATGCAAGGTTTATTTCCTGTGTTTTATCCGATAGTTTCTTGTATGGTAGTACTTTTTGTGTTTAATTGTATCGCTTTTCATTAGATAAAGGTCTCACACTGAGAAGTATGAATAGATAAAAATAGCAGCTCAACCGAGAAGGAAATGTATTAAAAGCAAAATAGAAAATGAACAGTATTTATATGCAGGAGGATAAAAGCATTTAACAGGTGTTTGTAGAACTGACACTAGGGTGCGAGGCTTTTACCAGATGCATACATTATTTTTGGAAACATAATTACAAGCGTTTACATGACGTGTACATCTTAACAAAGTTACAGTTTACAACACCTTTTGTGTAGCCGGGTTCCGGCTGCCTAATTCGGTCAGTGCAAAAATATCTTAAAGTGCATCACCAAATCTGTTGACTCAAACCCTTGAAAAAATGCACTCTAAGAGGTCTTCAACCTACACCCAATTCCACCTACGTGAGTATCACTATTTGACAATTATGGACAGATAATAAAGTCCTCTAGCCAATCAGAAACGTCACCACAGGTATAAATTTTGGAATATTCACTCCGTATGAAATCGTAACAGCAGTCACAGGAGGAAGAGATAGCTCCACCAACCCGAAGAAGCACAAGCTGTCGGTCTTACCGTTACATTTGAGGTATGGTTTAAAACATTCTGTCAATCTTAAGCCATGAAATAATATAAGGAAGGCATTCGATTTTTCATATTGATTGGGTTTGAAAGACGCCCTTTTCAAAATATTGCATTGCACAAATAGCTCGAAGCCCAGATTTAGTGTAAGCAAATTCTTTCTGAATGGAGATGCACGTAAAAATTGTAAATGTAGATCTACTTAAGCAGATAAAGGACAATAGTCCGACCCTTATTTATATAAATTGGAATGTTAGAGTTTTTTACCATATTACCAACTATAGCTTCCCTGTCAAAATTATTTAGCATGTAACTTAATACACCACATTACCATCATTAGCTTCAACGTTACAGTTATTTAGCATGTTACTCAATACTTCATGTTCACTGATATTCTTATCTTACATGCTTGTTTATAATCGCATTTTGTATGTTATTAGGTTTATATTTGAATATATCTATCATTTTAATGACAAAAATCTATATTTTCTGTCGAGATGTTTGAAGTGTTGGAATGTTTTGTATGGAAATCGTTTTTGTTTCTGTTTATTCATAAGCATATGATTTGTAGGTTAACGTGTTCCTTAAAATCTAATGCATACATTTATTCCAAGTGTAGATTGATTACTTCTTGTTAATTATTTCATGACACATATTTAGCTAATATGAGGTTTTAATTAAATTCTGAGTTTCATTTGCATCAAGCAGCCTGACACCCTTCCTCGGTCTTTATTTAAATCATTAGATATATTGTTGGAATTTGCGAAATATTTTCAGGTTAATTAGCGTCGATAGACAAGAAAATCAAAGGGACCGACCATTTATTGAATCTTTTTTTTGGGGGGGGGGGATTTTGTGATTTTCTCTCAAAGCAGTATATTTTTTCCTGTACCTCACGATAATTTATTTTTCTCAGGTAATATAATATATATAAATAGTACTTTTCTATAAATCAGAGCAAAAATATTTTCTTTTACTCTATTTGTGGGAAGGATATTTTTTTTCTCAAAGTTTTTCGATCCCGCCTCCTCCCCCACTCCAACACACACACACACACCCTTGGGCCCCCGCCCGCCAAAAAATCAAACTGTCGGTCCCTAATACCATTGCTAGTATTCTGAATGTGAAAATGATAACTAAATATTACTGATAGTAAAACCTATCTGATAATACTATTGCATCTACTAATGTCAACCAGGCTGCCAGTCCTACTCAACAAAAATGGAAAGAAAGTTATCACAAGCTGTTCATCATGTTCCACAATCACACGAGGAATTGCGTGAAATAGTTCATACGCATTCAAAAAATGAAGACATATTGATGTGTACATGGGACAATAACGACATGCAGGATATTCCTGGAAGCGAAAAGTGTCGCAAAGTGAACCTTTCAAAACTTTTGCAAGTATGCCCCACCCCCCATCCTCTCTCTCTCTCTCTCTCTCTCTCTCTCTCTCTCTCTCTCTCTCTCTCTCTCGTATACATAAAACATGTTCAGCAAACTTATACTACTCTGGTCATGTACGGGCCAATGAATGTGCGTGTTGATACAATATGTATTAGATAGCCCCATAAAGCCGATTTAAGATTCTAATACATCCACGGACACTTTCGTTAACACAAAGGACACAGCCGTCCGAGTCAAACATTTATTGTATGAACCACACCTTACATGGCATGCCATCAGCCGTTTCCGCGATTACGCATGTCAAAGCAAGCTTTAAATTCTATCAATGACGATAAATAACCAAATTTAAAAGACCATACCTTGAATACATAAAATTGCAAACGTGATTTTCGCTCTAAATTTTCTTTGAAAGTGTTGTTGTTGTTGTTGTTATTATTATTAGCATGAATAATAATAACAATAATTATTATTATTATTATTATTATACAAGAAGAAGAAATATGTACTAGTGCTAGAAGACACAAATAAAAATGTTTATCCAAACATTATCAAGGAAAGTCACTTTATGTACAACAGATCATACTCTATGGCTTGACCAGAAAGCCACTAACGTTGTATGGAAAACAAAAGGTACAGTTGCGTTCATTATATTAAATTAGCCATAACATCATAACTATGGAATTCTTCGTGTTATATGAAAACAAAATCAGTAGACAAAATAGACAGTTTTCAATTAAACTTTTTCTACTAAAATCATGGATAAATGGCAATCTTACGAAATTGATGGGATATGGAGGTAATTTTTTTTTTTTTACACGCAGTATATGGTATATTGTAATGATTTATACATGAATACAGTATTTGAATTCAGTCATTGAATTTGTCAAATATTGAAATAAATATATCTAAATACCACATGAATTGATAAACATGTTAAATTTAAAACCAGAATCATGAGTCGCAAGCAGGGAGCGCCACCTCTACATTGAGGTCAATCAGAAAGGCCCCGGGTGAACTGGTAACGAAAATGGAAGAGCTTAAAATGAGCATAGGTCACGACCCAGTGACAACCATAATGGATTTTGGAAACTTGGGTATAAAAAAGATAGCACATGTGCTTGCTCTCGACCACTTGATTCCGGATGAACTGAAGAAGAAAATAGGAGAGCTTCGAAAGAAGATAGGTCCCAACCCAAAGATAACCATAGAGGATTTTGAAAACTGGGGTAAAACCCAGAGAGCACACGTGCTTGCTACCCACCCAGAATCACTCGACCAACTGAAGCAGTTGATCCCTGCAGCTAAAGATATGGGATTAAAGGTTCGATGTGCTGGTGCCAAACACAGTTGGGCGCCTTTGTTTGCCGACTCTGAACAGTTACTAATTTACATGGACAAAATGACTAGTGATTATCCCAACAAGAGCAAACTATACATGGTGAAGGTGAGTGTTGTGTTTTAGGTTCTATTAATAAAGATATAAAATCTAATTGGATAATCTATAGAGAGAGTTGTTAATCATCTTTAAAATTATTTAAGAACGGTAACAATTGTTTCACATAATGCATCTATGTATGTATGTACACACATACACACACACACCTATATATATATATATATATATATATATATATATATATATATATATAGATGGACAGAAAGATAGATACATACACGTATACACATAGTTCTAGATAATTTTCCATAGTATAATTGGAGAAATCTGAAGATTTCAAGTAATAATAAGAACATTACAAACACTATATTTTTATTTCCATTTATCAAACTTGAACTAACGAGTTATTTCCCTTCAGCTTACCAAATATATTATAGAATATTATCATTAATGTAATTATAGCCAGCCATTACCAGCCTTTTAAATACTTGAAATATGAATTTATCTAGAGTACTTAAACTGTCTCCTCAGCTGTTGACCTGCCAATTTATTTCCGTTTATATAGTCCATAAAGTATAAACACTCACCACCCCCACCACCTAGCTAATATACAGCAAGAAGATACGTTTGAATGCATATATCAGCATATATTTGCAGTTGACCGCAAAACAAATATTTCAGTTTCTTTCATATTTATATAAAATGTCTTCATAGAATAATGACACGACTGTTGATGTTCACGTAATGGCTGGTGTACAGAACGAGGAATTCAAAAAGTTTCAACTTGACAACGGCGTCAATATACCTGCAAATGTTATCCTTACCTGTGTCCAGGTAGTCAGTGTCATCGTCACTGGATGCCACGTAAGTCTATTCTAATCTGTCCGACTTTCTGTGTGTCTGTTTTGTTAATCTCACTAAATGAAGATTTTACTTCTTTTCTAATGACATTATTTGATTAACCTTAGTTGTCTTATATCTGTTGACGTTCGTGCGACTATTATATTACGGTACTTTTGTTAAATAAATATCAATATAATAAATATGAATATACCTGCTTTACAAAATGTCTGAAAATTCGCACAGAATTAATGAAAAATAAGACAACCCGGGCACAAATAACAAAAACAACAGAAATAAGATAACTCAGTTAAAAGACAAATTTGCACTTGCTCAATTAATCTTATCTAGCATCATCAAGATCTATTTGTTCCCTGGCTGGTCAATATTTTTTTATACTTTTATTATAGGGAGTTGGCAACGACTGCATCTGCCCATGTGACTATGTAGTTCAGATGAGGATTGTGGACAGTAATGGACAATTGAAAATATACACTAGAGAAACACATGGAGAGGAGATGATGAAAGCTGCCATAGCAAACTTTGGACTCTTTGGTGTTGTGTATGACCTGACAATCAGATTGGAAAACAAGCAGACTTTTGTCAAAACGATCAACGAGTACTTCAGTGTGAAACATATTTTCTACACAGTGGGTGTTTTGGAGGGTCTGGTTGAAAACAACTACTCTGTAGAACTCTTCTGGTTTCCTATGAACAGCCATATCCCCTTTGTTGGGTACAATCCGCAAAAGGACGACGTGTGGGTGCGATTAATCAACAAGGATGACAGTGGTAGAGACAACTTGCCAGGAGATGAGTACTACAAAATCCAGGAGCAATGGGACAAGTACTCCTCTGAAAACTACCTTCGTTTCCAGTTTTTGTTCAAAAACAGCCACACATTCCCCTTGGTGCAACATATTGCCTTCTCCACGATAAAAGGTAAAATGTACCCCACTCGAGACAATTTGTACGAGGAACTGCCCGAAGCAGTACACTTCAGGAAATATATCGAGTATGTGCCAGTTTATGATATGGAGTTTGCCTTTGACTTGAGCGAGCATGAGAACTACGACTTGATTCGACAAGCAAGCCAGTTTGTCATCAATGAAGTTAAGAGCGAATACAGCAAGAGTCGGTGTCCACTAAACGTGGCGATGGAGATGCGGTGGATGTCACACAGCGACGCGTACCTCTGCCCTGCTTCCATTGTAAAGAACAAGGCCGCTAAGGACCCCAAGGTTGTCTACATTGAGATATTGTCCCTGGAGGGTTCGGAGGGATGGGAAGAGTTCTGCGTGGTCATAGGAAAGAAATGGATGGAGTTGGGAGGAGTGCCTCACCTGGCCAAACAGTGGGAGTTCCTGCCTAATATACACGAACACATCAGAGAGGTAAAAGCGCTACACCGTATTCGATAGTTGAGATCCTAATATTGATATCATTATTAACTGTAATTCTTCATGCGATTCTCATCATTCCCCTTTCCCGTTATGTATTTATTTATTTATCTATCTATCTGTCTATCTGTCTATCTGTTTATTAATTTATTTATTTATGTATTTATCTATCTATTTATATATTTATTTATGTATTTATTTATTTATTTATTTATTTATTTATGTATTTATTTATCTGTCTATTTAATTACTTATTTAATTATCTGTCTGTTTGTTTATTTGTTTATTTATTTATCTGTTTAATTATTTATTTATTTATATTCTTGTTGCTGTTGTTGTTATCAACAGTAGTAGGAGGAGGAAGAGGAGGAGGATGAGGCGGAGGAGGTAAGGACAGGCGAGCAAAAATACGTATAGGGAAATCATTTCTGTGATTGATCCTTAGCAGACTCTGGGTTCTTAAAAGTGTATCGGTATTAGATCTAAGAATTAAATGCCCTTTTTCCCATTTTAAGATTGCAATTTTTTCATTTGCAAGGTTCAAATATATACGTCGTTCGACTGAAAGAGATACTTATTCATAATTTATCTAAATATTTCACTTTTTGCATGTTATTATAGTCTTTTCACTTTTGACAGAAATTTGGCGACCGCATCGACGGTTTCAAACAACAGCTGAAACGCAGCGGAGATGACTGCAACGCGATGTTTATGAATGAGGGACTAAAAAATTTGCTCTACTAAAACTGAAGGAGAACCCATAAGGCGGAACCAGAATCTAATCGTAATCGGAGTACATCATTAGTGTACCCTATATACAGGTCCTATTACTAGATTCATATAACTGTTTGAGTGTTCCCAATGGTATTATCATTTTCTTGTATTTTAAAGCAAGAGAAGAGAAATAAGATGTGCTATATCCTAGAAGTACAAAAATGTTACGCTTAACCTCATGTCTAATTCTTTAACATTATTACGCATAATACGTTTGAATGATGTTTCATAATACGTGTGAATGATGTTGCATAATACGTGTGAATGATGTTGCATAATACGTGTGAATGATGTTTCATAATACGTTTGAATGATGTTTCATAATGCGTGTGAATGATGTTGCATAATACGTTTGAATGATGTTTCATAATACGTGTGAATGATGTTGCATAATACGTGTGAATGATGTTGCATAATACGTGTGAGTGATGTTTCATAATACATTTGAATGATGTTTCATAATACGTGTGAATGATGTTGCATAATACGTGTGAATGATGTTGCATAATACGTGTGAATGATGTTGCATAATACGTGTGAATGATGTTGCATAATACGTGTGAATGAGGTTGCATAATACGTTTGAATGATGTTTCATAATACGTTTGAATGATGTTTCATAATACGTTTGAATGATGTTGCATAATACGTGTGAATGATGTTGCATAATACGTTTGAATGATGTTGCATAATACGTGTGAATGATGTTTCATAATACGTGTGAATGATGTTGCATAATACGTTTGAATGGTGTTGCATAATACGTGTGAATGATGTTGCATAATACGTGTGAATGATGTTTAATGCATTGGCTTTAACAGACAAAATATATACAATACAAACTTTGATTATATAAATAGATAGACAGATATACACAGTCGAAAAAACAAACTTAGATTAAACAAATATATATATATATATATATATATATATATATATATATATATATATATATATATATATATATATATATACAGTAAGATCTCTCTGAAAGTTTATCTAGGGTAAGAGACATTATGTGTCACTCAAATATAATTTTTATCAAATAGACATTTATTTTGTTAGGCAAATACCTGGGTGAATTCCACTTGAATTTCTTCATGGACAATAACAAAAATAAAGATTAAAAAAGCATATAATTAAAAAAGGTCAGAATAAATTCAATCAAAATCCATTGTCTCTATTATGTACTGGTTAACATTATTTCAGTTTTGATAGTTTTTACTTTAGTTTTGCACCAGCCCATCAGAGTTTTGTTTGTATTTTGCTATCCTCAAATATCAATATATTAGGATCATTTTATTTTGCTATCCTCAAATATCAATATATTAGGATCATTTTATTTTGCTATCCTCAAATATCAATATATTAGGATCATTTTATTTTGCTATCCTCAAATATCAATATATTAGGATAATTTTATTTTACTATCCTCAAATATCAATATATTAGGATCATTTTATTTTGCTATCCTCAAATATCAATATATTAGGATAGGTTTATTTTACTATCCTTAAATATCAATATATTAAGATAATTTTATTTTCCGCATTATTAATAAAATCTGTATTGATTTAGCTTTACTTGAACTGTGTGATTTGTGTGGCTTTTACTAATAAAGAATTATGAGCTTGATTTTATGAATTCTGTGTTTTTCATCTCTAATTAAAGTTTCGTAGATGTTTATAGTCTAACCCTCTATTTATTTGCTTGTCGTTGTTGTTGTTTTTCTTTTTTCATCCAGCAAAAAGTTCACATCACAATGTCTATTGCATATTTTTTATTCAAAGGTACCCACTCCGTAATTCGCACTGTTTATTTCAAACATTTAACGAATGGTTATTCAATTTATTATCACGTCTATTTAATTAGTACAAAGTAAAACGTTTGTTTCAAAAGAGAAAAGGTAAACGCATTGTGATTATAAATCAATCAACGAATTACATTTGTTCATAAATTCAAAAAACATGGTAGAAATTAGAGTCGATTTCGACCTCGAACCAGACCCAGATGAAACTCATATAAATAAAAGATGCCCCTCTCTCTTTATTAAAAATATATGTATTGAATTTTTGTACATTACCGCTTTTAACAAAGGAAAACAATCATTAAAAAGCCAGTGATTTCTCCACCACCTTTTGTCCAGGATTATAGATCTGATGGCTAACACGCCCCAGTCAAGCTTATAGAAAAAAAAAAAACATCTTAATTTGTGCATTAGCACACAATATGCATAATAGTCAATGATAACACCTATAAAAACTTGATCTTTTTTTTGCCAACATTGTTTAAATGATGTGCACATTTCTAGTACGTTTTTCTGATTACTTCTGAAACCTATTGTCGTTTTCATTTCAAATGCTTTGCTTATATTTATGTTTAGCACTGACTTGCTGACAAAATCTTGACAGAATCACACCAGATAGGGTACTTTATGCATCTCTTAATCATTTTCTCACCTAAAAAAATGCCGTACAAACATTTTGTACATTAGTATGTTGCTACAAAGTATAGTGAATAATTAAAACTTCACTGAACGTCGGGAACAAAAGCTGGTTTGTGTATATATCGGGCGAGGTAAAGTCTTATTTTATTTTATTAACAATTGGATAAAATTATTCATTATAATAATGAGTGGGATTAAAATTTGATAATTTTCAGCGAGTTTTATAAGAGAGAGAGAGGGGGGAGGAGGGAGGGAGAACAGGGAGAGAGAGAGAGAGAGAGAGAGAGACAGAGACAGAGAGAGAGAGACAGAGAGTACAATAGCTATAAAGCATACTGCGTGTAAAGCACTTGTGCTACATGTATAGCATGGTTTAGTTATTTCACCGACCGAGGATATCAATTCTTATTCGTTTGTCAAAAAGTACGACAGATTAATACAAATGTATTTGTTCCTGTCCAGTGCGCGCTGCTCCCCACCCCACCCCTTCGTGATTTTATCATCGACATCATCAATGCGACTTAACCAAGTAGAACTTAATTTAATCTCATTAAAATGTTAAAAAGAAATACAGGGTATTTATCCCTTAAGTTCCCGTATATCCCGTGTTCAATATAATAATGAAACGGTGCTAGATTATGTTTGTAGAGAAATGTCGCTCCATATTTTGCATTTATTTCCTCGATTTTCTTAACATTTATATTAAATGACATGAAAATGAAGGATGGTCCATTATGGATATCCAGATATGCACCATAGCGATTTCTCTTGTAGCATGTAGTTTATATTTCCAAACACAAACTTTAAATAAA
This sequence comes from Margaritifera margaritifera, assembly GCA_029931535.1. Lineage (NCBI taxonomy): Eukaryota > Metazoa > Mollusca > Bivalvia > Unionida > Margaritiferidae > Margaritifera > Margaritifera margaritifera. Next base: position 5,166,345 of record JAQPZY010001665.1, on the reverse strand, counting down.
CAAATCAAAAGGCCATGAATTTTAACCTGACATGGTAACATTTGTCTTCTTTTAAGCATATGAACATAGAGCTAAATTTTGAAATGACGCACACGACATCTAATAATGTTAGATTAAGCTATTAAACAGGGAGATCAACAAATGTTCAGATGGGAAAGTTTAACAAATGTTTTTGACGTGCATCAATTTCATGCATAACAATAATTAATGCACATTCAGTTGTGGGCTTACACGTACAAACGGGCAAACACGCATGCACACACACACACACACACACACACACACACACACACACACACACACACACACACACACACACACACACACACACACACACACACAACGAATCTGGAGACACTGGGACTTTTTTTCTAAAGGGGCTGCTTACTCAGGGATAAAGATAGTTTTGTGTCAGATTTTAGGCCGGCATTTATAATTTGATTTAAAACAAGGGAGCACATATGGTCAACCATGTCGACTGGTTGTGACGATTTATCATACCCCCACACAGGCACATATGCAACACATATGTACATTTCAAAGTTAAAAATAAAGACAAATATGTATACGACATTCAAACTCTAGCAACTGACCACTGGCAATGATGCCAAGGATAGTCTCCAATAGGGCCATCGCCTCTAAATCGGCACAGCTATTCATATAGCCTCTCTCTCTCTCTCTCTCTCTCTCTCTCTCTCTCTCTCTCTCTCTCTCTCTCTCTCTCTCTCTCTCTCTCTCTCACACACACACACACACACACACACACACAGACATAAAAACTTACGAATGGTCACGAGGTACAAATAAACTTCAGGAGATAGTGGAATAATAAATAAGAAATCATATAATGACAAATAGACAGCATTAATCAAGTGAGCAACCCGCTGAAATAGCAGTGTCTGAAAATAAAATGCTTTCAGGGTTATTTTTTAAGCTATATCAAACTTTTGGATATTTAAAGATTTCGTATATTAATCAAAAAGCTGTGACATGAGAAAGAAAGACAAGAATAAAGAAATAGTGCAACAGGAATAATCATGAATCATTGAAGGGAACATTAAAATTTGGAAATTTGTTTGTATTGTTTATATGCATTAAAAAACAAAAGTTAATTTAAAAGATATCTTCCAGACGCTGCAATTATAGTTCCTTGTGATAAAATACACGACCATCTCACAAGTACACCACTGCATTATGAAAGAGTTGGCAATTACTATATAAAGATAGCATGTGGAGAGATTGGCCTCACTTGAGATAGGGAAGGAATCGTTATTTTGCCGAATAAGCATGTTTTGAAAAGAGGGAGTTTCACTTTGTTTGCCATAAAATAACCCTTCCTTGTACATGAGATGGTTTTACCTCTTGGGGAGAAAACACCTTTTCACCGGCAGCTACGCTGCACCGAGTGTAGCAGGCCCATGTGCAAGTGTTGTAACGTCTATCTCTCCAAATGGGCCTTGCTGTGTATGTGCTGGTTTAGCCTCAGAAAAAAATCTTGTTTTGCACCAGTTTTTCCCCCGCGGGTGCGAAATTTTGTTTTAGAGACATGCGACTTGTGGGATATCCCGGGTGTAAAATACATCTTAATTAAAGACGTGCACTCGGCTGTGTTATACTGTGGAAAGTCGCGGAGCCCACAAGTTTTGAAGCAGACATTGAAGGCGCCTCTTGGAAGTCATCTCTTGAACAGGCAAGTAGTATAGTTTGGGTATCGAGGGACAGGTGGGCCGATCGGGGGACAAACGGGAAATTAATATGGGTGGGGCACTTGGGGGACAAACGGAAAATTTACATGCGGGCGGCACTTGGGGTACTAACGGGAATGGGAGAGGGATAGAAGTGATACATACACCAAAACACACAAAATATTTGAGCTGGAAAAGTTTGGATTATAATCTTTTCTGGAAAAGTGGGTGGCCCTGAAAAGGGCGGTTGGAGTTTTTAATTCTTTCTCCAACATGTAGTTAGGAAGCCTAGGATAGTCTTCTTCTTCTTCTTCTTTTCAGGGAGCCAGTCAGGATGTCCCATTCGCCTGAACTTATCCTGGACCTTCATCCAGTGGACATTCAGGCGATGGAAGTCCCTTTCTCTCTGGGTCTGTTCTTTCTTTATTCTGTCTTCACCCCAAGCCGTTGGGGTAAGAAGTTTTTTTTTGTTTAACTTCTAGTAGCAGCAGCAGGGCGGTAACGTTTCGCTGCAGGTCTCACGGCTGCTGGACAAGGTCTCTTTCTGGTGAAAGAGAAGGCAAACTCCTCACAATCCATTCTGCAACTGACTTCTCCGCTGCAAGAGTTGTTGCTCTTGTTGTTGTAGCTGCTGTTGTTGTTGTTGTCTTTGCTGCACTCTTTGTCTCTCCTCCCATTCCGCTCTGTCTCTGATGATTTCTTCTCGCAAAACTTCTTCCACCAGATCTTGAGCCATTTGCAAAAAGATCATCGTCTTCTTCTCTGGGTTCTTCTCCAGCAAATGATGCCTCACCCGCTGCATATTCACCATTGTTTCATTCAACTTGCTAATCTTGGCTGTCATGTTGTTGAGATCTTGACGAGTCAACGAGAGTGACTGCACTGATGATGATGATGATGATATTTGCATTTAAGTCGTGTGCGGCCATTCGGCCATGTACGACCGTGGGGGATTAAGTGTGTGCTGAGCACACTATATTTGTGGTCAAGTGTGTTGCTAGTTTGCAACACACCTGACACGTTAAAGCGTTATAGAAAACGCTATTTTCACACCCCGCAATCAGTGCATGGTTTCCCCACAATTAAGGGGGTTCATTGACGGCGCGATATTGGGGTGTGTGTATAAGAGTTTATACCTGTACATATGACTAGGACCACAATGTTTACAGGTATGCCGGTGTGCGCGAAGAGCACTTAAGGGATTAAGTTGTTCATGTCTTGAGTGGCAGGAAGCACGGACTAGGCAATCGAGGCGCGAAGCGTGACGGAAACTGAAACGCCATGAACTTACATGATCAAATTCTGCCCAGTTAACTAAGTAGGGCTGTCCCTATTACAAATTGTGTGTTAGCCACATATTGTAATTACTGTCACATTTATTCAGTTTTATAAATTTTCCTAATTTCCTATCAATTTTGAAATTTCGTATACAGAATGTACATATATTTTCCGAAAAATAATAAGTGAATTTGGGTTTGAGTAACCCTCTCAATTTTTGTGATCTTAATCAGATATTGTCAAATTATCATTTGATTCGGTGGATAATTGATCATATTTGTGTTGAGATTTAGTTATATTTTGAAAAGGTTTTCAAGCCAAAGTGAAAACCAATAGGCATTGATTAACTCCTTTAGTCCTTAGAAGGACTGAGGGTCAGCCTCTGTAGCATCTGTGAAAATACCGGCTTCAGATGGTCCGGCATGCCTTGCAGGAGCGTCCGTCTTTTGCGTTCTTTTGGACTGTTCGGGTCAATGATATCTGCCATGTCTAGTTCTTCCATGTCGTCGTAATAGGTAAAGTGCTCGATATTAAGTCCATGGTATGCTATCAGGTGGTTACTGATACACGTAGCTAGTGGTATTGGGCAGTCGTTGAACTCCTTCCCCCATTGTCGGAGATTTTCGGCTGCTTTTCTGGTCCTGGTTTTTCTAGATTTTTTCTAGATTTTGATTGTGTACCACTCGTCGTTGATTCCATCTTCGGTCTACAGACTATCCCGAAATCACTTATGAACTTTTGGGCTGCTCTCTTATCTATCCATAAAACATTCTTTCCCATCGTTTCGATCGTTGAAATTGCAATGTGGTCGGGTGGGGGTACCTTGCACGCTGCCACCGCCTGTTTTTACGCTTGTTTAGCCTGGGTTTTTTTTCCCCGAGCTGGTGTTGAGAAAGATGATTGCACTATGGAGGCAGATTTCATTCCTTTAATTTCCTGTGGTTTAGTTCCCTCCGGAGTTTCCTTCCTACCTCTTTCAGTTGAAGTTGGGATTGTTGTTGTTGTTGTTGTTGTTGTTGATGGTTTCATGGTAGGTGGCGGAGAGGTTAAAGAGGCTGGTATTGCTAGGGGGGTAACTTTCGTCCCTGTTGTTTCCTTTGGTTTTATTCCCTCAGGAGTTTTCATCCTACCTTCAACAGTTAAATTTGTGGGTGTTGATGTTGTTGTTGTTGTTGTTGTAGTACTTGTGGTAGGTGGCGATGTTTCGCTGGATGTTTTCTTGGGTTCCTTGGGAGGGGCAGGTTTTATGAATTGACTCTGCCTTTGCTGTGCGGAGGGCGTCTGCCTATAAGGCCCCCACTCTGGATTTCTTCGTCCTCCCTGTCCAGGTCTTCTATTGGGCATATTCCTTTCCCATGTGTTTCTCTCAGTTTGGTTTCTACTTTCCTCTTCCCAAAAAAGGAGAAGAGTCGTCCTTTTCTCCTGAGCCCGAAGGCTCCACCCAGTTGCAACTGAGAGGCGTAAGCCTCTCAGAGTATTCAGGGTGTGCGCGGGGATTACTATTTCCATCGCTAGCACTTTTGATACGTCTTGTAGCTTCTATGTTCGCTGCTGACTGTGAATGCACTGTTGTTTCTTGAATTAAAGTCGTTTTCGCCCATTCGGGCATGTACGACTATATACCCCCCACAGCGTGCAAAGCACGCATAGGGGGGTTAAATGTGTGATTTAACACACTAAAATTTGTGGTCAGGTGTGTTAACAGCTCGCAACACACCTGACACTTTACGGAGTACACCCCTCCAGCGCAGCATGGTTCCCCACAATTAAGGTGGTTAAATTGAATGCGCGCTATTGGAGAGTGTGTACTTTGAACACACCCCACCATCAATGCATGGTTTCCCCACAAACGGGGAAGGCATGATATTGTGAGGTGTGTTTATGCCTGTACATAGGACTAGAACCACAATGTTTACAGGTATACAGGTGCGCGTCATAGCGCACATTGTTGATTGAATTGCTTCAAGATCTCAGTCTGGAGTGGCAGGCGGCACGGACTAGGCAAGCGAAAGCGCAAAGCGTGACGGAAGCTGAAACGCCAGTAACGTACATACATGATCAAATTCTGCCCAGTTAAACTAAATCGGGCTGTCCCTAATACCAATAAAGTGTAAGCCACTTGTTCAATTATGACAATACATCGAGTTTCAAAGAATTTTCCATTTAATGCGAATATTCCAGTTGTTAAGAAAATTTGTGTGTACATAGTGTACATATTATTTTCAAAAACAATACCAATCTTTGAGTAAGAATTACTCATATCTTTTTCGTATCACGCACACTACAATTGTGAGTTGTATTTTTTTAGACGGTGGTTCGAAAATGATCAAATTTGAGTTTTAAAAGAGTATAATCAAAAGGAGTTTTCGAAAAAATCCAAATTGAAAACCCCATTGATTCAGGCAATATCTTAGCCCTTAGAAGGACTGTTTAGCTCTTAAAAGGACTATTGTTAACATCAGGTGGTCCCCGGTAGAGAAGCTCTGTCTATCTGCTGTACCAGCTCTCTCTTTAACGCAGCGCCCCTTGGTAGCTCGCCATGCTTAACATGCTGCTCCATGTGGTCGGCTGTTGAAGGGGGGGGGGGGTAGGTCGACATTTAATCCACTGGCCAGCAAAGCAGCTTGGCCCCATACTTCCATACTTCTTTTAGTTGTAGTTGGATGTTCCATAGCTGCTGCTAGGTTGACCAAGACTGCCTCCTCCCCTCCTCGTCCACTGCGTCTCCCTCTACCGGTTAGCACGTCTGCCACACGTCTGATCTGCTCCACCTGCTGCTGCCTGAATGTGTGAATGCACTGATTGATTGATTGATTAATGCTTGGATTAAAGTCGTTTGCGCCCTTCGGGCATGTACGACTATTTACCCCCACTGCGTGCAAAGCACGCATAGGTGGATTAAGTTGTCAGGTGTGTTGACAGATTGCAACCACCTGACTCTTTTTTAAGTACACCCCTCCAGCGCAGCATGGTTCCCCACAATTAAGGGGGTTAATTGAATGCGCGCTATTGGAGGATCTGTACAATTTACACCCCCCAGAAGGATGTGTAAATTTTAATTTGGTCAGGTGTGTTGACAGTTTGCAACACACCTGATACTGTGCTGAGTACACCCCTCCAGCGCAGCATGGTTCCCCACAATTAAGGGTGTTAAATGAATGCACGCTATTGGAGAGTGTGTACATTTATACCTGTACATAGGACTAGAACCGCATTTTATGGGGGGGGGACGTCTAGCTGGTGATACGCGATCATATAATTGCAAATCAGCGCTACTAGTGGGGCCGGCGTTATGGCGTATTCCGGCCCCATGTACTTGAGGTGTACTATGGCTTGTTTGATACGAGTCCTCACCTTTTTCCCCGCTCCCCTGCTCTCCGTCATCAACACTGCCCTATGGTCCTCAATCCAATGTGTGCCTAATTCTTTTTCCTCCCATAATTCATCATGCAATCCAACATGCATCGACATACTGTAGATGTACTGCCACGCTTGTTGGTGGGGGGTGCCGGTTAGAGTTTGTGTATTCCCTCCTAACTCCATTATGGAGGTGGGCATTGGTGGTGGTGGTGGTGATGATAAAACCTTCCCTTTTGCCGCTGTCTTTCGTGCCCCCTTCTCTTTCTCCTTCTTCTTCTCCTCTGTTTTCCTCGTTGGAGACTTTGTCTCCTTCGTCCCAGCTACAGATGTTATAAATGTTGCCGCTGGGGGAGCCGGCGGCGGTGGCTTTGCTGGTTTTGGCGCTGCTGGTTTTTGCTGCCATGGCGCCCCTTGCGGAGAGGTTGAAGTAGTTGATATTCTTATAGGGGTAACTTGAGTCTCTTTTGCTGCTTTGGGCTTGATCCTCTCAGGAGTTTTTGTCCTACCACCAGCAGTTGCATTTAAAGGTGTTAATGTTGTTGTTATTGTTGTTGTTGCTGCATTCCTGGTAGGTGGTGGTGTTGTAACGGTTCCTTGGGAGAGGCAGTTGATCTAAACTGGTTCTGCCGCGCTGTTGGCGTCTGCCTATAACGCCACCACTGTGTATGTGGTCTTCCTCCCTGTCCCGGTCTTCTATTGGGCCCTCGTCTTTCCCATGGGCTTCTATCTATTGGCCCTCTTCTTTCCCATGGGGTTATTTCTATTTGGTTACTTCTGTCTTCTTCCCAAATTAGGAGAAGAGTTGTCCTCTTCTCCTGAGCCCGAAGGCTCCATCCAGTTGCAACAGGAAGGCATAAACCTTTCAGTGCACTCAGGGCGTGTTCTGGGATTATTATTTCCATCGCTAACGATTAACTACGTGTTCTCTCTTCTATGTTCGCTGCTGAATGGTGAATGCACTGGCCAACGCACCGCTTTATTTGCTGGAAGCACGGACGTGAAGGAAAACATGTCTCAGATCGATAGTGAGAACAAAAAAATGGGACAGAGTCGGTGACCTCAGATCGATAGAAATAGATAGAGCATATTCATTTCATTTTTTTCAAATCCAATAAACAACACAACACCATTTTGTTTTCAAAAATCAGCATTTTTTAATACATAATAAGAAGCTTCTCTAACATAAAAATGCAACCAACGAACAAGATTAAACATGAACGTATTTACAGGGTTGACAACGTTGGGAAGGCAAACTGAACTTCCACTGTTTGACATCATTCTGTTCTCGATGCACACAACGTTTCTGAGCTAAAGACAAGAGATAACCATAATGTTCACAGAACCATCTTTCTACTTTAGCAGCATACTCCCTATCAAAATAAGTCACTAAATGTTCAAAGGAATATCCAAGACTGCGTTGATGAAGAAAATGTACACAATATTGTCCACACACCATAGAATCGGATCCTTGTAATCTGGCATTATTGAATCGAGTAGAGACTGCATTTCTTCTCATAAAGTCAATGATGTCTTCTTCCAAATGAGGCAATCCATAAGAATCAAAATATTCACACTATAATCGTTGGGAAAGTACACAGACACCCAGTGAGTTCCAGGTCGATGACTGTCGTCGGTATTGATGACATAGGCATAAATGTCTTTTGGTTTGCGATGGGGAAGTTCATCTTTAGAACACACCACAGGATTCCATGAAGAAGTTAACGAACTGAGAGTCAACAGGTAATGAAGTTCCCAGGTATCCATTTCTTTTTTTCTTGCTTCACAGGTAATGATAAGTCATCAATTCACACTTGACTTTATGTTTAAATTGGTCTCTCAAGTAAGTCGATGAATCACGGACAGTCTCTATACTCTTTTGCAAAGGGCTTCTATGCGTCGGATCTATAGAGGAGTGAGTGGAGGTGAGGAACGATCCTGCAAGTCTTTATACCACTTTCTCAACACCTTTTCTTCCGAGATCTGAGACCATGCCTCCTCCAAATATTCTTCCAATTTTTCTTCTGCAGTCATCATCAAACATTTGGCGTGTTGTTTCTGGCTCGGATGATTGATTTGACATCCATGACAATGTTCTCTAGACAGATCTGTGATTTCGGCAGCCAATTCCGCAGCAAAACAGGAGACTAAATGTACTTCTTGTTCTGGCCATCGAAATCCAGCAAACTTACAAACACTATTTTTCTCTTCTTTTTCTTTTTTTGGTTCTGGATGAAAAACATCGTCATTACTGGTGGAGGGTGACTGCTGTGGTTCACAAAATCCCTCATCTTCTTCTATCTCCATAGGTTCTTCGTGTTGCATCTTTTTATTTTCTTCTAATAGTCTAGAATCACTTCTCTCAACCTGTTGATTTCTAGAGTATTATCAAATTCTGCATACAAGATGACGTTCACAGTGTTGGCTCGAGCTATAGCAAACTGAAGTTCCACACGAAGTTGGCCTGATTTTATAGGGTGGAAATGTCCTTCGTCGCTGCCTTGGTCAGGAGTGAAATAAAATCCCCACAAAGCATATCCTCCTGCATAATCCTCGTACGAAATGCCATGGCTGCTGTTGGTGCCTAACTGACCTGTGGCTTCAAACAGAGTCAAGTAAGATCGCAAGTAATTTCTCTGGGCAAAATTAGGTTCAAAAGGTCTGGTACACAACGTCTGGCCATCTCGAGTGACTTCTATCTTGGAGACGTTAAAGTGTTGAAACTCAAACGGATTTTGATCGATGGCTCCGTTGAGTGCTGCATTACTGACGATGCCAATCAGCAAACGTTTGGGGAGCTGTCCTTGGAAGACGTGATCTTCGACTTTGGATCGGAGTCCAGCTGCAATGGTAAATGTTTTCACTTCCACTCGTCGCACAGGATACTTGGCAGTGGTTTTGCTCAACGTTTGACTGATGTCGTTGGCTACTTTAGGTAAGACTTCCACACGGCGCACGTAACGTATGGCTTCTTCGATGATGGTTTTGTACTTGTTGGCATTGGCCATAAAATGGAAGACGGTACTACTACGATTCAGTCTCAGGCGTACATCCACTCCGTTCAACAAATACTTGTCTTGCAACCACATGTCCAAATGCAAACGATCCATCAGTTCTAAAGTACGCCCTTGTCTGATTTTCTTTCGACGGTCGTTAAATCCCACATTGTGAGGATTGTCATCTGCAGTCACCGCTGTGTCGTTGAAGGCATCCAAGGTGTCAGGTTTCCATACCACGGAAGCATCCAGGTGGGTGTTCTTGGCTTCTTTTCCGTACGTCAAGAGATTTTCCAAGTAAGCACGGTAAGGGTAAGTATCCATGCAGCTGCTGACCAGTTTTTTATTCAAGTACAAATCTACTTCGCTGAACAAGGGATGCATAAAATTATTGACGGGTGCCACTCTGACATCGGCATCAGAATTGCTGTTGTCCGTTTTGATCACTTTGAGTTTCAGATACAAGTGGCTGCTATTCAGATCGATGTAATCTTCGGTTTGTTCTTTGATTTCAAATTCGATAGGAGCTGAAGACGATACAGGTTGAAATTCGACCTATTGGGATTCTTGCATCGTCATCATGGCGGGGGGGGGGGTCGCATGGTAAACAGATTCAGTTCTGACTTGGTACATTCGCAAGAATCTCGGTGCATCATTTTCAATGGCTTAGTAATCAAACACGTCTAATTCTCTGACCGTTCTTCTTTTCTTATTCTTTCTTGGAACACCGTGTGGTTTATGAGCTCTGAAGAGATGTCGACGTCGTCTCTTTCTGCCTTGTCCTTGCTGTGGAGTGGAGGAAGAAGTAATGCCAGGACCAGAAGCGTGAAGCGAATTTATAGGAGTCTCTCAGAGACCCAAAAGATCTTTTCCAGTATGCATCAACACATTTTTTCCTGCTCTCATAAAGGCTTCTTTTGGATTTTGTTTGTCGATGAGGACGTTTTGAAGAAATTCTTTTCCTTGCGTCAAAGCGGCATCTTTTAAGCCATGCAATCCTCGAGTCACCATGGGTTTCAAAATGGGGGCTACCGCCCGAAAAGCAGATTTTAACATATCTCCTAAACCGTGTCCTCGTTGTCAAGCCACTCCTCGGTACACAGGATACATTTTAGGTGTTACAATTCGCTGGAGAACCTTTTTAGAAAATGTAGTTTCATCGTGACTTTTCCTTTAGTGAATAGAACACTTTGTCTCAAATCTCCTTTTATACTAATGTTGACACTGTCAAAATACGATTTACTGTCTGGAAGATAATGAGGATGTACAAATGCACGGTGAGCGTGATACGTGTTTCCACCTTCTTCGTACTCGGCGACGTCAGAATCCACTTTGAAAGGAATGACTATCAGTAACGGAGCGGCTGTGTTTCTCACCACGTTGTACTCCACCACATCGGAGTACACAAACAATAAATTCAAACCTTCCTTCAATTCGATGGGGTAACGAAAATACTTTCCGAATCCGTCGTTTCTGTTGATGTTTTTCATGGGAATCAGTTTGGTGTACCCACCAAAAATAGCAAACAACCCAAGACAAAAAGTGAAAGTGAAAATTGCAAGACGAGACGGCGTGCCACTTGATGGTAACTGATCTGCACCAATTTCTTGGCTTTGCCAAATTGGGCGTTGAAGATAGTCGCAATCGTGTGCACCAAATGTTGAGCACTAAAATAATACCCCACAGGATTTCTCATGGTATAGCTCGTCAAGGGAGGATTGGTCAGGGATTACTTTTTGGATTCGTAAAGGGTAGGATCAGTTTTGTCCATCTGTTCTTGCACTTGTTCGTTGAGGATATCCACGATAAAGGTGTTTTGACCTGCGTCGATGTTGAGGGCTTGCGTAGGATGAATTATTTCTACCAAACCCACTTCCCAATGAGCTTCGTGATCCAATTGAATGGACTGAGGTAATTTGGCCGTGAAACAACATAAGGTAAAGTTAAATAAAATTGGTTATTCATAGTTCCAAGGTGGTTCTGGTCTCCGAGGAGTCACTGGAGTTCAGAGGAGAATGATGTTCAAACGGTTCCAAAAGAGGGCTACTGTTGTGGTGGTGACTTGAAGAAGGTGGACTGGCGTTGGTAGTACCGTTGCGGTGATTGTGACTGTCCGTCGTAAATTTAAAGGAGGGACTGGTTAAAAGATAACCGATGCAACTGCTGAGTAAAACGGTCCACAATTGTTCGTCCCCTTGTTCAAAACTGAAATTGCCAATGTCTGCTCCGATGACACAATACACCACAAAGATTTGGCAGAAAAAGACGATTTGATTTTTAGGCACACGTTCTCCGCACCACACCCACAAAGGTTGTTTTTGTAATTCTTGAAGAGAGGAACTCTGCAAAGGAGTAGAGGTAGTTGCTGTGTTGAACGGCATGTGGGTTACTTCTTCTTTTTATAGCCGACGACTTGGGAAGCGGCAATCCAAGAATCAAAACTAGGGGGATATCCTTTCCAACGCACTTTGACTTCTTCCACTCGACGTTTGCCCACTTTGCGTGTTCTTCGTTCCAAAATGCTTTCGATGTCGTACAAGTCGTCTTCTTTTTTGGTCACTCGTTGTAACTCAGGCAAGTAAAAAGTTCCTTTTAACACTTCTCAGTGCATGTCTTCCAATTTATAGACGGGAGGATCACGTCCTCGCACGGGCGCGGTGACACGAAACAATTCGGTCGTTCAGTTGGGTAAATAACTTATGTCAAAAGTGCGTTTGGTTTTTCCGATGCGAACCCAATCTCCCGTCTTGAGCACCAGGGTGTTCTGGGGTCCCATCTTGGGTGTACCAAACAATTTATCAAACACCCTCACTTCGTTTTCAGGGCTGACCTCTTCGGGGGCACATCCGATGCTACGATGGTATGATGGATTGTACGCTTTGACCAAACGTGGTAACACGTCGATGTACTTGAGAGTGTGTTGATGTGTAAAATATTTCCACATGCGTTCTTTCAAAGTTCTTTGAAAACGTTCCACGACACTAGCGTTGGTTTCAGGATTTTCGGTGGTAAAAAAATGAATGTGCCTTTGTTTCAATTCTTTTTGAAAAGTTTGGTTTAGAAATTCGGTGCCTTTGTCGGTTTGCCATCGTAAAGGGTGACGACCACTTTGTTTCAACACCAGTTTTAAGGCGCGTACCAATTCGGTACTGCTTTTAGAAGTCAAAGGCACGACCCAAGCATATTTGGAAAACATGTCGATGACACAAAACAAATATTTGTGACCACTATTGTACGCTGCCAAATGAGAGACGTCGGCTAAATCTGCTTGCCATTGATGATCGATGCCATCCACTTTGGTTTGACTTCTAGAAAATTTTCGTCGAATGGGTTTGTGTAACGTGTACGTCGATTGTTCTTGTAACTATCGTCATACTTCTGCCAAACGTACACTTTTCAATTTACTTTTTGCAGCCCGATACAATTTTTGAACTCCTCCGTAACCAGCAGCATGGCAGGATTGTAGTATAGGCTAGCTAAAAGTTTCTCCATGATTGGATTCCTCAATAAGTCACCCACTGTTCGATACTACTACTTTTGGTGTCGTGAGGTTTGGACGAAGCGTCTTAATGCATTCGACGAGCCACAGGAGTGGGTTGTGAAGAAGGGGTGATGGTAGGTTTATTCTTGGTGGTGTCTTTTTTCACTTCAGTCTTGCTTTCTTTCTTTTTTTCTTCTTTTTAACCCAAACATTCATTTCTTCTCGATGAGGTGTAGGAGAGGGTGTCAACAAGGCAGCTGCAATCTTACTTGAGATGATGGGAGCAGACGGAGTTTGAAACACTTCTCGGGGCTAGTCTTCTTCTGTCGTCCCCGTGGCGGTGTCTGTTTTAGTGGTGGTGGTGACTTTAGGTTCGCTTTTCATCAGAGCTTTGAAATCTCTCAGAGGGGATTGAGCTGTTTCGTCTAAAGCTTTCTGGTGACAAAGTTGAAGACGTTGCAAAAGTTGACAGTACCGGTGCAATTTTTCTGCTTCTGACAAATCGCTTTTTTCCATCAGCGATTGTAATTCTTGTTGTAGCTGTGACATCTCGTGTAGATTGGGATTGGGAGGTAAATGAGGTATCCGTTGTTCGTTCCAACGATGGAATCGCATCTATCGTTTGTAAGGAACTAAAATCAGTTTTCGTCCTTCCATGACATCCAAAGGTACAAGTGTGTCGTCTTTCCAGAGAAGGGTGTCCTTTTTATCTTCTTCTTTTCTTCACGTCTTTGATCGCATGACTCCTCCTAAAAGGGGTCCAGCAATCGTTCCTAACAAAGGAGCCGCTATTTTTATCAGCATGGGTAGAAATCCTCCTCGTTGCACCAACATTTTTTTCTTTTGGTGGAGAGGTATTTTCTTTTTGACCATTTGACGAAGAACGTTCCGATGTTTACCTAAATTCTGTTTCTGTATCTTGGATAAAGGTACCGTTCCTTTCAAGACGTTTAAACAACATTCACGCACGGTATCGATAATTTCTTTAGAGGCTGTTTGAATGAGTTGTTTTCGCATGGCAGGATTGGATTTGGTCAGGATAGACAAGACGTCCCAATGTTTCGCCAGACGAAGTGGAAGTTCTTTTTTGGTTTTGCCTTTCTTCTTTTGGTGGTGGTGGTGTGCACGTTTGGGGGTCATTTTGGATGTCAATAGCAAAAATAGAACTGTGGTTTCTGGGAGTTCACTATTTTATACTGGAACACGTCTCCAATTATTGTCCACACGGTGTACCATCTTCATGACAGGCATCACTCGACGCTGAGGTGTTTTTAAGGAACTAAATCGTCTCAGTTCTTCTTTGGATAAATCCACTAAACTTTGTAACACGCCGGTTCTCTCCTGGACTTTGGTTTTAGGGGAGGGTACTTTTTTTAGCGACAGCCGCAGTGGCCAGATCAGCCGAAGTCGATGGCCCCGGATTGGTGACTTTCGAAATGGGTTTCCATTTTTGCATCAAATTAGGAAACACGGATCTTAAGTCCGGTTTGGCAGGCATCATGACAAAGGGCGAAGACGTGGACGAAGGAGAAGGAGACACTGTCACTGCCTCTCGTGGTTTTCGGTATACGTTTGCGTCCTAGCAGCAGTACCTCTCTTTCGGGTAGCAGATGTGGTTGGTTTTTTCTTGGAAGGGCTTTTCTTTTTCTTCTTCCTTGGGGCGTTCTTCTTTTGGCTTTTCTTCTTGGGGCTTTTCTTTTTGGTTTTGGTTTTCGTTTGGGCATTAGAATCCCATTTCAAAAGAGAACGAATCATGACACCTCCTAAAAAACAACTACCACCAGGGGTCAAAATGATTTGTTTTTTAGTGCGTGGATTGATTCTAGGATGTGCCAGTTGTGACAGTTGTGACAACGCCACTTTATGTTTTTCAAAAAAAGTTGCGTTTGATGAGGGATGTGAATGATGGCTTGAAGTAATTGACGTGCGTCAAAGTAAACCATCGTAACACTTCTTTGAGACTAGCTTCTAACAAATGGGCCCGGACTTGTGCATTTTTTTCGCGACTGATGCCATACGAGGCACGAATCAATTTGGCAGGAAGATGAGATTGAAAGTGTGTCATCTCGAAGACTGTCAGAAAGAAATGACGTGGTGGATGTTTTTATAGCTTTTTTCTTTCGTAGAGTGGCTGAAGGAGACGTGTAAATGACGGGACCTCCTTCTTGACACCAATGGTGAAACAATTGGGTACGAAATCTCAAATAGTTGGGAGTGGTGGGTTTTAAATCGATGAGTAAATACGCATGAGGTGTTTGAGTGGCATCGTCGTACGCATAATTCAACCAAGGAGTACCTAACTGTTTGCCTAACACTTGCACTTGAGATTTGTCTCTGGGGCTTTTAAACAAGACCACGTAATGAGCATTGAGACTGATGGTACGATGGGCTTTACTTTGTTGAAATAAATTTTGAGTAATGTAAATGATGCTGGCATTCCGATGATGTCCTTTTCGTGTAAACCAAAGTTTAATTTCTTCGTCTTCTCTTAACATGTCGTCGATGAAGAGCAGATGCGTTTGACTCACGTCAGACACAATCCCATCGTCTTCGCGAGGAATGCCTTTCACAAACGAAATGGCATCTCCTTGACTTTCACGAAGTAACGTGTAAGACGATTGCCACTCTTTGTAACACCACACGATGCGTTGAGGGGGACGATCCAACACATGATATTTGTGTTCGATCAAACGTTTGACAAATTCGGTTTTGCCTGAACCACTGGGTCTCGCAATCAACATGTTAAAAGGATGGTGCAGATACAAAGCTTCCCAACTTGCACGATCTAACTTTTCGTCAATCACTTTGACCACAGAAGAAGAGGCAGACGAGGCAGAGGAAGAAGATGCAGCCATGACTGAGGTTGGAAGATTTTTGAGAAGAATACAAAAGACACAAGACATTTTATACGTTTTATACACGTTTAATCTTTTAAACAAAAAACAACAAAAACATATTTACAAGTGAGGAATTACGAAAACGCATACAGCAAAATGGTGAGGTACAAAAATAAGACCACCACTAAAATAATCAAAGTTCTGTATAAACAAGTCAATGTACAACAACCACACACTGGATGAATAGGTGTCCTACGAATGGAGTGCACACGCACTGGTGGGTATTCTGGTCTCTGCGGTGGAAGAATGAAATTTCTCTGACGGAAAGGTGGTTTGTTCCTCAGGTGTTTCTAGGGGTACGACGACCGTGTCGTCTTCTTTTTCTTCTTCTTGAGGTTCGAGTGTCATGGTGAACTTGGGTTTCAAGTGGTTCACTTCTTTTTGTCTTGGAAAATTAGTGACGCGCCAGGTCCTTGGCAAAGCGTACCACTTCTTGTAGCCAAGCATCGAAACCAACACTTTTCCAGTCACGTACATCTTTCCAATCGTAAAGTTGTTGGTGTAACCAACTAGCGATGCACACTTCTTGAAACGTATGAAGGGTAGATAAAGTTTGACTAATGTCTTCTTCAACCGAAGGTCCACAACTAGTGTTTATCACGAGTCTCAACACTTTGAGCACAATTTGTCTTTCGTATGCGGATGAAGCGTGAATGGTCATGCTTTTGGTTTTATGTACCGTTCATCGAAATAGTCCAGCACAAACACTGTTCCTCCAAAATAGTCCACAACGAATGTCCTGGAAAACGAAATCCGAGAAAAGTAGTCACTAACACACACAAGGCATTGCGTCCAAAATTCAATGGAAACAGTTCCTGTATCAGGTGTCTATAATCCTCTGAGGTCTGAACACGATCGCTGACTTCCTTCCACGGAATACGTTTCACAAGTGAAGTCAACGGTCCTGGCATGGTTGGCTTTTATATCCAGGTTCCAAAGGTTGGTATCTTTTGTGATAGTCTACTCCAAGGCATCTGTGATAGTTTCTCCCCAGAATCAGTCTTCTCATACTGTGGAAGTAAGCATAGTTTAAAAATCGAGGAATGACTTTGAGTTTGCGTTTCACTTGTATCTTGACCAACTCTCTGTAAATGCGTTCTTGAGTAGGTCCTTGCAGATATTTAGGCCACTTATCTTTGAACTTCTGGAATCGACTTTCAAAGTCGGAATAGGCAGCCAAAGCCACAGGCAGCGTCAATTCTTTGCCCATGTAGGGATGGCATCCGCAGGTAGGTACACGCTTAGCATCCCCAATAAAGAAGAAAGGGCGTCCTGCATCGCTAGTGGGGCGGCAAGGCACACGCAAGGCATCGCTTTCCATATTCCCAGAAGAGGAGCGATAAGGTCGTGCTGCATCGCTGATGTCAAAGCGTACGGCATCCGTCTCCAGGTCGTGATCACATTTGGAGTTCACGAGTTCGTGAGCATCGGTGCCTGTGTACTGGTCACTGCATTGAAGTTCACCGTGAGTTCCACACTCATTGGTTGGGTGGCATGAGTATTCATCATCTTCTTTTTTCTTCTTCTTGCTCGGTCAACGTTGGGAGTCCTAATGAATGGTTTGTCTTGGAACTGGTCCCTTTTTATACTGCAGATTGGAGTGTCCGTACGGCAAAGTGGTGTGGTCTGGAAGTCTCACTCGTTTCTGGTACACAATTTGGTAATCTTTTTCTACAGGACGACTGACGATTTGGTGATTGGGTAACCGTACGATCTTGTGAGGTTCAAAAGTTTTCACTCGAAAGTCTTGAACGTGTCCAGACAGCAAAGCATTTTTCAAAACATCAGAGTTCACCACTTGGCTGGTTCGATAGTTCAGGGTTAATCCTTGACTTTGCATTTGGTGTGAAGTTGGCCTTGTCGGTCTCGGTATCGGTACCCGTAATCTTTAGGGCCACCGCTGGCAAAACTCAGGATCGTCTCTTGAGGGTGCTCGTCCGTCCAGGCTCCTAAGCGATCTCCTTCGATGGTAGGGTGTGGGCAACCAGGGCGATGGATGTACCTACAACTGTTGGTGTCAAAGTACAGGACACGATCTCCCAACACTTCTAAAGCTTCGTCGTACAATTTCAAGCGAGCATGGGCTGTCACGTAGGCTGCAATGACCACATTGCTAAAGTCGTCGGGGTGTACAAACTTGGGTTCTTCTTCGTAATTGATAAGATCAAATCTTCACGGACGATTTCTACGTGTTTGACTAGTTTACTTTTGTTGTCCACCAGTTTAAAGTAGGCACTGGGATCTGTCAAGTATTCCGTCTTGGGTAAGACCGTACGTTGTGCCATTTTTCCACACAAGCAATTCAACATGACTTTGGAAAACGATCTTCTTCCTTCGTTCTTTTCTACATCTTCCAAAGTGATGCCTTCTACGGCACGGTACTGTTCTTTGAATTGGACTTGGTCTTCGGGAGTCTGACACCAAGAAGGATAGCCGCTGGCGTCTTGTTTCAGTTTTAGAAATTGGTTGACGTACCCTGAGAAAATGCCTGGATTAGAGGTGTCGTTCTTTTGGTATCGTACTGTGGTAGGAAAGTGCCAGATCTCGTACACTTTTAACAAGCGGTATCCCCGATCCAGAGCCCGAAACAATTCGGCGCTGACCCACGTCCCTGTCAAAGCGAGTTCATCCTCCGTGTGGTGACAGTGTGATCTTGGTTCCATGTTTCGGCACACGTACGGCATAAAGGAAACATCAGTTTTCCTTGGCAATGACGAGGTAAGATAGGATGGTACAAGTTTGTCGGGTGTAAGATTTTGCATTTGATCAATCCTTCGTATTGACGAATGTGTTCCACGTCGATGTGTTCTGTCAAGATTTCAGGGTGTCTGGTAGGAAATCTCTTGTATTTGCACACCCAAGGATACAACGAACACACGTCGATGTATTTGATTTCTTCTACTCTTGATTCGTCTACGTTGTACAGCAAGCGTGTGGCATTGGTTCGTCCTCCAAACAAACTGTGGCGCGGGTCCAAAGGTTTGATGTCGACCACGTCGTAACTTTCGGCAATGCTTCTAAATTCAGGGTCGGTTTTAAAACGTCGATCGTACTCGTGTTCCCACATTTCTACCACTTGGTATCCTTGATTTTCTAACTTCAGACGTCGTTGGTAAGTGCGTGCATGCAACTCATCCATGGTGGAATCTGAAAAAGGACTTTTCTGGTGTCGTTGAGAACAACAGGTAGGGCATCCGTGAAAGTGCATCCCTAAAATTCGTACACCGTCTGATTGTTTTCTAAATCCCAACCATCTACTGAAAGACTGCCTATTTTCTTTTCTCCTCTTCCGTTGCTGGCATGTTGTGTCTATTTGTCTTCCTTTTGGCACAAGTAATGGAGCCAACGCAAGGCTTTGGATGAGTGTTGACGACTGGTGAAGTGAGACGTGTTAGGGTCTATGGTGGCTAGTTCGTTCTCGGGCATGAAGTTTTTGGTGTACACTAAGGTACAGGCTTTGCGTAGGATGCACGCTTCTTTTAAAGGATCGACTTCTCCGTGATCTAGAAATAACTGTCGAAACTTTCCACAGCAACTGCGTAAAATGTCTACATCGGATTGGCAATACTTGAGGATTTCTTCTTAAAAGTCAAACGGTTCTGAAGCGTGAGCGTGGTACCAAGCGTGAAAGGCTTCTCTGTGTTCGGTGTGCATTCCGTCGGGGTCGTAATAGTGAACGTCAGGCAAATGCGGTAGTACGACGTGTTGATTGGCTTCCGTATTGAAGAAGTGGGGAAAATATCCTTTAGCCATTTCTGTCATACCAAATGTTTCAGGCATTCGACTAAAAGGCATGGCTAAATAACTCATGGAATCTTTGAATTGCACTTGTCCCACTTGCATGTGGATGAGTTTGGCTCCGTTCAAGGTGATTTTGGGGCATTCGGTACCTTGCTGTGAATAATATTTTAGAAGAAACTGTCCATCGTATCCCGAGAAATTGTGAGCCATGACGGTAGCATGGCGATGACAGGTCCCGTGACGTTGAATGTCCTCTTCGCTCCAAGTGTCGTCGGTAGGGTCTAAAATCCATTGAGCAAACTCAGGCAAAGTGTTGGGGCCACGAAAGATTTTTTCACGTCCTCCTGGAATCCTACTACAATGAGAACAGTGAATATGAATAGGTTCTTGGATGCACTTCTAACAAGCCCGATGAGCGACATAGACATTTGGAATGTGAATCCCAGTCTCTTGCATGCATTCAAAATCAAAAAGATGAAATCCACTTGGTTCTTGTTCTGATCACTCTTTAGTTCTTTCTCAAGTGTATTGTCATACTTTTGAATGAAACATTGATGATCAAAGTCCACGATTTCGTCGCAAATGCTGCATCTTTTCTTGCCGGCACAAACGTGTGCCTTGGAGTTATTGGTTCGAATCAGCTGTTCACACTTGGAGCACAACCTCAATAAGTCACAAGCACTTTTTTGCTGGTGAGGTTGTGTCCTGCGATGTTGTTCGTAACAAGAGGGACTGATAAAGGTTCGTCGACACGTCGAGCAATGCACGTGTTTTTCAGGAAGGCATGGCTTGGAAGCTAAACAGCCCCGACATCTCTCTCCGCAGTGAATGTGTTGCTCCCGACTGTTAAAACCTTTGTCGCATTTCTCGCAGTAGTAAGAGTATCCAAGAAATCCTGTGATACTCTTGATGGCATCGAAATGTTGTTGATGATGATATATGTGAATGTATTTTCCCTCCGGGAAATCGGGTCCTCGAAACAGCAGAAGTCCGCCAACTTCTTGAGGGTGTTCTTTCAAGGTGTAACGAGGAGCCAAGAAGTCTCGAAGTTGTTGCATTTGAGAAATGCCACACGCGGTCTCTTTGGGTATGCTTGCTTGTTGTAAAAGGAGTTATGCTTCTTTTCGTTGTTTGGGAATGTCCAACTTTCGAATGTTATTCCATGCTTTTTTTCCATTCTGCGGTCTCGTTATTGTCGGCATACGTTCGCCCCACCACGATGGCACGGGCTAAGCACATCTGTTCCTGAGAATTGTCGATTTGGATGACACTCTGTTTGGTACTGCGAAGGTCGTCCACCAGTAACGCTTTCCTGCTTCGTCCGCTACCTCGAGGAGGGGATACGTGAGTCATGTGAAGTGTGGCTTTTCCATCCGTGATGGTAAACTCTTCGTTGGATTGTTGAACGTGTTCGATTTTGTCCATGACTTTGGCTGGTGTTAATTCTGCCGGGGTTCTGAACTCGATCCAAACAAGAGACTTCAAACTGTCGTGATGGATGAACAGTCTCAACCGATCGACCTCTTTGGCTCCGCATTGTTGTTTCAAGTTCTGTAACACAGAATCCCACAAATGGGTAATGAACCCTGCAGCTTTCTCGGGGGGGGGGGGGCACTTCAGACTTGAAGTCGTTAAAGTGGACGGTGTAAGTGTAAGCCGTTGTTCTAAATTTTCTAGAGGTCATTTTTTTGTGTCTCTCGAATTCGATAGTAATTTTCGGGAGCAACGGAAGGACTTTCTTGGTGAGGGGAGGTGGATTCTTTGGGTTTGGTAAAAGGTATGGTTTCAGACTCACTCACGTCCTCTTCGAAATCGCTAGCATGGACTTGAGCTAGCACGTCAGCGAGTTGTTTTGAGGCGGCACGGAAAGTCTCCGTCGTGGCCTCTTCGTTTCTTCTTCTGTTTTCTCATGGATTGGGCGTGATCTTTTCATCTTGATGTCTCACTTGAATCTGATTCAGTTTAACACAGGGTCTCTCCCTATATATATATATATATATATATATATATAGAGACCTTCCTACACTCAGAATAACTTATTCATTATTCAACTTTCGAACAGTGAAGATGGAAGAGTCAAGAAGACAGATTGCCTTTTTGGTCAGAGATTTGCAGACAGTCCTTCGAATGTATACCACTTTCAAACAGAGTAAGGACTACTCCTCCATCGCCTCTCGAGATAAAAGTCAAGATACTTGCTATATCTGCCAAGAGAAAGGACACTGGGCTCCAGAATGTCCACAAAGTAAAAAAACCAAAGAAAAGAAAAGAGAGACAAAGGAAAAGATACTTGTTATCATTGTCAAGAAAAAGGACATTGGCCTTCAGAGTGTCTTAAGAAACAAGAGAACCCACAAGAGAGGGAGGAAACAGAGGGCTCTACAACCCCAGAAGAAGAAGAAGAAGAAGTAGAACTCATCCCCTTCGTCAAGAAAGGCAAGAAAGGTAGACGACTGGAAGACAGTGAAGATGAAAAAGAACCCTTGATCACTGTGAAGAAATTCAAGATCAAGAGAGACAGGCAGTGAACGATGAACTTTAAGTGTTGTGTTATGAAATGTTCATTGTGATTTAAAAAAAAAAAAGAATATACCAGAATGGAAAAAAAGTAAGTGTCTTTTGTTGTTTTTTTTTTGTTTTTTTTTAGAGTATGGACGCACGCACGCACTCACTCTTACACAAACCAAGGATAGGGTTTAAAGTTTTTCTTGATTTTGGCAATTGGATTTTTCTAAGAAATGTAGGTGGCCCTGAAATGGATCGTTGGGGTGTTAGTTTCTTAAATAAACTTATGGAAAGGACATGATCAGCTTCAACTGTCTCAATCCCTTTCCACGACCAAGTCCTATTCCTCCTCCTGCTGATGCTGCTTTAGTGTTAGTAGTAGTAGTAGTGAATGGTGGTGGTGGTGGTGGTAGTAGCATCTCACTAGTAGTAGAAGTGATGGGTTTAGAATGTTTCGCTCGGGAGGGTCTCTTTCTCTTGGGTTGTGTTAAAGAAATCTGATACATGTTTCTCAGATGTTTTAACTCCGTTAAAATGTCTTGTAACAAACTCACCGTTTTGTTTTCCTCACTCCCTTCTTTCTGTCCTTCACACTTCTCCTCTTCTAACTTTCTTATTTCTTCTTCTTGCTTTCTTCTTTCCTCTTCTTGCTGAAGAAAAACTTCTTCGGCTTTTCTCTGACGTTGTAAAAAATATCCAATTCTTCTTGTTGCCTCTTTTTAAAATCGTCGATGACAGGCAAAGAGGGTAGTTGTATAGCAGCGGTGGTGGTGGTGGTATCAGAGAAACATTCTTGAGAGGTGGACAGAAAATCCACAAAATCTAAATTAAAATCTTCGGGTTGAAAGTTCACCACTGCATTCGCTGCTGTCGTCGTACTCTCACTCCGAAAATAAGAACTTTCCGTCGTCGCAGGCTACCCCAATACATGGTCTTCGTAGTATCCGTCATACTTATGCCGCCCAAGGTAAAACCCTACGAACGCTGTGATGCCTTTATACTAAAGATGACGTCACCCCCCTGCTGTCTTCCGATTGGAAGAAAAACCTACCCGGTTGTAACGCGCAATAGGATTGGTGGTTCATTTCGATCAATTTCGATCCGCTCTTAGGCTATATATACCACCGCTTGTGTCACAGAGCTTCACCGGTTCTCAAGACTCAATGGAATCATCGAACATCGTATCAGGAATGTTATTCAACCCAGACTTCCCGATGTACGTCAAAGCATCATGGGCCATTACCAAGATGACAGATACAGCGATATGGAAAAAAGGAATCTATATCGAAAGACAAGGTAGTCTGAAGCGAGTCCTTCTCTACGGACCTGAAGTCCGTCGAAGCTTGAGAAGAAGAAGACCCTCCGTGAGATTTCCACTGTGTTAACTTGGTTGACACCACACCAACGGCCCTTTTCAGGGCCACCCACTTTTCCAGTAAAGATTATAACCCAAAAATTGCCAACTCAAATATTTTGTGCGTTTTGGTGTATGTATCACTTCTATCCCTCTCCCATTCCCGTTAGTACCCCAGTACACCCCCATCCCCGCATGTAAATTTCCCGTTTGTCCTCAAACTGCCCCCCCTCCCGCAATGTTCATTTCCCTTTTGTACCCCGATCGCCCCCAATGTTAATTTCCTGTTTGTCCCCCAAGTGCCCCACCCATGTTAATTTCCAGTTATTCCCCCGATCGGCCCCCCTGTCCCTCGATACCCCCACTATACTACTCAGGCAGTTGAAAAACTGACAGCAAAAAAAAAAAAAAAAAAAAAAAATTAAAAATTAAAATAAAAAAAAAAAAAAAAAAAAGGGGTGGAGGCGCTATGGCGTAAGATGAGCCTTGACATGACTGGCGACGTCCAAATAAGGGACGAGTTAAAAGAGGAAAAGATAAGGCTCGTGAATGCGATTTCCAAAACAGTGCTCAGTTTGGTAGGCGTAAAACATGATGAGGTTGATTATTATGGAAGCGACTTATATCAGCTTAAGCTTGAACAGCGAGCGGAGCAAGCACAAACTTTGCTTATAGATAACAGATAGCGGAGCAAGCACAAACTTTGATAACGAAGAGTTTGTGGATTATGCGCCAGAGCCTGGTGCGAAATATGTGTCTTTCTAGCGAGGTCTACAAATCGGGCCCGCAAAGACGTTATAACAAGCTTCACTTACAAGGGCAGGATTATTTGGTGCGTGTTTGTTGAACTGTGCCTGATTCGTGGGCGACGTCTATATATGGCGACGAAAAAGAGCCCATAGGATGGAAGGTCGAACTGGTGCTCCAAAACAATGGTGCAGTGGCGTGGTGAATTAGAGAAAGATGCGTGTTGAGTTACTTAGCTCAAAGCCGCTGGCGCCCGAATGGAGGCGGCAACTCACAGCAGCTACGCTGCTAGCGTAACACTGCCAGAACGGTAAAAAAAAATGTCATCAAAGCTGGCAGTGAAGAAGTGCATTTGGGCAATATTCGGCCAAGTTAGGCTGTGCGGCAATAGTTGCGCGAACTTGCCAGCGCCTACATTATTTGTGGCCGTTTTCTACCATAGCGTAAAAATAGGTTCCGTCGAAACTCCGAAACTATGTTGAGCTACTACCGATGACGGTCCTTTGCAACTCTGTTGCTGCTGCTGGTTCACTTGTGTAAACTTGATGTGCGTTAGAGTATTTTGTTTTCATACTGTGATACTTGTTAATTTTGTCAAGGATGATAGTAAACTCTTCCTCTGATACGGAATTATCCGCATAAGCCTTTGAAACATAATATGTGATGGTGTTCAGCTTTGTACCGGTAATTACCAGTACCATATCCTGCTTTTTGGTCTTTAGTATTAGGCGGCGGCTGATATAACCCGCAACCATTGAGAACGCACCGCGGCACAAAGCTGCGGCCTCGAGGATGATCGCATTTGGCGCACCAACAACCGTAGTCAAAACCCCTATGTCGGCGTTGCTTGTATCAATAGACACAACTTTCATGATGGTGTTGACGCCATCAACGGCATTAATCGCTAGGTTGTAGTTTTTGAAAAGACCGTGACGAACTTCGATGTCAACTTGGATTTTTAAAAATAAAACAAATTTGTGTGAATTCAGAGATTTTCCCGTAGCTATAGTTTTGTGGGTGAGCTCGGCTGTCTTCTACGTTATCGCTTATGCTGGGCATCTCAAAGCTCTTCGACTAAAAGGGTAATATTAAATGTTAATTGATCAGTAACTTCGGGCTTGTTTGCTACGTCGCGAACGCATACCTCAATTCGGTCGTTTTTGTGCGCCTTTACAGCGGCTATAAGGTTGAAGTAAATGTTGGTTTTTCTTATAATTGTGAAAAGTTCTCATGTAAGGCGATAATTCGGCTTTCAGCAAAGCCAGACCTCTCGCTTTGTACCTGGGATACCCCGTCCACGCGGATTGAAAGCGATGCCCACAACCCATTGCTGTTGCCGCTGTATAGATTATTCAAGTAAAAACCGGTTTTGATAATGACTACAGTGTCGGCGTTATCGTTGAGTAAAAAAAACACAACCTATTTTGAGACGTGCGCCAACGAAAGAAGCCCGACGCTTCGGAACCAGTGCATCCCGTAACTGACGTCGCAACGGCCGTAAAAAATAAAATCTCAGTGGCTGGCACCCATTGATAGGTTCCACTCCGGTAGACATAACAATGGTTGCCGCGTAAGTCAGATGTGTCGGTCACTGGAAGCTCTCTTATTCAAGGTCACAGCTCCAGAACGTACAGCCAGGTCTCAGCATCCGCCGGAACGTCTGGTACCGTAGCAGCTATGGTATTACGTGCAGCAGCTACCTTGCTAGTAACAGCGTCCAGCGTGGCAGCATTCTGCGGGTCAACAGGGTCGCGTAATCTTTTGATTGGGTTGGTGCTCACCAGCGCACCACTTATTGTATCACCGGTTTTTAATATCCTAGCTGCGGCACGATCATTAACATGCTTTTGTTTTTGATGCGGTATACAGACTCGCCAGCATCGCTTAACGCTGCATCAGCGGCAAAGACCGCAATATTGCCAGCCACAGCATTGGCCTGCTTGATAACGAGAGAAGAGTCGTCCACGCTGGAAACTTTGAGCTCCCGAGCGCTTCATCGAAAAACACCAAAGTCGTTGGGATCCGCCAGCGTTATCAGCCTTGTGGCATACCTGGAGATATCATATGGGTCGCTACCTTTTTTTCACAGCGGTCAAACACATCTATAGGCATACTTGTACACACTATTGCGTAATTTCATCTACTGTGAAAAGCTGAAACATAGAATGTGCTAATTGATAGACTAGAATGCAGTATAATGCAGTATTGTAGTCTAGTGTCAGTACAAATAGTAGAAAATGCCATAGGAGTTATTTGTTCAAGAAAGTTGACGGTGCTTTTATGAAGAATTCTTTAATATATATCTGACGCAAAAATATAAGTTCCTTCAGGTTTTAAACTAAATAATAATGGGTGATCGACTGAAGATGCCTGTAAAGAAATTAGACATCACTGTACTTAGTGCGGCAAAAAAATATTTATTTGCACTGTATATTGTCTGCCTCAGTGCAAATTCTTTTGCAGAACGAATATTATTATGAATGCAACCCCCTGTTGCCGTAGTAATTGTGCTGTCTTATTTTGTTTGTAGAGGCGGAATAAGACTAACTTTATCTTTGGCGCACACAGGCTGTCTGCTAAGCGAGATGTCTACATACTATTTTGTGGCCGCGTCTTCTGGCACGAACTCCCTTTGTCCTATCTGGAGTCCGGAGTCAATGTTTTGGTCCCAGCTCATATAACTGAGGAGTTGATGGTGAGCGCGAGGAACATTGTTCTGCGCGTAGCCTAGAAGGATATTTATGGCCATCGAGTTGCAGGGTCACCCCAGTAACGCCAAGCTTGTCAAACACCATCGAATTGTGTACCTGGCTATTTAGCCGCCTTGTGGCTTGAAAGGCGATAAAGACGTGTCTAGGCGCGGTAATGCCGTGCTGAGCGCTTACTTTCCAGGAAAACTGGTCATTTACCGTCGATTTTAGGCTTTATGTGGTCATGGCCTGGAAGGCTAAAGTGCTCATGCCGCCATTCATGAAGTTAAGCAACCTTGTCTCAGCCTCGAGAGATGGCGTTACAACCGGCATCCGAAAGGTGAGCTTAGTGAGTTCTACGTTGCCAGCACCAACGGTAGCCACGCGCCAGATAGCGTTGTGTCTGCATTTAACGTGACAGCTATATGCTGTGCTTGGCGCCGCAGACAACCTTGCGCACACCATGGCAGAAACTAAAAATTTGGGTTAGTGCTATAGCGCAAGAAAAGCTGCCGTCCACGTCCGTCATCTCCTTTCGCATCGTGAAGCCAATGTCGAAGAGGGTTTTGTAAAGCTTTTTTTTAAACAAAACAAATTAGTGGCGGTAGCGGGCTTTGTTGCGCCAGGAGCTACAGTTGTATCAGCAAACGCATCGCGTGTAAATGTATAAGATGTAGAATATACATGTTCTGGGTTGTCTGTTGCGTCCGTCACAAACATCATTGACGGGTGAGGCGCTGAGAATGATTGTGGCTTCGTCAAGGTTGTTCAGGCAGGTCTTAACTTAGCTACCATCAGTGAGTTAGCAGGAGCTGTCAAACAGCGTCATCACGCCCTTGTTAACAAATGCCGCCTAGGCATTTGCAGCATAAGCGTTCCCCGTGGCGGCCACCACAAGTTTTCCAACAAACTCGATAAAGGCTTCTGATGGTAAAACGTAATGCGAAGTATCCTGCACCTGCAGCTCCACGCTGCTCTTGATCTTGGATGCCGGTATCGTACGCGTAGTACTGCAGGTCGCGGAGCACAGGGGGTCCCCATGTCAACATCCTGGAGGGATGCCATGGTGCGCAGGGACTGCCTACATTAATCTTGTTGCTGCGAGTGTATAGAACTATGCTGCAGCAACTTAATTGCCGTTAACGTATTTAACTGGCTTTTATCCAAAAGGTTAGTACCGCGAACAGCAAAGACCAGCCCCTTCGTTCACGTTTGCGACCAATTAATCGATAGCTTTGCAGCATGCTACACAGTTCACTGCACCTGTCAATTAAATCCTCCACTATTTTTATTTTGTCTTTCGCGCTGGCGTGTATGCACGAATGACATATATTCAAAGCCTTCAAATGCTTGCAAATGATGCTGAAGGTATGAATTGATCCACACTTTATCACAACCGGCTCGAAACTTTAATGGGCCAGTAGCAAAGTTTTGCGGCATTATTGTCGCCTTTTCGAAGAACCGCCGAAAATCGTTCCTGCCCAGGTCGGCTGCACACCCCGTGGTGTGTACGTTTTGCATTCCGTGGACGTCTTTCCCAAGAAATAGAACCACCATATAGGCGTTGTCGCGGATCAACTTTGGTATGTGGATATAGCTTTGGACCAAATACAGGACGTTGACGTTTTTGTGCCGGCCACGACTGAAGAGGCGCGTTGGGTTCTTTTGCAACACTAGCATCACGTCAGCGTGCACTATAACATGTCTAGGTCATCAGGAGCCTCGTTAACGTCCGAAATATGCGTTACAGATTCATCAATAGCGGCAAGCGCTTCGTCGCTCGGAGCTTCACCCGCCGCCTCTGCCAGCTGAGTCGTTGATTTGCCGCAGGACGTCGTAGCATCGCTGGTCGTCGGCCCTTAGCACGATCATGTAGAGTTTGTTCCATTTTATCCAGCATGCCCAAGTCCAACGAGGCCCCTATAAACCGTGTTGATGCTGCGTGCTATTATTACGACCTGGCATATTAGCTTAGTGAAGACATCCAAGTCCGCCAAAAGGCTGACGTTGACCAGATACACGACCTGAACAGCGTCAGGGGGCTACAGTGTGTCTAACGCCTTGGCTGCTGGTTCGTTAGTGGTAGTATGAAGACCAAGACAGTGCTTGGCGGAGCGATTAAAAAATAAGTAGCACAGAGCTGAGATTGCAGGCGATATACTACAGCCCTTACGGGTATTGGAAAGGTGCCGTCGCGATTCAAAAATTGGCAGATTCTGCCAGGGTCCCAAAAGATGTTGGAAGGGCTTAGCTCGAAAAGCTTGCATGCCGCAACCACTAATCGCAGCACCGAGTGGGTTGGGCGGCTGCCTGACATTGTGACTGTCCTGGGCAGCTAGGAAACGCAGACCACAGGCAAGAGACCTTTCGATGCCATTCACAGCAACTCTGTTGCTACTAGTGTGCCTTGGTGCAGCTGCCAACATCTACGCTGTTGCGTCATATATATGCGCCTGGAGAGCTGGAAGGAGGGCAAATTCGAACAGTCGATCCTGTGTGGTCGCTCAGAATGTTTACCCTGACTGACCGGTTTGACACCATATTAAAGTCGACAGAGCGGACACTAGTGTGCCTGCTGCGCGGATGCTCCTCACAGGGGCTTCGTTCGCGAAGAACACCGGGTTGTGCCCAAAGGCATCCAGCTACCGCCATCAGGTCTCATCCGGGCTCGTTGATCCGGTCTTGGGCCGGTTGCGGTAGTGGCCATATGACCGCGTTACAATTCCGTCTGGGCGATCCGTTTTTTTTTTTGTTTTTTTTTTTTTATCTAACGGCAACAGGCTCATTTTAACAAAACGGTATTCGCCCATTTCGTGGCGGTCGCTGGGTATGGTGATCATAGGGTGGCACAACTCTTTCCGCTCCTGGAGGCACTCGAGGTACGTCTCGTGCCGAAGTTCATGCTTCACAACGGGCATTGAAACTCCTTTGACTTTCCGAATTACCTGTTCATCCGCACGTACCTTGGTAATGTACATTTTGGGGCCGTCGGTCGACAAACCCCTCAATTGGGGTGCCGTTGCATTAATTCTTAAACTTATCCACAATATTTTTGTTGTCGTTGCTGCGCAGCGGATTGTTGCCCGAGTACTCGCTCCTGTCGTACAGGTGGGCGTCCATCGCTATGTTGCGGTAAATGTCGTCGATCTCAATCTGCAGCAGCAAGGTCTCAGTGTTTGTGTACAACAGCCCACCTTGACGCCGTATCTGACTTTGACCTGATTGTAGTAATAGTCGTACGTCAGATGTTTTGATCGGTGTAGATCGGACGGTTAGGTTAGCCCTGCGAACAGCGACAAAGTTGCCGTTAAATATTTTCTGCGAGTGGAACCATGAGTCGGGGATCAGACGGCGGAGCTTGTCCTCCGCGCCCTCGAGCCTTGCCAGGTCCACCCGGATTCTCTTACGCACGTTTTCCATGGTCTAACCAAACACTGAAGTTTTCACCAGTTTGAAAAAGTCCTTTTAAAAATAAATCTGATATAGCCTTCGTCCTGAGGTCATCCGTTAATCTGCACTGGTAATCGCTCGGCCAACTTTCTGGCACACAAAGTTCCTCGGGAGCAAGCGAATAGTCACCGTGCGCATCAAAATGTTCATCAGGGTACTCGAGGTCAACTTCGAAAAAAAAGATTTTTGGCTAATCCTCCGGCTGAGTGTCAGCTTGTATAGTTGGTTGGGTCTTCGTAAACGGTGGTCCACCTGAAGCCGCCAGCAGGCAATCTCTGCATCATAGCCCTTTCATAAATGTTATTATTATGTATTATTATGTATGTACATTATCCAGCTGTTTAACTTTCCGCCGTCATAGGCCTCGCATATTGGAGTTCTTGCTTTCACCTGAAGGCGGTTGACCATTGACACCCCTCTCCGTATGCCCTTCTTGATAAATAGGTGCTTGTCGAAGTCTGTCAGTAGTTCCAGCTTTACGCACGTCTATATCAAGAGGGCGTCCGACCTCATTCTGGGCGAGCTAAAGTAGTGGGCAGGGTCCAGCCCATATATTTAAGCGAAGTGCTGCCTTAAACACGTCTGCAAGCAGAAACACATAGGTCTTGAGGTAGAGGCCGTGGTAGTCACCCATGTCTTTGCCATCTAACGCAGTTCAAATACTTTTTACGTGATCTTATTCTTTTCCAGAAACACCAAAGCGGGTTAGCTGGCTGCACAAATGCCTCAATATGCGGCATCTGGGGTTGATCGAACGGCTGTCATAAACTCACGTATTCGTACGAGTAAATGTCTTCTTTGGTGCTTAGGGCAAATTTTTATAATAGAGTGCTGTGCTGTGCCCCGAAACGCCTCTTTCGGCAGATTTGCGGCCAGCTTTAAAACCTGTTATTTATAAAGTGCAGGCTGTCGACAAAGTGTAGCTGGCTGTCGGAAAATGTTATGTAATTTTCCATGTTGTTTGGAACTGCGCCTATCTTCCCTGTCGAGGCTGTTCCGATGATCTGCATGATAATGCGCCCGTCTTAGCCTGGCAGGTCGTGAAGAAAAAAAGGTATCTTCGTTTTCTCCGGGTAAATGCGCAGCTTTTGCTGGCATGCTTTATGGGCGGCACCGCGGTACTTTCCGGTAATATGACAGTGGTAAAGCACCCTATCCTCGCGGAGCACATCGCTGTATAGGTATTATGCTAAAGCTTCATGAAAATTAATTCAGTGGTTTACTGCTGTGATTATCTTTACTGGAGACCGAAATATCCTTCGGATCCTACTCATCTCCGCCTCCAGACAACGAATAAATGTTGTCACGGCTTCCTCGTCCCGGTAAAAAAGAAATGGTTTGATTCAAACACTGTCACATCGGGCGGTCGCAAAGCAAAAACTGCACGGTACCTAGACGGTTATTTTGGGTGAGCTGCTTGCCAGACTATTGCTGGCTGGACCTTCCAATGCTACTTTTAGTACCTAAAAATCAGCATAAATAACTAAGGCGCACACTCACCTGTCGATGGTGGTTTTTAAACGACTGAACGTTTTTACTTGGTTCGGGTAGAGAAACCCGTTCTGGCTTGAGCCTATTCCTTGGTAGTCCTTGGTATGGTCTTCGAGCAGGTCAAGTCGGCTAAAGACATGAAGGCAACGGCGGCAATACGTGCTTTTGGTTGTTTTTATTTTTCCTGAATACCATGCAACTAAATCATTTCTTTCCAAACATAGCGGCTCTTTTCAACTCATTTTGCGGCTGAAAACAGCAGCAGATCGCCTTTGTGCAGCCTGCTTGTTTAGTCGCTGATTCATACGGGATACAAGCCCCTTGCCCAACTAAACACATTAACCGCGATCTCCTCGTTGTCTTGCTCAAAGTTACCGGTGTCACTTACCTTCACTGGAAAGTCAATGCCGGTAAAGTCGAGCTCGCCAAGGTTCTGTACTTTCCTGGGCGGTCGACATTTTTATCATCTGCGAGGTATAGGGCCGATAAATTGGCCCACTCAAAGTATTGGTTGTCTTATTTTTCTCATTTATAACGGCCCCAAGAGGAAAGCATGTATGAGTTGGAATGAACATTCTTGATGCCGAGGCACTCGAAAAATAAGCTGTAACAGTAACGATCCGCCACCCTCTTGGTTCAGCGCGGCGTTTACAAGCTGTACTGTTAACACGATGGAAAACGTTAGACCACTAAGTTTGCCAAGCTCACTGGTAATAATGGCCTGCACGCTTGGCGCTATGGCTTTACACAATGCCATAGTGTCGGCTTCAAGTCCTTAATCGTCACGCCGGTTCTGTCATTAACCTCTACCAAGCCTGGAAAGGCCATAGGCACGGTCTTGAGCCTAGACGGTTTACCAGCCTGCCTTGCAGCGGAAACTGCCCCCGCAGGCGGCATAGCTGCTTGTGTCTTGGGCGGCCCCCAGTTAGCGGACAATACTTCATCATAGCCGCCACACCTGGATCAAGTGCCTGATCCGCAAAATGCCGCTTCTTGCGTTGCTCTTTCAGACCAGCCGCGGCCTTCCGCCTCATTCAGCCATGATCTCGCCAAACGCGTCTTCATAATCCTTTTTCGACAATAGGCCTTCCTCGCGCACCTTAACAAGCTTACTGATGGAAGTCATCTCAACCAAATATCACAGTGGCGTGCACGTCTCTAATAATAATGTCACACACGGATATCCCATATGTCACATGTCTCTAAAAGAAAATGTTGCATCCGCGGGGTATAAAACTTCGCGCCCCACACTAGTGTACCGGCGCCGCCCTAGACACTCGGTAGCAGCTACGCTGCTGGGACAAAACAATATTTTCCCCTGAGGCCAAGCATCAAAGATGTGCACAAATGTAAGCAAGGGCCCGCGGTGCAGCATACCTGATGAGGAAAACACCGTTCCTCCCACACACGCATCCAACACACCCCTGAGGCCAAACCCCCCTCTGCATAGGATGGGAGATGGGGGGGGGGGCGAAAATAGCTAAAATCCCGGCTTTTTCAAGTGAGGCTAAACTCTCAGTTTACATCTACCCGCTTTGTGAGGTTCCCTAGGGTATATCCGATTTTCCTTTTTTCTTTCAAAAATATTATTATATACATGCCGCTGCATTAAAACTAGACTAACATTCATTAGTGTACAATATAATATTCATAATGGACAAATATTGCATGGTAACTGGGTTCAATGCTCAGAACTTTCAGAGTTTGTATGTGATTCACATTTTTATTTCATATTCTGATCCTGTCTTCAACTTAAAATAAAAAATGCAATTTACAATGAGCAAGGTAACGAAAAAATTATACGGGAATTTTTATGTATTGTCGTCTTTACCGTTGTAACAGGATGAAACCAGGTTGGGATTGGGTTAGCGAAGACACCGAAATCAATTGCGTTAATGAGATGTTTATTTATAAATGCAACTTAACGATGAATGAATCTGACACCATTGAAACAAAATAAGGTATCATTAATCATTTATCCACAAGTAGGACGCATGTATTATGAACTTATCAATATATCACTCATTTAGCGATATTTGAATTATGATTTCATGAATTATGAATTTATGAATTTATCACTCAGTTAGCGATATTGAAAGATGAATGCATGAATTTATCACTCATTTAGCGATATTTGAATCATGCATTTACGAATGTGTCACTCATATAGCGATATTGATATAACCAATTACAACATGGAACACACACACACACACACACACACACACACACACATATATATATATATATATATATATATATATATATATATATATATATATATATATATATATATATATATATCGTGGCGTCCAGTTGACGAACAAGATGTATTTCCGGTTCCACCCGCTCTAGTCAATGGTCAAGGAGCTTCCACGCATGGTGTGCCCCTCCCAGTCTGTTGAAGGATCACTCGAGAGCCTTCTCATTCAACACAGACCCACTGGTCGCGAAGCCTTGATTCCTCACATCGAGAACACCAGTACTCTCTTCCGAGCCAGCGTCACCAGACAGCAGAGAACAGGTCACAAGGAACACCACATCACCAAGCTCTACAACTCTACAGCTGAAGATTACTCCCGTAAAGTGGTATGCTTCCTGACAAGACTCGTCGTAATTTTGTAATGATAAAAGAGCCCGATTAAGGGCACATAATATATAATTACTAAAAGTAGGTAAACATGGTCATATATATATAGAAAACTATTTAGAAAGGAGCAATGAAATACCTATTTTAATTATTGCCCTGGACTTCTTGTTCCTTCGTGCACTCCACCTAGCCTGCCCTGTTTCAACCTTTTTATCATGGTCCGTGCAAACTTATGACCCCACACTACTTGCGTATTTCGTCACTTCGTTCGCTATGTACTCTTTGTCTATCGTAACCACCATACACTTCACCCAACATCATCCTCCCCTTACTTTAGACAAGTTCCTGTGTCTAAAGGACGAATTAGGTTATTCTAACTGATTTATACATTCAATGGTAATAAATTATATATTTCCATAATTCCATAGCGAATCAAATAATATTTAAAAATCAATCAATATCTCAATATCAATGTACTAAGTTCAGTTCTATATGTTCCATTCATCCACTTTAAATCTAGGTTCATAATTTATCACGACAAAGAACCACTATTTACTATTTCTCAATAAAATAGTCCTTGGTCCAGAATGGTATTTTCCTTTCCAGCCGTGGTTGCTGATTGTCCCTCTGAAGTAGATGGTAATCACACCCTCGTCCTAGTCCCGAATTGATACTGTCTCCTCTCCTTTGGTTCTCCGAACTCTGTCAGTCGAGTCTAGAGTTTGGATCCCAATGGTTCTTTTTCCCGTCGTGGTCTCGCAAAGAAGATATAACTTTTCCAGATTTTGTCAGTTCCAGGTCACTAGTCGTTCTAGATTCACCGTCAGTACCAGTATTCATTTCTGGTTTAAGGTCAACATCTTCACCATATCAATTTCTGAATCCTCATTTCCAACATCTTTCCAATCACTGTCAACCCCGTACAAAATGATTGACTCCGCACCCTCTCTGCCATCATCCTCTCCATGTCAATGTTTGTTACTTTCTATTGTTTGAACCTTTTGATATTGAATCTGCTTGTAGTAATTGTTTATATGGACTATTAGCTTTAATTTTGATATTGAATCTGCTTGTAGTAATTGTTTATATGGACTATTAGCTTTAATTTTGATATTGAATCTGCTTGTAGTAATTGTTTATATGGACTATTAGCTTTAATTTTGATATTGAATCTGCTTGTAGTAATTGTTTATATGGACTATTAGCTTTAATTTTGATATTGAATCTGCTTGTAGTAATTGTTTATATGGACTATTAGCTTTAATTTTGATATTGAATCTGCTTGTAGTAATTGTTAATATGGACTATTAGCTTTAATTTTGATATTGAATCTGCTTGTAGTAATTGTTTATATGGACTATTAGCTTTAATTTTGATATTGAATCTGCTTGTAGTAATTGTTTTTGTAGACTATTCATTTCGTATTAGACGAAATCACTATGAAATCCATTTTTAATAGGAATGGAGTCTAATAGAATAAATACAAGGCATGACAATAAGTATTTGCACTGTTTAGTTGAGCAAGGCAAATATATAACTTTTTAGGCTTTAAAAATCCACAAACTGTATATGATTCGGTAGATGTATTATGGATCTCACACTATTCAATCCTAGTAATTTAGAATTGCAGTTTGTTATATACACGGTGCAATTATTGCACGTCGTTTTTATGACCTTATTATTACGTTTATGACATTTAATATCTATGTTTTCTCCATTGTCGCTATTAGCAACCATTTCCTTTTGTTTTGACTTTTTTCAGATACAGTTCAAGATTATAGAAACCATCAGGTATTGATATGGTCTTGGTGTCTTATCGGTTATGCAGTAGAATATATTATTTTTATCATCTGAAATATTGTAAAAACAACTTACTTGTAGCCGTGGTTACAATCTGATCTCATACTATTTTGTCTATTAAAGGCTTTGCAACAAACCCTAGCAATGTTGCTCCAAACTCTGTTAAACCTGAAGGAATAATAAAGTCCTATAATGCCCACAACTCCTAAATTAGCAGCTCCAACACCAGAAACACTTGCAATACCAACCTCTACAAAGTTAAAACATATGTTGTTTTACACTTTTGTTGTTACACCTCTGTAATGTTCTACCCCTCTAGCTAAGTCATTCTTAATTTCATAAGTTTGCATTAGCCTAAAATGAATCATTTAAGAGTATTAAGTTACAGTTAATACCAAGTTAGTTCATATATTAACTCCACAGTTAATAAGTTTACTTGATTATTTTATCGGTAGTGTCCCTTGTGCTAATAGATTGTCAATCGTAAACTCAACGAAATTGGTATAACCAATGATATTACTTCAAACCCATGTTAGTTGGGAGCTCAATTTTAAAATTAAATATCCCGTTCAAAACCATACTGTTACTTACTGAAAGAGTTGAATTTAATGCTGCATGGCAAATAGTGTTAGTTATGCTAGTCATTTTGCTTGCCATTTATTAATATAAATTGTATTAAATTTACTCATGCTTGCATAATTTTACTGCAGGTTATTTAATGGATTTACTTTATTTGATTCTTCCGCGCATATGTTGGTAGGACGTAAGGTTATTACATGATCCGCTGTGACTGATTCTTTCAATATATCTACTATATTTGGGGGGGGGGGTGCATTGTGTATTTTTTTGTTTTTTGTTTTTGGTTTTTTAATTTTATTTTGTGGAACATAAACACGTACTACTACTACAGCAATAATTACTCCCGATATCAAGTAATAAATGTTGTAGCTTACCAAGGCAACTCCATGTAAGTCATACTTGAGTGACGCTTTGCCTTCAGTTCTCTCAGTAGCCATAATATGTTTGAATTTTCTACATTTTGTCTTGCTTTTTAGATTCTTTCGAACGTTTTCCAAGTTGTCTCGCAAGTTCAGCTCTACGCAGATCTTTTATCTTTTATGAAGTTACCTCTTCAGTTTTACTGTCGCCACCTTCCATTAAGTTTGCAAATAAACTAATGCTTTCGTAAACTGTTATTCAACTTATTTTCAAATTACCATCATGTTATTTTCAAGCTGCATTCAAGTCACACTCAAGTTACATTGGGGTTACCTTCAAGTTATTTTCAAGTTACATTAAAGTTACTTTCAGGTTATTTTCAAGTTATTTTCAAATTGTTTTCAACTTACCATTATCTGAAATAGTATTTATACGTACTGATGTTCTAACGTAATCAGGTCCGGGTTTTTATCTTCCTTTTTAAATTAATGCGCTTCACAGTTATCAAGCCAGCATTTACTGCTGAAATTGTTGGGGTGAATTCACATTGAAAAACAACCATCCCACTCCGTAAATATGAAATGTGTGTGTATATATATATATATATATATATATATATATATATGTGTGTGTGTGTGTGTGTGTGTGTGTGTGTGTGTGTGTGTGTGTGTGTGTTCGTATACTTTGAAAGTATAATGTACCAACCTGAACAGCATCCATTACTATAATACGAAAGCGTTAGACTACACGGAATAAAGTACGGGTATATTATTGATTTCATAATGAATGAATATATACTGACCGGTACGTGAACTTGTTTACACACACATACACATACACACACACGTGTTTCTGTCTGTCTCTCTGTCTCTGTCTCTGGCCTGTAATTGCCGCTTTGGCTAGTTAAAACTAGTTTTGCACTGTTCTATGTCAGTCTTTTACATTTGTATACAGTCCTACCTGTCACTTATTTACAGTCTTCCCTGCGGAAGTCAATATATTGTAAATGGAAGAACAACTACAAGGAAAGGAGTTCGGATTTAGCTGGCTTGACTCGCAGTTTTGTGACTTAATTTTCATTCTTACATGTGCAATATATGTGCCATAAGAACTGTAAAGATTTTTTAAAATACATATTTTCTTTTTTTTCCTTTTTTTTCAATTTCTTTAATTTTGTATGTTTTTATGTGCTGTTTATTAGTCAATTTTGTATTTTCATTAATCGTGATAAAATAACAACTATGCACGGTACTCGAATAAGATATTAAATCCTCAGATTTCGCCATCGAGCTCGAACACTTTCCTCGCATTCCGGCAAACATTTAAAAGAAGCTAACATTATATGATATTTATATTTACAAAGTTTAGATTGAATACCAAAAGACTTCGGCTTTTAGTAATATATCTTGGCCAAGACAGGCCTGGCTTACATTCATTCTAAAATGTGTCAAAGCATCAAAACGTTTATTGTCCTAAACGTGATGTTCGCAATGTCGTAAAGGATTTGTGAGTCAGCTTTTAAAATTCTGATTTGAACGACATATTGTACTCCTAAAGTCGCCAAACTACAGTGTTACATTATTGTTTAACATGGCTATCATTTTATAGCTTGAGGTATACATGCTTGTATTTAAAAAGGGTTGCTATTGTTTACATGCGGGAACAGACGTTGGTTTGATTCGCTTGAATTGAGATGTAGGTCTCTACACGCTATATTCCTTAAAACCACCATATAATTTATCGAACATAGACAGGCGCACAAAATACCCACAAGCAACCGTGTAGGTGTTGACATGGTCACTAAAGTGGCATATAATGACTTTACATAGTAGTAGGTTGAATGATTCCTGACTAAATTTGCAACTAATGGGAACCCAAACAATTTGAGAATAAAAACGAAACAGAAAGCAAGAGAGGCCATTATTTTGAAAATGAACTGCAGTCAAATGTCTAAACAGTTGAGAGAGAGAGAGAGAGAGAGAGAGAGAGAGAGAGAGAGAGAGAGAGAGAGAGAGAGAGAGAGAGAGAGAGAGAGCATTCCTTTGAAATATATATTCCATTTCAAATATTACAAAATTGACCGGTCCAGAAATGAAGACATGAGAAAGATGAAACACATAGAAGAAAACGGAGGGAATGAAACATTATACTTCCGCTTTCGGTTTCTGCATGATTTGTAAAATTTATATTTCTTTTTTTCGTTGTTATTATTATGTTTGCAGATAGCATATTCCATTAGAGTTCCGTAGACCTTTTTATGAAGTTTTTATTTTTTTAATTTTATTTCCAGGAATTTATTTCAAATTCCAATAAAATATATTTTGTGCCACAGATTCTGTGGAATGTACACGTGTGAAAAATATCAAAATTTAAACAATGATTTTATAGTTGCTTTAATAGTGACTATACTTGAGTCATTTATGCAAGATGATCATAATTATGTGCTTCAATAACTTTCAGAAATAATCAGAAATCAGTGATATGAACTGTGATTGATTTTGATATTCTTGTATTTCATTTGGTTGAATACGTTATCATAAATTATTAGTATAAGTACATGCTATGTTATGTTTATATTTTCTAAACTTAAATTGTACATGGAAATAAACAGATGTAGTAATTGTATGACATTATGATGCATCTTTCATGGAAAAATAAATTATATTGTAAAACTCAGTTTATTATTATTAAATCATTTTGAGTAATTCAGTTATTATTTATTGACATGGTTCATTATTAATAATTATTCATCGTTTATTAACTCAGTTCATAAGGTTAAAATTCAAAGCTCTTATTGTAATGTTTTAGGACCGACTTATAACTCTTTCAGCGGTCAAACTATATACCTGAACTTCTCCAACAGGCAAGCAGAAATTGTTCATTAATTGAGCACACATATTCGCTCTCGTCGATTCGTTGCAAGCATGACGGTGTGATTGGGTTGTTTGGTTAATGAGTTCTTGGCTATTATGACGTCATGTCGGAGCCAAGGACTTAACTGGATATTATTTCAGATTGCACGTCATTCGAAACTACCGGTGCAGCATAATCCTCTAAAGGGTAGTGTCGCAATGGCTAAAGCTGGAACTAATTCCGCTGCTCAAAGCCTTTCGTTTCAACCTAGTGACTCCAGTAGGAGTTACATTCAAGTGTGTAATTGAAGCGATCGAAGCGATATCACGACAGATTTGCCGTAAGAAAACCGACGGAGACAACGCTCCCAATTCTTCGTAAGAAAGAAACGATTCTTGTTCGAGAGGAAGATCCGGTGCAACACTCTCGTAGAATACTTTCATGAGGATAGACGTGACAGAAAAAATGGATGGACTTTTCCGAGCAATAGAAATGTGGTCAACGGTCTAAAAACGACAGGAATTATAAAATACATGAAATGAATGTTTTATAATCGACAGATCATCTTGATTTGATAACAACATACCAACAAGATACTTTTTCTAGATCTTAAACAATTAATAGCTGACATGGTCTCTTCAATCCCATTTAGCTATTACATGATTTCATGCATATACGGAATTTCGCTTTTGGCAACATAGAATGTAATTGAAGTTCCCAAGACTGTTTTAAATATAGCTTTACTTTCCGAAAATGCATTTTTTTCCGTCTTGTT
The DNA here is from genome assembly GCA_029931535.1 of Margaritifera margaritifera. Taxonomy (NCBI): domain Eukaryota; kingdom Metazoa; phylum Mollusca; class Bivalvia; order Unionida; family Margaritiferidae; genus Margaritifera; species Margaritifera margaritifera. The sequence continues at coordinate 5,125,716 of JAQPZY010001665.1, read as the reverse complement.
ATAATTTCTTCAAGATGCACAAGAAATACAGCTGAAAGAAGATTATATTCAAAATAATGTTTGTGTTCAATCGTACTTTAAAGCTGTTATGGTTTTGATTAAGTCACTGGGAAGAATAATAGAGCTACTGATTTCAATGTCATAATCATTTGAAGTTAGTTTCAATTCTTTGATCTTTTAAAACACTTAAGGAAATAAATAAAAATTCTTTTCACATATTCCGTCAATATTCGCCTCCTTGAAGACTTCCAATTTATACACAGTTGGGTGACCTAAAATTACTCGTCTGATTGCAAATATTCCTTTCGTGAAATTAAGAAGATAGCGTTTGAGAAAAAAAAAAGATTTCTATTTTGAGAATCTAACTTTCTTATATATCTTATATTTAGGCGTTCTACAAGTATCAGTTGTCATATACCCAAATAAGTTAATAGGTTAATCAATACTTTAGACATATTTTTGGGTCAATGACGTCAATTGGTAACATATATATATATATATATATATATATATATATATATATATATATATATATATATATATATATCTGTGTTAACTATTATTGTATCGTTCAGTAAGTTTTGGCAATACATCTATTCACTTTCTGGTTTAATTTCCAGTGAAATACTTCCATATTCTCATCTTAAGAGTTCAATTGAACCTTTCTACTTCAGACGCTTTTCTCTGAGTAGGTGAAAATGTAGTCTTTTTTTTCTTTCTATAATAATTCCTTGGTTGTAAATTTCTTTTTCAGTTTTTATATCAGAACCTTCTATTTCTGGAAACTGAAGGTCCAAACCTGTTTTGGAGTCATTCGGTCCATCTTATTTAGATATAGTTAACATGTCAACAAGCTGTTCTCTTTCTAATTCAGTTATTCTAATATATTTATTACACTTTCTCACCGATTGCTCTGCTACAGTTCTGCGGTCTCCCCCTTTTAATATTTCATACACATTGCTGCGTGTATATATATATATATATATATATATATATATATATATATATATATATATATATATATATATATATATATGTATATATACTTACATACATATACATATATACATATATCAATACATACACACACACACTCACACACACATATATATATATCACCTTTGGCAAGACCCGAAGCGCATACCTTTTGACCTGCAATGCGCGCTATATGAATAGACTTTCCTTTCTCAGTTACTAACACTGAATAAATAGATTTCTGTACCTGTATACTCTAGAAGTGAATACTGAGTTTTGTAGCCACATCTGAATGCACATGAGAAGGTTGTTCTGTGTTTGCTTGTTTGTTAAGTTCTTTTTAATGTTTTTTTTTTTCATACCTGGCATTTAATGCAAGTAAATTTTCTTCAAGACTTTCGCTCTCAAAGTACTGAATATCACTATATCGATAAGCTTCTTACTTTTAGCCGCTGTATTTGGTATTGGGAGTAGAATTTGCCTGTGTACAGCCTGAGGTACTCCCGTATCGAAAAGCGTGCTGTTTGTGATCCCTCCAGTGACCATTAAAATAACAAGCTGAGAGATTTATAAGGAATCACTATTTTTCCTTTTCAATGTTGTGAAATAAAAATAATGTTATTCTCTAATTAATTTTTACCCTAATGATTACTTTCCAGCAGCACCCGCACACCCTCTAACATTTGTGACATAACTCCACGATTTGGGCAGTAATAGAAAGTTTATCAGGTTTCCGCTTCGTCAAAAGCTGGTGATATTAAGAACGAAAGTCTGTTGCAAAGATCTCTTCTTTAAAAACACTAAACTATAAACTAATGTGTTATGTATATTTAATCTATGACGTGTGTTTAAATCTTGTCCATGAAGGTAAGTTGTACTTTAGATTCTGGTCACTTGTAAATAGAGTGTTTGCAAGCATTTGAGTTCAAGGCCAGTCTAATTCAAAGACATTCTGGATTGTATCATTGTGTTATATTAGGATATTCAAGACTATTGGAACTCATTCGGAACATTCTACTATATTTTTAGACTTGTAATTAGGACAATTAGGATTTATTTGGAATTTCTTTGATTTTTTCAGACGATCAATACATTCCATTTAAGGTGCACTGATACCAATCCTTATACCACAAACCGCCTCTCCCATCTCCGGCACAATCGTCTGAATGACTGTTATGATCCTTTGTTGTCAACAGCTCGTTTTTTAAAAAAAAAACAGTCCAACCGCCTCCATCCGTTTCCATGTCACACCTCACTCAGAATCCCTCTGTTCTGGTAGCAAACATTTGATAAACCCCTTATTTCGTTTGGCCCATCATCCTAAGAATCTGAAAAGATTAGCAAGCTGGAAAAAAAAATATAGCCTCTTGGTTGTCTAGAAGGATACTGGAAACGTTTTTAAAAAGTTGCTTCACCTGCCGAGAGTGTAGTGGGGTTGTCACAGACACCATATTTTTTCCGCGTAATCTCGAACACTTTAGATAGTATGTACTATGCTACATATCCATTTTGAATGTGAAGATTTGAATCCCCCACTGGAGAGATGTCATTGCAAACTCTATAATAAACGTCTGATGCTCTACTAGCACTCTTCCACAGTTCTCTGAATATTTTATGATTATTTGAAAAACAAAGTATTAAAAGGAGCTGTACTCTGTATAAATGTTTAGAAAAATTGCTGCCACATGTTCCTAACAAGACAGATGCCTTGTTAATTAAGGGCGTCCAGATCTTAGGTATCGTTTTCCTTCCTCAGCTTGATTGCTTCCGACGGGCAAATCTCTCTTTGTACTTTAGCCTCGCAAGCCTGGCGATAGAACATGCATATCTGACCTTATTTCTCACAAAGGGCACCATATAAAATAGTCACAAAATTAGGCTAGAATCTCTGTTTGGTTCAGATCAGGTTTGCCATTGTTTTGCATTATAGTCTAAACTTGCAAGTGGGGTGAAAGATGTAAGAGGAAACAAACAAATGTATGAATGAATAATTAAAGACGATATAATAATAATAATAATAATAATAATAATAATAATAATAATAATAATAACTTAGATTAACATTTAAATAAAGAATTTTAGAAAAGTCGATAAAGCAGACAAAATCAGGAAAATATTGATCAACACTGTAAAATTATTATTATTATTATTATTATTATCTTTTTTCTAATGTCGTTAATTCAGTGTTCATATTTGTGTTATATATATTTATTTTATCTTGTCTAAATTCTGTTTGTTAATGCTCATTCTTATTTTGGGGTGGGGCTCATATATATATATATATATATATATATATATATATATATATATATATATATATATATATATATATATATATATATATAAGTACGTAAGATTAAGACATTTAACCCGTGGTCAGATATACCATGCAATAACGTCTGTCTCTCTCTCTCTCTCTCTCTCTCTCTCTCTCTCTCTCTCTCTCTCTCTCTCTCTCTATATATATATATATATATATATATATATATATATATATATATATATATATATATATATATATATTAAAGCTATATTGAAACATATTATTTAATTGAAACATTGTGTGTTCTACAATCAACACTTTTTGCAAGGCATTGGGACTGCAATGGGTTCTCAAATGGCACCTTCAAATGCCAATATGTTTATGTGAAGGCTGGAAACAAAGACTCTTCAATGAGCCATCCCATATATCTCGTTAATGGTGCGGATTCATTCGCGACTGAGAATCAAAATGGATCGAAACGGGCGACAATTTAAAAATATTCTTTAAATTTGCCAATGACTTCCACCCTACTATTACATTTACGTCAGAGTCATCAAACAGGGCGCTCCAACGTCTTCGTGGATACCAATTTATCTTCTGGGAAAGGAACACAGAAACTGATATGTACTGTAAACCAACATACTCTCACCAGCATTTGGTTCAGACCAGATGCCACTCCAAGCTCGTAACAAAAAGAAAGAATAAAATAAATCATCCTTGAAAACAGAATCGGAGACCTTAAATGGGATCTTAGAAGGAGAGGATACATAAGGAATTACAATGACGCTATGAGCAAATCCAGAATCCCTTTTGAAAATATCAAAACAACAAAACCAACAAATGGATACCCTTCGTGGTTACTTACCACCCTGATGCCCCAAACTTACAAACGTCCATACGGAAGCAATGCACTCGATCGAATCTTCCGGACGATTGAATCACATATTTCAAGAAGTTCCTATGGTTGCGTATGGTAAACCTAAATTTCTTAAATAACATCTGTTACATGCCAAGGCAACTTCGGACAGGACCACAGATACAGGCATATACAATTACATAAGACAAGCGCTGCCTAATCTGCAAACATTTGCCCGGGACCAAATCTTTCCGAAGTTCGGCTGCAGGAGTTAGCTTTATCTCCAGACATGCAGAATCTATGCCATCCAATATGCTAATGAACCTTTAGACTTCATAAAACGAATGAATAACCCAAAGAGTCACATTCGCAATAAATATAATGCGAAACTGGCCGACACTACAACTCAGGCGGACATTCAGTAGAATCCCTCGAAAAACTACCGATTGAGCTTAACCCGGGATGTACCGATATAGAACGCACACGAAAGAAAAGATATTGCATTCTGCAACTGCGAACTCAGGGGAAATTTTGTATACATTAAAAAGTTTAAACATTTACTTCCAATGCAGTTTTCTCAATATTTCACTCAAGCATCAGTTTATGAGCCGTATGCAGATCTTTGCGAATTTTTTTACCCATGTAAATACTCCTTGACTATAAACATGACTACTGTATTATTATTATTATTATTATTATTAATAATCTTGTCATCATTATTGTCATCATCAACACCGTCATCAGTATTATTATTTCTTTTTTTAAATATCTTGCTACAGTAGTCTGATAAGACATTTCCTTTACTACCTTCTCAACACATAACCTTTGTGGGATATCATTTTTAATACATATTGTAGAATCTAATCTTAATCGGCTTTGTTTTTCGCAACGCATGGTTCCCATCCTTTGTCTTTATCCTGATATTGGGTCAAATCAATCTAGTTCTCCGTATGGGTTTTAGTCCGATAAATCACCCCACTCCCAACCAAACCTGTGTTGATCCTGATAGACGATTTGAGAGTCTGATGTCAACTGTTCATTAAAATGTGTAATTTTGATCCATACAAATCTGTCCAGAGCACACCAGCGTCTAGTTTAGACACTTACCGGTATTTGGTAACAGCCGTATGTAGCCAAGAAATTCAAAATGGCCACATGACATAGGGTTGTGTTATTCCACGTGGATTTACAAGTCGTCAAACACAGGATTTGATCCGGAAATATTTTGATCACATCGCCAAAGCTCAAGAAACGCGAGAAATACCTGTAAGTGTCTAAAATGTATAGATGTGTTGCGGACAGATATGTCTGTAAAAATTCTTCGATGTTATGAATAGGTGACATCAGATCCTCAAATCGTCCATCAGTCAGTATCAACACAGGTTTGGTTGGGAGGGGGTGGGGATGACTTACAGGACTATATGGGTTTATATATAGAAATGTATCCGCCGAATATATTTAATCCATATCTTGTATGGATATTGCATTTTGTGCATCATGTGGAGAGGGAAATGTGTGTCTTCGTTGAATATATTGTGTATTATATGTGGACATCTTATCGTAAAAACGAATAATTAAAAACAAAACACACATTTATGAATACTGTATTGAAAATTATGATTTTCAAACATTATTTTTTGCAGTCGTGTGATATAGATCAGTGATTCTGGATGCGCACAAAAGATAAGATAAGATAAGATTTAGTTATAGTCGGTAAGATTTAAAACGACAATTCAACAGAAGCGCTAATGAGCTTCTTACCGATATGACATAATAAAAATAAAGACATTAAATAAGCATAATTTTCAAGATATACAAACAGAGCATAATACTTAAATACAATGGGACAAATCACATAGCAATAACTGAAAATATTAGCAAGGAAAGCATTTAAAAGGCAGTAATTAAAAGTGAATTTAGTATTAGAACTTTAAAACAATAAAACAAATATATAAAAACTCATGTTAGGACCTAAAGGATAGTAAAAGTAAGAAAGTATAGGTAACTTAAATGATAAATTATAGCTTAAATTAAATTGCATTAAAAGCGAAGCACCCATATAGGACTAAAAGCATGATGAGATGCAATATAATCCTTAATTGAAAAGGATGTAACAGTAGGTCACTTGATGGAACATAAGACAAAGACAGTAAAAGAAAGCCGTAACACGAGTATTAGTTGTCGTCATCATGGGAAAAGAGTTGGGGTAAGAGGGGGGAGGGGGAGGGAATTATTTGTAGATATTACATTTACAGTCTGTACTCTTTGTGGATAAAATTAATGACCTGAATAAATTAAAAATGATTCCTCTCTAAAGTGATTTGGCAATTATTTCCATAGAATGACAGCTGCATATCTGAAAGACTATTTCTTCTTGTGTCCCCCTCCAGTGGCCATTAAAATAAAAAGATGATTGATTTCTAATGAAGAGCGATTCTGCCTTTTCCATATTGCGAAATAAAACTACTATTATTGTCAAAATAATTGTCACCCTATTGATTACTATCCAGCAGTAATCCGCACACCCTTCAACGATTGTGACTTAACTCTTTGATTTGGACAGTAATATAGAAAGGTCAAAGTTTCCGGTTCGTCAAAAGCGAGTGCTAGTAAGAAATAAAGTCTGTTATAAAGTTCTCTTGTTTAAACACACGAAGCTAAATAATAAATCTTGAATGGCAAGGAATTCATTATATAAGAATTGTTATGCTTCTAACCTGCCTATGAGATATTGCAAAGTTTCAATCATTTTATTGTAGCTCAAATACAGTTCAACTTGTCTCGTGTCCTGAAAGCGTGTATGGTAATTGGCATAACTCATTTAAAGATTATCCCAGCCGCTATCTAGCTAAATATATTCAGTTTCACCCCAAAATTAAAATTCCATCCCAAAATTGTATCTAAAGGTAGCAATACAGCGGTATTCTCTCATACAGGACTATATCTGCGCACCTTCAAATTGAGACCTAAAAAAGTAAATATCTTCTTTTATACAATAAAAGATATTGATCTGATCATATTTTACAAGTATACCACACTGTAGAACTTTGATTACGTGTACGTATTCCTTCCAGTTGCCAATGTCAGATAGCCTGACTTTCCTTCCAAACTGATCTCTCAGCTCAAAGAAGACAGAAAAAGAAAAGAAAATATCGTAATATATTCCAGCATCCCACAGCTGTTAGCAGTCTAAGAAATATTGTACGAAGTCAGATGACTAAAATAAACTATTGACGTTGAAAGAGTACCCAATTCAAATTCCTAAGTTCACATCAAGACCGAGTAGACAAAAATTATGATAGGTAAATATTGTCCTCTGTCATATTTTATTGATTGGTTAGATGACCATAACGACGCCAAACAGTTGGAATTTATAAATACCACACAGTACATTAGAAAGAAACAGACAGCTAAACTGGAACCCACCGTGCACTTAGTTTATGTATACAGTGAAGATTTTGACCTTTTGATTCTAAGATATTATTTTGGATGTTTCTTATGCGATCAGGGATTATACTTTAGTTTACGCTGGATGGGAATGACGGGCCAAGAGATTCACAGAGCACTGACTTTTAATTTTTAAGTACAGTATAAACTTTTGTTTAGATATACAACAAGATATTCGTGAAACAAGATGTCAATCTATAGTGCAATTATTAGTCTAGTTTTTATTCTACGTAGAAACAATAACAAACAAACAAACACTAAAATCAATAAAATGAGACTGTATGCCATTATATTTTTAATTGTAAGAAATATACAGTACCAAGACTGTGACTAATGCATTGCTTAAACCAATTATTCATCCGTGTTAGTACTAATGTGTTGCTGTTTGGATCAGCTGAGCTATCAAATGATCTAAACATCTTTGAAATCTTCCAGACATATTAAAGATACAACAATATTTTAATAATCGTCAAACACAAACTACCTACTGGCATGATCTTGCTTCAACACCCGCCACATAATCCCTTTATCGCCTCCCCCTTTTTCTACTTTAAATGAGTTATTATACACTTATTTTGTAATAACGTTTCTAGTACGATGAATTGTTCGATATTCATTTGTATTAATGCACTGTATTTTTGATTCACGCATAAGTATATACACGTACTGTTAGTT